>OU343222.1:250892139-250990889 GCA_910596185.1 Chrysanthemum makinoi | reverse complement strand
GGTCGTGGCATATCAGGGCACAAAAAGGGGCTCGTTTTACTCTTTGCCTTTTCTTCCTTGTCTAACGTAAAGGTATCAACCTCATCTCGTCGTCTTCGTTTTGTTTCCTGGATTGGTCGGTTTTGTTTCCATTTGGTACACTGACACAAAATAAGGCATCACATAAAATGATACAACAATGTAATATAAATCATCTTTAATGGCTTCACGAAATAATAATATGTATATATATGTATGTCCATTTAAAGAATGCATGGATGTAGCCTTGAATCTGAATTTTTTAAAACCCTCTCGGACATGTACCTTTCTAATTATTGTCAAGACTAAATGGGACTAAATCATGTGTGAGTGCCTCGTGGTCTCGTCAGGAAGGATCAGTGGACATATGTCTTGTATATGTTATGCATCTCATTAAAAATGGTGTCGGGTATGCGTGTGCATACTGATATTTAGTAAGGTCATATAAGGTCTCGTTAGCGCATGTTTTAAGCCGAATATAAAGGAGTTATCGAGTCCGTTAGTGACTGCTGATGTGTCTTCTGTCATTCGAGATCTGGTCCATGTTATGGTCACGGTGGTATGGTTATGGTAGTAATAAAACCCGCTTTGGCTCATTAAAGATGTATGGTCGAAGGTGTAGTAGCATGTGTGGTTTTAGTGTTTGTTAATGAGGTCTTTTCAATGCAAGCTATAATCTGAATTATGAAGTCATTGGTTGGGTTTGCATGCATGATAAAGTTTCACGGGTCGTATGATGGGGTCGTTTTCTGTCTAGAAGCTTTGGATTTAAAATGTCATTTTGCATGCTAATTTAGGTGTTTTGTCATATAAATATTTTTCGCAAGTTATAAATTAAATAGCATATGATTTGAGTATGGGTCTTGTATGAAGTGAAAAGGTGTTCACAAGGTACATATGTTTTGGTCAATTAATGGTTTAAGTGCATGACCCTTTGATAAACATAGTTATTAGTTGTAGTCGCATGTGAGTTTGTTTGGTATAAATACTGTCATGTATGAATATATCAATATGGTATAACTGGTTTAAAAATTGTGTGAACGATAAAAGAAGACGTGTCTTGCTAAGTCTCAAGGGTGTCATTATTACTAGCGTTAAATGTGTGTTTGTGTGTTCCATATGAGTGTTGATTTGGTGCTCAAATAGAGATTCATGGTCTTATTTTTGTGTCTAAATCAATGTAACCCTAAAGTATCTAATTCGATTTATTACTAAAACAAGAATACGCTTAACCTAAATAAACCCTAAAATTATTAATGTGATTCATGATAAGTATTTAAAAACCGTTATGACTTAAAAAGAGCTAATAAGTATTAAAAGAGACGTAATTCGTGTAGATTCAATGAAGATACGACGTTGCTTTCTCCGGTGTTACTTTCCGTTTATTTTCATTTCGTTGCTAAGGTACAGATATTCTATCCCTTTTCAGTAGGGATTCCTTATAACTTTTCGATCCTTGATTTTACTTCACTTATGATATTCCTTTGCTATGATTTCCTTATGCTATGATCCTTTTGATATGATTCCGACATAATCCTTGATATGATTCTGTTCGCTATGATATTCGTTTGTTATGATTATGAACCTTATGATTATGAACCTTGATATGAACCCCGATATGAACCTATTATGGAACCTCTGACATGAACCTTTGATATTTGAACCTTTGATATGAACCCTTACGATATGATTATGTTTTGACCCTTCAGTTTGATACCGAGCAAATATGTGTTCCTAGTCATGAAGGTAACATGACCGTGTCATTGATGCACCAATGTAATGACTCCAGTGTGTCGAGTGATGTGCACACCGTCCCCATTATGTTATATTATTATGAGCTCACTATATATATGATTTGGCCACTATGTTTCCGGGGGGCATATGGATGCATCCTAGATATGATATGATATGATATGCTTTGATATGATATGATTTGATATGATATGATTTATATGGTGAATGATATCGTGTGCAATACGCGTCTTCACATTCCGGGAGCTAGCTACTCCATTGGTTACTGAGGTCTCCCCTCCCATTATATATGGTATTCTGAGGTCACCCCTCCGAATACAATGGTTACTTATGATATGATATGATATGATATGTTCCGGGCTCGTGCTAGATTTCTGACAACCCTTACACTTTTTGATATACTTATACTGTACCTTCTGTATTCCCCAACGCACCATATTCTGTGTTAATTATTCATTACCAGTACCTTATATGACTCACTCTACTACCAAGATATATATTCCATTGCATTGATCTGCCATCATCTCATTCCGTTACTGCAGACTATCATTCCATTCACGTACTGGGTTATTATATGTGTATGTATTGGATTTGATTATGCTATTTATGTCTTATGTGACTTCTGATTTCCCTATTACGATATGATTCTTATAATGGGTTATCTGATTACCTGTTTTCATATGATGATATAGATCTCACGGTATTGTGACCCTTGATTTGTTGGTGACCATGCTAGTGTGAAATCGATAGTTTAGTATGTTTATTATGTGTACTTCATTCAGTTAATCTCGTGGACTATGACTATCCGTTGTATCCTTATCTGCTTGTTGTTGACCTGCCATGTTTACATTTATGTCTTTGTTGCGGATTGATTGGGTAAATGTTTCTACTTATGACGTCTGGCTTGTTAACTTGTTTAATTGCCCTGCTATGTCCCTAGTTCATTTAATTATAATGTACATACTGTATTCCTACTTGTTACATGTGACTGTCATGTTTGACTGTTTTTAGTACTTCCGCTGTTATGATACTGGTTATGTTTTCAACTAAGGGTTTTGACCTGTGTAATTGCCATGCTCACTTTTGCCGCTTGTTTTAGATTTTGTTTGACTTGTATGTCTTCTCCATCAATTGATTATATGCTGTATATGTTGTGTGGATACGACGTCTGTTATGCTTGCTTATGTGTCAGTACTTGTATGCCTAGTTTGTATGTGCTTGTATATATGTCATCGATGTTGTTTTGCTTCGTTCTCCTTGTTATATCTGTTCGTTTGGATATCTGTATAATTGTGTTCTGCAGGATCCTCCTTGACTCATTGTTTCCCTTTCGTTGCGACCTTGTTATCAGCTTCCTTATTTCATTTCGCATTTATGATTTTATTTAGCTTTCGTTTCATTATATCTGTTCACTGGGCTTTAAGCTCAACCGCATTTCTTTTCCTCAAGGTTTAGGTTTGAAGATGGGATTCTAGCTGAGAGTTGGATTTTCTGAGTGGACCAACCCTAGTTACCTTATTATTTGGACTTATTTGAAGAGCTTTTGTTTTGAGATTTTCTTTTCATTTTGGATATTGTATTCCTTCGTCAGTCAACTGTTCATATGATTTGATACTTCATTTTAAGGTTTTCGTTTGCAAAGATTTTAATTGTATGTTCTGATATGACACCAAAATGTGACACTTCTACCCTTGTCGGGGTAATGTCTCCATATTTTGAGAGCGAAAACCACGGCTCCCAATTCCAAGTCATGGGTAGTGTAGTTCTTCTCATGAGTTTTGAGTTGTCGAGAAGCATAAGCAATCACCTTGTTTCTTTGCATCAATACTGCACCTAACCCTAGGTGTGATGCATCACAGTAGACCACAAAATCTTCCACTCCATCGTGCTAATATAGGAGCTTCACAAAGCTTTTGTTTTAAGAGTTGAAAGGCTAACTCTTGTTCCTTACCCCAGTCAAAATTCTTCTTTTCTGGGTCAGCCTCCGTTAGAGGTTTAGCGATTTTTGAGAACCCTTCGATAAATCTTCGATAATAACCCGCAAGACCCAAAAATTGGCGTATCTCGTAGGGGTAGTAATGGGATGACCAATCCTTGACAGCTTCGATTTTTGAAGGATCAACATGAAGACCATTTCTATCTATCACGTGACCAAGGAATTGGACTTTTTGAATCCAGAAGTCGCACTTGGAAAACTTAGCATACAGTTCTTCTTTCTTGAGTAGCTCTGGATGCTCTTCCTTATTGCGGGAGTAGATGAGAATGTCGTCAATGAACACAATCACAAATTTTTCCAAGTATGGTTTACACACTCGGTTCATTAGGTCCATAAATACCGCCGATGCATTCGTCAAACCAAATGGCATCACTTGGAACTCATAGTGACCGTATCGTGTTCGAAAAGCAGTTTTTGGAATATCTTCTTCTCTAACTCTCAGTTGATGATACCCAGATCTCAGATCAATCTTTGAGTAGACGCTTGACCCTTGCAGTTGGTCAAACAGATCATCAATCCTAGGCAATGGATAGCGATTTTTCACCGTGAGTTTGTTCAACTCTCGATAATCAATACACATACGAAAAGATCCGTCCTTCTTTTTGACAAATAAGACACAGAGCTCCAAGGCGAAGAACTCGGTCGAATGAATCCTTTTTCGGAAAGTTCTTGAAGTTGATCAGACAATTCTTGTAGTTCGGAGGGTGCCAATCTATAAGGTGCTCGTGCCACGGGTGGACCCCGGGCACTAACTCGATTTGGAATTCTACTTGCCGAACCAGGAAGAAGACCGGCAAGTCTTCGGAAATACTTCGGGAAAGTCCCTAGCCACGGGACATCTTTTAGTTGTTTTTCATCCGCGGTCTTTCTCTCCGGTACTTGAGCAAGAAAATGTGACATCCTTTTCTATGTACTTTGCAGTCTTGACGCACGAGATGATATTCAATCGGGTCTTACTACGATCACCCCGAATGATTAGAGTTTCACCATCGAGGGGAATGTGAACGACCTTCTCGTCACAAATGATTCTTGCACGATTCTTGGATAGCCAATCCACAATGACAGCATCGAAGCTACCAAGTTGGATAGGCATAAGGTCTATATCGAACGGGTGGTTTGATAAGGATAGGTTGCAACCTCGAAGGACAGTGTTAGTTCCTACTATTTTTCCATCGGCTAGCTCTACTTCATAAGTGGTATCTAGGGCGGTTGGGGTGACTTTTAACAAAGGTGCAAACTTAGAAGACACAAAGCTCTTGTTGGCTCCAGAATCAAATAACACTTTAGCTAAATGATGATTGAGTGAAAACGTACCCGTAACGACGTCCGGGTTTTCTTGTGCATCTCCATCTCCTAGCACATAAGCTCTTGCTCTAGCAGTGTTGTTGTTGTTGTTCCCTACAGCCTTTGGGCATCTACTCTTGACATGTCCAGCTTCTCCACATCCAAAGCAAGTTATTCCAATGGGTTGAAGGTTACTACCAGTAGCAGGGCTTCGGCAATCCTTGTGGGTATGGCCCACCTTGTTACACTTTCCACACTTAATGGTACAACGTCCCACATGATGCAGGTTGCATCGAGTGCACAAGGTGTGTGGTCCAGATAGCCTCTTCCAGTAGCGGGGGTAGCAGCATAAGCACAAGAACTTCGCCTACGGCTTTGTTGGATTGTGGTGGTTGTTTCGGTTTTGGTGGTATGAGTTGGGATGTTGTTGCGTGGTTGATTGTGATTGTTTCGGCCTTGGTTGTTGTTGTTACGGTTATTGTTGTGGTGGAAAGAGTTGTTGTGATGGTAGTTGTTTGAAGTGTTGCCTCGACGGTCATCAAATTTCCTTTTGTTGTCGTTATTGCCTTGCACGGATCCATGTTTCAAAACTTGATCCATGAGTTGGTAGGAAATTGTGATCACTTCTTCCACGGTCTTGGGCTTTGATGCAATAACATTGCCCTCAATGCTTCGGGGTAATCCCCCAATGAGATTTTCCACAGCAACTTGACATTATCGAAACCATCGAGGGCATAGAGCTTTCAATTCTTGGAAGCGCTTGAAGTAAGTTTTGAGATCATTGCCCTTAGTAGTCAGATGATAGAACTCATCTTCCAGTTTCTTGATCTCGGTCCTTGGACGGTATTGCTTCATCATCAATTGCTTCAGTTCAGTCCAAGTGGTTTTGTAGGCTTCCTCCATGCCAATAGGTTGAGCATGAGCCTTCCACCAAGACAATGCATCTTCTAGCAGAGTACCAGTAGCAAATTTGACCTTGCAATCTTACGAGCAATCACTTAGAAGAAACACAGTTTCAGATCTTTCGAACCAATGGATAAGGCCAACAGCGCCTTCAGTTCCTTTGAAGAAAGTAGGTTTGCAATTCATGAACTCCTTATAACCACATTTGCGATTCACCACTTCATTCCGTTGGCTTGATTTGGGGCTTCGTTGTTCGAACCACCTCAGCAGGTCTTGCAGCAAAAGCAAAGACCAATCTCATCAGAACTACCGGTCTGCATCGGGGTCATCTCAGGAGTTGAGTAGGTGTAGATCTTATTTTGCCATTTTCTAAAGACATACACTCAGATTTTAGAATCATTCAACATAAGTGTGAATTATTATAAAAATGGTTTCATAATAGTCAAAATCATCACATTATATCAATAGAGTATAATCATCATAAGAAAGAATCACAATATGTTAGAACCACACAAGAGAATATATATAAATGATCACTTCGATTCACACAAACCGATAAATAAGAAAGATCACCATACATAAGAACATAAAGAAACAACAACCATAATGTCATAGGTCTATCATCCATACATAGTGATACGATAACCATACAATGTCACACCACTAGCTTGTTCGATAGTTTAACAAAACATAATACAAAGCTCTATCTATCGCCACAAGGCAGTCAGTACTAGAAAACTAAGTAGGTGAATCTCCGATCTAGAGACTGTCGGGTGTGCCCCTCACTCGGTGCTGCAGATCACGAACTAGCTCAGCCAAGTCATCTACCTCTCTGTCTCTCGCCTCCAATCTCTGCTCAAGAGCAGTAGCACGAGTCTCCATGATCGTCATCCGCTCAGACTGTCGCCGCACAACTCCCTCTAACATCTCACTCGTCCAGCATTCCCATCTATCCGACTCCATCCTCCTCTCCAAAACTGTCACCGCCCCACTAGCTCTCTCCGCCGGAGCACCAATCCTATCAAGCACTCTCTCCATCGTGATCCTCCCGTTAAGGAGCTCCCCAACCTCGTCCTCAATGTTCTCGATCCAGACCAATGGAACCTCATCAACCGAATGACAACATCCTCAAGCTGATCCTCACCTCGCAGAACTCGTGCAGCTAACAATGGAATGGTATGGTGAAGAGGTTCTCCCGTAACAGGAAGAGTCTCAGCAGCAGCAAAAGCATGCTCTCCAAGCTCCATAGCGCTCGGTGCACCCTCCTTCGACCTCCATCGACTAATGACCGGCATCAAGAAGGACCAACGTCTAGCGTCAACCCTCCTATGGGCTCCTGGCTCATAGGTACAAGACACATCATGGTGATATGGGTCGGAATGTGCAGGTAAGAAATGGACTCTCTCCCTAAGAGATATCACAAGTCAAGTATGCATCACCAAGGGTGATGATGCACGAGATGGAGACGAAACTGGTACAGTAGTGGTCTGATAGATGAATGTGGTAGGTGGTGGTAGTGGTGAAACAGGTATGAGTGGTGGTGCAGGTGAAACTGATGGTGGAAAAGCAGAGGATGATGGTATGTCAGATGGTGGAACGAAAGTGATGGGTGCCTTCACCTCGCTCGGTATGCATAAAGGTAGCACCACCCTTACGGAACGGAATGGTCTGGCCAAATGGCGCAGGCTCGTAGGGTTTGAGAACCCTAGCTCGCCTTTGCCTTCCGTAACAGGTAGTGGTGATGGGCGAGAAGAGAAGACACGGAATCGGGGGTGAGGGTGTCGTGATACAATGTCGAAGGTGATAGCCACTGCGTGACTCCGATATCGGGTGGTGGGGACCAAAAACGGGCGATGCCGGGTATGGTTAAGGCAGGGGGTGACAACGACTTCACCCTCCTCGCGGTCTCCAGAGGACACAAATGATAGCGCCGGGGGAGAGCGAGGATAGTATCCCCATCCCAATGTCGGAGGTCAGGTCGATAGGATGAGTAGCAGTCGACGTGGTACTGTAACAACCCAAAAGAAAATGTGCATTTATAAGTATAAGTAATGCCATGCAGTAAATAGGATTTAGTTAGTCGCGCATAATCTGCCACGCAAATATAAATGCCTAACTAAATGAAAGCTAGCATTATAAGTTTTTATCATGCAAAGTTTTACTAGTCATGTATTATCCGCCAAGCGAATCTCATACGTGCAATCGGTACGAAGTAGGCGCGGAGGACGAGAAGTGGTGGTGTAAAACGGTCCATTTGAAAACGCGGTTATAGTCCAATTTGATTTGAAAATACAAGTTGGTTCTCTATAACCTAGTCTCTGATGCCAATCTGTAACACCCCCAAAATCACAATGTGACAGCGGAAGACTACTTGGGGTATTACTTAGAGGATCACAGTCATAAGTCATAGAAAAAAACTCTAAAAGAGACGTTTTAATAAATGATTGTTACCATTTCATAAAACTCAATGTTTTGGAACACAAGAGAAAATACCACAAGTTTGAAATTACACAAAAGATAGTTCAAATGTTTACGAAATGATAACTATATTTAAAAGCAACACCACTTCCAGCGTCCCATGACGTCCACTCCGCGCCATCATGATATCCTAATTAGTACCTGAGATAAGCATGCTTAAAAAGGTCAACAAAAATGTTGAGTGATATTCATAGGTTTAATAAATTAGTTGAACACAAGTAAGAGATGATAATTGCTTCGAATACAATCACCATGGAAAACAGAGATTATTATTATGCACTAAGCTCATGACACCAAACTAACTGCATACACCTAATTACTGGTGTAAGTAAAATATCGCCTCGATGGAATTGCCAATTCCATAGTTAACCAAATAAGCTACCGTTATTTCGATAACCGAAGTCGGGTCGTTAATTCCCATAGTACTATCCACAATATTCGCGTTCACTCGCAAGTAATTAATGGTTCATGATGTAAGGGACTTATGGCAGGCAACTTAGGCTATAATAATAATAATGATCGCAAGCATACGTTTAATAAAAGACTTGTGTTCTAGTTTATAGCATGCATCTCCTCGGGGTTTGATAAACAAGTAAAAGCGAGGCTATGAACTCACCTTAGCAAACAGAATCCGAGTAACGTAAAGTCAAGTAGTATAAGCACGGTACCGTCAGCGACCTATAATTAGTATGGCAAGTCTTAGTTTATTGTTTTTATTCATGACTTAGTGTATTGAAAACAAATAGAGTATTCTCAAGAGTTTGTGTTTATTATCGCTTGTGTGGCAATGGTTAAGTTTAAATAGGTTTCTAAACACTTGTAAGTTTTGGCTCGAAAAGTGCTTACGATATAATTATATGAAAATAGTCGACCGAATAAGTCCTTGGTTTGAAAGCAACCGATTGACTAAGTACGGAAAAATATTCACAAGTAAAGTGTTTGTTGTGTTTATACGTCGTTGTAAATAATAAATACTTATGTCAAGTATTTATAATATAAGTGTTTATGTTCTACGATAATTATTTATATATATATATATATATATATATATATATATATATATATATATATATATATATATATATATACATATATTAAATTAGTGGGTGATAAAAAAGTTTATGTTATATTTAATATCTAGTTTTCGTAATTTAGTCAATTTTATGAAAATAAACTAAGTATATTATTTTTAACAAAATTTTGGGCATGACCCGTCCGTAATTATTATTAGTTCCCCCTCTTATCAAATGTTGCAAAAATACTCTTAATCACGGCAATATATAATTATAACTTAACCGAATTGATTTGTGTTAACGTAGTTGAAGAAAATAACAATTAACCCTTATTATCTCAAAAGTATTAGATGTGCACAAAATAAAATAAAAAAATAATTAATAGTGTGCACAAGGGTCGAACCTTGTACCTCTTGTATGGAATGCCAGCGTTTAAACCAGTAGATCAACCAAACTTTTGTGTTATGTTATCAAAACTGTTTGTATATATTTAATTTTAGTATAGTGATTTCATTTTACACATATATCAGTGAGTATGTATTAGCTTAGTTGTGTTCGCTGGTTTTCTTTGGACAAAGCAAGTTGGTAACTCTTATTAAGAAACTTCAAAGTACGAATAAGTACTTATTAATAAGCCAAACGAAATAAGAAAATCAAACGCCCCTCTTAGGCTTGTCTCGGCCCAACATGGGTCGATTAGGAGAGAAAAGAAACTCGGTCCATTTAACTGTCGTTTTTTACGACAATAAGTTACGTATTAATTTAATAAGCTAAAGTTAAACAACTAAATACTTTGTCCAATTGAGCCAAAATTTATGTTTTTATTAGACCTATACTTTCTTTACTTGTTTTAATGTTCAAAAAGCTCCCAAGAATTTATAAATTTATACATGTGTCGATTTGTAGTGCAAATAACATTAGCTCATTTTTAAGGTGCTTATTAGTGCTAACCATGTTCAAATGACACCACACAAGCTCACAACACTACTACTTATCATGTATATATGTCGAGTGAAAGAAAATACAAGAACATATTCATAGTTTTCGAAACTTAAAAATAGTTACATATTATCAATTTATATTATGTTTGGCACTTAAGTAAACTAAGAAAAAAAAGATTAATGATTTGAAATCCTTACAATGGTGTGTTGTATGCGTGTCGAATGGAATGACAAACCAAGAACCAAATTTTCTTAACCCAAAACTCCAAATATTAAGCTTGTTTTACCAAAGTTCTTCCAAGACCAAAATCTCCCAAGCACCAACTTAAGTAAAGTGGAGTAATAGTTTTTGTAAAATCTTGTGGAATGAATGTGTGTTTTGTGATGCTCGTTTATAGGCAGAAAAAAAAGAAGCAAAAGGGACTAGATCTTGATGAACCCAAGAACACAATGGTTATTCTTATGCATGGCCCTTTTTAGATCTAATATCCATGTATTATCATGCAAAGTGGCTTTTACAAATTCATAAGTTAGGCATGTGATATAGCTGAGAAACTTAGATCTTGACAAGCCTAAAAGTCAATTGGGTTATAACTTGCATTCTTCTTTAAACCTTATTATCCATTTAAAAAAATGTAAAGACACTTTCGTAATTTCATAAGTTAAACATGTGACTAAGATGAGTTGGATGGGGCGGCATATTCGAATTTTTGGGAGAAAAGATATATTTCGAAATTTACGTAATGTATTTTATGTCCCGCTTGAGCTTAAATGTGTGTCGCGGTGTCCCGGTTTGACGTTTTTGGCGAAACGTGTAATATATTATTTAGAGCACGTTTTTATGAAGGTAAAAAAAAATATATATTAATTCTAACTCGTAAAAATATTTATTTGACTTTAGCCATAACTAATTGAGTGTCGGTACGCGTGCGGCTCGTAAGACAAGAAAATTTCTTGTGAGACTGATTTCAGCTATCAGTAAATATCTATGATTAAATAAGACTACTCGGAGATGCATAAATTTTTATGCAATAAAATGAAACGTACATGCTAAAATGCTCAACTTAGCTCAAATAAGTTTTGATAAATAATCTAGTTTATTAATATGAAAGTTGATGATAGTAAAATTTTACAGGTGGCTACAGATATTGAGGATTCATAATCTGAAATGCTTGTGAAAGGGCAGTAGCATAAGAAACCGGAGCGGGATATATAACATGTGCTCCATAAAATGGAACAGTAGACGAACCATATTGCATTTGTGAGGCTTGTGGAATCTGGGATATAAAATTCGGAGCCAACTGAGGTTGATTATAATATACGGGAACTTGAGCCATAATGCGAGTCATAAAAAAATTGTGTGTGAATTTGTTGTAGCAATAGGCAAGCAAAGCCAAAAATTACGTAGCGACAAAGTAGCATTAGGCAAGCAATTTTATTGGATACTTGTATGACGCAAGTGAAAAATTATATGTGATTTGGATAGGGGCAGTAGCAAGCAAAGCAAAGTAATTTAATTGCACGGCTAGCAAGCAAAAGAAAAAAAGAAAGCAATTTAATTGCACGGCGCAAGGAAAAAAAAGCAAAAAAAGAAAAGAGTGTAGCCTCTGATTACCATGATAACTTTGATAATTCCTCATATACTTCAATAAAATCCAAAACAATGTATATATACAAGAGTAATTCGTGTAAAGCAACAATTGAGCTAGACCCAGACTTAAGATAAAGGGATAATTTCATATAACCTCAATTTAAACTCCTAAATGTCATATTTGTCCAACCAAAATTCATAATGTCATATTTATCCGATTAAAACACAAAAGTTGTCATTTACCCATTTTACAAAATTATTCATTTTTAAAAAATCTAAAACCTTAATAATTATCAATTGAAATGTGTAGACTATATTACCCCTCGGGCGGCAATGATTCTCACCTTTTTTAAGTCTAGCTAATTTACGTTTAGAAGGAAAATAAATACATGTGGTCCTTGTGTGGGTGCATGACTCATTTGATTGTTCATCAGTTCATCCTAAATATTATTTTTTCTACATTTTGAAAATTATTAATTGTTGTCTTATGATCTTTCGTGTATACATATTTTGTTCTTCATAAAGATAGTCGGGCTTCAGATATGTATGTCATAATGTCAATAAACGGTTAGTTTTTCTAGGTTTTAGAAAGTTATTACTTATAGTATTTGAATGCCAAATATTGATGGCGTTAGTGGTTTTTAAATAGCAGTTTGCAATGGGTAATGAGCCAAAAGTAGCTACTAGCTATATGCCATTTCTATCTCACATTCCTATTTCAAAGATTAATACTCATCAGATCAGATTTGATGAAAGTGCATATGTACATGTTTATTTCAATTTAAGAGTGTATGAACTAAGCATAATTAAAGATTTGGACCTAACAAAAACGTTGGTACTATCATATAGTGGTTGGTTAGATTTGTACATGTTTGTTATCACATGGAGATGCATGAGTTTGTATCAAGGGTATAATGGGTATTTAATAACTTAAATTCACTATTTAATCGATTAAATAATAAAATGGGTAGATATGACAATTTTATGTTTAAATTGGGTGTAAGCCATTATGGGTTTTAGGGGTGAGTTAAAATAAGAGGTTTTTTCATAAAAAGAATAAGAAGAAATATTGACCATTGATTTGCAAATTCACGGACTAGATCAAACAACCTTAACATTAATACTAATTAAAATCGCAAGGGCAAAATGGTCAATTTAGTAAAAGACACCATCTAATTAGCATCAAATTCCTCAGATCTGCCATAACAAAAGTTTCACTCTTTCTAACTTTACTTTCTCTCTCTAAAAAAGAACGATTAAATTCCGATTTCATCATTAATCGTTCAAAATACATCAAAACTTCTTAAATGGAACATGTAATTAGTGATTTGATTGACAAAAAATGTGTTAAACGGCGATTGAAATATCACAGGCAATGGTTTTTTAACCTACAATTGCTTTGTTGTTCTATCACCTATTAAAATGTTCATCTGGTTTAATTGTAAATGTTTTGTGAATTAAAATGGCTAATGTGCATTAATGGTCGTAGATAGTTGTAGGTAGTTTGTAAAAAGTGTGATATGTTTGGATAACTATGATTTATGTGATTTTATACTGTTGTGTGCATTAAAAATGGGTCAAATGTGCGACAATTATAGTTGGAAGGTAGTAAAAATGCGAAACAGTTGTATAATCCATGAGTTGTGTAAAATAACACTGTTTTGTGCATTAGAAAGGCTAAATGTGCCTTAGTTTTCATATCCATAGAAAATCAACATGCCTTTGTATGAGATATTATTGTTTTTTGCATCGGAATGGCTTAATGTGCCTTAGTTTTTAATAGAAGTTAGTAAAACACATATCCTTAGACAATCAGCATGCCTTGTATGAGACACTACTGTTTTGTGCATTAGAAAGGCTAAATGTGCCTTAGTTTTCATAATAAGTTAGTAAAAGACATAGTCTTAAACAATCAGCACGCCTTTGTATGAGATATTATTGTTTTGTGTATCGGAATGGCTAAATGTGCCTTAGTTTTTATAAGAAGTTAGTAAAACACAAATCCTTAGACAATCAGCACGCCTTGTATGAGATACTACTTTTTTGTGCATTAGAAAGGCTAAATTTGCCTTAGTTTTCATAAAAAGTTAGTAAAAGACATATCCTTAGACAATCAGCACGCCTTTGTACGTGATATTATTGTTTTGTGCATCGGAATGGCTAAATGTGCCTTAGTTTTTATAAGAAGTTGGTAAAACACATATCCTTAGACAATCAGCACGCCTTTGTATGAAATATTACTATTTTTTTGCATCATTATGGCTAAATGTGCCTTAGTTTAATAAGAAATTCGTAAAAGACATCCTTAGACAATTAGCACACCTTAAATAACACTTTCTTGTGCATCAAAGTGGATCAATGTGCATTAGTTTTGATAAGAAGTTATATCCTTAGATAGTTAGCACGCTTTCATGATCAACCAGTTTGCTAGATAATCTGTACAGTAAACCAAACACCAACAGGAGTGCCATGCCCCTAGGATTGATAATGGGAGATAGTATCTGAAAATGAGAAACATAACTGAATCCTAGAGTTATCTGCATGTTTGTATGTTATATTGATCCTATATTCCTAGTGGGCTCGTCATTAATTGTGCTAAAACATCTATTTACTTACTGATCTAATTGTTTCAGTTTGATTTTAGGACTTCAATTGACGTATGTGACTAGTAATGGGATTTATGAGCATTGTTTTTTTCTATTTGTCTCATAACTATTTTATATTATTGGTTTATTTGCTGCAAGTAACTTTATAACGTATGCATTGATGTCATTCAATGTAGGACTGAGAGCTTAACCTTCAAGAGGACAGATGAATTAGCCAAGATTCAAAATGAAATGCAGAGTAAAACGGGTTAGTCGAAGGTATTATATTAGAGGTAAAAGATACAGAAAGGATTGTCGAAAACTTTTTAAAAAGTGATTCTAAGGTGTTATGTTGCAACCTAAAGCTTGCTGCATATGGGTTATGCACTGTAGGAGAGGTTATTATTAAAAAAATGACGCCAACCTTTAATGAGGAATACGCATCCAAACTTTCTTTGAAGGATAGGAATCAGAGGCCAAGATGACTCCCCAGTTGATTAAGATAAATAAAACCGGAATGTATTACCTTTTTTATGTATTGTGATCCATAAATCAAGGCTAATAATACAAATTTTTTGTTCTTTTGCTATGTCGCTTAATACTTTCACTTTTGTCCTAATGTTTGGTGCAGCTACGAATAACTTCTCGACCAACTGGAGATGCAAAATCATTACAATAAGATAGATACATTTAATATTTTTATAAGAAATGTAATTCTTCATTGCAACTCAACCCATTTGTTAGTAAATGGGTTGATTTCGTTAATTTCATCCTAACCAGTCAAAAGGGTAAAAGAAATGATCTAGCTAAAAGGGAAATGATTTGGTAAAATTTGTATTCAGATTGACTACTAATAGGATCTGCATCAGTCTAGGATCTGCAATAAATTCACCATTTGGACCCTGATTTGCAGTCACTTCCGCCACTAGTTCCATGTCCCCCATGACACTTTTTGTCCTATGAATGGAAGCATCAACACAATGTATCTCAACTTCATGATTATCCCCCATTCCAACACTTCTTCCGGTGACCAGTGGTCGTATCCGTGTTCAACACTTCCTCATCATTAGTGTTACTAAGGCCTATTTCACCCGGAGCTCTAACAACAGCAGAACAAACACTCTGTTGATCTTGATTACTGAAGGCATCATTCATTTTTTATTTAACTTCTTATTTCTTGATAATCCAGCGTATCAATTTTTGCAATGAGCTGAAATAAATTTCTTTAAAATATGTATATATATATATATATATATATATATATATATATATATATATATATATATATATATATATATATATATATATATATATATATATATATATATATATATATATGGTAAAGTTAAAATAAAAAGACAAATATCTAAAAGAATAAAGATTTATTTTTAAAAATTCTAAAATTCTAAAAATTCCACAAGATCGGGTATGTTGGTGCATAAAACTTTTGTGAAAACATTTTTTATAATTTTGAGTTTTAATACGTCTTTTTAATGCACAAAACGAATTTTGATGCAAAAAAATTTGATGCACAAAATTTTCAACTTGTTTAGTTAGACGCTAATGTATTTTGATGAAAAAGTCGGAAGTTGGGTGCAAAAATCAATTTTTATGCACAAAAACGATTTATCGCAAACGTATTTTTCATAATTTTTTCGAAAAATATCCACTTTTATAAAAAGTTTTCACAACTTTTTCATGCACCATCATACCCGATCTTGTGGAATTTTTTGAGAATTTTTCGAGAACTTTTTGAAAAAAATCTTTTATCTTTTACTGATATTTGTCATTTTATTTGATCTTTATCATATATATATATATATATATATATATATATATATATATATATATATAGAATTAGGTTCATGTAAAATAGTATTTAAAGTGAGAAAGTGTAAGAAGCAAATAAGAACTTGACAAGTATGATTTAAATATTTAACATAAAAATTATTTTTAAATTAATCTAAAAGGGTATTATGGTAATTGACTATTTCCAAATATCTCTCAACTAGTCTTGAACGATTCTCTCATTCTCTGACTTTCTTCTTCTATCCCAATTGAAATGGTAAAACCACTCACTCATATCTCATCTCAAACCATTTCCTATTTTATTTATGATCTAATCTGATTATTTTTTTTTCGGCGTGAAGTTTTTACTGCCTCTTCATTTAAGTCGACGCCCACTGTATCATATCAATATCTGGTGAACTCCGTCCTCCTATATAAGCCCCGGCATCGGTTCACTATCGATCACACGTTGCAAATTCTGTATCTATTAGTTGTAGTGTAGATTTATGTATTGCTGCCGATCACGATGTATCGAGAGATTTGTTATCACTAGTTACAATTGTTTGTGCATCAAAATTGTCTCGGTGGTAAAGTTTGAACAAATTAATATGTATGATTGACTTGTCAATGTATCAATGAGATTCTGTTTTTCGAATGTCAATGGGTATTACTCCTTCTATATATTAATTCTTTGGTGTATCTATATTTGTGTAGAGATTATGAAACAATTGCTTAACGATACCCAGTAACAATTACATGTATCAAATTTGGTGCGGTTTGTGTATTAGACTTGCATTGATATTTTCCAAGAAACATGGCAAAAATAATCATGAACTGAAGCCGGCAAATTTACTGGTTAGATTTAGTATTTTAATTGCAAAACTTAAGTTTGTGTTTAATATATATATTTCACAAATAGTTGACTTTTTGAAAACAAAGGAGAAGGTGGGTTGTCACCATCAAAATCGGTTTTCTTTTAATGGTGCAAACTGCCACTCGTTTTGAGATTTATTACAGTTTTGCCATGAATCTAATTTTAATTAGATGACATCATTAATGATACATCGGACGGCCTAGACATTTCCTATCCTATCTTACTTTAATCAACTGTCCTACGATAACCTCCTATATATATATATATATATATATATATATATATATATATATATATATATATATATATATATATATATATATATATATATATATAGTTATGATCAAATAAGAAGATTACTTAAAATAAGAAGGAATAAGAAGAACTATAATCGAAATCCGAGATGCACCGACCTAAATTAGATGCATCCTTATAATCTTAGATGCATTATAACGCATCATAGTGTGTTTTCTAGCTTTTAATCGAGATGATATACGTATATTAGATGCATTTCATGATTTCTCTTGTTTTGTTTCCTCGCACGCGTGCAAAAATCATGAAAATCAATTTGCACCATCTATACATCAAATTAACTTTTGAAACTCAAGATGTTGCATCTTTATGAATAGAAATGCATCTAATGCAAGTCATTGCATCTCAAATGCATGGTTTTGGTAACTTCTCACCACTTCATATTTTAATTTACTTATCACTAGATCTCTACTATATATATATATATATATATATATATATATATATATATATATATATAGGGGAACGTGAGATCAAACTTAAAGTTGTAAAAATAAAGAAGTCTAAAAAACCACTAAAACGTTTCTAAATAACAATTTTAGCAATAATACACATAAAAATAATATTTTAATACAAATTAACATTTTAGCAACTAATAACCAAATGATACATGAGTTTGGATTAGTGATACACCTGATACACATTACACTAATAAACATTCCAAAAATCGATACACATACAAAACCCGATACACATTACATTTCTAATCAAAGGTATCATCTAGGTTCTCAAATTTTAAAAAGAAATATATCGAAACTTTAACAATTTTAGTTGTAGTTAATAAAATTTTTATTTTGTTGAAGGGAGTGCGCTTGTCAAATTTTAGTTTGATCTCATTTTAACAACTTTAAGTATGATCTTATTTGATCTAGATTCTATATATATATATATATATATATATATATATATATATATATATATATATATATATATATATATATATATATATATATATATATATATATATATATATATATATATATATATATATTCTCAGATGTCACTTGACCATGTTTCATATTATATTGAGTATATTATCGAACTTCTAAACCAATTTGCTTTGTGTATGTATTATAAAATTGTGATCCTCAAATGTTGTAACCAATTTACCTTTTGACATTTATTTATCAATACATTTACCACAAATTTCATTAAATATACTGATAGCACCAATTCATGTATCAGATTCACTAATACTACTAACCTGTGCATTAAATCCTACTGCAAATATAAATACTCATAAATTTACACTAATAAGCATAATCATATGTACAGTAAGAGTAATAACACAAAATTTTGATACACCAATACTAGTTATTTGTGCATCAAATTTCACACAAAATCAATTTTCATCAAATCACACTAACAGGGTAAATTTATATACAAAATAATATATAATACTGATTTGTGCATCCAATTTTACTATAAACACAAATTTCTATAAAAAAACATTAATAACAAAATTTTGTATCACAAATATATTAATTTGTGTATCAAATTCTACTACAAATACAAAATTTCATCAAATTACACTAATAACACAAATTTATATATCAATTTACAATAATAGCAAGAATTATGTAACAGATACTGTAATAACATGAATCTGTGCACTAAATTCCACCACAAATCTATAATTGCAGCAAATTACACTAAAAAACACTAATTTATATATCAAATTACAATATAGAACAAACTTAATATCAATACACTAAATTACAACAAAAAGCTAAATCTGATGTTAAACCCAAATCAATTTTAACACATAGAAAATACGTACCTTGATTATCACTATATTAATCGATAAAATTATGTAAAAAATCGAAATTGAGCTTGAAATCCACGATTGTGATTATGTTTTCGATTTTTGTTACAAACCCTAATTTGATTGAATATTGGTGAACGAATTAAAGATTATAGTGAAAGAGATTATAGTTGATTGTGACTACGAGTTTTAGGACGTGTGTAGGTGGGAGATCAAAGAAGCGGTGTATTATTATATAAGTTAATTACAATGATAGATTAATGTGAAAATCACTTTTATACTTTTAATAGTTAGTTAGGATTATAGTTAATGTAAATCTGTTGATTTTAAATCAAGAGTTAAAAATCCTTTTTATTCATTTTTACTAAAAATCTTCTTCTTCTTTTTTTTTTTTTTTTATCTCACCCCATGGGTTTTGGGTGGACATATATGATATTAAGGTGTTTAAATTGTGGATATATGAAATTAACCCTAAGATAAATATGATAGAATAATAAATTCAACGAATGAGTGTTTTGCTGATTCGAGAGATGAATCACAATAGGAAGCGACGTTTCCTAAAATATAAGTAAAAATACTTGTGTTTGCGTAGTCATTTTCTAGAACTACTTGGTGACATGCTTAATATTTATATGATTACTCGAGTGAAAGAAAGTCAAATGAAAGATTTTTCTTACGATGTTTTGTTGAATCTTGAATGTAGAACTGAGTCGGCTGACTAAAGCTGTGGATAGTTTTTTTGTTTGAAAAATCCTATTTAGGATATCATATTCTAAAATAATGAAATAAACCACGTACATATGTGATGAAATTAAACCATAAAAGATCTAAGGGCTTAAAAATGATTAAAATAGTTAAATCATTGAGAATTTAAATTGCTAAGTCAGGTTACTAGAAACTTTAAAGTTGGAGCGCTAAATTGTTGGCGTCCATTAACTAACGAGATTTCTATTACGGGATGGTTGAGAGTTTTGTAAATATTGTGATTTTAAGTTTTTCCACATAAAAAAAAAAGTAAACATGCATACTGGTTTCAATAAGTAATACTACGTAAACACCTCACTAATAATAAAACCGTTGAATACTTCAATATATAGAAATCTAATGTTTGCATGAAATATCAACAGCAGCAATTTTTTATTATTTAATTGGGTGCTGCAGCCTTATTTTAACGACTTAATTGTCGCTTCAAGTTATATATTTAAGAAGATCAAGTAAGGATATGATATCCATCCACAACAATTAATCATGAACAAAATAGAAGGAAAGGTAGCTATAGTCACCGGCGGGGCAAGTGGTATAGGCGAGGTCACAGCTCGTTTATTCGTCAAACACGGTGCTCGTGCAGTGGTGATTGCCGATGTCCAAGACGACCTAGGAAAAAATGTTGCAATATCCATTGGCTCAAACGTTTGCACCTACATCCATTGTGACATTCGGGACGAAGCCCAAGTAAAGTCCCTAGTGGACTCGACTGTAGAGATATATGGCCAGCTTGATATTATGTTTAGCAACGCTGGGATTATGAGTAAATCCGAGCAGACAGTCCTTGACTTTGATATGGACGAATATGATCGTGTATTTGCAATCAATGTTCGTGGGACGGCAGCATGCGTGAAACATGCTGCACGCGCCATGGTTGAGGGACAAATAAAAGGAAACATTATTTGCACGGCTAGTGTGTTAGGCAAGATAGGAGTGGTGGAAGCGACTGATTATGGTATGTCGAAGCATGCAGTGATTGCGTTGATGAAATCCGCTAGTAAGCAGTTGGGGCAGTATGGGATCCGAGTGAATTGTGTGTCACCTTTTGTAGTGGCTACGCCCTTGATGAATAATAAACGTGAGAAGGAGGCGGCTGAAGTGGAGAAGATGTTCCAACCATTGACTAGCCTAAAAAATGTGATCTTGAAAGCGGAGGATGTCGCAGAGGCTGTGTTGTTCCTTGCGAGCAAAGAGTCTGGTTTTATCACTGGCCACGATCTAGTTATTGACGGCGGGTATACCTTGTGATTTCTTGTGATTATATGAGTTTGGAATTGACTATGAATAAGTAATACGAGTTAGGATCAAATAAGAAAATTACTTAAAATAAGAAAGAATAAGAAGAACTATAACCGTAAATTCGAGATGCACCGACCTAAATTAGATGCATCCCTATAATTTTATATGCATTATAACGCACCATAGTGTGTTTTCTAACTTTTAATCAGATGCATATACGTATATTAGATGCATTTCATGATTTCGATTGTTTTTTGTTCCTCTGCACGTATCGAAATCATGAAAATTAATTTGCACCATCTATACATCAAATTAACTTTCGAAACTCAAGATGTTGCATCTGTATGAATAGAAATGCATCTAATGCAAGTCGTTGCATATCAAATGCGCGGTTTTGATCACTTCTCACAATTTCTTATTTTAATTTACTTATCACTGGATCCCTACTTACATAACAGTAAATAATTAATAATGTTTGAAGCGCCTTTTCTGTTTGAAAGGTTCCGAATAATTAGTTATAATTAATGTAACTCCAATTTGACGTTCGAAAAATTAGTTATAATTAATGTAACTCTCGAACTCCTATTTGTACTTGGTTAGAGAAGGCCGAAGAGTAGCCACATGTAAAACCTCATGATACTATAGTTATGAAAACTGTTTAAAATTTTTGTCATAGTACATTTTTTGAGTGACAATTGACAGTTACTAGATAAACTAACGGGAAATAAGAACAACATTAGTATATGGCACAAAGAAAGAACCAAACTAAGTTTGTGATCGTGAGCCATTAGTAAAGTTAATTGTGTTAAATAATCCGACAATCTTTTGTTCATCTCATTTCATAAATAGAGAGCTTTTGTCTCATCCAAGGATGCCAAAAAATGCAACTTTATGATCTCTTTTAGCTACCGTTCTTGATTCGCTGTGTTCACTGTGGCACTGTGCTATCCTCATTCACATTTCCTTGTATAACGAAATTATACACATGTTCATAAAAAAAATAAAAAATAATAAAATAATAAAAAAAAAAATTATACACGCTAATTTACAGGCGTCAACTACCAGGCCTCTTTAAGTCTTTATTAACAAGAATCAGTCCAACAGCAGTGGTAAATAGGCCCAATCCAATGCCTGAGTTTATTTAAACTTTCTACATTAGGCCTTTTACACTTGTAAGTGAGTCACAAACTCACAATTAATCTCATTCTCATTGTTCGTTTATGTTTCGCCATGATTTTGAAAATGAAATCGAATACATTTGGTAACTTATTGATACATGAAGAAGCTACAGTCGTAAGTTTTGTTGCCTTCAAACATTCACCCGACAAAATTTATCTATTAAATTTGTTAAAGTATACTATGTTATGGGTAGTCAAGAAGCCTTTGAAGTAGCATTCCAATAAAAGACCTATAAGGCCGATTAATCGTCGCCTAGGTGCTATTGGGTTATCAA
Organism: Chrysanthemum makinoi; assembly: GCA_910596185.1. Classification (NCBI taxonomy): domain Eukaryota; kingdom Viridiplantae; phylum Streptophyta; class Magnoliopsida; order Asterales; family Asteraceae; genus Chrysanthemum; species Chrysanthemum makinoi. The sequence goes on along the minus strand of OU343222.1, from coordinate 250,968,132 downwards.
TATTTTTGATTTGTGTAAATCTGTCAACCGTGGTTAACGACGATCAACGACCGTCAACGATGATTAAACATGCCGAAAATATGTAAATCTTGCAAGAAGTATCCAAAATTAATCGTAAAGTAGTTTTAATAACTTATAGTCAATATTTATATCTATTACAAGATGTTTTGTAAAGAAAATCTTGCTAAGAATACTCAAAACTCGCCAAAAATACCCAAAACTTGTCAAAATTGTCAATCCGATTAATTATTGATTAATCCAGTCTAGACAGATTACAAGCTACAAGGTGTTCGATCGCCCGACTCCTGATTCGCGATTTTTGAAATCTTGCTTTTAAGAATTAAGTACTGAGTTCAATCCTGATTTATGACTAAAAGCCGCATAAACATGTGTTCATTGCATGAGACATCATATTTGCAAAAGGGTGAGTCAGCACACGAAAAATTACAGTAATCACCGTTCCCCTCGTATCAAAACCTTTTGAGAACTTAATTATAAAACTATAACACGAGACTGGCACTGGTCCGCCGCGTTGCGGGCGGGCGAATTTTTTAGCCGAGGTGATTGTGCATTAATAAATAGTAATATAATCCTTTTTTTTATATATACATTTATGAGACTGAATCACCAAAGGTTTAAAGCAATACAATACATATGCTTCTGAAGAGCAAAGAATAATTTACTCATGCAGTAACATATACAAATGAATAGAAGCGAAGCAAATCGAACCTTAAAAGAATCTAATAATCAGCACGTGTAGCCAGTGAGAAGTGGCTGCGGGCCAGGAAAGCGGAGATGGACATTGCAACTGGGCTGAAAAGAAAAACGCAAGCAATCAGCATTCAAATACACTTATTTATGCAGAAAAGGAGCATTCAAATACACTTGTTTATGCAGAAAAATCAGCATACCTAATACACTTGCTTATGCAGAAAATTCAGCAGCCAATTACACTCGATTATGCAGAAAATCAGCATCCAAATACAGTCATTTATGCATAAAAATCGGCATCCAAATACACTCATATATGCATAAAAATCAGCAGCCAATTACACTCGTTTATACAGAAAAATCAGCATCCAAATACACTAATTTATGCAGAAAAATCAGCATTCAATTACGCTAGTTTATGCATAAAAATCAGCAGTAAACGTGCCCTTTATGTGCAGAAAATAAACAAACAAAACGCACCATTTAGGGGCTGAAATCAGCAGCTCTAAGTGCGCTTTTGTGCGAAAATCAGAACAACACACACCCTTTTGGGGTGAAATGAGCTTATATAAACGCCCTGTTATGCTGAAAATATGTAGAATCAACACCCCTGTTGGGGCTGAATATGCAAAGAAACAAACACGCCTTTGGGTGGGGCGACTGTAAAGCATGTCAATACCCTAATATTATTACCACTCAACTTATGCAAACAAACCCCGTAAGGTAATCAAAACTCAGCTTGAAGCTTTATATTGAAAAGCAAATCTAATAAAAAAGTCAACACTAATCTCAGATAAAACACCCATTAAATAGATCAAAACAACACCAACTAACAACCCTAAAACCTTCATAGTTGCAGGTAAAACCATAATACCAGCACCAATTACAGATGTGATTAAATTAAACACAGCCCCATATAACCCAGATCCAAAATCATGATTATAAAAAATTAAAGACTTAAACAAACAGAGGTTTCTATGCTTGTCAATAATACTTTCTATGCTTATGCAAACGATTAACAAATGAATATAAGGCCAAATTTCAAAATACCCAATTCATAAAACCACAAACATAATCAAGCGCTAATATTGATTTACAATAAAAATAAAAATAAAAAGGAAAATACATATCTGGTCAAGTCCCGTTGGAATCCGCAACAAATTGAAACTATGTCTTCCGTGAAGACCTCCATCCTCCACTTCACCGCCACCGCCACCGGCTTGTATACATGATCAAGCCAATAATTGAACCAATAATTAAACCATTGATTAATTTAGTAGAAACAATAATATAGAACTGAACCAAAGTAGACATACGCATCTTAACTTCCTAACACATCAATTAGACCCAAAATTGACTTTTGAAAGAATTCTCGAATACAATTATTTACCTTTGAAAGCAGTATGGCTGACCCGACCCAGCCGATCCAAAGAAAAGAAGATACATTTATCGCTAACACCCGAGGACCTGCATTTTTGACTCATTCCTTTGTGTGTGAGGCAACTATAAAAAATCACCGATTATCAGAAATCGAGTTATTAAGTGAAAATACATGTATTAAAAGAACAAAAAGTGTAACCCGGACCTCCAAATTTATACATGTCAGTATGTGTTGGATGATTATGATTTATCAAACACGGTATGATTCTTCAAATGACCATACACATCCATGTCAAGTACACATAACTGATTAACTTCGTTATCTGATGTAGAGAACCATTGCAAACACAAAACAAAAGAGAGTCAATTTCAAACATACAAATAAGATTAACTCGTATGCAAAATATGGAATATGGAACCAATGTGAATCCGAAACTTACTAAAACCCCTTCATTTTATCTGAATTCGTATTTGAGAATACATTCTTCCCATCTCTAGCGAAGCACCGACTTACCCTCTTCTCCCCGACCGGGTTGCAATTATAATGCCGACATATCCACAAAAGCCTACACAAAGTTGCACAACAAATAGGAGAAGCTATGAGTTAATAAAATTTATTGCTATTTTTCCCCTGATTGGAATTTTGAAAAGTAATGAGCGAAACAGATGTGAAAAGTATAAAATGTATAAAGCAAAAGGAAATGGCGAGAATCGTCTTACCATGAACATTGCACTATTAAGAAGATCAACATGGATGGTCATATGAGTACAGTCTGCCGCTAAAGATGAAGAAGGATACTACCAGCCCTTAAAGCCATGGCACCATCTTTAAAAGACCTGATTGGACAATCCCTGAATACAAAGATTGTAACCAGTAAATCGACAAATCCCAAAGACCAAATAGCATACGTAATCAACACCAAAGAATAAAGATAAAGTTGAAAACTCCAAGGCTTCAAGGGTAAGTAGCCAATGATATTAATCCCTAGTAAACTTTCTTTACCTGCCTTGATAGAGATTTTATCAAAGTAAAACTCAAAATAGTTGAGTCAAACATTCTACCGGTGAGTAAGATTCCACGTTACCTACCTAAAAGTTTTGATAATATCCAAACTCCTTCATTGTTTATTATCCTGTAAAAATCATGCCATGTGAACATTTAGGTTGATCTGATATTTAGTTTTGCATTATATTCGTCATGCTTATATGTAATGATATCATACTAATTATTGAGGTCAAATTAGGGGACTAAGTTTTGTTACCTCTCATTGTATCCGAGCGTTTAGCGCATGCGTGGCAACATATAAAGATAAGCCGTACCGCCAACATTCCGGACAGAAATAGATGAGTCTAGCGGGGCAGGTCGGGCCGTCGCTCTAGGAGTAGTGCGTCTGTCTAAAAAAAACATCGAGAATAGGCCAATGAAATCAGCGGAAGGGATGTACCAGCGTACCATGGAAATAAAAACACCAACCATAACAGCAACAAAACAATGTAAACACAATAAACGTGAAACGTACGTGCATATGCGCAGGATTTGAAAACAAATCAGCACATCCTGCTGATCAATACAGAATGGATTTCAAAGCCATTGCCTTTAACATCTACCCTTGACTCAACTTCGTTATATGCTGCGTACCTGAAGTAATGTTCAGGAAAACCTACTGCTGGTATTTTGATAAAGTCAGTGCACTTGCCAAAGATATCTGGAAAGAGAGTAATGATGGTTATCAGTATACCACCACATCTGCAATTATCCAAAACAACAATATATCAACATTTAGCAATCGTTGCTGCTCAGCAAAAGATATTGCAAGTAATTACTTTCTAACCATTAAGAACGATCGAAGTTTGCAATCTGCAATGTGGAAAGGTGCTTTTAATTATAATGACATAGAAAAGAGGAAATACTAAGAAAAGAACGCTAACCCTAATCACCATAAAAATCGCTCTCATAAATCAAGTACGTATCCCATTCTGAGTCCCCACGATCTTTCCCAAATACCGATCAATGAGATCTGCCGTCAGCCCCCTAGGATTCGTGTCAATGGATTAGTTCGATCTAAAAGTTGAGATAATGGGTGTAAACAGAAAAAAACTTTATAAGTATCTGTTAACATAAAAAACACTGCAGAACCAACCTTATAATACATATAAATATATGATGATCAAGAAATCTAATAAAACTTGAAAAAAATAATGAATTGTATAAGTAATCAAAAACTGAAAATATGATTTATAGAAAACCCTCAAACTCAAGAATCTTTAATCACAATAAGCTAATAAAAACTATAAAAAAAATACAACATCAACCAAAAAACAGTACCTTGTGATCTTAGAAGGTCGCCTCGCCGGATCATCCAGAACTGGTGGTGGTGGCCGGAATGTGAGCAGAGTAATAAAAAAACCACCCGGCTGAATCTTCATAGCCCTAATCAATAACAAATAATAAGAAACCCATATGAATTACTAATTACATAAAAAAAAGAAAAAAAAGAAAAGAAAAACACACCCAAAATCGAAAGCTTAACTTATCAATCAAAGAAAGGGAAAAAAATCACAACAAAACATACCTTTCGATTTCTCTGAGTAACTGATTCTGGATGTTAGGAATGGGTTTGATGGATTGAATCCGGATATGTATGATTGAGGGTGAGATATTCTTCTTCATCGTCGGCAAAGAACTTGGGCCGGTCCAAAAACACAAACTACTGTGTAATCAGAACGTGCCGTAGCAAACAAGCAACGTTTTGATTGTGGTTTAATATATACTTATAATTTGTCAAAGTACTATTGACATAAAACTTATTTGGCCCGCTTTTGTGTTTGTAAGCCCAGGTCCGGATTAAACGGTTTGGAGTGGACCCGAGACATCTCTCATTTATCTCTTAGGGTGTGTGTGATCGAACGGCAAGCAAAGAGAATTGAATGGAATGGTTCCATTTCTCTTGTTTTACCGAAAAGTTTTGAAAAAGCGGAGAAACGTGGAGAGAAATGGAGAGAATGGAAGAATTGGGTAGTGTAGGTTACAATTTCATCTTTATTTTGGTGGAGAAATTGGAGAAATGATTAATTTTTTTTTTTACATTTAAAAATATTTAAAAAAATATATATTTTTTTAAAAAATTATTTTTTTAAAATAAGTTTTTTAAATAAATACATTTTTTTAATTATTTTAAAAAATTATTTTTTTAAATATTTTTTTTAAATAAATACATACATTTTTTTTAAATAAATACATTTTTTTCAAAATTATTTTTAAAAAATTATTTTTTAAAATTTATTTTTAAAAATATTTTTAAAATATTTTTTAAAAATTATTTTTTAAAAATAAGTTTTTTTAAAAATAATTTTTTTTTTAAAATTATTTTTAAAAAAAAAATAAGTTTTTTTAAAATAAATACATTTTTAAAAAATATTTTTTTAAATAATTTTTTTCATTTCTTCTCTGGCTGTTGTTACCAAACATTAGAATTGAACACAATTCTCTACTGATTTCTATTCTCTGAGATTTTATTCTCTACTTCATTTCTTTTCTCTCAATTTCTCACTACCAAACGCACCCTTACGTTCTCTCTAATTCGCCGGCGGTCCAGCAACCAAAAGAAACCGAACGGCGAATCCATCCCGATCCGACACCGAAAGATCTATAGTGATTTTTGTGAGTTCAAACACAGTACCATCTACAGGACTAGATTATTTAAATGGGGCTTCACTCTCTTGTGAGAGGGATGAATATTTTTATTGTTGTGTGTGGTTGTATCTTTGCCATTTGTTACCCGGTAAGGTATGATTTCTCTTTTTTCACAGCCACATATTTGTTACTTCATCGTTTTTAAAGTGTTTTCTAGATCATTTTTTTATCATCTTCATTTGCTGTGTTTGTTGAGCCAATTGTCGTTCATAGATCTTGAATCCTTCATTGTTTTTAATGTTGGTTGTTTCTTATGCTTTAAATTGTTTTCTAGATCATTTGGGTTAGGTTACTTTTTTTGATCATTTGACTTTACTGTGTTTCATCAGATTGTTACTGTTCTTAGGTGTGGTATTCTTGTTTATTTGTTTCATTAGGTTTTTGGGTGTTTCAGTTATATTGTGGAATTCTTGGTTTTTTCTTTCATTAGGTTTTTGGGTGTTTCAGTTATATGTTTGCTGCTTAAGGTGGATATTTAAAAATAATGTCAAATGCAACTACAGTAGGCTATTTAGAGGTAGTGTAGAAGCTGTTTATTTCTAGTTTAATGGATTGTTAAAATTTGGGAGGGTAGCTAAAAAATATGCAGAGTTGGTTGGGTAGTCATTTATAGTTATTTCAGATTATGAATGGTCAATGTTGTTTAGAATTAAATGTCTAAAGTTAGTGTTAAAGGCATATGGAGTTGGATGTTTAAAGATACTGTGAAAGTTATTTACTTTATCATGTTTGGTTTACTTCATATTAGGTGCTAACATTTTCCTTGGTTCTCCACTGCTGCGAATTATTATTTGATAATGTACATGTTGTTTCTAATTGTTAATGTTAATTTAGTATTAGTTCATTATTTTTATTGTTATGTTTTCGGCAAAAAACGACTGTATCTTGCTGTTTTGAACTATGCACCCCAAATCAAACAATGGCTCTCACAATATTAATGCTCAACCTCCTGCTAAACAAGCATTCAACAATTCTCAAAATGGATGTATCCATTTTATCTCTGATCTACAACATGGCGGGATTCAGAATTTAGGCACCAATAATCAAGCAGCGTCGTTTGTTTACAATCTTGGTGACAACAATATTTCAATAAAAACTTCTCTTCCTACTAAAGGTTACTTCAATTTAAATTAGTTATACAATTATTAATAATATATACCCACTTCAAATCTCATATTTAGTGTTTATTTTATGTAGGTCAACCTTCTCAAGCAACTTTGCCTTATGAGAATTCTTTTCTGCAATCAAGAGTTAATTGGCAAAAAAGATGGTCAAATAGCGTTAGAAAAAATGATGAAGAACAGGCTCAGAATGTTGCCTGGAATGTCAGGCAACGCCTTGGAACAGACAGTGTGCATGCCACTCTAGGAAATCACGTTTGCACATCTGCAGAATCGTGTATTATTTGCCAACTTGAAGGTAGATATGTGGCCTTTCTCGTAATTTTTTTGGGTAAATTTTTTGTAAAAAATTACAAAAAAGAATAAAGATATACCTATGTTTATGCAGGTGGTACATTATTTCAATCTAAATTGGCTATACAATTATTAGTAACATGCCTGCATTTTAAATCTCATGTTTGGTATTTATTTTATGTAGGCCAGTGTTCTCAGTCAACTTTGCCCATGAGAGCTATTTTCTGCAGTCAAGAGCTGAATGGCATAAAAGATGGTCAAAGAGTGTTAGACAAGATAACGGATAACAGACTGAGTTTATTACCCGGAATGTCAACCAACATCATGGGATAGACAGTTTCCGGCCAACTTTAGGAAACGATATTTGCACATATGCAGAACCAGTTAGTATTTTCCAGCCTGAAGGTAAACATGTGTTTTTTCTCACAATGGTTTTTTTAATTTTAGATGAACAATAGTGAGAAAGAATAAAGATAGCCCTATGTTTGTGCAAGTAGTGATTAAGTTTATGCAATGGGTTTTATGTAAATGTAGAAGAATACTTTAGAAAGGAACAAATCTGTTGACAACTTTATAATTGTCTTTATGCAGAAAACAGAAATTACAATTCACCAGCTGCTTTTGGAAATTATGATAAGACTTCTGAGCGTACAAGGGCAGGAACATCAACGTAGCGAAGTAGGAGATGAGGAAAGAGAAAGGCTCGAGGTAGTGTGCATAATATATGTGAGCGTCCTCTTGCAAATTCTGGCCATGCTTCTGACAATAAAAGACCAGCAACAACAGTGCAAGAAAGTAAGCGAGGACGATGGAGAAAAACTAAAGGTAGTACGCATAATGTATGTGAGCAAGTTTGTTCACAGAATTCACAAGCCACTTCAGAGCACACTCAACAAACATCTGTTGAAGGGCTCAACATTGTATCAAATGAAGGTAAACATTTAGCTTTCTTTCGTAATATTCATAGTTCTAAATAACATTGCTTGCTTCATAGCAGGTTTTTTTTAAACAGCTTCGTTGATATGCATAGATTCCTTTATGCAGATACAGGTCCTTTATATGAAGATTTAGGAGATTGTGATGAACGGTTCCGTCACTGTGGTGCAGCTTTTTTGTATGAAGAACGTATTAAAAGCTGCTCTAGAATAATAGACCTGGATACCATTTGTGTTGTGGAGACGGGAGAATCGTGATGGAGCCTCAACCAGGTCCACCTGAGTATATCAAATTTCTTTTTTCGGACGCAAATTTCATGGAACATATCCAAGCTTACAATCAGATGTTTGCAATGACTTCTTTTGGTTCCAACATTGACAAGTCAGTTAACGCTGGACTAGGGGCATATGTGTTTAAAGTATCAGGTCAAATCTATCATTGGATTTGATCGCTATATCCGCTTCGTGACCATACACCTAGATTTTTGCAGCTATATATTATGACACGCGCAACGAAGGGTAAAATAGGATGCGCCATTTCTCGACTTATGAACAAAGTAGCTTAGATCCAGAGATTGTTCAAGGGCTCATTAACTTCTTAAATACTCACAATGCGCTGGTGCAAGTATTCAGAACTGCAAGAGATTTATGCAATCAAGCAAACATACCAGATTTCAAAATAAGACTTTACAATGGTGAGGGAGCACGTGGTTATGAGCTGCCAACTTCTAACACTTTAGGAGCAATAGTTTTTTACAGTGGCCCTACAACCGAATAAGACTATGATGTTATTATTCAATACAAAGATGGTCCACCTTAGAGAATTAACAAGTTACATAAATCTTATATGTCATTGCAATTTCGCTGATCTTCATCTATGGCCAACCCGATTTTCACAAAAAAATAAAATTAAAATCCGCAAATCCAAGTGAAAGAGCAAAACGCGTGTCAATGAACGCATTTTATACATACCAGTTACATCCGAGGCCTGATTCGTATGACCTGCTTTTTTGTACAGGTAGGATTTTTCAACAATACGTTATTGTGTGTACTGTTGTATAGAACAAAACAGGATGGACTTTTATAGGAAACATCAGAGTGACATTCTAGGTGAGCATCTGTTAGGGCTCTATGACGCTGTTTGAAAAGGTGATCGTGATGGTTCCGAAGCAGGTTCAAGAATAATTCTTCCTTCATCTTTCACGGGCGGTCCACGTTATATGTATAGCCATTACTTGGATGCACTTGCAATTTGTCGAAAGCTTGATAATGCGCAGTTCTGCATAACATTCACATGTAATGTCAATTGGCCTGAGATTTATGGCAGAATATCCGCAGCTGAACGCTTCAGACAAAGCTGATACAATATGCCGAGTTTTTGAGCAGAAGATTAAAGCATTTATCAAATTTCTAAAAAAATAGACGCCCCTTTGGATCGGTCAAAGGAGGTATGGAGTATGTTTCTTTATAATTTATGCTTATTTTTAACATATTTTTAATAATTAAAAAATAATGCAGGTTTTCAAAAAACAAAAACATGAATAATAATGTAATGTTTATTTAGAATTTAACAAGGTAAAATCATGCCAATAATAATTACTTTTGGTGTCCTAATTGTGATGCTTATGTTTTTTTGAAACAGTTTTGTATACGGTTGAATTTCAAAAGCGTGGCTTACTGCATTGTCATACACTGCTTTGGATACAAAATTGTTTCAGAAATGATGGTTCATGGGCCCTGTGGATCAGCTAATTTGAATGCACCCTGTATGAAAGGCACAGTTTGCACCAAAAAAATACAATGGCATAGCCTTTTTTGACATCAACGGTCATATACACTATCGAAGACGGCAAACAAAGGTATACACAATTAAACTCCATATGAAGTTAGACAACAATTACGTGATGCCATATAACCGGGCTCCTTGCCTAGAATTCCAATCTCATATAGATGTTGAATACTGCGGTTGGAGCATGCTCATAAAATACCTATTTAAGTATATCTCAAAATGGATAGATCGAGTATTTGCAAAAGTCACTAGATCTATCGGTGAAGCATCCACCTCTTCAGCTAATCCACAGCCGCAGATAGATGAAATACAAAATTTTCTTGATGGTCGGTTTATATGTCCTCACGAAGCATGCTGGAGGATTCTGAAATTTAACATTCATAGTAGAGAACCCGCGGTTCAAATACTTTTTGTACACCTAGAAGACATGTTGTGTGTGATCTTTTGAGACAATGATGACTTAGAATCAGTGATTAATCGTCACGATCGTAAGGTAACAACATTGACAGAATGGTTCGCTACAACGATGAAAATGAAGATGGACGCCATTTAACCTACTTGGAATTTTCGTTGCATTTTGTTTGGTATCCAGACAAAAAAAATGGCAACGTAGAAAGACAATACAATCATCTGTTGGCAGATTGGCGTATATACATCCAAGTTTGGGTGAACTCTTCTACTTTAGGATGTTGCCTATGTAGTTAAATCGGACGATATATCGCCGATATATCATTGAGATCTCGTATATCGCCCCTAAAAAAAATATCGGTTCAAAATATCGCCCCAAAATATCGGATCCGATAATATCGGCGATATTTCGCGATATTTGGGCGATATTTTGAAATCGGCGAGATGAACGATATGGCGATATGTTGACTTTCATTTTTTTACTTTCGTGAATCTTAAAAACTCGATCTAGGGCGCGTTAAGGTGTTTCAAAATGCGTGTGGCACGAAATAGAACCATGAGACCTTGATCTATCATCTAGGATAGGTGGTGTAAATGTTGGATTTCGCACGAAAGTTGGCCGGAAATGAAGACGGCGCCGGAACCCTAATGGGTTGGCCGGAAAATATAGAGAGAGAAAGGAGGAATATGTGTGTGTGTTTTGTAGTGAGAGAGTGAAGAGAGTGAAAATGAGATAGTGGGAAGTTAGGGGGTATTTATATTATGGTTTTTTTTTGTTTAATTTGTTATGATTTTAATATATATATATAAATATATAATTAATATTCTAGATAATATAAAAAACCGATATCTCACCGATATCTCACCGCGATAACCGATATTTCAAATATCGCTCCTTGAACGATATGTGATTTTCGACCGAGATAACTACATAGGATGTTGCTTTGCCACCAAAAAGGACGTAGAGGATTTAAAGAAGTCCGGAAAGTAAACCAAGTGTTGTATCCCATATACCGATCTGCATGTGAAGCATTAGGACTTCTAGGTGATGATAAGGAATAAGACAAAGTACTTGAAGAGGCATGTTTTTCAGCATCATCATCATCAGAACTACGAACTCTATTCACTCATATCCTAACTTATTGTGAAGTAGTAAACCCTGTCCAGCTATGAGAAGTACTGGTCGAAAATGGGCCACGACATACCAAGAATCGTCTCACAGAGTGTCAGAATTCAAGATTACTATGTCAACGATCCATTGTTAAAAGGTTACATACTCATTGAGCTCGAAGTAATATTAAACGGTTTAGGCAAATCATTAAAAGAATTTGGCTTACAACCACCTCCAAGAGAACTACTTGACGAGCTAGAAAATAGGCTTTTAATGGAAGAAAAAAATTACAATCGAGAAACGTTGAAACAAGAAAAGGATGAGAATGTGCCAAAATTAAATTCTGATCAGCAACAAATATATGATCTTATCATCAACGCTTCTGTAGCAAATAAGCAAAAAATGATATTTGTCTATGGCCATGGTGGAACAGGTAAAACTTTTCTTTGGAAGACCATAATTAGCAGTCTGCGGTCTGAAGGCAAGATAGTGCTTACGGTGGCTTCTTTAGACATTGCTTCTTTACTTCTTCTAGCAGGACGAACAACCCACTCCAGATTCAAATTTCCACTTGAATTAACAGAAGAGACATTATGCAAAGTTAAAAAAACACTCACTTGGGAAAACTGATGATGGACACAAACCTTATTATCTGGGATGAAGCACCTATGAATGATCGAAGATGTTTTAAATCATTAGACAGGTCTTTGAAAGACCTGCTTAACACACCAGATGTCCTATTTGGGGGCAAATTAGTTATTTTAGGTGGGGATTTTAGGCAGACACTTCCCGTAAATAAGGGGGCACCAAAAATGGAACTAATAGCATCATCTATTGCGAATTCATTCCTTTGGCCACATTTTCGTCTTCTGACACTTAAACAAAACATGAGATTATTAAGGCCAGATTTAGCTACAGAAGAAAAGAGTTTGGCTAATTCCTTTGCTTCATGGCTCCTTGATGTTGGCGATGGTAAAATTGGAGAATCTGCTACAGAAGGCGAGGAAGATACATCATGGATTGATATTCCAGGAAGGTATTGCATTGAAGATGATGAGCAAGGTTTATTGGAACTTATAGAATTCATTTAAGATGAACCCACATTGTGCACACCTTCAACAACAAGTATTCAGCAAAAAGCAATTGTATGTCCAAAAAACGAAACCACAAACATCATCAACTCAAAAGTTCTCTCAATGGTTGAAGGTGAAGCCACAACTTACGCAAGCTATGATGTAACAATCCCATCTGGAAACACTAGGGCTGAAACGGAATTGTTATTCCCACCTAAACTTCTAAACAGGTTTAAACTCTCTAGCTTTCCTCCACATCAACTTAAGCTCAAAGTGGGAGTGCCAATTATGCTTCTAAGAAATGTAAATGTGGCGGGTGGTCAATGCAATGGTATACGGATGATAGTCACACACTTGAGACATCTTTCACTAATGTCTTCAACACTACACTTCTTAGAGGAAAGAAAAGAATCATCAACAAGAGGACTTCAGTAGTCTTGATGATGAGGAAGTATGGCAACTCATGGACTTGAGCTTGCTTGACTTCAAAGGTGGTGATCTCGCCTTTAAGAGGAACCTAGAGGATCACACAAAAACAAAACTACAAACATAGATCACTTGGATCTGGGGTTAGAGAGTTTTTAACTCAAGGAGAAAGTATGTGAAGAAGGGGTGAGAAACAATGAAGAAATGGCTCACTATTTATAGAGGAAAATGTTCACTGTTCCCCGGATCCCACGGATCCCTCCCACTAGGGATCCATCTAGCATAAAGCTAGGGATTCGTGGGACGCTCCTCTTTACCCGTGGGTATTTTGGTTATGGGTCATGGGTTATGGGTTGATCCATGGGTCTTTTACTAGATACAATGTATCTTAAGAGTGCAATGCACCTAGTAACATGGGTATGGATAAATACCATGGGTTGTGGATATTATCCATATATGATATAAGCATGATGTCATGCAATGGGTTATGGGTCAAGCTCCATGGGTCATGGACTTTGGGTTGTACCCAACTACATTCAATGTATTTGGTCAATGGGTTATGATACTTAAGTTTCTACCCATTTATATTACCCAATATACTACATACTAGTTATGTGTATATTTTGCCCAAATATGTAAACACTAGTTGTTGTACATATGTAATATTAAATCATAAAATCACTTATACTTGTTTTAGTGTTTTATGTGAAAACGTAAGTATGTTAGAAATTATTAGTTCAAACCATTTACGTATTTTATTTGTTTCGTTAAAATGATTTTATGTTTGTTATCGACAAAACATTAGAAGGTCGTAAAATATAAATAAACTTTTTTATGGCTTATTTGTATTAACAATCTCCCCCTTTTTGTTGATGACAAAACATAAAATTATTTGAAGGAAAAACTAAAATTCGTAAGAGTTTGAATTTGTAGTTTTTACTTTCTTCTCCCGCTTTTTGTCGAAACAAAAAGAGCTTCGAAAGGAAACTAACACAGTGTTTTAGAAAAACCATGTGAAAGAAATAAAAAATAGAGAGCAAGTAACGGGAAAGGATCTCGTCTTTACTCCCCCTTGACGAGTCCATCCCTATGTAAGGGCGTCAAGAAAATAATACCAAGCTAGTTCATTTGCAACTAAGTTTGCAAAAGATTTCGTCTATGTGACTGATGTGCTCCCCCTTGATGTTTGCAATTATGCAACGGGATGTCATGAAATGTAACCCTAATATTGTAATTAATTTGAAATGTATTGCTTTGACACAAAGCTCCCCCTAGCTTTAGGGTCTCAAAGTCTTCATGTGTAAATTGAATAACTACAAAACAAAGGTTAGAAACCAAGTATAATGCACAATTTCCTGCAAATATGATCCAAGTTAGTAGAAAAATAGTTTTTTGTATCACGGATCCCACGGTTCCCTCCTTGTAGGGATCCGCCTAAGCAAATATGAGGGATCCGTCTAGCTGATGATCAATTTCAGCAATAGTGATGTAACACATTATGTTAATATCAAAGTGAGATATGTATTATACAACATAATCATATACTCAGAAATATAGCAAGTAGCATGTATTTTCATTTAATAAAACTAGAGATATGATATACATGACTCTAAAAACTAAGAAAATGATCGATACATGACTTGGAATTACTAGACTTAACTAAGTAATGCTTGAAGCTAGGACACCACTAAAATACTCTAGCTCAAGTTTGTTTAGGTTTGATCTCGTCGAAACGTTTGAGGAGGTGATAGAACATGACACGTTGATCTTCTCGTACTTCATGTATCAAACTTTCAACATGTTGACAATGATAACAATCTTTGTCATGGCTAGGTAGTGGTGGTGGAAGAAAAGAAATTGCTTGATGCGAAGGATCAAGTGAAGCGGGTTGAGGAGCCTCAAATGATGGAGGGATTGGTGGAGGCGCATTTGAAGATGGCTTGACCAAGAATGATGGTGGTGTTTGGCATAGGTAGTTTTGTGGGAACTATCCTTTTAGGGATTGGTTTGATTGGTTGAGTTAGTGGAGGGGAAATCCTAGCATTTGTGGGTTTAACCGGAGATGATTCGGTTGAGAAAATTTCGTGTACAACACGAGCAAGTTTCTTGGGTGGATGAGTTAGCACTAAGAGCTTTTCTCATGATGAAATGACTAAAGAGAATGTTTCTAAATGCCGAGAATTATGTTGTGTTTGATGACTAAGGGATTCTAACAAGATGACTTATAAAGGAAAAGATTTGGTAAGTACATTCAAGACTTAAGCCACTAAGATTCTTTCGAATGTGATGATTAGCATACACAAGAATCAACATCAGAGTTGTACTGATCTAGGATCTTAATTAAGATGAGATGGAGTGTTCAAGTTAGCAAGATGAGCTTGAAATGATTGTTTTAGGTAGAGTTGACATGAATCTGTCTTACGGAAACCACAGTTCCCTCCAATGAGGGATCCGTCTAGGCTAATCCTAGGGATCTGGCTTTCAGCAACTAGGAAAGGGTAAGAATGATGTTTCTAAGATCTAAGGCCTATATAACAACTTGAGTGTTTCAGTCCTCTTAAGTATCTTAAATGAAAAGGTACTTAAATGTTCAAGGGCAATGAGTGATGTAGCTAATGGTTGCTTCTTATGGAAGAAATTGGAACTTTTATGAGTACCAATAAATAAACAAAGATGACACTAAAAACTTGAAAGTGTCAAATGGAGCTAAATGGTCCTAGAGACCAGATAGTTGCTTAAGATAGTGTTTTGGAGGATATCCTAAAAGTTTAAGATGAAAAAGCTAGAATTTGACCCATTTCAACCTATTTTGAGGTAAGGATGACTACACTCAATTTGCTAAAATTGAAAGGTTTCTAAAGCTAGATGTATTAACATGTGAGGAATCATGTGTGAGTATAAGAGCGGAAGAGTAATGACTTTTGATGAAACGATAGATCTACAAGCACCTTGAGTGTGATCTAAGTGAGTTATGTGTGAGTATGAAACTTTTACTCAGCTTGATAAGGACTCAATTTGTCCTAAGACATTATGTTTTGCTTAGTGTGAAGTGATCTAAAGACATGTTTTGAAATATAATGATTGCAACTGCATTTCTGTTTGCACGGATCCCACGGTTCCCTAAGAGTAGGGATCCGTCTAGCACAAACTTAGGGAACCGTCTCCCTGCAAAACAAAGACCTTTACAAAATGTATGCAAGGGTTGCACAAGTTTGCTCTATGTATCGAAATTTGAAACTAATGATTTCTTACAGCAAGCATATATGTATACAAGAAAAACATAGCAATGAGAGCATGTAAGAATAGCACATAAGCAATTAATATGAGATCTAGCTCACAAATAACACAGAGGTGTATCAAACTTAACAAACACTATTCAAGAGGCTCAAAACATATTTACGATTTAGATTAGTAAAGCGTTTGTATTAACAATGGCGTGCAAGGTATGTGTAAAAAAATACATGATAGTGTTCAAGATAATAGAGTAGTGAGGTGCTAGTTCAAGACAATCCTAGACTTCATCCGGAAGGTGGAGTTGTTGTTTTGGTCAACAGAAGCAATGAACTATGTATAGTCATTACGGATGGTGATTAGCATACAATGAACTTCGTCCATGAAGTCATGTAGCTCTTCTCGATCAAAGCAAGATAATCGCTTGATGAGGCAAGTGGTTGTGATTAACTAAAAGAAAATTCAATTTTGCAACTTGTTTGATTAGTAATCCTAAGACAACGCAAAGTATTTCCATTGTAAACTTGCTTTAGGAAAACATAGGAGTATAGATTTTTCAAGTGAGAGAATGAATATGAGACTATTACTAGCGGTGCTCAATTATGGCTAAACACGACCATTTTTACGGGCGATTCCACATACCCAACTTCTATCAAGGAAGCAATTCAACCGTTAGGTCAAATTGAGTTTCTAGTGCAATAAGTTCTCCAGTATTCATTGTCAAGTTAGGAAAATTTATATTCCTACAAAGGCCTATCGAAGAGTAACAATGATGATACTTTGCTTCATTTTTATTAATATTATACTTGAAACAACTAAGGTGACGAAGGTGTCAAAGAAAAAATTAAAAGTTGTCCATATGGTGAACAAAAAATTGTTGGATGAGCTAATTCAACATATGTTGTTGGAAAGCTCGAGTTTGGACTTTCGGATATGAACAATTATATTTGCGTTGCAAAATAATTTACTTGAGTATATCGGATGAAATAATCAAGTTGTCAATCCTACTATGAAGCTTGGAAAGCGATCATGAAAAGGAAAATGGGAGAGTACATCATCAACGCAAGTGTAGGTTATGATCCGATGTACATTCTTGTTGTTCTTAGAAAACGATTACAAGAGAATATGAAATCAAGAAATCATGTAAGCACATAAAACCTTTATATGGCACACATGACAAACTCAATCAAAAATCCATTTAGTGTATTACATGTTTTAAACATTTTTCAACTTATATGACTTATCTAAGTATTTAAACTAACATTTTAGACACAACTAGATGTTATTCCAAACACTCCTTCAAATAGCACATTGATTAGTAGAATATTACTAAATCGAAAAATAAGAGAATGAATAGCAAGGTAAGGAAACCACATATGTTATTCAATCAAACAAGCACAAAATCTATTTGAGATAAGCAAATAATCAAGTAATGCAAGGACGACAATTTATCATTTAGCATAGCATACGGAAGTTCTTTTCATCGCTTTGTGTTAAATATAAACATGTATACCAAGCTTGATTAGTTTCGTTTATAAATATGATCAAAACCTTAATTTAAAAAGAGGACACATTGTCATTCAAAGACGAAAACATCCGTCTCCACTTAGATCAAAAGTTTGTGCAAAAGTTATGACCGAAAAATGACTTTCTATTATAAATCAATGATTTTGTAAATTTTTGTTTTGAATCAGTTTATGAAATCATTTTTAAATGAAAGTAGACTTAAATACCTTTAAAACGATAGGTGGCACGACTTCTAACGACTTACGGTTAATTAGTTATGAATTTTTGAAATTCAGACAAAAACAGTCTTCTGTACCACGGATCCTTTGCTTGAGGGATCCGTCCAGTGTAAACTGAGGGATCCGCGGATCTGACACAGAATTAAAAAAATGCATGTTTTGACCCGACAAAAAGGTTTAACCTTTGTAGACTTTTTAGTGAGTTTATATTACCCATTCAAATCTTTATTCAAGCTTGAATGAACATATATCAAACACTAAACTTCAAAGAAAAAAAATCACTAAAACACTTTTCATATTATGCTTATTATAAGATAGAAGCATACATCACCATTTTACCCACAAGCAATTTAGCACGTCTTTGACTAATAATTGTAACTAAGAGAACATAACTTTGCTATATTCCCTTTTTATGGTTTTAGAAACCATAGACGCGAAATACTTCATGATCTTCTAAGATACCCAAATCCTAGTATGAAGAATTCTCAAAGGAAAATGTTAGAATGATCTATCACTATCCAACATATGATGATTTCTAAAAACATGACTTTTTGTTTTAAGAAATTCCCTTCTTTGTAGTTTTCAAACATACACGGATCGTATCAAGTTTTCAAAGTACAATATACAAAAAAAACTTGGTAACGAAGCTCTGATGCCAATTGTGGAAAACTAGAAGGTGGGGGGGTTGAATAGTTTTACCAATTAAAACTTTGTTTTAAAACATTTAGATTAACTTATGTCAATCTATTTGGTTGTTTATGTTGGACGTTGATAGATAGATATATAAACGTGTAATGAAAGATAAAGAGTAAGAAGCACATAACCACGACACGAGTATTTATAGTGGTTCGGCTACAAGGACACCTTCCTTGCCCTACTCCACTCCCCAAGTCACCTACTCGAGAGTTCGTAAACACTACACCAACTCCTTATGGCAGAGAAGCCTTCACAACGTCGTTGACACCTTTTTCCGGTACAAAGCTAAATACCGAGTTCTTTCACACCAAGGTGAACCACACCTAACACAACCTCGCCTACCCTTTATCCGGTGCTAGGCTAACCATCGAGTTCTTTCACTCCAAGGAGAACTAATCCTATCACAACGTCGCCTACCCTTTATCAGGTGCTAGGCTAAGTACCTAGTTCTATTTCAATGGAGGAACTACTACCCAACACAACACAACACCTAATCCCAAAGGAGATCAACTCCTTATTACAACATCATCAAGGATATCAATGTCCTTGGATCTAATACTAATATATCTTGTACATCGAAACACACCATATCGAATGTACATCTAAGGAACCTTTCACTAATGCCTTTAAATAGATCTTCAAGACACCCTTCACTAATGTCTTGTGGCTTGACTTCTAGGCACCCTTCACTAATGCCTATAATACGGACGATCGACACCTTTCACTAATGTCTTCGGCTTGACACTTGAGACATCTTTCACTAATGTCTTCAACACTACACTTCTTAGAGGAAAGAAAAGAATCATCAACAAGAGGACTTCAGTAGTCTTGATGATGAGGAAGTATGGCAACTCATGGACTTGAGCTTGCTTGGCTTCAAAGGTGGTGATCACGCCTTTAAGTGGAACTTAGAGGATCACACAAAAACAAAACTACAAACATAGGTCACTTGGATATGGGGTTAGAGAGTTTGTAACTCAAGGAGAAAGTATGTGAAAAAGGGGTGAGAAACAATGAAGAAATGACTCACTATTTTTAGAGGAAAATGTTCACTGTTCCCCAGATCCCACAGATCCCTCCCACAAGGGATCCGTCTAGCGTAAAGCTAGGGATCCGTGGGACGTTCCTCTTTACCCATGGGTATTTTGGTTATGGGTCATGGGTCATGGGTCATGGGTTATGGGTTGATCCATGGATCTTTTACTAGATACAATGTATCTTAAGAGTGCAATGCACCTAGTCACATGGGTATGGATCAATACCATGGGTTGTGGATATTATCCATATATGATATAAGCATGATGTCATGCAATGGGTTATGGGTCAAGCTCCATGGGTCATGGACTTTGGGTTGTACCCAACTACATTCAATGTATTTGGTCAATGGGTTATGATACTTAAGTTTCTACCCATTTATATTACCCAATATACTACATACTAGTTATGTGTATATTTTGCCCAAATATGTAAACACTAGTTGTTGTACATATGTAATATTAAATCATAAAATCACTTATACTTGTTTTAGTGTTTTATGTGAAAACGTAAGTATGTTAGAAACTATTAGTTCAAACCATTTACGTATTTTATTTGTTTCGTTAAAATGATTTTACGTTTGTTATCGACAAAACATTAGAAGATCGTAAAATATAAATAAACATTTTTATGGCTTATTTGTATTAACAAAACTAATAATAACAATAATAATCCTTTTAGCTGTTCAATAATACACAAGTTCAATTTCAAAGGTTTCATCACAGATCCATCCGCAACAGCTCCAATCACTTTCTTTACTTCCGCAGCAGATGATGTTACAGGATATTCATGTTCAGAATTAATTGCATAGCACAAAGCAACAGATCCACTGGAAATACCGGCCGATATTTTTGCATTTGAAGGCCAAAAAAATGTTTTCCAATTTCATTTCAACCCAACAGGCAAAATAAAAGATTTCATTCTAGATCAGGTTTTCGACTAGAAAAAATAAATGAACGAGCAAGCACAACAATATAAACAAATCCAGGTAACACCATTAAACTTAACAATTACTTCTATTTAAAGGAAAGATCTGCATGTGCAAACATTAACTGTTTGTTTATAAAAACTAGGAACACTTTCAACAACTCTCGCATTAACAAACCAGGAGACTCTTCAAGAGAAGACAGATGAAGAGGCTAGAAACAAAACAATCAAGAGGGCATTATTTCAAGATCAGTCACCAGATCCAAAGAAACAAAAAGGTAACTCGCACAAATTTATTTAAAATAAACATTCAGTTTTATTGAATAGAATATCTTACAACTAACTGACATAACTTTCACAAAGACATTACAACAGCACTTATACTGAAATTAAACACACATAGATGATTATAAAATGAAACATTAGCATAAGTTACAGATAATAAACAACAACAATTTTTTCCCATTCTAAGACAACACTTAGAAGTCCATCGAACCCTTAAGCTTCTGGATAAACAAATAGTGTTGGCGAGCATTTAGCACCAGTTCAACTCTCATTATCTGCATCTGCACAACCTTTTGCTCATCTTTTTTCTGAACCTCCCTAAGATAATCTGCCGTTTTATGCGCATAAGTATTACCAACAATCTCTAACTCCTGAATAAAATAGAGCCTTTCATGAGTAATACCAACCAATCGTCCACAGAGCTCATTCATATGTTGCGCCATCTGAATGTCTTCGCCTGCTGCTTGGCAGCAAATATAAAACTAAATCTCTGACCAATTGTTAGCGTTACCTCAGCTCTAAGCAGGTCACATTTAGGATGCCTTGACATTCTCATTTGTTAGTTTCTTTTTGCAAATTAAAAAAATAAATTGTGAATATAAACTTGTGTATAAAGAATATTATATAGACAAACCAAATAAAAAAAAAAACAGATTTGCAACTGTAGTGGCTAAAGCAAAAGTCCAAAAAATAATTGTGCAAAAAAGGTAATTACATGTTGCACAAAAACACTGCTTCATTTCTATCTGCACAAAATAGTCACATGCACTTAAGTCTTAGATTCTATTCAAATTATATGCCAATTACAAGACAACATACATAATCCATATATAGTATATGTTATTACTTTTATTGAACACAACATCTTATAAAATACTAGCGACTTAAACACACATACATGGATATAACACTTGACACCAACACATATTACACAAACATTGGCACCATCTTTATTAAACAAGCGTATGTCATATTATATTGTTGCCCAAACCTTATGAACATATTAACCCCTTAACAATAAGAACAAACATATCCTTATCACACACCTCATTAATCTATTGTGCCAGTTTGATGTCTTCAATCAAACCTTGCTGAGAATAAAAAGCTAACATCTCTGACCATTTACTGCAAATATTTCATACAGGCATGTGTAGTACCTTTTTTCAAACCAATTTTTTTTTGGTGCAACATATCTAACCAAGATATATAGAATCTTACATAAGCACAAGGATACACTGTTTTTGCATTCCCTTTGGCTTATTAGCATCATACAACTATTGAATTTTTTTGTGTGCTCACAGATAAGATATTATTGGTTATTTATGTTCAATCATACTAACATCCAAAAGAGCTAAAAATTATTAACTTGCAACCTTTAAAAATAGCCAGAAATAATGCACTGTTTACAGTTTCTCTTAAATCATGCAAATATCAAAAATAGAAATAAAAAATAGCTTAAATGTGATATAGAGTTTTAAAATTGTTTACTTATTAAACTCCTTTGTTATTGCTTTTAATATGACTGAATAACATCTTATTAGTGACTGATAAACTATTTATTTTAACTTATGCAGCAACAACAGAAAGTTCAGCAGCAGAGCAGCAGAAACCCAGAAATGTTGCAAAGAAAAAGTCAAAGTGAAGTTCAAATACCATAGCAAATGCAGACAACAATATTTTGTTATAAACTATATCAGATGTAAATACTTAAACAATCTGCTACATTTCAAAGATAACAAAAAATGCTTTAACTATGTAAGCATACCAGCTACAACCCTGTATTAGTCAACTATGAAAATGCATGTAGCCAGAATATGTGTTTTCTAGAATATTTGTGCTGCATCGGTACAAATAGATATCAAAACATATCTTCATTTTGTAAAATATTTGCGCTACAGCAGCGTAGATAACTTATGTATGGCAGTTATGTATGGCAATGGCTATTTTGTTCATTTGAAGTCTTTTATCTCATACACTTCTTTAGCAAAAATACTCAACACAAAGCATAAACTTACTACTACAACAAGATTTTATTCATAACATACCATTTGTTTACAAAGATGACACAAAGATAAACAAAGAAAATGATCATTGTCTTTAAAAAAACATTAGAATGCAAACCACTTAAAAACTGACCAGACTTGCTACTAACATCCTTAATAGCATAAATTACCCAATCAAAACAAGCTACTCCCTCCGTCCCAAAATAATTGGCCTCATTTGACTTTTTGAAGTCTTAATTTCTCAACTTTGATCCTTAATATTTTTGTATGTGTTATGTAATACTTGATGAAAATTACATCAATGGAAAAATATTTAAAAGACAATTCATTCATATATTTTGCATCAATTATTATATAACATAAATAAAAATATTTAAAATCAAAGTTGAGAAATTAAGACTTTAAAAAGTCAAATGAGGACAATAAATTTGGAACGGAGGGAGTAATACTTTATATCCATCAAACCAACATGGCGATGCTTTTCGAGCCTCCCTCCACAAGCTAAATCCATAACAACACTCAACCCAACAAAATCTCTCGCTCCCTCTTCTGCGTCTCAACCGTGCAATCTAGTCCATCAGTAGCAACATCATAGAAAAGGCCAAAATATTGCGCCTCATGAATCAACCCATCCTTGTTCTCAACGTTTTCTTGGAGATCAACACATTTCTGTTCAAGATACACAATAAGAGCTTCAATTTCTGTCCACTCTTGCACAAATAGAAACTTGAAACAGTGATGAAACTGCTTAGAGCCACAAGCCTATTTTAGTTCATCAAGATTCGATGTTGCAGCCATTGTTTTTAGAAATTAAGTATGAGAAAAAGCAATAAAAATGAAACCAGCTTTTCACATGTATATATAGCCACATAAACTTTAACAACAAGTGGACAAAATGAAATAATAGAAACACAAGCACAACAAACAAACACACTGATTCTTAATATGGGTACATATACTACATATAAAGAGAAAAATAAACTATCATGACACCACCAAAACAAGACCAATTTCAGTTAAAAGTTAACTTTTTTTCCCAGGATGTGGCAAATGCAAGTTCTAACCTTTGGATTGCTAAGTATATTCTTCAATAATTTAAGAATCAAAGTTTACATAATCATGTATTGAACCTGATATTTGCAGCACATAAGAAAAGAATGTAAATAAGTATATGGAAGTTGTTTGCAATTTACCTCTGCTGTATTCTGACCACCATTTAATATTTCCTGCTACATGATACTAACAAATTAAGCAGATCAATAAATGGGTTAAAAATGGTTTATTCTGTCATGGGTTGGCTCAAGACGTTCATTTTGAACTATTAGTTCTCTACAAAATCTACCTATTTTAGTGACTAAATTTGTAGCCCATGAACACAAAAACAAAAAAACTGTAAGATAGACGTTATTAATTTATACACCAAAGTTCATAGTTACTGCATATAAAGAGAAAACAAAATAAATAAATAATAAGATAGACGTTAAAGCAGAAACAACCAGTACGCCAACAAAAACTAACACTGCACCAGGTAACATAGATGCTAAAAGCGTGCCAACTTCTTTGTTAAATATCATTACACCAATCAAAACATTTACACTAATAACAAAAGATGTAAATAACACCCTAATACCTAATATTTTTTATTAATACTGTTACAGACAACACATACGTTCGGAGCATAGTCGAATATTGATACATCCAACATTTAAACAACCTAACGTTTATCGATGCATCCAACATTTAAACAACCTAACATTTTAACATCATAAACTACCCAAAAAAGACTACTAAACTTCAAGACCTAAAAATATAGAAAAGACCAACATACAAAAGACCCTAGCATCACCCAATTTATTTAAATTTTCTAAGATTCTTCATGAGTTTTGATTTCTCATCAGCATGTGCATTAGCAACATGACCCATCTGAAGCAAGCTGCTTATTTCAAAGAAAATCTTCTTTCTCGGCAGATTTTAGCACCGCCAAAGGCTCATTAAGCATAGGATGACTCTCAAAATGATTAAGCTCTAGAATAATTGCATGCCTATGCTCAATACGAGCTTCTTTTTCCTAAATCCTCTGAGCATAGTCTTTTTCATCCAACTTATAAGCATCCCCCTCTCGCGAAAAAATAGCATGCAAAACCTTATCAATTTGCCTACTGCCAATTTGTCTGCAATCTTCTCATAGATGGGAAAGCTAGAGGCCATGTATTTTGAATAACTAAAAGCATTCAACAAGAGTTGTTATTTGATGAGTGAGTACAGATAATGGCTGAAGAAGGATTTATATAGCCAAAGAAAAAAAATATCTGAGCCAACTAAACTAGAACAATTCCACATTGGGTTACACTTCCAATGCATTTAAAAAAATATCTAACCTAAAAATGTACTAAACAAAGTAAAGATCTAGATACCCTTATCACTACCAAACGTAAACACATTGAAAAAATAGTATAAACTAAAAAATTACAGCATATTAGTTAGGAGACAAAATATGACAAAACCTTAGATTGTTGACACTGGTATTGCGCTTCTTTCATAATGCCTTAACTTAAACACTAACAGCTATCGCCTACACAGCTACTTTAGATCATATTATGTACCTGCAACAATAGCTGCTTTAGACAAATGACTTCTGCTACTCTATTAACTAACCAAATTATCTCCAAAACTTTTTCACAATGTAAAAACTACGCTAACCTAAGTTAAATACAACAGTCATGCTCATATATTATGTTGGTTTCACAAATAATCAAGTATCTTGCACATACACCATATCTTCCATCCAAAAGAAGCAAAAATTATGAATACTGACAGTTTTCGCTATTAAAAAACCACATTATTTAAACAACCTTTTTTGCAATATGAAAATATGACCGACCTAAGCTAACTTCAATACAATAACCATCCTCAAAAGACATCATAGCAAATTACAAATAGCCTGCACAGATATGAATCATTAAATTAACTGCATATGGATATATAGTATCTTCCATCCAAAAGAACTGCAAATTACGAATACTAAAAGAATTATGAATCACTGGTGATGTGCTTCTTTCATAGTATGGTTTTTAGGTCAATATACTTTGTGTTATGGTCTAAGCAAATAGTACTTAATATTCCTATCTCGCAACCTATTAGTCATTGTTCTTTGTTCGCAAACAATAAATTACATGCTATAAATTACAAACTTAAATTTTAACGCAAGAGTTGCAAAAACATCATAATACTTATTTATATTGATATAAACATTACAGTTTCATAAAACAAACTGAGTTACCTTCATAACCATGTAACATAATTACATTAAACATACTTAAAACTTCAAACCATGCACCTATATCAAGGCCCCAAAAGATATTCACAATACTTAACAAGATCCGAACATGACCTAAACCATAAGAACACCCAACACTAAAATCATAAAAAAAACTTACCCCAAATCCAAAAGAGATCATCGTCAAAAAACAGCATCACACAACAGCTTAATACTCCATTCCCTCTAGCTTTTCAATAAACAAGTGCAAATCACAGAGGCGCACATGCAAGCGTGTCATAACAGTTAGCAACCTAGCCACCTTAGTAAGATCTTCAGTTTGCATGCGCATCATATCAACAATAGCCTTCAAAGAAGAATCAGAGCCACAGAGAAGCTTGAATTCCTCTATTGTCTTTTCCCTAACATCTACCCTAACACTTATCTCAGATGCCTTTGACCTAAGATCTGCTTCATCTTGAAACGTTAGCTTAAGTTGACGGCCCTAATAAACAAGCAACATATCCTTGGGCAACCTTGATTTGGCAGCAACAGCTAACTCATCACAGATAACTAGGTGGCTAGCCATTTTGCTATGTGGTTCTTAGTATTTGTTTGAGTGTGTTTAAATGAAAAAAATATTAGTTATACTTATAACTAAAATATATGAGATATTTTAACACACAAAAAATACCCAACACCTACTTCCCATACAAAATTACAATCTAATTAAACACTAAATAGCTCATTAGTTTTAAATAGGCCCATTGATATATATTAAATGAATGTCAAATACTAATGCTAAAAAGTTTATAACAAACCATCCAAAAACTATAAGAACATTAATAACAATAAGATGCAAATAACACAATAAAAAACAAACACACAACTTCAAATACATACTATAAACCTGTAAAAGGTTAGTTGATACATAACAACCTCTCCCAATATATCATCCAAACACTTTGAACTGACCATCTTAGAAACTCGACTGCAAAGAGGAAATCGAAAAGCAATGATTGAATAATCAAATATGTTTGATGTATTTTTAACACGATTCTTAGATTGTTCTCGCAGATTAAGGAAAGGAAGAAAAGCTCAAACATTCTTATATCTAAGCATACAAATATCTAGAATACAAAAAATGTATACTCTTATTTAATAAAATTGATAACAGGTTATACTCATAATAAATGATGAAAAATCATAACAATAAGTTCAACTTTTAATCAATTATTTTCACGTAATTAACGTATACAAACATCCCGCAGCAACGCGCGGACTTCTACACTCGTTAAACACATAACATGTAGTTTATAATTACTAATTAACTGAATTGTCTCTTTCATCACAATTCATATAGACATAACTTTTTAGGATGATATAGCCTTGTTGCTTATTAATAATTGCTAATGCTAATTAGTGCTAAAAGTTATCAATAATAGTAAAGCAACAACATGATACGAATCAGCCCAATAGAGAAAAAAGACAACATAACAAATTGTGTTGAGATAACACAAGTTGACTTGATATCCCAAATAAAACTAGCCTCATGTTTTGCCCCTTCACTCATCCAATTGCCTCTTCCCACTCATCAATGGCCAACAACACACTTGTCCACTCTCCTTGCAACTTGTCAGCACATTGCTTTTTCTTATACAAAAAAACACACACACAAAATCATACATTAAATGCCCATTAAACCTCGTTAACAACACCATAACAATCAGCCAATCACACTCATATATGGCTGCATTTTCTTCCTCTTCATATATCTCAAACCTTGTCAAAATCAACCAACAAACTCACCATGCAACGCGACTACGTTTGCGACCCGATATCATCTTGCTCAAAAGAAGACCAATTCCCAGTGTTAAAGCATCATCAGCAAACTTGACATCCAACTGGGATGCTTGGAAACCTGACCAGGGTTCCAAGGCTCCTTTGCTTAGTGACATCTTGTGGCCCTCTGCAGGTACGATTATCATGTGAGTGTACAAAGTGTCACATTGGGTTTATACATGGAAACTAATACATTTTGGAACAAATGAAAAGGTGCATTTGCAGCAATGGCTGTGCTTGGAAAGATGGATCAAATACTGATTAAGAAGGGTGTTTCAATGACAATAGCACCTCTTGGAGCTGTATGTGCCGTACTTTTCGCTACTCCTTCGACACCTGGAGCTAGGGTACTATTACCTCTCTTTTCTTCTATTATATACTCATAAATTTCGGATTTTCCTTACTAGTATTATATTAACTGTTAGTAATTTAGTATTTACATTTTTAGTATTATGATTCTTTATAATGCAACTAGCTAGGAGCTAGCTAGAACCAAATATTATTAATGCAACTAGGAGCTAGAACCAAATATTATTAAAGCTAGAATTTAATAACAGTTGATATTTAGAAAGTATGCATTTAGATTTTAAATACTTCAACATCATAAGAACAATATTCTCTTTTCTAGTTTAGTTCTTGAATAATTTGTAAGGAAAGGGATCGGTTGAGAAGAACAAAGAGCAAGATTTCTATCTATACATTTCATATAAGAGGGAGAATTCTAAAAAGAGATGAATCTATTTTTATAGATGTATCTGAAATGTGTGATTGCCGTTTTTTCTTACCATTTTTATTTTCTTCTCGTTTAATCGTAACAATTAAGCATTAAATTAAAAAAAAAAAATTGATATTAACAGGCATAAGTAGAGGAATAATACATGAAATCCACCCTGAATCACGTTTATAGATTCAAGAAATATAAGTGGTCCAACATAAGAAGAATACAAGATTTTTGTTTTCAACATGAATTTTACTATAGCCAACCATTGTCTTTCATTGGATGTAAAATTAAAAAGTATAAGTAGATATTTTGTGACTTATTTTATAAGTGTAATTGTTATAAGTCTCGTGTACGAACGAGGTTTATACATGAATCAAATTTATTTTTAAAATTTTAATATAATATGTGGGCATATAAGAATTTGTGACATTATTTAATGTTTTGTGCCTGTTATATATTACACGCTTTGGGTTCAGATTATAAGTGCAACAGTTAGGTAGGACGGAGTGGAGCTCGGGCTCAACATCAAGTTCAAGTACCCGATCGGGTACACCATTCCTAGTACTCAGGGTACTTGAAACTTTGCCACAAATCGAGCTCGAAACCTGCTCAAGTTACACTTTGTTCTCTTTTTTTTTTTGTCTTTTTATGAAAAGTAGTGTTAGGGTAGGATCGGGTACCACTCCGTCTAGTTAGGGTAGTGTTAGGGTAGTATTGGGGTAGTTTTGAGTTGGAAGGTTTTTATTGGATAGAGGTGATGTGACACCCCCAGGGTATTAGGGTAATCGAGTACCACTCCCCCCTCCCTTAGTGTCACTAGAGGTATCAAAGTGAGTGTTTGATGTATGATTTTCTATATGGTACATCATATGTCATTGTCAGGTTGGTATATGTTTTAGTATTGTGATTTGGGTCATTTTTGGCTCTTATGTTTCTTGTTATTTTGAACTTTGGGTCCCTTTTTTTTTCTTGATTAATTGGGGTGGGATGTCTTTTCTTGTATTTGTTTTTTGTGGGTTCTATTATATTGTTGCATTTCTGAAAAATAAGTTTAATTTGATATTTTAACATAATTTAAATTCGTTGACAATAAATGTTTATACATGTTATATTTAAATTTTTTCATATACTCAATAACATTTAAACGTACGTTGGTGGTGTTTTTAGTACTACGATTAATTTAATAGCTATAATAATAACAACAGTTGTAGTTGTTTATAAAAACAGTTTAAAGTGTATGCGGTTTTTGTTAAATTATATAAAAACTTTAGAAATTATGGAAACATTTTACACTTAAGTCAAAATTAGTCTCTTATTAAAAGTTTAAGGTTTGATAATAAATTCTATTAACCAACCAAATTTATAGCATTTACGGTTAAGTCCGTATTTAAAAATAAAAAATATAAAAGAATGCCATGTGTTTTTTTTTTTTTATCTTTTTTTTACTGTACTAAATTTTTTAAAAGTTAACCAAACTAATTCAATTTTGATTTGATTAGCCATTATGGAACTTGATTTTACAATTGAGGTCACTTATTTGTCCAATTTTTATCTTCTCTTATTATATAAGACATCGGTCTTTCGCGTTTAAGATAATTTAGAAGGCATTGAAAATAACTAATACCAATAAATCAAATTTAATCACGGTTACATATAAAGGTGTTATTCTTAGGATTAAAAAATATTGAAGTTAAAGAGGAATATCCTCTTCGGCTACTAAGAATATGAAATTTTATATTCATATTCGGTTTTAGCATATTTCGATTGTTTATTCAGATTTTGTTTAAACTAAGAGGCTATTAGAATAATCAATAAACATAATTCGAATATTAAAATGTTTGAACTTGCACTTTTTGCACTTTTGGTTTTTGATCTTTTAGACTTTTCACGTATCTTTAGTAAAAGAACAAATAGTTTATATTAGTTTTAATCACTTTTTTCACTCGCTTGCCTTTTGTGATCCTTATATTTACGGTATTCCTTCCTTCTAGTTAAAACGTTACATTCGTTTATGGGTAACAAATCACTTATTCTAACGTGCTTTACACTGGCATATCTCATAAACCAACGAAAAAATAGCAATAGATAATATAAAAAGATTAAGATTCACGTGTAAAATTGTGTCACATGCGACATCCAAAGAAAGTAAATGTACCTGTGGAAGCTAACTTTTTAAGATCCTGTCGATGTCCTGTGGATCCATTTTACAAGATTCGTATTAATTTAATTAATAATTTGAAACCGATTATTTTTAATTTTTTTAAGATATGAAGTGAGATGCAAAATAAGTTCTTGTCTTTGCTAAATTTTTATTAAGATCAAGGTGTCACATGCAAATGATAGTATATTATCTGATTATTGATTAACTTATCAATAAACAAAACTGAACTTAGAGATAATAGTAGATCTATAATACGATCACACCATTTCTAGAATTCAATAGACTCAAGTTGTCACGTTTTTATATGAAAAGAAGTATGAGTTTAGATCTAATATAGGTTCATTTTTAATGCTAGTCTCACTTATATAGTTATGTGTTTGTGAGATATTTTCTCTATTAAAATTATCTTATATCAACCAGTTTTCATCTAAAGAATTTTAGTGTTTAACTATAAAACAGTTGCATGTTATCGCCAAAATTCGTTAGTAAAATATATTCTATGGTATTAAAGACATCCATGTTAGATTTAAAATAGCATTAGCAATTACTAAAATTTGTTATACCCAACATGTAACAAATGTACAACATAGCCTAATTTTTCTGTTGCTTTAATAATTACAGTATATGTGAATGAACTTAAAATTAAATATAAACATGTGTAGATCCACAATTTGCCTATATCAATATAAGAATTTGCTAGACTGTTTGTCACATGCAAATAAAATTATGCAACTATGTAGGTGAGTCTTACATAAAAGTAATATGAGTTAAATCTATAAACTTTTGATGTCTGGTTGATTTATTAAGCTCAAGAACATACTATGTAGATATACTATTTTTTTTTGGTAAAAGGTTAAAGACCCGGTAAATATATTACTCAAAAAAACGTTTAAGTACAAAGGATATGGGTGAATCGCATATCTCAGCCCGTTACATGTAGATATACTAACAAAACATTAAAGCATTATTTATTTGTTACCACTTACCAGAAATCAGTATGCCCAACATGTCATGTAAATAAAGTCCTAAATTTCCATTTGTAGTTCAAAACAAGCATCTCAATGAGATTGATATTAAAGAAATTCGAGTTATCAATATCCAGTTCATGCTATTCTAGATTTCGTTAGACTTATAATAGGTTAATAGGGTTGTACTATTGGAACCCCCCTATGGGGTCACATCATAGGGGGACATTCCTTTTGTCATCCACTTTTTCCAGTACAACACAGTTTTTTGTCAGTTTCTGTTCCGTATTTCTGACAGTTTTAAGCGTTTGACTTATTAAACTTTATATTTTATAAAAATAAAAAAAAAAATTAAAAAAAATAAAAAAATTTCAAAAAACATAGGGGGGGTCAATCTAAAAAATAGGGGTCAAAATAACCCACCCCATGTTAATAATATTGTTGCTAGAATTCGTTTGACAAGGCATTTCACATGTACATAAAATCACATAATTTATAATATATAGTTCTAAATTAATTCATGTTATTGAACTTTGATATTAAAGAAATAATCCAAGTTCATCTCCAAATTGGAGTTTACTTTATTAATAGATTTAGTTGGAATCAAGCTACTACGATAAGTAGATAGATGAATAATTATATCGATGAGCTTTGATAGTTCTGAATATAATCCACAATGACCTTGAAAACTAAAGAATCTCACACTTTATACCGATATTGCTTGCCTTCTTGTTAACTTATCACTTATCAGTCATTCTAAAATTTTTGAATCCGCTCCTAAACATAATCGTACTATTGTTGTAATGTTTTTATAGTTTTAAAAAGTTAAAGAAAAACATAACTAGTAAACATTTTCTTTTGTGAATGCAAAATTGCAGAAGTACAATATGTTTATGGCTCAAATGGGTTGTGCAGCAATTGGTGTCTTAGCCTTCGCACTTTTGGGACCAGGCTGGCTTGCTCGCAGCACTGCCCTTTCTGCATCACTAGCGTTCATGATCTATTTTCGTGCTATTCATCCACCAGGTATGTATCGAAATGGCATTTTCATCAATTCACTACCATTTAAAAACTTTTGTCTTGATAAAAAAGGAAACAAAAAATCTTTTGTCAATTTCTTTTTGCTAAATGTAGCTGCGAGTTTGCCTTTACTATTTATCGATGGGGCGAAGTTTCACCAGTTGAAGTTTTGGTATGTTCTATTTCCTGGAGCAGCTGGATGCATTCTTCTATGTTTAATTGTAAGTTTCGTTAATTAAATATGAACTATTCAGTCTCATGACCTAAACTTTGTCTGATTCATGCTAAGACACATTCCGTTGGTGTATATGAACTAGTAAGTAATATAGCATACGGTTTTTATAAGTTCATACTTCATAGACAATATGATTTGATATTGGAGTCCCATGTTTTAAGGCAACACAAAAATGAAAAAAACCAAGTGGAATAACATAAATGAAATTAAAAAATATCGAGCTTTCTTACTTGTACATGGTCTACCATATTCTCGTGTTTGTATTGATAGTTTGACTTATCGAATAACACAAACAATATTTTATGATCAGTCTCTAACCAAAGTTTCTGCTATGATTTTGGACAATTTTTGCAGCAAGAAGTGGTGTGTTACCTGAAAGACAATGTCAAGTTCTAAGCAAAGGGAATTGCCAATTTTGGAGCGTTTTGATTTATATTGAAAACGGGTAAAAAAGGGTATGCAAATTCAAGCATGTATTTTGTTCTCTTAAGGGGCACTTGATGTTTTCTTACTTTTTTTTCTTCGTCTCAAATGAGATGAAATTTGGGTATATCATTCTTTTCTGGAGAATGTTGTGATTGTATATGATGTAATGAAAGTTGTACATTATTTTAAGTCTATCGATTTTTGACATGGGCAAAATTGACCAACAAAACTTGGAGAAAAATACCGTTTCGATGTTGTTCTAAAAGAAACTGAACCAGTGATATGAAGAACATTTTTTTTTGAACAATACAAAGTCGTAACAAGTAAGTAATATTGAACAAAAACATCTGTGGACGTATAGTCCGGACTGGGCCAGGAATGGGTCAGGCCCGGCAGATAACGACCCACTCTACGCCTAAACCCTAATCCATGCCCTATAAATATATGTAGGGGTGTCAATCGGGTCAACCCGACCCGATAAGCCTCTATCGGGTCGGGTTGAATCGGGTTTCGACCTTTAGAAATATAACCCGCAACCCGCCCCTATAAGAAATCGGGTTATCGGGTTCGGTCTATCGGTCGGTCGGGTCTAACCCGACACCCCTACACCTAAACCGATAAAACCCTAACCCGACCCGACCCTATAAGGCTATCGGGTTTATCGGGTTGACCTGATAAACCCGATAAGCTAAGTTGGACCCGAATCAACCCGACCCTATAAGGCCTTATCGGGTTCGGGTCGGGTCGGGTCGACCCATTTGACACCCCTAAATATATGGCTGGATCTCCTTCTTGAGGACAGAACATGACATGTTACACTAACCCTAATTCTTATAGGCTACATCGAATCGATACTAACTTGATCGGCCGAAGGTGGACCGGCTACTACGGTCCACTCCTAACGGGTTCTCTTTGTTGACAGGTCTACTTAGGGCTCGAGAAGACGACGAACGGCCCTGGGAGAGTCGTCGAATCCAGCCCGCGCCAGATTATGTATCAACAAGTTGGCGCCATCCGTGTGACCCGAACAAAATATTTTGTCTCGTATGCCCACCATACATCGTCACCAGCTGACTTACGGTATGAATACACTCATTCAGGTCAATAGACTTCGGCTTATCAAATCGTGTTTCACCCATGTGATTTGGCTAAATGTTAAAACATGATATACAAGAATGTGTATAATAGTCTATTCTTTTACTAATAAGACATATAAAAAAAAAAAGTCCGCACGATCGGACCTATTTTATCTTTTAGCCGCGAATTAATTCGCGCAGATACTGTTTTTACGGTTGGTATGCCTGTTCACGCTTGTTTGTACGATCAAACAACGCAGTCACGATAAATCTACCGCGTTAGGCGCGCTGTTCGGACATCTTCGCAGATTAGCTACGAGCAAACACCACGATGCTAGTCAATCGCCATGAGCGACCGGACAAAGGCCGTGGTCATGTTATGTTCATCTGCGATCATCCACAAACGCTCGAAGTCTATGCGGTCACGATATATCCATCTGCGTCTATTAGTCGCGCCACGCACGTCCATCCGGTTTTTTATATTAAAAAAAACAATTAATTACTTACGTAGTTTGTAAAACCTCGCGATAGGGGTAATTCAGACCGCCACTTCTCTTATGTGTTAAGTTCACATGCTATGTGCTATATATTGCTTCACTTCATTAGGTTTTATATGTTTCGATTCGTGGCATATACTTTTAATATTTGCATTAAGTGTTTTTTGTTGAATAAATAAGATTAATGCTCCTACACGAGTAGCACCATCAAACTTGGGGCTACCAGGTATATAGTACCACTGCTTTCCGACGCGCCACGCAGGTATATTTGGAAGCGATCGTATGTAAGAGGTATTGTAAGCCGTGTACAAAGACGGATTTAAATATTCGCACCATCTTGCCGTAGGGAGACGCCCTCGTCGGTTGTAAAGACGGATGTAATGCGAACAAATAGCGCACTTCTTTGTCGCAAGACAACGCGCACTTCGCTACGAAGCACGTCTTCGTCGCGACTTTTTCGCGCGACAACGCGCACTTCTCGCTACGTAGCACGCCTTCGTCGCACCATGCCGCGTCGCTACTCGGTACAAAAGGTACGCCTTTACCCAAGATGCAACATACGGGATCCACTTTCACCATTGTGAGATTCTCACAATCTCAATGTCACTGTTACCCCAACTATATGCGCATTCCTCCCCGTCATGTAAGAAAGGGTGTTACTCAGGATGGAACATGGTCACCACGACGCCTACAAGGTTGCGGATTCGGATATAGTCTAATGGGCTAAACAGGACAGCGCCATGGGTCAAGTGCGACCGTCGCATTTGGGGCTGCGCAGATGGTCCGTCCCATGTGCACACTTGAGTTGCGCACACATGGGCCATGCCGTCATAATTGATTGGGCCTACGCGCCATGAACGAACTTAAGTCTAGTATAACATAGCCATGTACTATCTCATACTAGACTTGGGGGGCTTGTGGACGATAGTTCGGATCGGGCTAGGAATGGGTCGTGCCCTAGACAAGCGACCCACTCTACGCTTAAACCCTAATCCATGCCCTATAAATATATGGTCGGATTTCCTTCTTGAGGACGTAACATGACAAAGTTACACTAACCCTAACTCTTATAGGCTACATCGCATCGATACTAACTTGACCGTCGGAGGTGGACCCCGGGGCTACGGCCTCGGGTCCACTCCTAACGGGTTCTCTTTGTTGACAGGTCTACTTAGGGCTCGAGAAGACGACGAACGGCCTTGGGAGAGTCGTCGAATCCAGCCCGCGCCAGATTATGTATCAACAACATCATAAGAGTGTGCTAATTATTATCAAGCTTCATGGCTGAGTTTGAGTTCATCTTGTAAACCGTATATTGCATAATCATCAATGGGTTAGAATATTGTGAATATATAATACGCTAATGGGCCTAAATACAAATACTAATCTAATATAGTAAACATAATGACCGGGCCTAAATAATACATCTGCTAACAGCTCCTCGCAGTTTGAGCGGGAGAAGAACGGACACTCAAGCTGGAGCGAAACTCATCAAACAATGCCGTAGGCAGGTCTTTGGTGAAGATATCTGCATACTGATAACGAGACGGAACATGTAGAACACGAATGTGACAAGTGGCTACCAAATCACGAACAAAGTGAATATCAATCTCAATATGCTTCGTGCGTTGATGCTGCACGGGATTTGAAGAGAGATAGACATCACTCACATTATCACAATAAACAAGTGTAGCCGTAGAAAGTGGGGTATGAAGCTCACGTAATAAATTACGTGAACCGCAGGTCTCCAACAAAGATTGGCAACACCCCATACTCAAAGACGTCAATCGAGCGAGAAAGTGTAAACTGCTGCTTAGAGGACCAAGACAGAAGATTGTTGCCAAGAAAAATACAATAACCAGAAGTAGACCGTCGTGTAGTAGGACAGCCAGCCCAGTCGACATCTGAATAAGCAATCAAAGATGATGTCGATGATGAATAAAGCTGTAAACCATAGTCTAATGTACCCCGAACATAACGTAGTATCCTCTTAAGAGCAGTAAAATGTAGCTCCCGAGGATCATGCATAAAAAGACAAATCTGATGAACTGCATAAGAGATATCCGGCCTAGTAAAGGTAAGATACTGAAGAGAACCTGCAAGACTACGATACAAAGTAGGGTCAGAAACAGGATCACCATCAGCACCAAGTTTGGTATCTGTATCGACAAGAGTCCGACATGGGTTACAAGTGAGCATATTAGCATGCTCAAGAACCTCAGTAGCATACTTCGATTGAGAGAGAAACATCCCCGAAGTATTACGCGATACATACCCAAAAAATAATTAAGAGACCCAAGATCAGTCATAGAAAACTCTGCATGAATTGAAGCAATAACCTGCTATAGTAGGGTAGATGAAGAAGCAGTCAAAACTATGTCATCCACATATAACAATAAGTATGCAACATCTGTCGCCTGTCAAAAGATAAAAAGGGAGGAGTCACACCGACTGTGACAAAACCCAACACGAGTCGCATAAGCAGCAAACCTCTGAAACCAGGCTCGAGGAGCCTGCTTAAGCCCATATAATGACCTCTGCAAAAGACAAACATGATCGGGACACCGAGGATCCGAAAACCAGGAGACTGATGCATATAAACAGTCTCAAATAAATATCCATGCAAAAACGCATTCTTGACATCAAGCTGATGAACTGGCCAGTGTTGAGAAATGGCAAGACTAAGAACTGTACGAATAGTAGCCGGTTTCACTACCGGGCTAAATGACTCATCAACATCAATACCTGTAAGCTGGGTACTGCCATTCGCCACAAGGCGAGCTTTGTACCTGTTAAGACTACCATCTGCATTATGTTTATGCCGAAACAGCCACATAGAACGAACAATGTTCGCGTCTGTTGGCCTAGGCATAAGAATCCAAGTATTTTTTTTAATTAATGCATTATATTCATCAATCATAGCACTATACCAGTTGAGGTCCTTGAACGCATGGGTGTAAGACTTGGGAAGTGGTGAAATGGTGGACACATTGAATGTAAAACGTTGGGTAGGATGATTAGAACCAACACGAAAGCGAGTGATCATAGGGTGAGTCGACAAAGGATTTGGATTGGTATTGTGGGTCGGTTGAGCAGAGGCGTTGGGTTGATTGAGGGGTTGTTGTTGTTGATGAGTTGAAGGTGTTGTTGGGCCGTGATGAGGAGTGGCGTGGGTAGGAGCGGGCTGGGAAGCGGGGGTTGGGCTGTGCGTAGTAGTGGATTGAGAGGTGGACAGTGGGCCTGAATTATTAAGTGGTGTTGGGCTGTGGGGAGTAGTGGTTTGAACCGAAGGAGAGGAATTTATGTGTGGGGCGATGGGAACAGTGGGAGTAGGCAAGGAGTTGTTAATTGATTTGGTGAGTAGTTGTTGTTGTATAAGGTTTGGGGAGGTATCTAAGAAAGTGTAAGAGGGTGAGGTATTAAGAGTCATAGATCCATAAGGAAATACCGTCTCATCAAAAGTCACGTGACGAGAAAGTATAATTTTGTTAGTGTTTAAATCAAGACACCTATACCCGCGATGATTGGTGGGATACCCAAGGAAAATGGATGGTGTTGCTCGCGGTTCAAGTTTATGATTGGTGTGTACATGGGGGTAACAAAGACACCCAAAAACACGGAGATCCGTATAAGTATGTGTGGTTTTATATAGGCGAGTGTGGGGAATCTCATTGTTTATTGCGGTGGAGGGTATAATGTTTAAAAGATAAGTTGCCATGTGAAGTGCTTCAACCCAAAAAGTAGGTGGTAAGTGTGCTTGAAATAAAAGGGTTCGGATGAGGTTGTTAATGGTGCGTATCATTCTCTCGGATTTGCCATTCTGTTGCGATGTTTTTGGACGAGAGAAACGAATGGTAATACCATTAGAGGCAAATAACTGGTGCAGGGCATTGTTGTCAAACTCGCCCCCATGATCACATTGCAAAGATTTAATGTCACAATTAAATTGGTTCTTAACAAAAGCACAAAAATGAATAAATTTAGACAAAGCATCAGACTTATTTCGTAAAGGATACACCCATAAATAATGCGAGAAATGATCAAGAAACAAAACATAGTATTTAATACCCGTAAGACTCGGAAGTGGAGAAGTCCACAAATCCGAATGAACAATATCAAAAGGAGACTTAACAATTGTATCAGAAAGCGAAAAAGGAAGTCGCACGTGCTTGCCAAGCTGACAAGCATGACAAAGCACGGGAGACTTAGTCTTATTACAGGAAATGAAATTATTAGAAGCTAAAGAACATAACACGTCACTTCCAGGATGTCCAAGACGTTGGTGCCACGTATGCTGACTGACCACAAAGGCTTTAGGTGCTGACGAGAATGTGATCGGGTGCAAATCACCCGTGCTGTCACATCAGAGTAGAATTTGACGGGTCCAGAAGTCCTTCACAGAAAAACCAAACTCATCAAATTCGATGGTACATTTATTATCACGAACAAACTGACGAACCAAAATTAAATTTTTTTCAATATTAGGTGTAATGAGAACATTATTTAAGTGAAGTGTGCGATATGGGGTGGTCAATGTGCTATGGCCCGTGTTAGTGACAGGAATACTTTTCCCGTCACCAACAAGAACAGATGGATGCATGCAAGAATTAAAAATAGTACTAAGATTAGTAGCAGAGGAGTTGAGATGAGAGGACGCACTGGTGTCCATGTTCCAATTGGAATTGGTAGGATCATGAAGTGTCATTG
Source organism: Chrysanthemum makinoi (assembly GCA_910596185.1). NCBI lineage: Eukaryota > Viridiplantae > Streptophyta > Magnoliopsida > Asterales > Asteraceae > Chrysanthemum > Chrysanthemum makinoi. The sequence continues at coordinate 250,928,362 of OU343222.1, read as the reverse complement.
TGCTAAAGGCTTGTGGTAGAAGCGTTTCCTGACCGGGTAGAGTAGACGATTAGCCGGGGCCTGAACAGTACGCATAAACATAGCCTGTTGTTGAGGAGTGAAAACACTAGTGGGCTGCTGTGCTTGTTGAAACTCGGGGGGTGCACTGGGCCGTGAGCCAATGAAGGAAGCTGCAAGTGGGTGTGATTGAATCTGGCCTGTTAAAGGTGAAAGGCCATACTGGGCTAACAAATTTTGTGCTTGAAGGAGTGCTAGTAGTTGCTGCTGTCCAGCCATATTTAATCCACCAGTACCAAGCCCACTAGGCATTAAAGCTTGAAAGCTAGAGTTACGATTGGTGCTATGAGAACCAGTAGTATTACGAGAGTTTGTATTGGAGGCACTAGTATTTGTATTATTCCCACGACTAGAATCATGAATGAATCTACAATTGTTACCCCAGCGGCAATAGCCTCGACCAAAATTACGACATACCTGTTGCTCAAAATTGCGTGTGTTGTTACGAGAGTCCCGGTTGTTACGGGAGTCTGGACCACGAGAGTTGTGAGTCTCGGCTAGTAGCACTTGTGGTGCCGAGGAGGTGGTATTAGTGGACAACATTGGAGACTTAGATCTTAGCCTCATCTCTTCGGTCGTGACCATAGACCACATTGTTGCAAGATCAGGAAAGGGATCTTTGTGAGCGATGACAGTGGCAAGATTGGCATATTTATCACTTAAGCCATTTATAGCATAAGTAACAACATCGTCGTCCGACATGGTCGAGCCAAGGTCGTTGAGAAAAGTGATGATAGACTCAATCTTTGAAAAATATACATCAGCCGTTTGATCACCCATTTGAATCACACGTAATTCACCTTTTTAGGCAATTGTCCGTGTGCGTTTGTTCTCTTGAAATATTGCTTCGACTTGTTCCCAAGTTTCTTTAGCCGTTTTAGGGTTTGCTTTGATTAGCCTACATTGAAGAGTAGGCGAAAGAGTGAGGAAGATCCATGATTTGACAATGGAATCTGCCGTCACCCACTCATCAGTCGGAGGAGGCGATGATGAGGTGCTTGCTGCAGCACCTTGAATGTGCGTTAGGACACCAAAGTTTTGGCAGTGAATGGTGAAAAAGTAGCACTAAGAGGAGTAGTTTAACTCATCAAGGTCGAGTTTGATGGGAACAAGGTTATTGATATTGTGGACGGCATAGAGTTTTTCAACGAGTGTTAGTGTTGGAGGTGGTGGAGAGTGATCACCAGTAGTCATTAGGATGGTGATGTACGGGATGTATGCGACAGTAGTATGGCAGAAAGGTGTAGGGTATGGAAGCTGTAAATCGTTGATATTGTATTAGGGTTTAGAGGATCGCTTTTAGGCTGATACCATGTAAACCGTATATTGCATAATCATCAATGGATTACAATATTGTGAATATATAATACGCTAATGGGCCAAAATACAAATACTAATCTAATATAGTAAACATAATGACTGGGCCTAAATAATACATCTGCTAACACATCTATCATAAATCATCACATCAATAGCATCCATTTCAATAGCATTTTTATTTATGAACTACAATCAGCAAATAGACATAGTTACAGCACCCAGAAATAATGACATAGCAAAAAAAGTAGTAGTGATCATCCAAAAAGTAGTAATGACGGACTTTCTTAATATAGTCTAGTTTTTCTAATAATCACGTGTAATATTTTCTTTCGAATAATTTTGTTCATTTGAGTATTTGACTGAACTTGCACTACATATTTGGGCCGAAGCATCCATTTTGTACTAGGGTACCACTTTTTGTAAGTCCATTTGCCAACGTTGTAGTTTTATTTTTTTTATGTACGTATCATGAGTAAAGGTGCACAAACCGGCTGTTTTCCAATACCAAACCGGTTTAAAAACCGGTATCGGTTTGCGCTAACTAGTCAAAAACCGGTTTTTCCTAAAACCGGTTTTGGCAAAAGAAAACCCAAACCAGTACTAACTGGTTTGAGACCGATTTTCGGTAAACCGGTTTTGTTTGGATAGCGGGTCGGGCGTATAAAGCATCATTTTCTATTATTTAATCTTTACAAAATGAAGCATCCTTATCTACCATTAGATTTAGATAATCATAATACAAGTTTTTATTGCATGATGTACAATGCATTTTAAGTATGTTTTAAGTATATATGCAAATATACAAGTTTTAATAGGTATATATGCAATTGCCCCAACTATATAATACATATTATCCACTATCCCCTCTGTGTAACAACACAACAATAACCACAACTTCATCTATCTTATTCCCATCTCCCTCACTGTCAACAAGACCAAATACAAAAAGGAAAATATGCAAGAAAGATCTTAAATTTCTTTCGTTCGTGTTGTATAATAAACCTCTAAGACCTTTATAAGATCAAACATATGAAAAAGGTATCATCATAGATATGTGAAAAGTTGAACTTCTCTTTTATATCCGAAAATAAAGAAAGCTCTCAAATTTCGACCTTTGTCAATTTTTGTTGTTCCGTGTAGTCATTTTTTTTCCTATTAAAACACAAAGATCTCAAATTTACCTTTGTGTGTATTTTGTTACCATTCTGTCCTTACCTTTTTCAAATTTCGAAGGATAAAATGACCATATTACATGCACAAAATATACACAAAGGTCGAAATTTGAGAGCTTTGTGTTTTAATAGGAAAAAGAAGAGGTAACTACAAATAACAACAAAACTTAACAAGTTATATGCATTTTCAAGTGATTAGCCCTAAACATTAATAGGGAAAATAATAGGTGCAACAAACTGCATATATGATACCAGTTTTAGAACCCGTGCAGGCAGTGAGTTTGGGCAGATAATATAACGGGTAGAAATATTTCAATTACATTATTTTGAATTTAAATATTGTGACAATTAATAAATTTTCATGATTTTCCTACGTCTAGATTTTTCAATAAAAGTATATTAAGTCTTTCATATGTGTATAGTTATACCACCCATGCAAGCGCGAGTTTTAACATGAATTTTTCATTATGTAGTAATATTGATTAATATTTTGTATAGATTTTTGTGCACGAAGGATTTGACTTTGTTTAACTGGCATGATGTTTTGGTTGATATTGTTTACATTTAACTATTGATATCATGTTCTAGACATTATGCGTGTTGAAAGGATTTATGTGTAAAGAACAACATCTCTCACAACTGGTATTCAAAGAAATGTCGAAGGGTTACACAGGTACACACTAAAAAGGGACATGCAAGTACAAATGAGAAAGAGTAACGAAATGATATGGAAGTAGCGAGGAATTAAAAACATGGTAATATTTTCATTAAGGGTAAAACGGTAATTATCCAGAGAGTATATATATTTATCATGGATAAATATATAAGTGAATTAAAGGTAACACACCATCCCTAAGGAATGGTGTTCAGAAGAAAACCCCAATAGGGGGTAGTTTGACTTCTTGTCAAACTTGTATTCACTTAAGATAAATACTAAGGGTTTTTAGCATGTTCCTTACAGCCGATAAATACAAAGCATGCTGGATACAAACTGTAACAAATCCTCTAACCCTAAAAATATCCCCTCTCCTCTCCCTTACTCATTCGACCGGTTCTACGGGTTGAAACCTAAATCGAGTTTTACTCGATTCTTGGATCGACTAACAGTTATTTGATCCTTTACCCACTTCCGCGCTCTCCTAACTCGCATAGGTTTGTATCCCTAGTCCTACATGTGCACTACCGGTGGAAACCTAATGCAACCTACGTGGAGATTCTTCCCATGAACCCTAACGGGCAGACTGAAGCATCAAGGTTGAAGAAGGTGACTTTGTACGAACTCTGAAGGTCAAGAAGCTTACATAACTACATGAACAAGTAGTATTCTATAAACACCATTTATACGTGTAGTTTTAGGTTATATCTCTGAATAGGAGATCTGTGTATTTAGGGTTTGGTTTGCATGGTCTTTACTTGTTTATTTGTCGTCATGCATGTTTTATAGACTATGCAGGTGACTACCAATACCTTACACGAGTTTAGTAGCACATAATGACAATTGAAAAAATATGTTGTTGCCAATATGTACAATCTCGTCTATTTATTTTCATCTCCTAGTCATCCGTGAGGTCGTGCCTTTATTTTGATATTTATATTCCTGTTAATAATAACTTAGCCGTATTTAATTTTTAAATCCGTGTACGTGCGACTTAAACTTATAAAGAGGAATGACATAAGTCGTTATTGAATGCCATTAGTGTAAAAAAAAAAAAAAACAGATATCCTTACTTAATCTAAAAAAAAAGAATAACATGAGTCGTTCGTATATGTATAATTTCGTGTATTTATTTACATATCACATTAATTCATGCTTTCATTTGATGTTTATAATTCCGTGCAAATAAATTAATTTAATACATAATGATGGTAATATTATTAAATAGCAACAACATATATATAACATAGATATGGTATTATAATTTTTACAAAATATAAGATTTGAGTATAAAGTATAGTGTGTACTTATAAAATTTATAAATTTATTAGAAAAGCATGAAAAATGATAAGTATGTTTAATTTCATATAATTTATTTAAAATATAACAAATAAAGTTTTATTAATTAAACCTCATATTTTAGTTTTGTTTTACAAAATCGACAAATGTGTTTTTATACATATTTATTTTTTTGGATGGAATTTAAATGAGTTTGATCAAATTGAAGCTTTTAATTATTTAATGAGAATGCTTAATTTTGTCACGTAGCAGAATGATGCACTTTCATTGGTACAACTGAGCCTTTTTAACATTGTTTTTTTATTTTTTAAAAATCTCTTATTATACAAAAGATACCCTGCTAAAAAGAAAAAGTAGTAAAGGGGGGCTGATCGATCATGTAACTTGGTATAAGTGAAAGGCCTTTGAAGAAGTTATTTGACAAATTTTGTTCTATACCTCATTTATGTTATGTTCAGCCTGCTGTAGTTTATGTTATGTTCAGCCAACTTGATGCATGTTTTACTGACCAGATTTTAATATTTATAAGTCTCTCGTTTACCTATGGTCCACCCTATGCACTAACGGGCAGTGTACCCGGTCATGTGTAGTGTAGTAATCGGTAAAACCGAGGTCGTCCCAAGAGCTATGTGAGCGGATTCTAATTAAGTCTAGGTGTCACTTGTTTTAACTGGTTTTTAGGATGAAATGATTAATAAACTAATTAACAAGAAATAAAGAAAGCAAATAAGGGTAGAGTTGTGATTAATAAGGGTAAAATGTGCTAACCTAGTTACTCATCCTATCATGTTATGTTCACGTCTAACTACTTCCAATTGATTCAAGTGGGGGTTTAGGTCGCTAGGACAACATTTGGTCAGTTCTTCCTAACCTATCAGCAAAAGGTTCCACCGGAGATCAAGCTACTACCCTTGAAAGTACAGTTGTTTTTAGTCCCCTAAGCCAAGTCATTAAGTTCCGCTACATGCAAGATTCGTAACAATGAGTGCCCGAGCGCTAGCATCTTAGACACTCATCCCTAACTTCGTAAGTTCATCCAAACGGCAGGTGATCATTTGGTTAGTTCGCACAAGCGAAGAAGGGTTTCCAGTTGGTCAATTCTTACCCTTCCCACTCAGTCTACCTACTTAGGGTCAGTTAGTCAATTCTCCTAAGCAACTAGACACTACCGCCATTCAAAACTACCGAAACTAGGGTAGCTACCAACGAACTATGCATGCATACACTAGAAACAATTATACGGAAGCAATGTAAACGTAAACACAACAATTAAAGAATCATAACTAGGCTAGCACCAAAGGTGCTTAGCCGATCATATTAAGAGAAACAATCAATTTAATGTTTAACATATTGAAATACATGAATCGAAAGTAAAAGAAAAGATAATCGCTAATGCTTATCGTTAGGGAGTGATTTCTCCCTTGGAGATGGCTCCGTATACTCTTCAAGATCTGCCTTTGGACCCCTACTCACGTTCTCTGCTTTTTGGTGTGGAGTGAATGATGTGAAATGCAGAATTTAGGGCTTGTATTTATAGGCGAGATCTAGTTACGGCGTAACTTAAGTTGAGAGTTACGCCGTAACCTTGATATTTCCATAATAAAGCTCTCGTAATAGCTGGTTTCGGCGTAACACATGGGATGAGTTACACCGTATCTTCAATACAGGTTACAAGTGACATGATTACGCCGTAATCGTTGGAAGGAGTTACGGCGTAGCTTATAACGGCGTGGAACATCTTTTGACCTAATGGGTTATAGCGTAATCCTAAGTGGGAGTTACGCCGTAATCTGTTGCTGAGCTGGCCTTCTGAGTCACGCATTAGCTACGGCGTAATGTGAGAGAGGAGTTACGCCGTAGCTTCATCATAGTGGGCATACTATCATAATTCTCTTATAAAATCTCCAAATCCGCGTCTCTTTAGCTCCAATGCTCGTAATTTACCTGAAAGTGAAATATAGAGGAAAACAAGCGTAAATCCATATAAATGATATAAAATACGAGCGTTATCGGGGGAAATTGACACTTAATATTCAGGACTATTTGATGTTATAAAATATCCCCCCACTTGAACTCTACTTGCCCTCAAGTAGACCTTATTAGATAAATTTCTAAAAAGATATCTCCCATTACCTGGAAAATATAAGTTTAAAAATCTCTTATGCTAGAATAAAAGCCGAGCACCTCACGAAATGGGAACAAAACACTCAAATTCTCTCAACTAGTCTAAGTGTCAATTTCTGGGTGATCACTCAAAGCACAGTCATATCATGTATTCTATCATAAGGTTGGCGGTTACACAAATATCCACCACTAGAGTTAAGGACTAAACAATTCTCGAAGGCAATATGGGTAGACATAACATGGCTTAAAGGTGAATTGTCATTACTAACATGTCACGGCGAAGTGGACAAAATAAATGATACATGACCAAATCCATGGCTAAGACACCAAAGATTTCTTGCTTCATCACCTAGACACGCTTCATAACTAAATGGTAGGATAAGACATGGGATATAATTGGTGTAAAGTAAAAATAACAAGCAAATAGTCTAAACCTATGACCAAGTTATCACCGCTTACCGTTCATCCAAAGTTCAAGTTTCAAGGCTAAGAAACCAGATCATGATATACCAAGTAGATGTGCCATTATAGGACGTCATGATGGGCACATTACATGTTCTTCAACTGTTGGCGCAATTTACCAACTTCATTCTTCAAATGTGACCGAGGTGGCCTCCTCGATACTAAGTCTTTGATGAGCTCTGATGCAGGTTTTACTGACCAGGTTTTAATATTTATAAAGTCTCGTTATACCTATGGTCTACCCTAATGCACTAACGGGCAGTGTACCCAGTCGTGTGTAGTGTAGTATTCGGTAAAACCGAGGTCGTCCCAAGAGCTATGTGTGTTGGATTAATACTAAGTCTAGGTGTCACAGATTTTAAGATGATTTAATTATTTAACTAAATAAAGCAAGTAAAGGCAAAGGTGTAATCAATAGAGGAGAGTGGTGCTAACCTAGTTATTCATCCTAGCTAGTAATGTCTACGTGTAATTACTTCCAATTACTTCAGGTGGGGTCAAAGTCGAGAGGACAACATTGGGTCAATTCGCCCTAACCTATAAGCAAAGATGCCACCACTGGAGAAGTCAGGTGTCCCGTCATAAGTCCAGTTGTTCCTGGTCCTCTAAGCCAAGTCATTAAGTACCGCTACATGCTAGACTTATAATAGTGAGTGCCCGGGCGTTAGCAACTTTAACACTCACCCCCTAATTCTTAAGTTCATCCAAACGGTAGGTGATCGGTTGGTCAAATCGCACAAGTAGAAAGGGTCTTCGCTTGGTCATATCTTACCCTTCCCATCTCAATCTACTCACTTAGGGTCAGTTGGTCATATCTCCTAAGCAACTAGCCTCTACCGCCATTCAAAACTACCGAAACAAGGGTAGCTACCAATAAACTATGCATGCATACACTTAGAAATAATTATGCGGAAGTAATACAAATGCAAACAAAACAATTAAGGAATCATAACTAGGCCAGCACCAAGAGGTGCTTAGCCGCTCATATTAACCATACAAATCAATTCAATATTTAATGTTACGAAATACATGAATCGAAAGTAAAGAAAAGATAAAATGCTAATGCTTATCGTAGGGGAATGATTTCTCCCTCGAGATAGCTCTCAGATGCTCCTCTAGACCGCCTTTGGTTTCTTCCCACGTTCTTTGGTTTTGGTGTGTGAAATGGGATGCTTTGAAATGCTGGAAATCATGGGGTATTTATAGGCCAGATCTGCGTAACTAATAAAATAGTTATGCTGTAATCCTCTATTTCTTCGTAAATTGCACTAGATCTGCTGGTTATGGCGTAACCTTAGAAGTGGTTACGCCGTATCTTCAATAATTCTTGGTTACGCCGTAGTTTATGCAAGAGTTACGGCGTAGTTATCAGCGGCGCGGATCCTCTTTTGACCTAATATAGTTACGTCGTAATCTTTAGGGAGAGTTACGCCATAATCTTCTGATGAGTTGGCTTTCCGAGTCACGCTTTAGTTACGGCGTAATGTGAGAGATGAGTTACGCCGTAACTTCTTCAAAGTGAGCATACTATGATAAATCTTTAATACTTCTCCAATTCCGCGTCTCTTTAGCTCCAATGCTCGTAATTTACCTGAAAGAGGAATATAATGGAAAACAAGCGTAAATCCATATAAATGATATAAATTACAAGCATTATCGGGGGAAATTGACATTTAGTATTCAAAGATAATTTGATGTTATCAAATATCCCCCCACTTTAACTCTACTTGCCCTCAAGTAGACCTTATTAGAAAGATTCCTAAAAAGATATCTCCCATAACCTGAAAAATATAAGTTTACAAATCCCTTATGCTAGAATAAAATAAAGCCGAACACCTCACGAAGTGGGAACGAAACACTCAAATCTATCAACTATTCTAAGTGTCAATTTCGGGGTGATCACTCAATCGCACAGTCATAGCATGTATTCTATCATAAGCTTGGCGGTTACACAAATCTCCACCACTAGAGTTAAGGGCTAAACAATTTTCGAAGGCAATATGGGTAGACACGACAAAGGTTAAGGGTGACTTGTTATTACTAACATGTCATGGCAAAGTGGAAAAAATCAATGATACATGACCAAATCCATGGCCAAGACACCAAAGATTGCTCGCTGCATCACCTAGACACGCTTCATGACTAAAGGGTAGGATAAGACATGGGATATATAAATGGTGTAAAACAAAAATCAAGCAGATAGTCTAAATCTATAACTAAGTCATCACCACTTACCGTCCGCCCAAAGTTCAAGATTTGAAGTTAAGAAACCGGATCATGAAATACTAGGTAGATGTGTCATTAGAGGACGTCATGATGGGCACACTAACTTTTCTTCAACTGTTGGCGTAATTACCAACTCCAATCTTCAAATGTGACCGAGGTAGCCTCCTCGATACTAAATCTATGTAAAGCTCATAACATAGTGCTTATATCATTGCACTTTACAATAAACTAAATAACACAACTTTTTTTTTTGAAACATTTTTTTCGAATCAACATAAGCATAACAACTAAACATAATATCCCCCACTTGAGATGAACAATGGGAATTCGGGGGGTCTTCAATGATCTTTAAGAATATGTCATCGACGAAAGCGTGATTCCCTAACCTTTTCGCTGGAACCTTGAACTTAGGCAAATGATAACTTCCCAATCACTAATAAAGACTATAGGGTAGGCTAAGGTGTATGGGTGTATCTAAACAATATATTGGGTTAACAAAATGAAAGGAATGGCTCATATGGGTGTATCTAGGGGTATCTTGCACTAAAGGTGAGTGCAACAAAAAGGGTTTCACATGGGGGTTGAGAAGTCGAGGTGACTAATCGATAGACACACATGATAACGCTCAAATTGTACATGTTTTTAGTAGCGTTATCCGTGCTTTTATGTATGTTATTTGGCTATAATCATATGCTTTTTTTGCTTAATCGTACAAAAGTGTGTTTGCTAGTTCATTTGTATCCAAGTACAGGAAAGTGGAGGAAAACACGGAAAAAGAAGTAAAATATGAAGATTTCTCCATATACGAAGAATTCCCGACAAAAGCAAGACTTGTGGAGTATATTCGAGAAGGTAAAGTCATCAAGTGAGTAGTCCAAAGACTCAAGAATAAAGTTCAAGAAGGGAAACGAGAAAGAAATAAAGAAAAGAAGCTAAAACGAAGACATATTGGAAGCCTCGTTGTTCCCGACACACCTTCACCATTTTGGCCATAACTTTTGCATACGGACTCCGTTTGATCCCCGGTTCACGGCCACGGAAAGCTAAGAGAAAGATCTACAACTTTGGAGTTTGTCAATTTCTGCCAAAAGGACCCAACCGTTCGGTCGGGCCCCGCAACCGGAACGGTTGGAGAGTAGTCAAGAAGACCAACCGAAACGGTTGGAGCCCAACCGATTCGGTTGGGAAGCCCTGGATAGCCATTTCTTCATCACTAAGACTCCAAACTTGTTCCAAATGATTCTAGGTCCTTCCTACATGTATTATAGTCCCTTCCAAACCACTTGGCCTCCAAGAAAAGCATTGAATACCCCTAGGCTTGGAAGTAGTATAAATAGAGGCCTTTGTAACCTCATTTGATCATCCCTTCTCCATCCTTCTCATCCCTTTCACCAACCACTCCATCTCTAGGTGTGAAATTCGAGCCTCCACCCTTAAGGACGAATTTCCACCTATTACACCATCCCTCTCTCAACTTACCTTCCCCAAAGGTGTGAAATTCAAGCCTCCACCCTTAAGGACAAATTTCCACCAACTATCCTATCCCAACTTGTGTGAAATTCAAGCCTCCACCTTTAAGGACGAATTTCCACCAACTTATCTTCCCCAAAATACCACAAACCTCTGCCAAATTCGTGTAGTGTGCTCAAGGGTTGTTGAAGGCGATTGGACATCATTTTCTGGCTTGGTAGAACCATTGTAGTTGATTGGAGGCTTGAAGGTTGATATAATCCTTCATCTTTGCCTATTGTAATTCATACTTTGGGTAAACCTTGTTACTTTTATATTTCAATATGTTTGTTATTGATATGATTGTTGAGATTTTGTGTTTGATTGAAATAACCATGAATGTCTTGATACTTGCTTGTTCTTATATTGCTTTTCTTGTTGGTTTGATATGTGACAATCATAACCACGGCCTTGTTACTTGCGTAAACAAACAAACGACACTTGTAGTGCAACCAAATCTCTTGGGATGACCTTGATTTACCATATACTATACTACAACTTGACTAGGGTATACTTGCCCGAATGTGTTCCTAGTTAACCGGTAATTCTTGATTATAAATTTAAAAACACGACGAAGCACATCAAGTTTTTGGCGCCGTTGCCGGGGATTTGTTTCGCACTTTTTTGCTAGTTTGTTCGAATGATATATTGCTCTTGCTCATGAATGATTGTTTCTTTGCTCTTGATTGATTGCTCTTGATGTTTGCTTGAATGCTTGTCTTTTTCTTAAAATCTCTAATTTCTCATAATTGCTCAATAGATCTTGGCATCAAAATCAAGTTTTTGATGTTGGGATTTCGTTTCTTGTGTCCTAAAAATGCTCGTTTCAATGATTGCTTTCTAAGTGTGTTCAAAAGTTCTTGCGAAAAAACCACCAAAACCACCCAAACAACTCTAACCGAATCGGTTGGAAACCCAACCGGATCGGTTAGAGCTCTCGGTAAATATTCTTTTTAAAGTCATTTTAGAGTCGTAAAAAAAAAAAAAAATCGCTTACAACCGATCGGCCACCACTCGTAACCGATCCGGTTGTGTTTTCTGTTAAAAAAAATTGTTTTTCGTATTTTGTTTTTGTATGTTCGTGTTTAAATCAAATAAGTTTAAGTGTCTTATGGGATCATTCCTAAGATACTTGAGCATTAGTATTTTTATTATTGTTCATCATTTTGCTATTTTTAAGTTTTGTTAATTTTTAGTACATTGTAAATAAATAAGTATGTTTTTTAAAATAAAAATATTTTGAACTTTGTGGGTATGTTCGCTGGAAACCCTCACGAGACTATAACTCGTCCACTCGGGCCACCGAGGGGTTTAAAGGCTTGTTGCATACGCTAAATGCAACCGTGATGCCTACGAAAGTGAGTTTTAGAATTTTACGCGTTTTTGTAGTTTAGTTTATTTTTGCAGATTTAATAAGCTCTTGGAGGAAGGATTGATTGGATTGTTGGTGACGTTATACTTGGGATTGGACATGTTTGGATGAGAAATTGATTGATCTCACACGCTTATGCTAGCGTTTGCTTAGCACCTGATCATTTGGAGTTCGATCGTGATTTCTTGGCCCGGGAAGTTTCGTTTCTCTTAGACTTATAATATCATTTTTCCCTATCTTACATGCTTTGTAGTTTATTTTTCACAATTGCTTTATTTTGTTTCTTTGTTATTTTTCCTTTGTTTGTTTGCTTGGTAAATTATTTTATAAATTGACTTCTTTTAGTCCCTCGAAAGTAAGGCTCACCCATTGTAAACAAACTATGTGAGAGGTATAAGGCGGGTCTCCCTGATTCCCTAAAGAAGTTTGGGTTTTAATATGCTTCGCACTGACCTGCTTCTCCGCTTCTTTGTGCGTTTCAATAGAGCTACCGAGAACTCGTGGGACAAGAATAAGTCATGTTTGGTTTTTTTTTTTTTTTTTAAAAAAAGGAAGTTGTAACTAGTTTATTTTTCAAACTTTTCTTTTGTGTGATTAACTTAAGTGTGGGGGAAAATATTATTGTGAAAAACGAAACTAGTTTTTAAAATCCAAAATGTTTGGGCCAATTTTAAATTTTGTGAACTTGTTTGCCCTCATGATCTAGTTGTTTTCACGCTTATAGGATTATATATTAGAATAACTGAATCAATCCACTGGTGAAATCGGTAATTTTGAAAAACTTGAGATGTGTCCCGATTAATATTGCAATCCATTCTGGGATCGATGACATTTGCTTGCGCATTTTATAGCCCTTACCACTAAATTGTGAGGATTTTAGCCTATTTTCTATTAGCATACATCTTTTATGCTTGGTTATTTTGCTATGAGTGTGCCGGTGATTTTATTTATTCTAGAACTTGTACTTGCAAATCATTACCAGACCGCAGTAAGATCACATTCTTGTGATATAAGTGTATTCGTGTGATAAAGAGGCACCTTAGGAATAAAACCAAATGGCATTCCGTTTACATCTAATGATTATTAGCTAACCACATCGGTTAGTTAGCCACCCTCATATGGACCCATTTGTTAGCGCTCATCTTTAGCGCTAGATACCCTTAGTTACACCCTTCGAGCCATCCTTTTCATTTTTGTTAAATCCAGAAAAATACAAAAACATTTTACACTTTAAACCTTAGCCTACCCCCTTGTCAATGTCTAAATGGTTGGTTGCTAGTTACATGGTATGATTGGATTGTTTTTGATGATTATGAGTTAGCCGCACTTTGCCATTCATGTGTGCCATTCCGACAAAGACGAAGAGTGCACCTTCTTATTTGTATTTTTGTGGTGATGCTTATACGAAGTGTGGGGGAGATGTGATGTAAAAAAATGTGAAAAAAAAGAAGAAGAGAATAAGTCATCGAAAAAGAAAAGAAAAAAATGAATGAAAGAAAAAAAAATATGTAATGACAAGGATGAAGTATGTTTGAGATATCGATTAGTCAATGTGCTAAGACGTGATATATATATTTGGTGATCGATATGTGAAGAAGGGAAGTTAGTAACTATAATCATTTTCGGGTTTGCAGATTGTTTGGTAACTAGCAACATGGGTATTAGACTTGACTTTATTTTCCTTTTAACACCAATTTAATAAATATTCCCATGACTTATCCCTTCTTTTTTGGCTTTGTGAAAATATGAAGTGCGTGAATATTTTTAGTGACCATCCGGTTCTTGAAGGATCGAATGACGCACCAGCGATCTAGTGAATATTTTTGGTGACCATCCGTTATGCGAATAACGCGCCAGCGATCCAAAGTATAATCTAGTGACCATCCGTTATTTGACTTAATCAAGAATTCACGCTAGCGATCTATTATATTCTTATATGTAATGTTTAAGCATAAGCCTGGTTAACCCTTAAGCCTAACTCGAATAAAAGCCCTCTTTAGATGTTTACACTTGGTGCTTACGCGACGTCGGTGGAGTTTTGTTTCTTGTACAAGCCTATGGTAATATTTAGATCATGACTGAGAAATATGAGTGTACTATTCCTTAATACTATCCATCACTAAATAAATTGAGTGTTGAGTGAATTATACTTCATTCCTTTTTCGTGAGGTGCTTAGCCATGTTATCAAGCGAGAGAATCCATGGGGTATTGTCAAACATCTCGATTTTTCACCTCTAAAAGCTTAAAACGATGAATCCTATCTTGTACTTGTACTTGGTAGATTTGCATCACATTTTTCTAATCATATTTCATGTACCATGTGGGTTTTATTTTTCTTATTTCTATATTTGCTTGAGGGCAAGCAAAACCTTAAGTGTGGGGGAGTTTGCGCTCATTTTTCGCTTATTTTTATATATATTAAAAAAAATAGTAAAAAATATAAAAACCAAAAATATTTTCAAAGTTTTAAAATTTTCTTTTCTTTTTGTCATTTATGTATGTGTTTTAATTTTTCTTTTCTTAGATTTGCTTGAGGGCAAACAAAGTTTAAGTGTGGGGGAATTTGATAACGCTCAAATTGTACATGTTTTTAGTAGCGTTATCCGTGCTTTTATGTATGTTATTTGGCTATAATCATATGATTTTGTTGCTTAATCGTACAAAAGTGTGTTTGCTAGTTCATTTGTAGCCAAGTACACGAAAGTGGAGGAAAAGACGGAAAAAGATGTAAAATATGAAGATTTCTCCATATACGAAGAATTCCCGACAAAAGCAAGACTTGTGGAGTATATTCAAGAAGGTAAAGTCATCAAGTTAGTGGTTCAAAGACTCAAGAATAAAGTTCAAGAAGGGTAACGAGAAAGAAATGAAGAAAAGAAGTTAAAACGAAGACATATTGGAAGCGTAGTTGTTCCCGACACACCTTCACTATTTTGGCCATAACTTTTGCATACGGAATCTGTTTGACC
Source organism: Chrysanthemum makinoi (assembly GCA_910596185.1). Lineage (NCBI taxonomy): Eukaryota > Viridiplantae > Streptophyta > Magnoliopsida > Asterales > Asteraceae > Chrysanthemum > Chrysanthemum makinoi. Next base: position 250,913,196 of record OU343222.1, on the reverse strand, counting down.
CCCGGTTCACGGCCACGGTAAGCTAAGAGAAAGATCTGCAACTTTGGAGTTTGTCAATTTCTGCCAAAAGGAACCAACCGTTCAGTCGGGCCCCGCAACCGGAACGGTTGGAGAGTAGTCAAGAAGACCAACCGAAATGGTTGGAGCCCAACCGATTCGGTTGGGAAGCCCTGGACAACCATTTCTTCATCACTAAGACTCCAAAATTGTTCCAAATGATTCTAGGTCCTTCCTACATGTATTCTAGTCCCTTCCAAACCACTTGGCCTCCAAGAAAAGCATTGAATACCCCTAGGCTTGGAAGTAGTATAATTAGAGGCCTTTGCAACCTAATTTCATCATCCCTTCTCCATCCTTCTAATCCATTTCACCCACCACTCCGTCTCTAGGTGTGAAATTTGAGCCTCCACCCTTAAGGACGAATTTCCACCTATTACACCATCCCTCTTTCAACTTACCTTCCCCAAAGGTGTGAAATTCAAGGCTCCACCCTTAAGGACAAATTTCCAAAAACTATCCTATCCCAACTTGTGTGAAATTCAAGCCTCCACCCATAAGGACGAATTTCCACCAACTTATCTTCCCCAAAATACCACAAACCTCTGCCAAATTCGTGTAGTGTGCTCAAGGGTTGTTGAAGGCGTTTGGACATCATTTTCCGGCTTGGTAGAACTATTGTAGTTGATTGGAGGCTTGAAGGTTGCTATAATCCTTCATCTTTGCCTATTGTAATTCATACTTTGGGTAAACCTTGTTACTTTTATATTTCAATATGTTTGTTATTGATATGATTGTTGAGATTTTGTGCTTGATTGAAATAACCATGAATGTCTTGATACTTGCTTGTTCTTATATTGCTTTTCGTGTTGTTTTGATATGTGACAATCATAACCACGACCTTGTTACTTGCTTAAACAAACAAACAACACTTGTAGTGCAACCAAGTCTCTTGGGACGACCTTGATTTACCATATACTATACTACAACTTGACTAGGGTATACTTGCCCGAATGTGTTCCTAGTTAACCGGTAATTCTTGATTATAAATTTAAAAACACGACGAAGCACATCAACACAATGGTAGGCTATTTTGGGTGATAATCCTATAATACTGCCTTCTTAAACTGAAAAGTCCAAATACGTCGAGCTAACTCAACATACCTTGTCTATGGTCTCGAGTTCTAAAGTTTACAAGCTACCGGCACACTCATAATTTGGTGGATTTGGGGTGATAATCCTATAATACTGCCTTCGTATAAGCATCCATGAGCAAACTTCAATCCCTGAAATCACACTACCGACAAGCATAATTCTAAAAAGAAAAAAATGAAAAAAAAAACCTAACTCACTTTGGTAGGAATCACGGTTGCATTTAGCATATGAAACAAGCCTTTTAAACCACTTGGTGTCCCAAGTGGACGAGTGAAGTCTCGTGAGGGTTTACAGGGAACACACCCACAAAGTTCATTTAAAATACTAATACAAGGTTATTGTGTTTAAAATGAAAGAAGTGATGCAGAGGATAGTTACGAACTCTTAGAGGAGTTACGCCGTAACTAGGCAAAAACCGCCTACGCTGCAAGAGTGTAGCTACGGCATAACCATGAGATGGAATTACCAGATTGGTGAAGCATCCAAATTCTCGCAAAGGGTTTGGTTACGGCGTAACCACTGAGATGAGTTATGCCGTAACTATAGTCAGATCAGCATACTGCAACAAAGAATCACTCCTTGTTTCCTGCAAAAATGGTTAAAACACAAAACCCTACAGAAATAGTAATAAAACAAAAGAAAGGGATAATTCGGGTTGTCTCCCGAAAGAGCACTTTTCTTTATTTACGAGTCTTTACATTAGACTCAGAGCCTCGGGCTTTATGGTGGCCTTTGGAATTGGCCAACTTCCTCTGAAGAGGGCTTGTCCCAAACACGTGGAGAAATAAACCGAGTTATGGAATATCGATTTTCTTGCAAAAAAATAGCCTTTGCCCACTCACAACGAAATTTAGTCTCTTCTTCCCATTTTAATTTAACAGCTCCAAACTTTACTCGTAACTGCCAAATGAGATTCCACTGTATCCAACTTCCATTCTCTTTTCCTCGTCAAAACATGCCCATTCCTTGCGTTTGAGCCAGTTAGGATCGGGGAACTCTCCTCCATCACAGATCTTGCGGTTGGGGTCGCATGTAGGCCATGCCATGGTGAATTCATCAGACATCATAGCTGGTTCACAAAAATGAATGGTCCAATCAATCTCGGTGAACCATTCGTTAAGAAGATTATGCCCTTGTAACCACTTTTTTTGATAAGTTTTTCGTCTTCCCAACACCACCAAACTTCAGCAGCCTCTTTTATTATACGAATGAGATATTGTCCTCCTCCATTACATCGTTTTTGAAAAGGAGAACACATTGGTAATGTAACTTTAGACCCATCAATCAAAGAGGTTTCAGGAGTACAACGGTGAAGTTTCCCAGTAACAACATAACTTGGTACCGAAGGCCGGAAATCATCATCTTCTCCTCCGCTGTTGTCATCATCACTTGACTCAGTTTCTTGCAAATGGCCAAAATATGAAGGAGGAAATCTATCGGAATAATCTAACTGAACCTCCGGTGAATCCTCATTTGTTACTATTTCATCCGGCTCATGGCATAGAGTTTTGTCCAATTTAAATTCTATTCTATCACCATAGTATCCCAACGAGTCGAGGAACGGTTTACCAAGAATCAAACGTTCCTTTGTGTTTTTCTCCATGTCCATAACCACAAATTTTGGGGCAGAAAAGAATCCATCGACCTTCACACAAGTACCACCTGTAATTCCTAATGGAATAGCCTTGGTCTTATTTGCCATCTCAATCTTGATTTCCGTTTTCCAAAGATGAATTAATTTGAGTGTTAAGATTATGGAAAGTGGCATGATATTTACGCTAGATCCAACATCAACAATCCCCAAAATATCATAATTCCTAACTGAACATGGAATGACTAACCCGTTTGCGCTAATATCCTTAACTGGAAACAAATTGCTTTATGATCTGGTTACACTTTCTGAGACATAGTTACGCCGTAACACGGGGAAATAGTTACGGCGTAACCGATCCTGGTTGGCGACAATCGCTTCTTCAGAATTTTCTGTTGTAGATTTGCACTCCTCAATCAATTCCTTAGAATTACTATCAACAAAAACATCATTGCACACTACCATAGGTTTGGTCTTCTCTGGCTCAACGTTACTTACCTCTATCTCTGCACTAAGCTTTTCTATCATGGCTTCATGGTTTTTAAGGTTTCGTGCGTGCTCGAGAGATTTTATTTGTATTTTTCTGGAAATCCCTGAGCCATTTTTCTTGTTCTTTTTGCTTCTAGGCTGAACTTTCCAGGAACTTGTTTATGGTTTCTTCAAGGTTGGGCCTTTTTTCTCCATAAGGCCCGCGGTTGTAATTTCCACGATACCCATTATTATTTCGGTTATCTCCATAAAACGGTCGATTTTCTCCATATTTAGCTTCTTCGATTATGCTTTCTTCGTTAACGTGAGGACAATTCTTGGTGAGATGTCCTCCCCCACAGCTTTCACAACCCACTTGGATGGCATGAACGGTTTCTTTGACTTTTAGCGTATCTCGACTTAGATTTTCAATTTTGCTAGCGATGGCTGCAATTCCATCAAAACTTCCGCCTTGGTTTCTTTTGCTTCCTCCATGGTGCCATTTTTGAGAATGATCAGCCATTTTTTGAATGGATTCAATTTCTAGAGTAGGAGTCATGTTCGGTATTGGTCCTTGATAGTCCAAAGATCGCCTTGTAGTCACGTTGATTCCTTTGTAGAAGATGTTGACCTTTTGCCTGGTTGTTCGATCATGAGTAGGACATTTGTAAAGGAGATCGTTGTATCTATCACATGTGCTTGATACAACGCTTCATCGTCTTCTTGCTTAAAATTATGGATCTCCAAAAGCGGTTAGAAATCTTGACGGAGGACAATACCTCGAATGAAGTGCTTTTTAGTAGAACCAAGTATTAAGCGCCCGTCGGGCGGGCAATCTTTCAATCCGTCTCCCAGCAGAAGAGTCATGGGAATACCCTTAGCATAACAGGCGCCATGAGACACACCCTGGAATGTTGAAAAGGCTTGCGATGTATAGGACGCTTTCAACGTGCTCATACGCATCTTCGTCCCTCGCTTCAGTAAAAAGGTTAGCACGGAGCTCCCTCATAAATTGGTCTTTAATTTCGAAATGCACATCAACTCCAATCGCCGGTCTTACGAGACCCGGCCCTTGTTCTACTCTTGTCAATGCCAAATATTCCTCAAGAGTGAGGTCATCAATGTTAACAACTTTCATGGTACCTGAAATCTTGAATAATGATCGTGAGAATTTGAGAAATTTTAAAACAAAAAATAAAAGACTTAATAGCAATCCTAATATAACTACCCGACAAAGGCCAAAAACTTGATGTGTTTTATCACTGTGTTTTAATATTTATAAAGTCTCGTTATACCTATGGTCTACCCTACTGCACTAACAGGAAGTGTACCCGGTCGTGTGTAGTGTAGTATTCGGTAAAACCGAGGTTGTCCCAAGAGCTATGTGTGTTGGATTAATACTAAGTCTAGGTGTCACAGATTTTAAGATGATTCAATTATTTAACTAAATAAAGCAAGTAAAGGAAAATGTGTAATCAATAGAGGAGAGTGGTGCTAACCTAGTTATTCATCATAGCTAGTAATGTCTACGTCTAATTACTTCCAATTACTTCAGGTGGGGTCAAAGTCGAGGGACAACATTTGGTCAATTCGCCCTAACCTATCAGCAAAGATGCCACCACCGAGAAGTCAGTGTCCTCTTATAAGTCCAGTTGTTCCCGGTCCCCTAAGCCGAGTCATTAAGTACCGCTACATGCTAGACTTATAATAGTGAGTGCCCTCAAGTTAGCAACTCTAAACACTCACCCCCTAATTCTTAAGTTCATCCAAACGTAGGTGATCAGTTGGTCAAATCGCACAAGTAGAAAGGGTCGCCAATTGGTCATATCTTACCCTTCCCGTCTCAGCCTACTCACTTAGGGTCAGTTGGTCATATCTCCTAAGCAACTAGCCTCTATCGCCATTCAAAACTACCGAAACAAGGGTAGCTACCAATAAACTATGCATGCATACACTTAGAAATAATTATGCGAAAATAATATAAACGTAAACAAAACAATTAAGGAATCATAACTAGGCCAGCACCAAGAGGTGCTTAGCCGCTCATATTAACCATACAAATCAATTAAATATTTAATGTTACGAAATACATGAATCGAAAGTAAAGAAAAGATAAAATGCTAATGCTTATCATAGGGGAGTGATTTCTCCCTTGGAGATAGCTCCGTATGCTTCTCTAGACTCGCCTTTGGTTTCTTCCCACATTCTTTGGTTGTGGTGTGTGAAATGGGATGCTTTGAAATGCTGGAATTCGAGGGGTATTTATAGGCAGATCGGTTACAGGCGAACTAATAAAATAGTTACGCCGTAATCCTCTATTTCTTCGTTATATTGCACTAGATCTCTGGTTACGGCGTAACCTTAGAAGTGGTTACGCCGTATCTTCAATAATTCTTGGTTACGCCGTAGGTTATGCAAGAGTTACAACAGAGTTATGTTGGTAGCGGATCCTCTTTTGACCTAATATAGTTACGCCGTAATCTTTAGGAGAGTTATGCCGTAATCTTTTGATGAGTTGGCTTTCTGAGTTACGCTTTAGTTACGGTGTCATGTGAGAGATGAGTTACGCCGTAACTTCTTCAAAGTGAGCATAATCTTTTGATGAGTTGGCTTTCTGAGTTACGCTTTAGTTACGGTGTAATGTGAGAGATGAGTTACGCTGTAACTTCTTCAAAGTGAGCATACTATGATAAATCTTTAATACTTCTCCAATTCCGCGTCTCTTTAGCTCCAATGCTCTTAATTTACCTCAAAGAGGAACATAATGGAAAACAAGCGTAAATCCATATAAATGATATAAATTACAAGAAATATCGGGGGAAATTGAAAATTAATATTCAGGATAATTTGATGTTATCAAGCTCTAAACATAGTGCTTATAACTTCGCACTTTACAATAAACAAATAACTACAACGTTTTTTTACATCATAACTAAACATAACATCCCCCCACTTGAGATGAACATAACATGTGAATCTGGGGGGTCTTCAATGATCTTCAAATATATGTCTTTGACGAAAGGGTGATTTCCGAACCTCTCTACTTGAACCTTGAACTTAGGCAAACAATGATTTCCCGATCACAAATTAAGACTACACGGTAGGCTAAGGTGCATGGGTGTATCAAAACATATATATTGGGTGAACAAAATGAAAGGAATGGCTCAAATGGGTGTATCTAGGGGTATCTTGCACTAAAGGTGAGTGCAACAAAAGGGTTTAACATGGGGGTCGAGAAGTCGAGGTGACTAATCGATAGACACACAAGGATAGGCTGTTTGAGTGATATTCCTATAATATTGCCTTCTTAAAATGAATATTCCAAATACATTAAGCTAACTCAACATACCTCGTCTATGGTCTCGAAATGATGCAAAGTCCAAGTTCTAAAGTTTACAAGCTACCGGCACACTCACAATTTGGTGGATTTGTGGTAAATATCTGGAAACGGATAAAGCAAATCTCACCATATAATATCAAGGGTTATAATGTGCTCGGTTAAGGTCTAATCTAGTTAGGTTAAGAAAAACATGACAAAATTTTAAAAATGGCATAATTTTTCAATATAAACTAGAAAAACGAGGGCAAAATAAAGTTCAAGAGATAATTCTACTCCCGTCCCCCCTTGAAATGTACAAAGTCCCTTTTGTACTAAACGTTAAATAAAGGTAAAGAGAAAGTAGAATTAGAGCGAGAACTTCCCTGAAATTCGCTCCTAAAAAGAAAGAAGGCCCACAAAAAGAATCGTGCCTTCACTTAAGCATCCACGAGCAAACTTCATTCCCTGAAATCACATTACCATCAATCATAATTCTAAAAAATAAAAAGAAAAACGAAAAGAAATCTAACTCACTTTCGTAGGAATCATGGTTGCATTTAGCGTATGCAACAAGCCTTTTAAACCACTTGGTGTCCCAAGTGGACGAGTGTAGTCTCGTGAGGGCTTACAGGGAACATACCCACAAAGTTCATTTAAAAACTAATACAAGGTTACGATGTACCCACAAAGTTGGCTTTACGGTGGCCTTCGGACTAGGCCAACTTCCTCCATATCCTTCATCAAGTTGTGCCTGACCCAAGCAACATTAGTAGCGGTGCGGAGATACTCCTTCGTCTCAATCTTCTGAATTTTGCAAAAATTTTCATCCGGCCCCAAGTGGTATCTTGTAAACTCACATTTTTCAGCTACAATTGGTGGCGGCCTCTTATACGGAATACCAAGAAGTTTGCACCTTCTTTGTTCATATGCTTCATCATCGAGGTCAGTGAACCCATCTTCACCTTGTAATTCAAGGTAGTCCATGATTCCCTCGATGTCATCATCATCAGACTCATCTTCCTCGAACCTCTTATCATTGACTAATTCTTCAATATGCTCATGTTCACATTCTTCTCCTTTGTTTCCCCACGTGTCTTTGTTATCTTCCTTCGTTAAGCCACTAGTATTATGAGGATTCTCTTCACATTGGCTATCTTCATTCATGCAATCATTCCAAATTTTATTCTTAGTGGAAGCGTCCACTTTCCCATACTTGATTTTAATCCAATCGTCAAATCTTAATTTGTCTAACCAATGTAGCTCTGTTCTCCTATCGTCATTGGTTGAGTTCCACAAAATTTTTCATCTTTAACTCTAGCTATACTACTCCCTCCGTTACAGTTGTCGTCATACGGGTTGCAGGAAGTCCAAAAATTGTCACCAGTGGTTTTTATTTTCTCACACCAATGCTTCCAAACTTTGGTGTTGTCATTATCAATAATTCCATGATCAGAGATTGAATTTTTCGTTGCTTCATGAATTGCATCATCACCAGAGGTGTCAGGTCACCATGTTTGTAACACAAGCATCAATATAAGAAGTAGAGAAGAGATGAAGGCGGATGAACACACACACACTTTACGCGTAGGATTTGAAAGAAAAGTTAAGCATAAGTGAAATGTAAATGTGAACAACCAACCCTCAAGTCAAGGTTTACAAGAGGTATTTATAGGATGGAACTAGGGCAACATGCATGTTCCCTTCCTTTCCCTTATTGGGCTTTGGATAGGCTTATGGGATTTCTACATGAGCCTAACCTTGATTACTAACATAAAAGCCATAATTAAGCTAACTATTACATATTAATTACTAACACTTGAATTCTAGTTTAGGAGTGATTCCAAAAATCTCCCCCTAAGTGTTAGTGTTTGATGATATAAACGCTGTAGGTCGATGTATAAGTAGCTTTGGACGTCTTCTGACATTCTTCTTTCTTGTGAGAAGAAGTGCCTTGATTCAAACAATCTCCCCAGTGTAGGGAAATTGTTTCCTTTGAAGTGTTCTGCTTTGACGTCATCATTATCTTTGTTCTTTGTGATGGTAGTGATAGTATGTTGTTGTTGTCCCACGTGTCCGCCGTTGCTCAATGTCTCCACGTCTTTTCTCCAACATGCTCACACACTCTTTAACGTTGGATTTCGATCGATGTAGTTCTCTTAGTCTTTAAACTTTGTAGATTCTTTTACTTTGTGAAGAATCATTCGACTTCGTGTTGCCTTTTGAGAGAACTTCAATTAGTGATAATGTTGGCATGAGCATGAGGAGAATCTGCACGATCTTTTCCACCCGCAAGCATCCATAAGAAGAAAACATAAAATATGGATTAGAAATAATCCAGTAACTTACAAGTTTGAAATTCGAGTGTAAACAACATAGTGTGAAAACACAACTCTAATTCTCACAAAGGTCGTTCTGAATTGGAGTCCTACAAGTGAGATAACGCGATGAGGATCAAGTACACCTACAAGGCCAGATGAGTCGCCGAGGTACATCAAGCATCACCTCCGCACTGTAGACCATTTGAGACACACTAAGCGTAATCCACGGGAGTTACCGAAGTGACTGCTGTCGGGCTATTTGATGTTGACCACAGCAGGAGTTTCCATTCAATCACTGAGGATCACAATTGTGAACCCCTCATAAATGTTCTCGACAGATTGCTAAGATCTATGTAGGACTCGATAATGTATCACTTGCATTCTTATTGTTGAACTACAAGTGATGAATTGTCAAGTGTACCTAAGAGATCTTTTGATGAATCTCGTGGCTCTAGACTCAATAGTGCACTTTGGTTATCCTGAGCGGAGACTAGGGAGAGGGTCTCCTTGCTTCAATACCAGTAATCTCTAAGAGAAAGCCGATAGTTTACGTAGGGTTCCCTGTGAGAATGAAACAAGCTTCTGTTGAGAGAAACTTGAGTGGCTAAGAAGGTTTAGTGCATGCGTCAATGGGTCCATGACGACTTTGATCTTCAATACCGGTGTCATCTAGTGACAACCAGTAGCATATGAATTGAACCCGGTCTCTGCCCTAAGTTGAATAATCTGGAGGGCTATTTCTTTTCACCCTTTTCTTTACTTTTCTTTTTAATTCTTCAACTCCTTCTTTCTCTGATTCTCATTTTCTCCTTTTTATAATCATACCTAAGGACTTCTAATTCTAACTATTGGTGGTGTCCTTAGGTAGATCCCTCCGGCTCTGGCGGATCATAGGACGGTTATTCCTAACCTTAATCACCTTATAACTCCTTAGCCACAAAACCAATTTGCATGAAAATCTCTCAAAGTATTTATAAGTAAGAAACATTTTGTAATACTTCGAGAGTTTTATATTTTGCAGAAATACTCCTCTTCCACACGTGCTTAAGTGTTTTGATAGAAATCTTCACACGGTGAGAGAAGATGCTGCGCACTTTTGAATTGATCTACTCATGATAGACAATCCCCCGCGAGACACGGTTACGTTGCATAGTTAAAGAGTTACATTGTCAGCCTTTTAGGTGACAACTAGCTCTAATAACTACCTTGAAGGTGTGGACAACCTCGAAAGGTTGTCAAACCCGTCAAAGATCATGTCTACCAAGATTTTCTCGAATGGTACATTCTACTCGGACAAGTCCTTTGCGACACGCGTTTACATCACTAGCAAACTAGTTTGAAATTATTACCCGTCCCGGACAAGTCTTTTTGAGTTACTAACATTTTAGATTTCGTCAATTCGTTGGTTAAGTCTATTCACACGAAGATTCTTTTGCAACTCACAACATATTTCTTATCACATAATTTTTCTCCCCCTCAAAAATGGCATATAAATGTTATTTTTGATGAAATTTTGATATCGAATATGACCATTTTGAGTTTTGCGGGAAGATTACCACGAAGAACAGTTTGAGAACAAAGTTTTTAAGCAAATACTCCCCCTCAGCAAGTGATGTAAACTGTTGAGGTTTTGAAATTCATAAGGGGAAATACTTGTTCTTTTGAGCAAAACTTTGAAAATGAAAGTTTTGATAGTTTTACTCAAAAGTAAGAAGCTTTCGCTCCTTTTATAGGATTGTGGCACTGATGCGTACCACAGGGTCCTTTCATTACAAGTACGGGTTGTACACTGTAATGTGTGCACAAGCCATCTATAAAATATAAATCACACAACCAGGTAATGATAATGAAACAAATCAAGGGTTACCACGAGAATCCGGTAGTCCAACAATAACTCCAGAAATGCGTTCTGGACATTGATAGCCTGTAAGAGAAATGCTGGGACGACCACCTACGAAACTCTCCAACGTTCTGAACTGGTCCTTTTTGAACAACCTTTCATCGATGCGAGTGATGATCCTCTTAACACCCCTTTTCTCCTTCGAGTTCCATCTCTTCTTCGACCCTATGTCTTCATGTATCTCCTTTAACCGATAAGCTAAACCATCCCTGACTTTCTTCAGTGTATGATCCCCAAACTTATGAAGCTCTCTAAACGCCGTTAAGCAATTTCGGTGTAGGTCACTGCGGTAGACTACTCCAAATGGTTTGCTGATGAGGGTGTACTGAGGAAGTGTGTTTATGTCCGGGAATGTCGAAATGGTTTAGTGAGGTTAACACGCCAGCGTACGATCGATTCCACGGCAAGTTGAATGTCCCTACACGTTCTGGATCACTATGCTTCGATGAAGATTAGCAACGACTTGATGAACTCACGTTGTATTTCTCGTAGAGAAATGTCGCATTAGTCCCTGTACCTTTGAGATATATATCTTCAATGTCGTTAAGAGATAATCTTTGAAAATCCGCTTCACATAAGTCATAGTCCTCTCGTCTTGACGCGTTTGACCACTATTTTCTTGAGGAAAGTGTAATCCCACTTTGACGAGAGAGTAACATGCTTAATAGCAACGATCCACTTATCACTAAACACTTCGTGTTTAGACGTTTGAACCTGGCGACTTTTATAGAATATTCTTCGCGCTCGAGGCCAATGGTGAATCCCATACATTGCATCAAGGTCATACTTTTCCACTTTGTCAGAAAACATGTGAGTAGCATTTTCCTCGATGGCTATCTTGTTGGAGTGTATTCTGCGAGGAAAGGAAGTGTGAGTGATGTAGCGTATTTCTTGGAGACATCGCTATCGTGTAGAAGAAATTCTAGGTCTTTGTTGAAGAAATAACGGAATGGAATCTTGGGTTGATCCAGGCTACAATTGTAGGTAGAGGTCTTGTCCGACAGTATGAAGCTTTGTCTTTCTTGTGAAGTCGATGTTAAGCTTCGGGATCGAGCCAATCGATATTGTTCGACATGGCTCGTGTAATGTTTTCGAGATGGTATTCAACTTCGATTGCACTTTCCGAAATGTCTTTAAGCGGTTGGAAGGCATCATTTTTAATTCTGTAGCTCACCTTAGTCATCTTCTTCACTCGAATTGTTCTTGAATCGACTTCACATGCTCCATAGTACGTCCTTCTACCATTTCTTGACCTTACGCGGTAAGGGAGTAGCATCACAAAGTCCGGAAAACCCATATTCTTCTGTTGTATCGTCATCTAGCCATGAGAGAACATCTGTCTTCGTCTTCTTCTTCTTTTTCTTTGGCTTAGATAAGGATTATGGTTTCTTTGTTGTGGTGGGAGAGGTGGGTTGTTGTCGGGGCTCAGGATCTTTCATCGTCACCACCAGTGTATTTTCAAATGATCACCCGATTTCTCTATAGATGGTGGTAACTCGAGTCCTCGTGGTTTTTCAGAAGCAGAACTTGGTGGAGATCTTCTTTCGGTTGGAGTCCTTTGGGGTGGTGGTGGCATGGAGGATGAATCACCAGTTTTCTTTGGGTGTTTAGGCTCCTTATCCTTATCGTCATCATCTCGTGGACGCTTAGGCCTTTCAGCTTCTACTCTGCATGTTGTTTTAAGTTGGTATTCCAAAGAATCGTGCCAAACAGTTTACCCTTCAGAGGTAAATGTTGCAAATCATTTTGAAATTTGTGTTACCGACTTGGAAACCAATTCACATCGGAGAAGACTATAGGATCGTTGGGTTGATTGTTTACGGTTAGAGCGTTGATCTTATAGTTTGCTTGGCTATCGCATGAGATTGGATAGAGTTGTTGGTGAACATCTCTTTTGTCACTCCGGGAACAATGTCGAAGGAGCTTGTGAGTATATTCCTTAATCATCTTGTTCATTTCCCCTTGGACATCACGTTGCATAAACTTCTGGATATACTCCCTTTAACTTGACATCTTGTCTATCTCGTCTTGTAGAAGATTGATCCCATCGTGAGTTGATTGACTTTTGTTGGTCACGTCTTTCTTCCCTCGACTTGCTTGGCAACTTTGACCATCTTTGTCTTAGCCCGCGATATCCAAGAGTCGGTTGGTTTCTTCTTAATCGACTTGGATGTGGATCGGTGTGTGCCTTTGGATGGTGGAGGTGAAGAGTGAGAAGCGAGTCGATGATGATGAGACATGAGGAGACTCAGTGGTCTTTTGGTGGCTCGTAAGTTTGTTCCTTGGAGCGTCTTTGCATAGAAGAAAATCATCGTAATCAACTTCGTCATCTTTTCCGGACATAGCCATTTCTTCACCATTTAATCCTGCTTCTTCATCTGCTTGAGCTTGAGCTTCTTTTCTGCTTTTCTTGGCCGCAACCTCGGCATCTTTATCGAAATCTTCTCCGTCTCTTCCTTTTCGGGTTCCTCAAATTCATAGGTGATAATGTCCTCCAGTTGCCTTTGTTGTTGATCGTGGGTGGTGGTACGGTTCCGCCTCTATCAGGTTGATAACGCGATCAAGAATGGTGTAGATAGTGCACCACCACTGATTCCCCTCGGGGCACGAAGTTTGTTCCTTTACAAACTCTTTGGCAACGTGTTGGAGTATGATATTCTTCACCTTTTTCCTGTAGTCTTTATCCAGTGGCTCTTCTTTCGAGCTTTCCTCTTCTTGCTCAAGCACTGGAGTCTTCCCTTTGCCTTTATCAGCTTTTGGACTAGGAGGTTTTGCCACTGTTTGAGTGTCATCGATTGGATTTTCAGAGTAGAGGACCTCTTCACCGTTTCAGTGTCCTCTAAGTCCTCGTCCGTTAGCTTTTGTTGCGGTTCAGGTTTGGGAATAGGGATTGCCTCCTTTAATGGAACTTTCCTTTTACGGGATGGACTCCTCTTCGGATACCTTCTAGTACTCTCGGTGCTCGTGATACTTCCGTGCCTTGCCTCTCCTGGTTTTCCTAGTAGGTGTGCCGGAAGATTTTTCATCCATGAAACCTACTTGCGCCTTCAAGCTGCGCGGATATCGCTTTGTAGGAATAAAGTTCTTTGATATCATCAATAAGAAGATGATCCGCAACACCGCACCTTGTTTCTTTGTTGTTGAGTCCTTAAATCTGACGGTGAGTGTGGGCTCATACAACACGGAGTGTTGTTTGGGGTCATCAAGTCTCAGCTTAATATCGAGATTATACCCTAGGCTCTTTGGATCAACAGGTTTGGTGTATCTAAATATACGGGATCTTGGTGCGGGATTTTTAGGTAAGACATCATGTCGTCCCATATCAGAGCTTCAACTTCTATGTCTTTCATGTTGACCAAAGCCCAAAATATTTGTAGTTCCATGAGCTTGGGATGCTCATGACCACTATCACGTCCGGAAACGGATTTGGCAATCATTATATAAAGGGTTCTCCATGGTCGGGAATGTTCTTGAGATCAACATGAGTAGCATTATTCAGTAAGCTCGATGACGTAAATAAGAAGAATAGCCCTCAAATCAAGCGTGATGGTGACTTGTTTGTTGTTATGGTCATGCATAATAAAATTTTGACCTTTGATCTTTTGCATTGTATGCTAGAACCGCTGAATGTAGATTCCCAGTATGCGAGCAGAGTTTGTGAGCATGTTCGATAAGGGTGAGTTCGAATATCCACTAACTGACACGAAGACTGCAAGAGAAGTTATCAAAATCAACTCTCGAGGTTGTTCTTTCCGATCTTCTTCATGTAACCATTAGGAAGATATCTTCAATAGTGAGAACATTTGGTGCTTCCACATTTTGCATTTGAATGTCCATATCGGATCCAAAGATATTTAGCCAAAAGAACCAACATATCGAAAGACATTACGTTAGTCAACAGTTGATTTTATTGTCTATTTATTGAATGTGATATGTCAATGATTGTTACGAGTCCAATGTCATTTGTTAGTCCAATAGTCTAAAGACGCCGCGGATAAGTTTCGTGATTAGATTAACTTTGAGAAGTCCAAGTTTTCGTTATTTTTCACAACTTATTAAACATTTAAGCTTATTAATGACATTTTGGTTTTCGTGACGCTATGATTTATTTATTTACAAGTTTGCACTGCACAATTCACATTTTGGTTAATCACAAGGCTAAGGCGTAGGTGTTGCAAGCTTATACATAAACAGGAGTGGTTATACGCAAGCTAAGCTTATGCTGAGGTTCTTGACTTACACGTAAGAAATGTTACGCGTAGGAAAAGATGGCCTTAAGCATAGAGCTTACGCCGTAGGCGATATGGAACCTTACTGCAAGGCTTACTCGTAAGAGTGAACCTTATGCGTAGGTTATGCTTACGCATATCCTTCACAGATACCCGAGTCCCCATTGTAGAACCTTACGCGTGAACGTTACGCCGAAGATTTCTCTTACGCAAGATAACATGCTACTTAAGGTGATCCTTATGCGTAGAATTTCTAGTAACCTTGATTCTGAATTTTCACGCGTAGAAAACCTGAAATATGTTCATCATAACACCAATATTAACACATACAATCAATCCCATTCAGTTATCACATGGACACTCAATTAACACAGTTTATGCATAGAACACTCATACGCGTAAAGCTTAAACCCTAGTTTTCAAGAATTACGAGTAAGGATTCTAGCCATAGGATTGACACCAAACTTTTTCTGGGATGTTAAAGAAGCCTAATGAGTTGTTTTATCCAAGTTTTAACATCAAAACCTAAGCAGATTAAAAATACCCAAATGCTATGAACATAAACCCTAATTTTTTAATTATCACACAATAGTTGTTTCTGGGTAAGTTTTGAGTGTGGATATGATTAATTCAACACATAAACAACATCTTTTAACCATCTAATTAACCAAAAATTCTCACACATGAAAATACCCAATTCATGCATAAAACCCTAATTCTCAAAAATCGTTCAAATCATGTTTCTGGGTGAATTTGTTTGATGAAAATAGTTAATATATGAAATTTAAATGCTTTAACACCATTTTCATTAACACAAACACACAAATGAAGAATTGTGTTCATGGCTTACGCAGAGAACACAAATCTCACTCAAACACAAGATTGAACCGCTGATTTGCATAAGAATCAAAACCATTGTTTGAAAACATGTTAAGATTATGAAACCACTTACAAATTGATGATCAAAACACGGATTGAATGTTGAATTTAGGCTAGGATTTAGGTAGTGGTAGTGTATTAAATGAAAGAAGTAAATGTGAAAGGTAGGTAGGTGGAAGAGTTTTGTTTAAAAATAGTTTAGGCTTTTGACAATTTCAGTCCCTCCACCTTAACCATTTACATCCAACGCCCATAACTTCCATTTTGGTTACCAAAAGTATGATTTATGAAAAGAAACTTGACGACACTCCCCCTTGACTTAAGAAGTAATTAAATTTTATAAATTTGAGTCCTGGGATGAAAGACGTAAATGCAACCACCATTATCAAAGAAACAACTGGATGAGGTAACATACAAGTACAATGTTTTATGAAACCAAAAATATTTATTTTGTCCCCTCAACACTTGACGATAAAATATCAATTTTGAAAGATTAAAGTGTTGACGGAAGATTTATACTTGCCATGTTAAAAGAAATATAGATAGAAGAATATTTTTGTTGTTTTATCAGATTTTTATAATTTTGTATTTTGTTTTTGAAAATATTTACAAAAGATGTTTTGGTGTTTGACCGTTTTAAGAATGTTTTAGAAGATCATCCAGCTTCATCTCGAGTCAAACATCGCATACCAACTGGTGGACCAACTCATTAAACCTCGCAGAGCTAAGGCTTTGGTGAGAAGATCTCGCCACTGGTATTCAAGACTACAAAGTATAATTCAACTGCACTTTCCACGCGTTCTTTGATGAAATGATATCAAAGATCGATGTGCTTTGATTTTGAGTGTTGAACAGAGTTGCACGAGATCGCAATAGTACTTCGATTGTCGCAAAGACATCGATTGCCAAATACGTAACCATAGTCTTTGAGTTGTGTTCTCATCCAAATGACTTGAGCACAACATGCCAAAATGGCTACATATTCTCGCTTCGTTGAAGACAACGATGTAATCGCCCCGCTTCTTCGATTGCCATGACACCGCTATCACCAAGAAATTGTAATGCTCCTCAAGTACTTTTCCAGAAGTCTAAGCAACTGCGTGATCGTTGTCCAAAAGCTATTAGTTCAAAACCGTAATCCTTCGGATACCGGATCCCCAAGTTAATGGTTCCCTTTATGTATCGGAGGATTCTTTTAGCCTCTGAGAGGTGGGTTTCAGTTGGTCTTGAGTGATAACGGGAGCAAAGATATAAAACAAACAATATCAGGCCTGCTTGCTGTTAAATACATGAGAGACCCAATAATATTTCGGTATTTGGTAGAGTCCACAAATTTCCCATGTAAATCGCTCAGTTTCTTGGTATGTGCATTGGTGTGGTATAGGTGTCACAGCTTTGCATTCCAAATTTGTTTAAAAGTTCAAGGGCATATTTGGACTGACTCAAGAAAATACCACGGGGTAATTGATGAACTTGCAGCCCTAGAAAGAACGTAAGTTCACCCATCATGGACATTTCAAAATGTTTTTTCATTAGTTTTGAAAAAGCGTTTGAGTATTTTAAATGTGTTGAACCAAAAATGATGTCATCCACATAAATTTGAACGATTAAAATGTGTTCCCCGTGATATTGTATGAATAGTGTAGGGTCAACCAACCTTTGACAAATGGGTGAGATAGGAGAAAGGATGATAACTCATCATACCATGCCCGAGGGGCTTGCTTGAGACCGCAGAGCCTTGTTTAGTTCAGAGACATGGTTCGAACTCGATCAACGGTCCTTCCTGGTTGGACATAGACTGCTTTCGCTTTACCATCTAAAAGCGCTTTGACGCCCATCTAAGACCGTGATGTTCATATGAGCCGCAAACGCCAAATATCCAACAACTCAAGACGAGCAACCGGAGCGAATGATTCTTCATTCACAATTCTCTTCCCCGTCTATAACCCTTAGCCACCGACGTAACTTGTTCTCGACACGCCTTCAAAGATCCAATTTGTTTTTCCAAATCCATTTTAGACCAATGACTAAGACCCTCGTTGGTCTTTTTCAACCATCCCCATACTTCAAGACATTTAAATTGGTTGAGTTCTTCTTTCATAGATTCAATCCAGCTTGTCTTTAGTCAATTGCTCTTTAATGTTTTTGTTCAGATTGGCATGCTGGTGCATAAATGCAATGTTCACCGCTCGTGTGAAGACGCTGTCTTGTTATGACCGGGTTGATTTGGTTACCAATAATGTTCTCAAGAGGATGGTCTTTCGTCCAACGATGTGTGGAAGGCTGATGTTGATATACACTCGCAGATTGGGAGGATTCAAATGGCTTGTGGATGATTCCGAACATCGATGTGGCAGCTTCATTAGCAAACGGTTGAAGAACGCATTTGGATCATAATCTGGTGGGGGTACTTCATTGTTCGTAACATCATCACCGGTTCGCCGTCGTTGATGCGTTTTTCAACTGCTGTTGTAGAGTCAACCGGTGGTGCTTCTTTAACAAAGAGTTGCAGCAGTGTATCGTATTGGAATATGATCGTTGAGCAAATGAAACATTGGATACACCTAGAGCACGCTCATCAATATCATCACTAAACAGAGGAGCAAATAGCTTTTCCATTTGACGTTGAGTTAGTTGTAGACTTAGGTTTAGCCGATGATGGGGTTTGAGGGAAGTTTAAACGGTATGACCGGTTCCAAGTCAGTTATGCTCGAAGCCATTTCAGAAGCTCATCGAATTTGCATGAATCGCTTCCATAACATGCTTTGTAATGATGATTCCGCATCCTAACCTTTAGAATTCTCACAAGATCCAATAAAGACTCCATGTCAGCCTGGCTTTTGAGCTTTGCAAAGTCATCACGATCATTATTCGGGTAGCAAAGAGATCCAAATACATGAAAGTGTTTGAGATTCGGTTTTCGGTTGTGGATAAGCTCAAAAGGTGTTTTGTTGTGACGCTTTGTAATCATTGAGCGATTCGAGTGTAGCATGCGCTTGAGACGCCTTCAACCCACAAGTAATTGGAAGTTTAGCATTGATTAACATCGCTCGGCAGCTTCCACTAATGTACCTGCCTTTCAACAACTCCGCTTTGTTCTAGGGTACGGCAATTGATGTTTGATGCTCAATTCCCACTTTCTGATAATATTCACGAAGAGTTTGATTCACAAATTCTTCCCTTTGTCTGCTCAATTTGTCCGACTCGTTTCGAGATGAACTTGAATTTTCGTGAAAAGGGATGATCATCCGTGGAGCTTGATCTTTACTTCAATAAAATAAACCCAAGTCCATCCGAGTAGTCATACAATTACCAAGATGTAGGCTTGCCATTAATCGTCAAGACGCCGATCGGGCCACACAAATCCATGTGTAGAAGATGAAGCACATGTCGAGAGTGGTTCCACCTTTGAAGGAAAATGAGCACGCAGTGCTTTTTACTTATTCACAAGTTGAACATAAGTGATCTTTAGAATACCGGAATCTCGAGACCTTCAACAAGTTTGTATCGAGCAAGGTTGGTTATGGTTTGAAAGTTTAAATGTGAGAGACGCTGGTGCCATAGCCAAGATTTTGTAGATGTTGCCTTTGAAAGTAGATAGATGGGAGATGAAGCAATCATGTCTTGCATAGAGATTGTGTATAGACTTGAGTTAAGGGTGCCGACATAAGATCGCTTCCTTGTAGATCACGAATGAAACAAGTTTTCTCCCTAAAAGCAACTTCCAAATCTCCATCACGTAACCGACCGACCGAGAAGAGATTGTGACGAGGCCTTCCACATAATAAACCCCGATAATTTATGTTGCCATTGATGTAATCTCCAGAGCCCATGATAGCCGCTATGATCATTCCCGAACTGGATACAATAAACTTTGCAACAAAGTTTGATAACAGCTTGAGATTTCCCCGTCATGTGTCCGGGAATATCCGCTATCAACAACTAGGATGATCTCAGACACCGCGACACAATACGCATCTAATAATGATGGAATAGAAGTAGATGTGGAACCCTAATAGTTAGAGGGTCCCAAGCAGCTTATAGTAGAAACACACATATCAATGATTTTGGGTATCCATTTAAATCCTAGTGTATTATGTAACCATTTCTTCCATCTCCAACTAGTATTTGCTTTAGTCTTAGTGAATGAACTAGGTGGTACTACGTTCCTTGGAGGTGATAATGGAGCTATTGGGACATCAATGCTTATCTTAGAATCTAAAGAGGGCGGTTACCAAACATGACTTAGAAGCTTTTTTAGGGCCTAGTGGTATTCCGCTTAGATTCGTAAATGAGACAAGATAGTTTTAGCAACACATTTATCATGACAATCGGAAAGCATACTTTTACGACATATAACACAAGAACTTAACATCAAAAGTACTTAAAGGTTCAACATTCGTTACATCACTTTTTCCATTACATTTGTCGACGCATATTCAGTGGGTGCAACTTGAGTTTTATTCAAAGTCCTAGGGTGTTCTTCTACTTCATCATTTTTTATTGTTCTTTTCAGACGCTGCAACTTCCTATTCTTCCTTGTATTGCTCCTAGGCTATGAAGCGTGCTGCTGGGGAAAGAGGCAACTATTCCTCAAGAGGGAAACACATTAGTTTCGTGGTTTGTCATTAGATGTTCTAGAGTCATTTTGAATCGTTTGGGTGCATTTACCCTGTTACTATCCCTATCTTTCTTAAGTTTCACCACCGCTTAAGATCATGGATAGTGTGTAACAAATTAAGATTTTCAAGACGCAGTGAGACCATTCGTCGTAAGACATCTTCATGTATGCAAGATGATCATCAAGGTATTTTGACGCTTTAGCACGAAGTCTTGAGTGAATCGATATGACACTATATGCATTTTTAATTTTTGAAAGTTCTTGTTCATATTTTGAGATTTGACACTTCAAAGACACATTTTCATCAACCAATTGCTAAATTTTTGGAGTAAGATCTGTATGCAACCGTGGAGTTTGTTTTGCAGCTTAGTTCACGAGTATGACAATCTTTTGACATCATTGAAGACGACGCTTGCATTTGAAAGCTCGCTTTGTCACTCGCTCATTTTCAACTTTAAAGACTTGATTTGTGACACAAAATCGATTCTCAACATTTGCAAATGTAATCAAATGTAATCAGCAGAGATATAATCAAATGCATATGCAAAGAATGAAGTAACATAACATTATGGATATTGAT
>OU343222.1:250698265-250892039 GCA_910596185.1 Chrysanthemum makinoi | reverse complement strand
TTCTGGTACGCCTACAAGGAAAACCAGAAGTGGAAGTGAAGGAAGTGCTGCAAGCACTGAGAGTCAGAGTAAGTTCCCCAAGAGGAATCCTCCACTTATGAGGACAGTTCCCGCTAAGGAAGCTATTCCTATTCCCATTCACAAAAGTATGCGTTCTGATTGTCATGATAAATGTGTTGCTAAGGCTATCTTGTCACGTTTACAGAATCCTAAGAATCGGAATACCTCTAGGCCCACTAATCTTTCTAAGTCTGTGCTTGGTAGACCGCCCTCTTTAGATTCTAAGAACCTCATTGATGTCCTTGTAACTCCAATTTCACCTCCTAGGAATGTAGTACCACCTAGTGCATTCACTAAGACTAAAGCAAATACTAGTTGGAGATGGCAGAAATGGATATATAACACACTAGGTTTTAAATGGATGCCTAAAGTTATTGATGTGTGTATGTCTACTATAACTGCTCCGGAACCCTCTAACATTTCGGGTTCCACATCTACTTCTATTCCATCTGTGTCGTCTGTGTGTAATGCAGGTGATACAGATCATTCTCTGGATTGTTGATAGCGGATGTTCCCGACACATGACAGGAAATCTTAAACTGTTATCAAACTTTATTGCAAAGTTCATTGGCACTGTCAGATTCGGGAATGATCACTTCGCAGCTATCATGGGCTAGGAAGACTATATCAATGGGAACATGGAAATTAGCAGGGTTTATTATGTGGAAGGCCTCGGTCACAATCTGTTTTCAGTAGGTCAATTCTGTGATGGAGATTTGGAGGTTGCTTTCAGGGAGAAATCTTGTTTCATTCGTGATCTACAAGGAAACGACCTTATGTCTGGCTCGCGTAATTCAAGTCTGTACACTATCTCTATGCAAGACATGGTTGCTTCATCTCCCATTTGCTTACTTTCAAAGGCAACATCAACAAAATCCTGGCTATGGCACCGTCGTCTATCACTTTTAAACTTTCAAACTATAACCAATCTTGCTCGACACAAACTAGTTGAAGGTCTCCCACGATTCCGGTATTCTAAAGATCACCTTTGCTCAGCTTGTGAACAAGGGAAAAGCACTCGTGCTCATTTTCCTTCAAAGGTGGAACACAGCTCTCAACATGTGCTTCATCTTCTTCACATGGATTTGTGTGGCCCGATGCGCGTGCAAACGATTAATGGCAAACGCTACATCTTAGTAATTGTTGATGACTATTCACGCTGGACTTGGGTCTATATTCTTCGAAGCAAAGACCAAGCTCCACAGATGATCATCACCTTTCTCACGAAAATACAGGTTCAGCTCCGAAACACCGTCAGACAAATTCGAACAGACAAAGGAACTGAATTTGTTAACAAAACTCTTCGTGAATTTTGAGAGAAAGTGGAATTCAGCATCAGACATCTATTGCACGTACACCAGAACAAAACGGAGTTGTTGAAAGAAGAAACCGAACGTTAGTGGAAGCTGCAAGAACAATGTTAATCAATGCTAAACTCCCAGATTACTTGTGGGCAGAAGCTGTATCTACTGCATGCTATACTCAAAACCGTTCTATGATTACAAAACGTCACAACAAAACGCCTTTCGAGCTTGTCCACAACAGAAAACCGAATCTTAAACACTTTCATGTATTTGGATCCCTTTGCTATCCGAATAATGATCGTGATGACTTTGGAAAGCTCAAAGCCAAAGCTGACATTGGAGTATTTATTGGATACTGTGAGAACTCAAAAGGTTACCGGATCTGGAATCGTCGTACAAAGGAAGTTATGGAAACGATTCATGCTAATTTTGATGAACTTACGGAAATGGCTTCTGAGTATAACAGCTTGGAACCCGGTCACAACCGCTTAAACTTCCCCAAACCCCATCATCAGCTGAACAAAGCCCCCAGCTTACTCGTCAACAAATGGAAATACTTTTTGCTCCGCTGTTCAGTGACGATATTGATGAACGTGCTCCAGGTGTATCCACTGTTTCCGCTGCTCAACCTGATACTACTCTTATACCTGATACACCTGCTACAACAACCACTGTTGAAGAAGCACCACCAAATTGACTCTACAACCACAGTTGAACAAACCGATTCCAACAATGATGAACCGGCTGATGATGTTCTTAATGAAGTACCCCCACCTGCAGATTTTGATCCAAATGCCGTCTTTAACCCGTTTGCTAATGAGACTGCTGCACCAGATGTCGCGGAATCTTCAACAAGCCATTTGAATCCTCAAAATCTGCACAATGTATACCAACATCAACCCTCTACACATCGATGGACAAAAGACCATCCTATGGAAAATATTATTGGCAACCCGAATCAACCAGTCACTACGAGACAACGTTTTCACACAGATGGTGAACATTGCATTTATGCACTCACTGTCTGCCAATCTGAACCTAAAAACATTAAAGACGCAATGACAAAAGACAACTGGATTGAATCCATGCAAGAAGAACTCAACCAATTCAAACGTCTTGAAGTATGGGAACTGGTTGAAAGACCAACAGGGGTCTACGTCATTGGTCTCAAATGGATTTGGAAGAACAAATTGGATGCTGAAGGGAACGTAATCAGAAACAAGTCACGTCTGGTGGCTAAGGGTTATCGACAGGAGGAGGGTATTGACTTTGAAGAATCATTTGCTCCGGTTGCTCGTCTTGAGGCTGTTCGGATATTTCTCGCGTTCGCAGCTCATATGAATATGACGGTCTTTCAGATGGATGTCAAAACTGCGTTTCTAAATGGACAACTGAAAGAAACGGTTTATGTCAGCCAACCAGAAGGATTCGTTGATCCCGAGTTCCCGAACCATGTCTACAAACTGAACAAAGCTCTGTATGGTCTCAAACAAGCTCCTCGGGCATGGTACGATAAGCTATCATCTTTCCTCATTGCCAATAATTTCACCAAAGGTTCGGTCGACCCTACTCTTTTCATACAATATCATGGGGCACATATCTTAATTGTTCAAATTTATGTGGATGACATCATTTTTGGGTCTACATATAAAAAGTACTCAATCGCTTTTGCAAAACTAATGAAGAAAAATTTTGAAATGTCCATGATGGGTGAACTTACGTTCTTTCTAGGATTACAAGTTCATCAATCACCCCGTGGTATTTTCTTGAGTCAGTCCAAATATGCCCTTGAATTGTTACACAAATTTGGAATGCAAAACTGTGACACCTACGCCACACCAATGGCTCATACCAAGAAGCTAGACGCTGATTTACATGGGAAATTGGTGGACCCTACAAAATACCGAAGTATTATTGGGTCTCTCATGTATCTAACAGCTAGCAGACCTGACATTGTCTTTGCCGTTTATCTCTGCTCCCGTTATCAGTCGAGACCAACTGAAACCCACCTCTCAGAGGCTAAAAGAATCCTCCGATACATCAAGGGAACCATTAATTTGGGGATCTGGTATCCGAAGGATTCTGGTTTTGAACTAATAGCTTTTTCAGACGCTGACCACGCAGGATGCTTAGATTCACGTAAAAGTACTTCAGGAGCTCTACAATTTCTTGGTGATAAACTGGTGTCATGGCAATCGAAGAAGCAGGATTGTACATCGCTGTCCTCAACCGAAGCAGAATATGTAGCCATGTCGGCATGTTGTGCTCAAGTCATTTGGATGAGAACACAACTCAAAGACTATGGTTACGTATTTGACAGAATCCCGATGTACTGCGACAATCGGAGTGCTATTGCGATCTCGTGCAACTCAGTTCAGCATTCGAAATCAAAGCACATCGATCTTCGATATCATTTCATCAAGGACCACGTGGAACAGGGTACAGTTGAATTATACTTCGTGGGTACAGAATACCAATTGGCAGATCTACTCACCAAAGCCTTGCCTCCCGCTAGGTTTAATGAGTTGGTCCACCGGATTGGTATGCGGTGTTTGACTCAAGAGGAACTGGATGAACTCTTAAAACAGTCTTAAAACCAGTCAAACACCAAAATCTCTTTTGTAAATATTTTTCAAAAACAAAATATAAAAATATAAAATCAGATAAAACAACAAAAATATTCTTCTATCTATATTTCTTTATACATGGCAAGTACATTTCTTCCGTCAACACTCTAATCTTTCAAAATTCAGTATTTTTTCCGATCAAGTGTTGAGGGGGAGAAAATAAATACTTAACTGTTTCAAAATAACACTGTACTTGCATGTTACCTAATCCCGGTTGTTTCTTTAAATTGGTGATTACATTTCTGGTTCACTGACACTCCTCGGACTAAAATTTATAACCTTTCATTATTTCTTAAGTCGAGGGGGAGTGTCATCAAGTTTCATTCTGAAAATCTTTCGTTTGGTAACCAAAAAGGAAGTTAAAAGGCTTTGGATGAAAATGGAAAAGTTGGAGGGACTAAAACTGCCAAAAGCTCAAACTCCTTTTTAATAAAACTCCTCCACCTAACTTACAATTCACATTTATTACTTTCACCAAACAATATCCTACGCCTAAGATTCGTTTTACAAATCCAGTTATCTGATCTTCAATTTGTAAGTGATTTTGTGTTCTTAACAAGTTTTTAAACAATGGTTTTGAATTTCATGCGAATCCAACGGTTAAAACTTAAGATTTAATGATTTTTTTGTTTTACGCGTAAGTGTTAGAACACATAATCTTGTTTATGTGTTTGAGGTTAAAAGAATTGTGTCAAAACGTTTCTTTTACATCACTAATTTCATTCTTACACTCAAAACACACCCAGAATCACGTATTGATTGAATTTGAAGAACTAGGGTTTATGCGTGGGTTTGGGTATTTTAAAATATGAATGTTTTTGGTCAAAAAGATTGTTGTGTGATGTTGTTATCATGGTGAATTGATGATATCCAGGCTTTAAAACAACACAGAAACACTAATTGATTGTAAATTAGAAATTAGGGTTTAATGTTCTTCGCATTTGGGTATTTTTGATTCATTGAGAGTTTGATGTTAAAACTTGGTTATTACACTCACATGACATCTAAAAACCACCAGAAAAACTTTGGTGTAATTCTTGTGGCTAAAAATCTTACGCGTAATCTTTGAACTATTAGGGTTTAAGTTCTACGCATAAGGTTTTTACGCGTAAACTGTTTGATGAGTATTCATGCCATGATATGTTATACAATGAATGTATGTGTTAATATTGATACTATGATGAATTTATTTCAGGTTTGTAACAAGTGAAAATTCAGAATCAAGGTTGTTAGCAATCTACGCATAAGGATCACCTTACGCGTAGAAGGTTATGCGTAAGAGTAATCTTACGCGTAACTGTTACGCGTAAGGTTCTACATATGGGACTACGCGTATCCTGTGAAGGATATGCGTAAATAGTGTCCTCTACGCATAAGGTCTACTCTTACGAGTAAGCCTTACGCGTAAGGTTTATATACGCTTATGCGTAAGCTCTACGCATAAGGTCTCCTGTTCCTACGCGTAATATTTCTTACGCATAAGTCAGGATCCTACGCATAAGCTTGTGTCTACGCGTATAACTTCTGTTTATGCATAAGCTACCATTTCTACGCCTAAGCCTTGATCAAACCTTCATTGTGAATTGTTACGCGTGCAAACTTGTAAATAAATATATCATAACATCACGAAACCAATAAATGTCACTAATAAGCTTAAACGTTTAATATGTTGTGAAAAATAAGTGATAACATAAACTTTAAAACTTAAAGTTAACTAACTCACGAAACTTTTCTCGACGACATTGGACTATTGAACAAACAAGTGACTTTGGACTCGTAACAATCATTGACATATCTCATTCAATAAGTAGACAATAAAACCTTCTATTGACTAACATTATGTCTTTCGATATGTTGGTTCTGTTGGCTAAATGTATTTTAGATCACGACATGGACGCTCAAATGAATGTGAATGCACCAAATGTTCTCACCATTGCTGATATTTTCCCTCATGGTTATCCGATGAAGATTGGAAAGAATAATCTTCGTGTCGACTTTGAAACTCTCACCTGCTCGGAATCTTCTTGTCTCATTGCTGTTGACATTCTGAAGAGCCATTCTTATCAGAACATGCTCACCAATTCTGCCACAGTACCGGAGATCTACATTCATCAGTTCTGGAATACAATGCAAAATATCAAAGGACAGAATGCTGTGACTGTGACTCTCAACCACAAACAAGTCACTATCACACCTGCAGATTTAAGAGCTGTTCTCCTCATTCCTGACATCATACCAACTGAATACTCTGCTGCACCTACTGAAGAGACTGTTCTGCAATTTTTTATTGATATTGGGTATGACGAAGCTTCAGGAGTAATCAATAAGCATTCACACGTGGATCTAAAGAACATTCCTCAGCCTTGGAGAACCCTTTATATCATCATCACAAAATCCGTTTCTGGTCGTGACAGCGGCTATGAGCATCCCAAGCTCGTAGAACTGCAAATCTTTTGGGCTCTGATCAACATGAAACACATCAAAATTGAAGCTCTGATATGGGATGACATGATGACATTATATCAGATATACAAAACTGTTGATCCAAAGAGCACTTGGATACAACCCTGATATCCCCAAAAGAATCAATGATCCCGATAATCTCGACATGTTGTCTAAACCCACTCTAACAGTCAGATTTAAGGAGTCAACTACCAAGAAACAAGGTGCTTGTGTTGCCGGACCACCTTCTCTCATATGAACTCAAAAAGCTCAACTCTTACAAAAGGTATCGAAAGGCATTGCAAGAGAACAAAGTTGGTTTTCTAGATGAAAAATCTTCGGCACACCTACCGGAAAACCAGACGAGGGAGTGCGGGAAGTGCTGCAAGCACTGAGAGTCGAAGGAAGTTCCCCAAGAGGAATCCTCCTCATAAAAGGACTGTTCCTTCTAAGGAAGATGTTCCCATTCCCGTGCCAAAGCCTGAACCGCCAACAAAACTAGTGGATGAAAGCTCTGAAGATACACAATTAGACGAAGAGATCTTTTACTCTGAAACTGCAACCGATACTAATCCTTCAGCAGTCAAACCTCCCAGTCCTATAGCTGAACACGGCAAAGGGAAGACTCCAGTTATTGAGCCTGAAGATGAAAGCTCAGATGAAGAGCAACTGGATACAACATACAGGAAGAAGTTCAAAATCATTAGGCTCCAACACGTTGTGAAATAATTTGCTAAGGATCAAATGGGTGGCCCCGGAGGGTCAAGTGGTGATGTTCAATCCACACCAATTCCTGATGCGGTTAATCAACCCGATAAGGGAACTGGTGCCACCACTCTTGAGCAACAACAAAAGCAACAGGAGGATTCTATTGAGTTTGATATTGAGGAACCAGAAAAGGATAAGACTGAGAAAACTCCTGCTGATGAAACGAAGACTGATAAAACAGCTAAGTCTGGAGATGAAGAAACCGCTTATGATCAATTTCTTCTAGACAGTCCCACACGTTCTAAGGAGGAAACTTCTAAACCACCAAAGGACCCGGAGTCTCCTCATATCTCATCATCATCAGATTCATCTTCTCACTCTTCACCACCACCATAAAAAAGAACAACCAGATCCACATCCAGATCAGTGAAGAAGCCAACTGCATCTTGGATCTCTCATGCAAAGACTCGAATCGTTAAAGGCGTCAGCGGTCAGAAAGAAAGACATACTCTACAGAAAGCTGAATTTTCTCGCTGATTAGATACAGTATCTTCATGACGAGAATGAAAAGATGTAAGCTGAAAGGGAACACGTCCAGAAGTTCATCAGTGGAGATTTCCAAAAGGAATTGGAAATGACGGCAAGAGAATATACTCACAAGTTTCTTCTCGATACTGTCCCCGGCGTGACTAGAGAAGTATTCTCCAGATAACTTACTCCAAACATCGTCGCATTGGTTAAAAATATAATGAGCAAAGAATCTGACCTTTCTGAAACTGAGTTAATCGCTAAATTGGTGATGCAAATGTCAAAAAGAGCTGGATCCTTCACTTCGGATGAAGCTAAGTTTTTTGAGACTCTATTAGATTATCAACTCAGGACTTCATGCAAAGAATCAGCAAGTCAACCAAAACGACCAAGAGATGACGATGATAAAGACAAGGATTATGCACCTAAACGTCCAAAGAAATCTGGTGAATCTTCCTCAATGCCACCTCCACCCCGAAGGACCTCACCACCAAGACAATCTCCTCCTCGCTCTTCTACTGAAAAACCTGTGATCACTTTGAGTATACGGGTGGTGACGATGAGGAAATCCCTGAGCCCCAACAACAACCCATCTCTCCTGACACAGCCAAGAAACCAGAATCCTCCTCTAGGCCAAAGAAAAGAAGAAGAAGGCGCCTATTACTGACGTCTTATCATGGATGGATGAGGATGAAACTGAATTCGACTGGTTCTCGAAGCTTGTTGATTCTACACCATACCCACCTGAAGGTCAAGATGCGGTAAAACGTTGTACATTGGAGCACGCTAAGTTCTTGCAAGAAAAATTCCGTATGAAAAAGATGACGAAATCCGAGTTGAAGCGAATCAAGAATGAAGCATTTCAACTTCTCAACGACAGCTCAGAAAGTGCTATTGAAGTTGAGTATCACCTTGATAATATAGCATGAGCTATGTCTAACAACATGGATTGGCTCAACCCCGAAGCAAACATCGAATTCACCAAACGGGACAACCCTCCATATTACACCAACTGGTCTAAACCTCTACCAACAATTGGCCAACCAGATCAGCCTAGGATTCCATTCCGATATTTCTTCAACAAAGACTTGGAATTTCTTCTTCACGGTGGCGATGGTTCAAGGAAATACGCTACATCCATGACACTTCCATTCCCAGCAGCCATATACTCTAACTGTATAGCCATCGAGGAAAGAGCTAACCACATGTTCTCCAACAATGTGGAAGAGTATGACCGTGATGCAATGTATGGGATTCACCATTGGCCGGAACGCCGACGAATATACTACAGAAGCTGCCAGGTTCAGAAGTCTCAACATGAAGTGTTCAGTACTAAAGGAATCATGGCTATTAAACATGTTGATCTTTCGTCTAAATGGGACTACACTTTCCTCAAGAATATTGTGGTCAAAAGGCAAGACGAAAGGGATTATGCATTCTCTGAAGCAGACTTTGAGAATTTGTCTATCAACGACATTGAAGACATGTACCTTGCCAAAATACAGGGTCGCATGAGACAATTCTCGACTGAAGTGCAACGTGAATTCATCAAATCCTTGCTTATCTTCATCAGAAGAATAGTAATCAAAGAACGTGTAGAAGATCTCCAGCTTGCAGTTGAATCATATCAGACCCGTGTCAACTTCACTCCACCTCAGCTAGATCTTCCCGACATCAACCAGCTTCCACAATACACTCTCATCAGCCAACCATGGAGTAGTTTACCTCAGTGAACTACAACGCAACTGCTTGATGGCGTGTAGAGATCTTCACAAGTTTGGGGATCACACATTGAAGAAGGTTAGGGACGGATTGGCTTATAGGTTGAAGGATATACATGAAGGAATTGGGTCACAAAAACGATGGAATTCTAAGGACAGACGGGATGTGAATAGAATCATCACCAGGATTGATGAAAAGTTGTATCGACGGGACCAGTTCAGAACTCTGGAGAGCTTTGTAGGTGGTCGTCCCAGGATTGCTCTCGCAGGCTATCAACGCCCTGTTCGCATTCCTGGCAAGATTTATGGAATTCCTTGTACCCCTTGAACTACTTCTATTTCATATAATTTGGATGTATGATTATATATGACTATGGCTTGTGCACACATATCAGTGTACAACCCGTACTTGTCAAGAAAGGACCCTGTGGAACGCTTCAATGCCACAATCCTTATAAAATGAGCGAAAGCTCAAAATGGTCATATTTATTCTCAATATTTCTTCAAAAATAACATTTATATGCCATTTTTTAGGGGGAGAAAACTATGTGATAAGAAATATGTTGTGTAACTGCAAATGAATCCTTGTGCTATAGACTTAACCAATGAATTGACAAGATCTTAACTGTTAGTAACTCGAAAAGACTTGTCCGGGACGGGTAATAATTTCAAGCTAGCTCGCTAGTGATGTAAACGTGTCTCGCAAAGGACTTGTCCGAGTAGAATGTACCATTCGAGAAACTCTTGGTAGACATGATCTTTGACGGGTTTGACAACCTTTCGAGGTTTGTCCACACCTTCAAGATAGTTATTAGAGCTAGTTGTCACCTAAAAGCTGACAATGTAACTCTTTAACTATTCAACGTAACCGTGTCTCGCGGGGGATTGTCTATCTTGAGTCGATCAATTCAAAAGTGCGCTCTTCTCTCACCGTGCAGATTTTTGTCTTAACACTTAAGCACGCGTGTGGAGGGAGTATTTCTGCTATTAGATAAAACTCTCACAGTGGTACAAAATGTTTTTCATTCACAAACACTTCGAGAGATTTTCATGAAAATGGTTTTATGGCAATGGAGTTATAAGGTGATTAAGGTTAGGAATAACCGTCCTATGATCCGCCAGAGCCGGAGGGATCTACCCAAGGACACTACCAATAGTTAGAATTAGAAGTCCTTAGGTATGATTGTAAAAAGGAGAAAATGAGAATCGGAGAAAGAAAGAGTTGAAGAATTAAAAAGAAATGCAAAGAAAAGGGTGAAAAGAAATAGCCCTCCAAATTATTCAACTTAGGGCAGACACCGGGTTCAATTCATATGCTACTGGTTGTCACTTGATGACGCCGGTATTGAAGATTAAAAGTCGTCATGGACCCAGTGACGCATGCACTAAACCTTCTTTGCCACTCAAGTTTCTCTCAACAGAAACTTGTTTCATTCTCACAGGGAACCCTACGTAAACTATCGAATTTCTCTTAGAGATAGCTGGTATTGAAGAAGGAGACCATCTCCCCAGTCTCTGATCAGGAAAACCAAAATGCACTATTGAGTCTAGAGCCACGAGATTCATCAAAAGATCTCTTAGGTACACTTGACATTTCATCACTAGTTGTTCAACAATAAGAACATCAGTGGTACGTTATCGAGTCCTACACAAATCTTAGCAATCTATCAAGAACATTTATGAGAGGTTCACAATTGTGATCCTCAGTGATTGAATGGAAACTCCTGCCAAGGTCAACATCAAACAGACCCTGACGCAAGTCACTTCAGTAACTCCCGTGGATTACGCTTAGTGTGTCTCAAACGGTCTGACAGTCGTGGGTTGATGCTTGGTGTACCTCAGCGACTCATCTGAACCGTAGATGTACTTCGGTACATCGCGTTATCTCACTTGTGGGACTCCGGTTTAGGAACGGCCTTTGTGAGAATTAGAGTTGTGGTTTTACACTATGCTGTTAACACTCTCGAAGTTCGAACTTGTAAGTGTCGGAATCCGCTTATTACTAACCTTTCTTATGTTTACTTCTTATGGAAGCTCTGGAGCGGACTGATCGTACAGATTCTCTACATGCTCATACTAACATCATCACTTATGAAAGTTCTGTCATAATCAAAGGCAACACAAAGTCAGAATGATTCTTCGTCAACAAAGAATCTACAAAGTTTAAATACTTAAAGAACTTCATCAACTGTAATCCAACGTTAAAGAACGTGTGAGCATGTTGGAGAAAGACGTGGAGACACTGGAAGCAGCGAAGCTGACTTGATGCAGACAACAACAACATACTATCACTACCATCATAGAGAACAAAGATCAAAGAACAAAGATGAATTCAAAGCAGAACTGTTTAAAGAAAACAATTTCTCTACAATGGGGAGATTGTTCAAATCAAGGCAATTCTTCTCACAAGAAAGAAGAATGTCAGAAGACGTCAAAGCTACTATTACATCTGTACCTTAACCATTCATATTCACTCATCACCAAGACTTAGGGGGAGATTGTTGGAATCACTCCTAAACCTAAATCAAGTGTTAGTGATTCATATGTAATAGTTAGCTTATTATGGCCTTTATGTTAGTAATTAGCCTTAGGCTTATGTAGAAGGACCATAAGCCTAGGCCTAGTCCAATAAGGAAAAGGAAGGGACTAGGAGTGTTGCCCTAGCTCCCCCTCCTATAAATACCTTGTAATAACCCTCACTTGAGGGTTGGTTGTTCAATTCATTTCTCTTTCATTACTCACGCATAACCTTTCTTTATTGTCTTACGCGTAGTGTTTGTGTGTGTGTTGTTCAACCGATCTCTTCTCCTCTATATTTCTTCTATTGATGCTTGTGTTGTAAACTTAGTGACCTAACAATGTCAATATTAACCACTACTGTTGGAGTTTTAGTTCTTATTTATAGCGATAGTTATATGTCTCGTGATCATGGGTATTTTGAATTTTTGCTTATACGAGGTATTTTTAGTTCTTTCATGTCAGGATTAGTTACTAGTTCCAATTTGATACAAATTTATATTGTCTGGGAATTAGTTGGAGTGTGTTCATATCTATTAATGGGATTAGTTAGAATGTGTTCGTTTCTATTAGCTCCAAATCATATTAAAGACTAGATTATTACAATAATTATCATAATTGTAATTATTCTTTTTTATTTTTCTACTTTCCTATTAAAGGCATTTGTTTTTATATGTCACTTGGATATATCATTTGACAAATTCTAACTTCTTGTTTTGCAAATTTAAACAATTTTGAAGAGACTATGAATAAATTCTAATAAAAATATAAATTATTAAATAAGTTTGTGCATATTTTTATTTTTATTATCTATTTTTTTGGAAGAGCTAAGATTTGGTGATAAAAAACAACTAATCAAGAACAAAAAAAAACTAATAGAATAAACATATCAATATGTGTAGATAATACATTTTCTTCCACTTCCAGGTCTTATGTTAATAGGGTTTGGACTTTTTGTTGATACAAAAGTTGGGCGTACCTTGTTTGGACTATGGTTCCCATATCAATTGGTTCTTAATGCTTGAGACCTGCGCACTAAGAAAACAGAAAACACCGTTAGGCTTACCATGGGATTGTCTCCCACGATTATCCTCCGGCGTGAGAGTAAGTAATCAGTTTTAGGGTTTAGTTTAGATTTAGGGTTGTAGATCGTACCTTTAATGAGGGCTGAGATACCCTTTATATACACACGGAATCTTTGTTGGTTTCGTGTTCCTCAAGCTTCGGCGTATCCTGCCTAAGTCGGTTATCGGATGCTTATCTCCCAAGATAGGAGATATCCAATATTGTTAGCCATAAATAACTTTGGGTTTGGGACTTCGTGGGCCCAAACCGTTACTGGTTGAGCCCATGCGTACTGGGCTCAATTGCTAGTAGCGTTATTGGCCGGGTTCATTACCCGAATACGGACTATACGTCATCATGTCCCTCCAGTCTAGTATGCGCAGGGACCACCTGCGGATACTAGCCTAATAACTGTAGCACCTAAATCTTCGAAGCGTAGCGGAGAAGCTAAAGAAGTGTACCGCCTAGAAGAATACTCGGTTTATTTAGTCAAAATATTTCAAATGAAAGCCTCGTAAAACGGGGGAAAGTAACTGTAACCGTGTCACGTCAACAAATCATATCCACTCATTTAGAGATAGTGGGATCCACGTGGCGTTCATCGCGTGGATGAAAAAACTATATAACCTTCCACCTCCTCATTACTGTGATTATCACAGTAAAAATCATTTCCGCCATTGTTAAAGCTCCAAACCTTCAACCAAGAAACCCTTAATATTCCAAAGGTAACCGCGCATGCGCTTTGTTAAAAAACTGTATAATGGTCCATGTTTTATCTGACTTTACCTCCGACCTGACTGAGGATGAACTTCGTCAGTTCTCGTCGGATTATTATATCCCACTCGCGCTGCATCCGGAAGTTCCGGCAACGCAGGCGTCGATAGCGGATTTCCCCGTAGAGAAGGTTGGAGTATACACACGTTTTTTTGAATTTGCGAATCAACGTGTGCCCCTATCCTTATTCTTGTGCGATGTATTAAACTACTATCGGCTGCACATATCTCAGCTGCACTGTATAGGTGCGGCAAAAATAACAAACTTCAAGGTTAATTGCCGTCTATTGGCGATTAACCCGACTATCTACCTATTCCGCGCGTTTTACCACACAACATTGTCAAACGGGTGGGTTTCATTCGCTAAGCGCGCCGGGGGGCCGCAATGTTACACCGATAAATTAGACGCGCTTAGGGACTGGAGGGAAAACTTTTTCTGGGTCGATGAAGCGGTGTTCCCGTGGCTCTTCGACTTCTACACCCAGAGTTCGCTGCCAAAGGATGAGCGCCCCCTCCCTGGATCATACAGCGCTGATGATGCAAATACAATAAACATGCCATCGTATTCCCATCAATTCCTACCCCGAGGAATTTTTGGTGCATGTGGGCATCAGTCGCAATTATTTTGGCAGACCTGACGAGGTGCCAATTTTATTAGACGCGGATGGCCAGGGTGGGTGCTCGTCTTTTCGCATTCCTTTACTTTATTTATGTAAGCCTTTCTGTTCACCTTTGTACTTTTTTGTAACCTGTTATTTGTTGTCTTATGTTGCGCAGAGATGGATCTATTCACAGTTGTGCAGTTGGCGAAGCCGCACCAGGTGAATGTAGGAGCACGACCGCTGAGGGAGGGGGAAGAGCCCATTTTGGAAGCCACCGCGGGACGTACCCTAGAAATGCAGTTAGGAGAAACGGGGGGTAGTTCTTCCATCGCGCTGGAGGCGACTCCCCTACAAGGCGTGCCTAGCCCCAGGGTTCCTACCCCGTTAGTGGAGCCGTCGCACGTAAATGTAGCTGAAAGCATCGAAGAAGAGGAGGAGGAGGAGGGCCATGGATTGAAGCGCAAGAGAACACTTGGTGGTGATGACGCAAGTTCCTCTAGGAAGAAGCGTCCTGTCATTGTTGGCGTGGAGTCGTCTTCAAGTGATGTTGCATCCCCGCGCTCCAAGGAGACTACTCCACCCAAGTGAGTACTACTTTCAAAGCTCTTATCGCATTCCCTATATGTTATGAAACAATTGCTAATTCCCTTTTTTGCATGCAGTATTGAACACTCTGTGGAGTCGCCCCCCAAAGCTAGCCCTGTTCGCGCTGGATCTTCTAAACCAAAGAGCCAG
Organism: Chrysanthemum makinoi; assembly: GCA_910596185.1. NCBI lineage: Eukaryota > Viridiplantae > Streptophyta > Magnoliopsida > Asterales > Asteraceae > Chrysanthemum > Chrysanthemum makinoi. The sequence goes on along the minus strand of OU343222.1, from coordinate 250,876,957 downwards.
AGCGCTGAGCCATTAACATCTGGGAGCGCGCCAATGGATCATCTTATTGAGGATTTGGTGTCGGCTACTGCGCACCAAGCCATGTTGGCTGCGCAGCTAAAGGCAAGGCATTTTGCAGAAGGTAGCTCTCTTGCGCACAAGGGCTAACAGATTGCGTTGCTGGAGGCACGTTTGGCCCATGCCCAGGTTGAAGCAGAGGCAATGAGCTCAAATGCCCAAAGACTTGCAGAAGAAAAGATGCTACTGCTGAGCCCAATAAGTCAGGAGCGCACTGCATCAGCGGGCTACAAGGCTTCATGTCAATGGGCGTTGAAACATCTGGAGAAGGGGAAGGACGAATTGTTCTCGCAGTTAGAGGATTTTGAATGTGCGTGGGAAGCTTCGGCGATGAGTATGATGAAGAGCTTTATCCGCAGTTAGTCTCTACTATTGCTGAGTGCAAGTGGCTCATTGGCCATGGATTGCGCCTTGCCACCCTCAGTACTTTGGAGTCAAAAGAGGTGGTAGATGCATTTAGAGGGGTTGTGCAGTGTGCGCTTGCGCTTGCACGTGGCAAGGCAGAAGCTATAGAGGAGCTCCATGAGAGTGGTTTATTGAAAGTTCCTGCTGATAAGGGGCCTGGTTAAATGAGCACGCTTATGATGACCTGGTTGCCGCAATGGAGAAGATGAAGCTGCTGGAACTTCCTTTGATTGTTGAGTTGGAGCGCGACCAGGATTATCCCATAAACGTAATTATGGAGGGACTAACCTTGGCCCGCCATCGTGCTGAAAATGCAGAGGCGCAGTCCAATTATTTTTTGAAGCCTGATGATTCCCAGCTACAGGTGCCTATTTTTGCTCACCCCCGCGACATCTTGAACCCTTTCGCACTGGAGAAGGAGATCCCTTTAAAGTAATCCTTAGAAGCTCATGCTACAAGGCTTGCCAAGAAGAAAGGTGTTAAAGGCAAGGCCATTTTGTGTGGTGTTGGTGCGGCACATCTTCCCAGATCTGACGGGATACCTGTCAGTGTTCCCACGGTGTCACGTCAAGATTCTGATTTGTTGAGGAAGTTGAAAGAAGCTGGGGATGCTGCCAAACATGTGGAGGGCTCATCTCTTAAGCTCTCTAATAGTATATAGGTTGTATCGTTGTAGACATCCTTTTGTAAGAACTTGCAGTCCTTAATAAAATTTTCCTTTTGTTGAATGCGTGTTGATATTGTTGTGACTTATAATGTTTGTACGCACTTGTTGTATAAGAATCAAACTGTCTCATAAGCGCGAAAAATATATGAAGTTCATAATCATGTATGAAAGTCATCACCTATCATATTTAGGATATAATGTTCTAAGTATTGTTAACATAATCGTGTATGTGTGATATGCAGCGTACTGTAAATATCATTGTAAGGAGCCAAGAGTCTTGATTCCTGGTTTTGTTAAACGCGCACAGTATGCATTGTCGCGCGTCCATCGTGGAACGCGCAATAAACTTATTCCAACGTCTTGAAAATAAGATGTTTAACAAGGATGCGTGATCCGATGTTGATGGGTTTGCAACCCTCTTACTCAACGAGTTATTTAGTAGGTTTACTCATCCTTTTACCATCGTGGGTTTATTATGTGCATGCGTGCCATGTAGGCAAAAGATAATATAACAACAATGTTGAGATATAAATAATACTTAAATAACAAATTAAAATGTGTCGTGGAGTTAGCTAGAAACCACGACATTTTATTAATACTTGCAAGTTTTTGTAAAAAGAAAAGAAAAATATTTGCCTAAGTAAACAAAATGTAAATACACGGATATTTATTGAGCACTATACTAAAGTGCAGGAGTGTCCGTGCGCTGGGCCGTAGCCGTTCCTAGAGATAGCATCGTTTGAGATTGCAGATGTTCCATGTGCGTGGTAGCTCACGGCCATCCATGTCACGCAGCTTGTACGCGCCTTTTCCTAATGCTTCAATGACCTCATAAGGTCCTTCCCACTTCGGTCCAAGTTTCCCTGTATCTTCTGCGTGGCTCGCATCATTGGCGCGATATACGAAGTCGCCTGGTCTGAATGAAACACTGCGCACTTTAGCATCGTAGTATCCCTTCATTTTTGACTTAGCTCTTGCTTCACATATAGCTGCGCGCTCACGCCGTTCTTCCAACAGGTCCAAGTCGATACGCCGTTCATCGTTATTGGTTGCAACATTAATTTCGGCAGTGCGAATAGTTGGCATCCCAATTTCTGCTGGTATGACGGCTTCTGTCCCATAGACAAGAGAAAAGGGAGTGTCTCCGTGCTAGTTTTGATTGAAGTGTGGTGTGCCCACAGAACATGCGATAATTCTTCTACCCACCTTCCTTTGTGCTTGTCCAGATGTGCCTTAATTCCTTCACCCAGACTTCGATTTGCACGTTCTACTAATCCGTTGGTTTGTGGGTGTTTGACCGATGCGAAGTGTTGTGTGATATTTAACTTCTCGCACCAGTCCTTGAAAGGGTTGTCACAGAATTGTTTCCCATTGTGCGAGATGATTTCCCGGGTAATCCGAGCGGCATATAATATTGTCCCAAAAGCGTTTTACCGATTGCGGTGATTGTTACAACCGCATTTGCTTCGATCCACTTGGTGAAATATTCTATGGCTACTATGAGGAACTTCAATCCTCCTGCTGCAACAGGAAAGGGACCTGCAATGTCGATAACCCATTTGTAGAATGGCCATGGTGCCGTAATAGGTGTTAGCTCCTGTTGTGGTTGGCGTGGAATGGGTCTGTGGACCTGGCAGTCGCCGCACTTTCTTATTAAGTCCCGCGCATCACGGTGCATGGTGGGCCAGTAGTATCCTGGCCGTAAAGCGCGCGCCACCACGGACCGTGGTCCTGAATGCATGCTGCATGAACCGGCGTGGATTTCCCGCAGTACATAATTTGCTCGCAGGGGTCCGACAGAGCGTAGCCATGGTTGTAGGAAGTAGCGTCGATATAGTATACCGTCTCGAAGTTCAAACCTCTGTGCTGTACGCTGTACCCTTCGGGCATCCTTATGCTCTTGGGGCAATACGCCCTTGCTTATGAACTCGACTATTGGGGTCATCCATGTAGGACCTTGTTCCTCTATCACCGTGGATACCTCCATTTCCATGATGGACTTGCTCTTCAGGGTTTCCACCAATACTTGTTTTGACAGGTGCGCAAAGCTTGTGGATGCGATCTTGCTTAGTGCATCCGGCTTCCTATTCTCCCCTTTGGGAACCTGTTTGATGGTAAACCTGTAGAAGTCCTGGATTAGGGACTTGGTCTTGTCAAGGTATTGAACCATGTTTTCCTCCTTAGCCACATACTCGCATAACACGTGGTTGGCTACTAATCGGGAATCCACATTTTCTTCTAGGTTACATATGCCCGTTCGAGCTGCAATGCGTAGTCTTGCAATCAAGGCTTCTCCTTGGATAAAGGACCTTGTCCGTTTCATATGCCGCGGCTGCTTCTCCTTTGATAAAGTCTTCGTCGTATATGTGCTTTTCCTAGCTTTTTATTGTTAAGTATAGTAATGATTGTTTCCTATAAATCTATCTATTTAACAAATAAATAGATGTTTTGTCTATCAATATGTATGGCCTTAGATCATCAATAATGATTTTTCTTTAGAGCTTGGATATTTGATTGATCCACTTACTTCTATTATGTCACTTTTAATCACTACCTTGGTGGAGTTTTAGTTCTTATTTATAGCGATAATTATATGTCTAGTGATTATGGGTATTTGAGGCATTTTGCTTATATGAGGATTTTTTAGTACTTTCATGTTGGGATTAGTTACTAGTTCAAATTAGATACAAACTTATATTGTTTGGGAATCAGTTGGAATGTGTTCGTGTCGATTAATGGGATTAATTGGGATGTGTTCGTCACTATTAGCTCCAAATCATATTAGAGACCAGATTTAGGAATAGTCAATAGTTGATGACGAGAATAAATTCATTACAATTAATGCAAGGTTTTAGGTCCCTCATTCTTGTCACTGAAGCAAATTAAGTGAACTATGTTATGCTTATAGCATATTTCGTTTAACTAATTTAGCGACTTGTTAGTGAAGACTACTTAGTTTCGTCCTGATTTTAACTAAATGACAAAAGTTCAGTAATAACTAATTAGATGGTGACTAAAACATAATGTTAATGGCTCAATTACTAGTCGTCATTAACTCGTCACTCTAGGCAATCTTTCTTGTAGTCTTTGTGAGGGGTGGTTTGGAAAGGATTAGGAGAAGTCGACATTCATAATCTGACTTGGATAATGTTTCCTTACCTAGAAGCCTATAAATAGAGGGTAAGTCTTTTGTATTGTACATTCTTTTTTTAACTCATATATCCTAACTTATCGATCAAGTAATACATGGTTAAGGGTATTTGTGTATGTGCTTGCGTCGTTTTCCTTTGGTGTTCTTTTAAGTAAATTTATTGATTGCAGGCTCATGGAGTCGTGGATATCGCTAGTTTGTGTGTTGGTATTTTCGATTTTTAATTCTTCTTCATATTCGACCATTGTTTTCCGTGTTGATGGATTTGTTCAACAACAGACGAGGTACATGGTCTCAGTTTTTAATCAACTAACATATCTCTCCACAATATTTGTTGTCGGAATTATAATGGCAAGACTAGTTAAAAACTTACAAACATCGTCACTAGACATATTCATGAGCCACTTTAATTTATTTCTTTTGTTTCTGACCAATTTAAGGGCAACCAAGTGTGATAAGGACCAGACTGAAGATTTAGCTTGTTAACACAAATAAACCATAAAAACTGAGTTGTGGGATTAAGTTGGAATTAACTAGCTAAAGGTCTTTTGAGGGCTATGCTCGAAAATGAGAAAGTTTGCCCCATCAAATGTAGCCACAAGAATGTACGTCTCAAGAACGAACGAGTTGAATCCAGGGGCTGAATTCCTTTAATGGGTGGAGACTGTAACAATTCAAAAATTCTCAATCTCGTACTTTTACTATTCACTTTAATTTCCCGAAGATTTACTTTTACGAGAAACTGGGTTAGTTTAATCTCGCACGAAGATAAACACACACTAAACACGTAACCAACCCTAGACTATTTATTAGTCTACATGATTTTATGTAATTAATTTCGTTTCATAAATACTTTACGAGTTACATTTTAACTTTTCCATTTTTATGGAAACTTTGTACGATTTACATTTTACGCGTATTTAAACCTACGATTCTAGGTTTTAACAATGTTTACGCTCTCTGTTATAATTATCACTCATTTAATATGCTAAGATAGAGTATATTGATAAGTTTTAATATTTCTATAATTTTATTATTTTTACGATACCCAGTTTTAAGTTTCATGATTTAAATACTTAACGATAGTAAATACTGGGATCAAACTACACTTCGTAAACCCAATATATTATCAAAACTACACATTTATATCCTCATATGTGTATGTGGCGTGAGATCGGGAGTCACCAAGACACTTGGTATCTTGGTGATAACTCTTGCTACAAGATCTTTATACATGTTATTATAGTTACTAACTAAGTCTTAGTAAATATCTATAAGACCTCATCTTCCATTTGATAACTAAAAAATCATTCATATTTCTTTTTTTTTCTCTCTTTGAATGCCCATAAATAAATCCCCAACACCTTGATACTTTGATTTTCCTACAACAAGTTACACATCAATGTTATAGTCCTTAGTATTCCCTACATGAATCAAGTGTCAAATCCTTCATTTCATGGTTGATTGGAAGCTACACAAGGGTGATTCTAGGAGAAGCTTAAAAATATTATTTCAAGTGATGCTAAGTTGATAGCAAGAGTTTTCAAGACTTGGGTTGAAAGATTTGGAAGCTAGGGTTTTGCTTGAAAAGATTTAAGTTGGTGATCTTGTCCTTGGTTTCTTGTTAGTTTTCTTCACAAGTGTTGTAAGAAAACCTCTATATTCTTCATTTGATTTCTGTAAATACTTGCATATCATGTATTTACTATGTTTTTATGATTAGTATACTTAATTATGCTTGTTATATTGGGCTAAACCACTAGAAACATCGTAAAGGTCTAGTTTTGCAAAACAGTTTCTGATCAGGGGTATAAATGGAATTACTGATAAAAATCCGTGGAATGTAAAATTTAGATAAAAATATAGGAAGCTGTTCTATGTCTCGCGGTCATTTCGATGGTAGAAGTATTAAAAAAGATAAACAATGAACAAAATAGAAATGTTTTTTGTGAGAAGTGTCAAAATCTGGGTAACAGTTTTTAAATGGTTAAAACTCATAAACTTTGCATATAATCAACTGTTGGTTAAAGAAGAAATGTTGTAGCTAACATCCTAACTTGAATGTAGCTAAAAACCGGGCGTAAACGGAGTTCTAAAGACCTACTTATGGCCATTTATGTGTGACTATAAGCTGATGTAACCAACAACATGTTTATTTAAGGATAATTAGTAAGTTCACTTTAGTTAGGTAACTATAGAGACCGTGGGACCCACAAACCTGTATAGTTTATTTAAAAACCTTTTTGACGACATAATAATCGAATCATAACCCTTTACGGTTTAGAAATAACGCGTAAATTAAGACAGAAAAACTAATATAATTTAAAAACTCTAAACATGATGTTTAATATTTCTTGACCACTTTTACTTAAAAACCCTATCAGAAAAATGGACTCGTTTACTCTTTCATAAATTACATATCCCGATTTAACTCTTATGTCATATATATATATATATATATATATGTGTGTGTGTGTGTGTGTGTGTGTGTGTGTGTGAGTGTGTGTGTGTGTGTGCGCGCGCGCAAATTATACACTTTACATATTAATTACTATATTAGTACGGAATTTCATGTGAGGGGTCTTATCGGGGTAAACGTATCGGCGAGTTGCTTGATTTACGATTTAAAGTGGCCTAGCTCCTCATATGTTTACTACATGACATCTGAATTATGATAGCCCGAACAATGGTACGATATTATTTATAAAAATGACATAAAACTCGATTAGTGAATAACTTATAAATTAGACACCGTAACTAGTTTTAAAGTGTCAAAACCAAACTTAAATACTTGTTATACTTTACAATCGATAAATACCCAAAGCATAATTAATGTAATAACTATATGAAGCATGCTAGTATAAATATTAATGTTATTTACAACCTAAGACACGTACTATATTTATAGGTTATCGTTAGAGCTTTTGACTTCTTGATACATTACATATCATCATATCCTACTGCTAATCACTACGGTGAGTTCGTAGCCTCACTCTTTCTCGTTTAACTATTTTATGAACTACTTTGGGGTGAGATACATGCTACAATTTTTATAACGATCACAAACACATGAAAAATATACTATGTGCTATATAAATCTTTACTGATACATGGAATTACGTACTTAGAATTATGTGCTGAAATACTATTTTAAATACTTTATGACGTGATACATTGTTATCATATTTGGTCAATATGTGCGTACTAATATATGCCCTACTGCGTGACTATTACTATGTAATTATTATAGTGCGATTGCAAGAGGTTAGGATATATTAAAGTACACTTTGGGAAGTGGCTCCTAGTAGTCTTTAGGAAGTGGCTCCTAGTAATGTTTGGGAATAGGCTCTCAGTATATATGGTTTGTGAACATAAGGCTCTGTCGTTGCATTTGTGTGATTTCATTTAAGTGCTCGTATATGTATATCTTGTTCACTATTTTCCTACACGCTTTAATATACTTGTCTTTTGTACTTACATTTATTAATACAAACCTATGAACTCAACAACCTTTGTATTGACACTTTTAGCATGTTTATCTCAGGTCAGTAAAATGATGTTGGTGCATGGAGCATAGAGTCGCACGTCATGCTTTATTGGCTTATGCTTTTATCATTTACCATTCGATAAGTTATAAAAACACTTATGTATTGTACTATGGAACCTCTTGTTTGTAACTTTGATTTTATTATTCAAATGGTAACTTTCCAAAACGTCTCATTTAGAGTCATTTTCTATAACTTGTACTGTGCGCTAAGAAGTAATACCTTAGTGACACTATCTTCCACTGCGATATTTTTGGGGGTGTTAAATCATTATTCCCGGACATGATTGGATCTTGGTTTTGAAAATATTTACAAATAAATGAGCACTTGTTTTTGAAATATTTTAAGACCAAACTTGTTCTGATACCAAGTGTTAGTCCTATCACGACAGTTTTAGAGAACAGTGATAAAAAAGGTTAAGTAAATTCACAACACAAGTATTTCATTTTCAAATGTGTAAATCATTATTGAATAAATCAAAGAATTACAAAGTCCTTTATTGAATATACATTTTTTGAATGACAATAGTGATGCTCTCTGACCAAGTAAACTTAAACACAAATTAAATTTTCAAATGAACTTATGAGGTCTCTCTGATAAACTCAGTGGCCTATTTAAAGTTCAAGAGAGTTAATGCACTTCAATAAATACAACAATAAATATGTGAAGTTGTAGCATTTACTCTCGACCAACATTCTCTTTTATAGTGAATACGAGGTATCTTGTTACTGTGGTTGTTGGAGTGGGTCAAGAATTCAATGGAGAAATAAAAATTCCATTAAATGTTTCTATTCTTGGAAACACGAGAACCTTGATTTTGTAAACAGTTTTGTTAACTGTTCACTCCTTTTTCACCAACTCATGCTTGCTTTGACTTTTATGCAAAAGACATTTTATCCCGGTCTTTTTCTTTCTTAAAAAGTCTTGGTCTTGACAAAAGGACTCGAATCAAGGAAACGTGAATTAGGTTCCTCTATGGCGTAGAGGCTTCGAATGCATGATTTGCACTTTTATTTTTGGAGCCTAATTTATTTAAACTTTTTGATAACGTGGGTTCGAGGTCGAGAAAACCTCTTTTTCTACTAGCAAGCTTTTCAACCCTCTAGGCAGTGAACCTAATCATTGTAGTATATTATGGGGTAAGCCTCGGGGATTGATTTCGTCCTCTAGGGGAATAGGAATGCTAAAAAGAGATATATGACAAGAAGGTGGGGATGAGGAAGATTCTTTTTAGTCTTTTAATATTTTTTTAGGAAGCAAGGGTAAAATTCTCGGGGTATATGATTGGGGGTGGTACTTCTACCGATTTCACTACTTTTACTAATTATCTAATTTTAACTAATTAACTAGTGGATAGATTATGCTAATTGAGGTGTGCTCGTATGATGATTAAAGAAGTGTTCACTTAGATGTTATTACTCCCTAGTTATCTTTTATTGGTCGGTTGAATAGCCACTTCCTTTATCTTAATCGATGCGTTGTATTCCGTTTGGTCGTAGGGTGGTGCCTAATTCCCTAGTTCTATGAATTGTAACTCTCCTTTAAAATACCCAGGATCGGCAAGTGCAATAGCATCTCCCCCGAATACACTACTATCCTAAAGCTACAATTTACACAATAAACACGAATGGCCTAATGTGCACTCAAAGGCTTTTTGCTATTTAGGACGTTCAAGCTCGCAACAATGAAAGAAGAAGCCAGTTTTCCTTACTTTAGCGTCTACCAATTAAGACAAGAGACAACCTAACAACAATTAATAACTAGGTTTAATAGATCTAAGCAAACACAAGAATAATTTAGCTAGACATGTTAAACAAGCAAGCATACACACAATCAATTGAACATGGGGTAAACATAATGATAAATTAGATAAATAGACTTATCTTGTGATATAAAATATTGTATGGGACCCTAGAATACTGTCCAAGTCGGACTACAACTGAGTTAAGGTTTGCTCTCCAAAATTCTACCTCTTCAAATACAGAAAAATCGAATTCTATATATAGATTTACAAATGCGACGGCGTCACCTTTTGCTAGTGACGATGTCAGGTCTCCGTCATTAGGGTTTTGTTTGGGCCAAGTCATCAACGGGACGGCGCCAGTTGAGATGTGTGACGCCGTCAGTCTTCATTAGCGATGTCGTCTGAATCTTGGATCTTGGGCGTCTGGTGTAGATTTTGTGAGTGACGCCTTCCATAGTTTAGGCGTGACGCCGTCAGGCTTTAGGACCAGAAATTCCACTGAGTCGTCGCGTGCACTTTTGATCAAGTCTTCAATAGAGGGACGGCATCGCCCTTTGGTTGGGACGCCGTCAGGTGTTCTAGAGTGCCTTTTATCTTGACTTTGCCATTTTCTTCATGTTTTCACTCCTTTTCGTCCAAATATACTTCATTCCAGCATTTTGCTTCCAAAAAACCTAAAATGTGAAAAGGGACGATTTTAAGTATTAACGGATATAAAATGTGTCGATTTAGGGCTTAAATGACCCCCTAAAAACGTATGTTTTAAATCCTTCTCAAATATCCCTACACTTGGAATTTGCTTGTCCTCAAGAAAATGTGCTTTTGGCCAATCAATTTAAAGGTTAGGGGGCATGAATCATTGGTTTAAAATAGTTTACAACAAGTAAAAGCTCCACAATAGACATAACAAGCACGGAAATTATATACTAGCACCTCACAATTGGTGTTTGGATTCTCTCATCTCTCGGAATTATATGAAATATAATATGAATAGAAATGGAAGATAAACACTCATTACCTGGCATAGTACATAGATTACCATAAGCTTGAGAATAGATCAAACCCCACCGCTTTGGCGTAAGCACCTAGGAATAACTATCTAATACGTCTTTACAAGTGTTGTAACGTTAGGCTTAAGGTAGGGAAGTAAAGGATTTTGTTGGATAGGGGATATTTAGTGGTGGCAAGTCAAAAATCTTATGTTACAAGCATGTAAAGCGTGGCGTTGTTAAGCCAAGACTCGACTCATTAACACTAGATAACTTGAAACAAAATACAAACATAAACTTAAAAACATAAACATAAAGATAGATGTATTGAAATTCCTCGTACTCAATGAGGAGTCAATTCTGTGTTTGTTTTTGTTGAAAGGTTTTCTAAGATGGTGCACTTTATTCCTTGTAAGAAGTGTTCGGATGCGGCTCATATTTCAAGGTCATTCTTTCAAGAGGTGGTTTATTTGCATGGAGTTCTAAATTCAATTACTTCGGGTAGTGATAGTAAGTTCCTTGCATATTTTAAGTATGACACTTTGGAGGCGTTTAGGTACATCTTTGAACTTTAGTAATACTGCTCATCCTCAAATGGATGGTCAAACTGAAATGGTTAATCATATTTTAGTAAACATGATTCGTTGTTTGAGTGGAGATGAGCCGAAGTTATGGGATTATCTCTAGCCACAAGACGAATTTGGCTATAATAGTGTGGTTCATAGTTCGACGGGTTCCCCACCATTTACATTTGTATACAAGACCCCACCAAATCAAGTAGTGAGCTTGATTGATTTACCGGGCAAGAAGAATGTTCAAGCAAATAGGATGGTGGAAGATGTGCAAGCTACTCATGAAGTTGTTCGGGAAGATTGCTGAGTCATATGCTAAGTACAAAGTTCTTGAAGCTTCGTCGGGTTAAGTTGTTTAAGGAATGTGACGAAGTAATGGTGTTTCTTTGAAAGTAGCGTTTTCCAAGTAGGTACTTATAACAAGCTTCAACAAAGAAATATGGTCCTTATAAGTTTTGTGAAAGATGAATGACAATTCTGTGGTAGATCTACCTAATACCATGAGTATCTTAAATACTTTCAACGTTTATGACATTTATGTGTTTCACATCGAAGATGAGAAGAGGGGCAACAGTGAAGATGCCGAGAATGGCGAAGCTGAAGATGACAACTCGAGGACGATTTAAAGTGAGGGGAATGACGAGGAACAGATCGAATAGTTAGATGAAAAGTACATGGAACGATTGGATCTTGACAAAAGGACTCGAATCAAGAAAACGTGATTTAGGTTCCTCTATGGCGTAGAGGCTTCGAATGCCTGATTTGCACTTTTATTCTTAAGACGTTTTACCTTACTTTGATGATTTTTCCCCAAGTTTGCTTTCCCTATGAGAGGTTTGTTCAGAGCATTCTGTTCAATTATCAATTAAATTTTGATTTTAAGTCTTAAATCGTTTGTGATTTTGTTTAGCCTTTGTTAGGGTTTTTATTCACGCTTCGGTTATACGTCAAAAAGTTAACGTTTGGTCACCAATATGTTATCACAATTAGAGTTTAGTACTATGCCACCAAAGTCTAACTATAAGGGATGTTTATCATGTTTTTAATATAACAACCCGAATCCTGGTGTCCAAAGCAGTTAACCGACTAGAATTTTAGCTTTCAGGAACCCAATTCTTTGGTTATTAGTATAGTGATGCTTACCAATTACCAAATAAAGTCTTCATAAGAATGAGTGATAATTTGTGTATTTTGTAACCAGATATATATAGGGCAAATCACCTAGAAATGTAGTTAACTTGCTACTTTTTCTCATTGTATGTAGCATTCTTTTTTTTCTCATTCTGTCAATAAACCTCTATCGTTAGTCCTTTGTGTGTACCTGTTACCAAAAAAACCTGCATCGTTAGTCCTTTATGCTAACGACCGTTAATAATAACTTAAAATTTGGTTATCTTACGCTAAACTTGCGTCGTTGGTCCTTTATACTAACAATCGTTAAAAAATAACTTAAAATTTGGTTTTCTTACGTTTCCGTCCGTTTTTTTCACGTTTTCGTACGTTTTTACACGTTTTCGTTCGTTTTAACACGCTTTCGTCCGTTTTTTCACGTTTTTATCCGTTTTTACACGTTTTCATTCATTTTTACACGTTTTCGTCTTTTTTTTCACTTTTCTTCTGTTTTTCCCCGTTTCGTTCGTTTTTTCACGTTTTCATCCGTTTTTACACGTTTTCATCCATTTAACACATTTTCGTCCATTTTTGCACGTTTTCGTTCGTTTTTACATGTTTTCATCCGTTTTAACACGTTTCGTCCGTTTTAACACGGTTTCGTTTGTTTTTTTCACGTTTTCATCTGTTTTTACACGTTTTCATCCGTTTTAACACGGTTTCGTCTGTTTTTTCACGTTTTCTTCTATTTTTACACGTTTTCTTTCGTTTTTGCGTGTTTTCATCTGTTTGCAGGTTTTCGTATGTTTTTTCACATTTTCGTATGTTTTAACACGTTTTCATCCATTTTAACACATTTTCGTTCGTTATTCACGTTTTCATCCATTTTTTCACGTTTTCATCCGTTTCTACATGTTTTCATCCATTTTTGCACATTTTCGTCCGTTTTTGCATGTTTTTAGATGCGTTGTTTCACGTTTTCATCCGTTGTTTCACGTTTTCTTCTGTTTTAAGCGTTTTCATCCGTTGTTTCACGTATTCGTTCGTGTTTGCACATTTTATGTAAAACGGGACGAAAACGTGTAGCGGATGAAAAGCGTAAAAACAGAGGAAAACGAAAAATGGACGAAAACGTGTTAACTGAAAAATTGTGTAAACATCGAAATCGTGCAAAACGATGCAGCGTGAAAAACGGCGAAAACGTGTAGAAAGGATGGCGTGCATAAACGTCGAAAATGTGTTAAAACGGATGAAACGTGTAAAATGCATAAAAATGTTAAAAAGCGAGAAGAAAGCGTGTAAAACAGAGCGAATACGTGTAAAAAGATGAAAATGTGCAAAAACGGGCGAAAATGTGTAAGCGGATGAAACGTGTAAAAGATGAAACGTGAAAAAACGAACGAAAACGAAAAGCGGATGGCGTGTAAAAGCGTATGGCGTGAAAAAACGGACAAGCGTGTTAAGACGAACAGCACGTGTAAAAGCGGCGAAAGCGTGAAAAAGGGACGTAAGAAAACCAAAATTTAAGTTATTTTTTAACGATCGTTAGTATAAAGGACCAACGATGCAAGTTTAGCGTAAGATAACAAACTTTTAAGTTATTTATTAACGGTCGTTAGCATAAAGAACTAACGATGCAGGTTTTTTTGGTAACGGGTACACACAAAGGACTAACGATAGAGGTTTATTAACAGAATGAGAAAAAAAAAAGAATGCTACATACAATGGGAAGAAATGGCAAGTTAGCTACATTTCTAGGTGATTTGCCCATATATATAAGACGAATGATTTAAGTTTCCGATTCTTTCTCAACACAGTATTTGGTATCAATTATGGAACTTCACTAGTACAATCGGGGCTTTCCCCTACGACTTTTTTAAAACCGTCCTTACAATCAGGGCTTTCCCCTGTATTGGAGTCTCAGTCAAGCACTTTTTTTGTCGTTTAGTGTATTGTACCGACGACATTATGTCGTAGGGATTAACTTCGTAGCATGTTCTACGTTTTCTAGTAGTGCTTGTTTTAAATCTTTTTCAAATATAAGTTCAGTACAAGAGTAAAAGAATGACTTGCTAGAGACAAAGACTTGTTACAGTGATACATATTAACATATGAAAGATTAAAGTATGTGCAGACAGATCTGATCGAGTAACATCAATATCACAATTAGCAAGATATGTTGATCGATTACGATATGATAGCCAGTAACATATGTTGGTCTTTTTGTGATCGGCCTATGGCTATATAGATATAACGAAAGACTGAAACAAGTAAACATGCATATTTGATCATTTTACTGTTATTTATTTACATGTTTTAAGATTATAGGAAATTAAATCATGGTAAAACCACCATCAATAACTAGATCGTGACCAGTGATATAACCAGACTCTCCACAGGCAAGGAACAACACAGCCTCGGCGACATCTTCCACTTTCAAGACCATATTTTTCAAGCTAGTCATCTGTTCATGCATCTTCTCCACTTAGCACCTCTTTCTCGAGCATATTACACATCAACGGCGTTGCCACGCGCATAAGGCGACACACAATTCCACTCGAATCCCATACTGCCAACGCTTACTAGCGATTTCATAAGTGCCACCACAGCATGCTTTGACATACAATAGTCCGTCTTTTGAGCCACTCCTTTTCTGCCAAAAACACTAGCCGTACAAATTATGCTTCCTTTTACATGTCCCTCTACCATAGCTCGTGCAGCATGCTTCACACATAATGCCATACCACGAACATTGACCGCAAATAATTGGCAGTGTGACTTGATATCTACTAAATGGGAGCATTTCGAGTGTAAAGGAGACGATTCTTTGCTGGTATTTCTTAAATGATTAGAGTAATAACATAGTGCTTGTTATTGCAACAGATCTTTGGAGATATATTTCACGAATGACATTAATAAAGCATTCTTACATAGATGAGTACGTTTATATGACAATTCGGAAAGGCTGTCACTTTGTTTTTTCCTCAAACACATCGTAGGAAATCAAGATCATAGTTTGTACAGACTTGCAGACATGTTGGAGTTTGTGATGGAAATGATCGACACCGGTGAACAATTTAGGGTTAAAACTAATATCTATTAGTATTAGTTAGGTATCTTAAAATACTGGTTGGGACACACATGAATTGAATATCTTCTAATCCAATGCTATCATAAGGAATTTTAAGAAGAAAAAAAGAAAGTCACTTGTGGACACACACAACAGATTCTAAGCCAATAATCGGCTTTAGACCATGAAAAGGTACATCTCTTTCATATCGTCTGACTACTTGATACTTTAGATCTCTTTTATTTTCCGTCTTTGGAAGTATACTTTTGATCTATCAAATTTTTCTACAACCAGTAGTTTCACAAAAAAACATGAGACGTGTTCCCATTCTGTCATGTTTTTCAGAATACTTAATAGCCAAAGAAAATACTACGAAGATAGCGTACTTGACTCAAAGCAATAGGTTATAGTCCATGTTGCCGTTTACCGTACTTTTAATAACCCCCAAAAAAGTTCTTGCTTATCTCTTTCTAGCACATCCTATGCCAATATCTTAAATCGTCCAGAAAAATCTTAAAAACATAATCAATTTTGCCAAGCTATATCGATCAATTATGATACATCAGTAAAATACGTGACCTGCAGCTTGGATTGTATTCTATCAACTATAGATAAGGCAAGATTAAAAAAAGATAACACGCAGTTTTTCATTTCAAGATCATCGAAAGGAAATCAAATGGTAAAACCACCATCGACAACTAGATCATGGCCTGTGATATAACCAGACTCCCCGCTGGCAAGGAATAGCACAGCCTTGGTGACATCCTCCACTTTCAAGACCATATTTTTCAAACATGTCATCTATTCATGCGTCTTCTCGATTTCTGCCACCTCCTTGTCAAGCACGTTACACATCAATGGCGTAGCCACCACATAGGGTGACACGCAATTCACTCTGATCCCATACTGTCCCAATTACTTACTTGCTGATTTCATCAACCCCACCACTCCATTCTTTGAAATACAATAATCTGTCTTTTGAGACATTCCTTTGCTACCAAATATACTCGCTGTACAAATGATGGTTCCTTTAACTTGTCGTTCCACCATAGCACGTACGGCATGCTTCACACATAATGACATCCCACAGACATTTACTGCAAGCGTTTTGTCAAATTGGCCTATATCAAGATCAACTACAACTGTCTGGAGAGGTTTACTAACTATCCCGGTATTGCTAAACATAATGTCAAGCTGACCATATTTCTTTACCGTTAAGTCCACCAAGGACTTCACTTGGGCTTCATCGGTAATATCACAATGAATATAGGTGCACTGGTTTGATCCTATGGAAAGTGAGACATTTTTTCCGAGGTCGTCTTGTATGACTGCGATCACCACCCCACGGGCTCCATGTTTGGCAAATAAACGAGCAGTGGCTTCACCTATGCCGCTTGCTCCTCCAGTAATTATAGCCACCTTCGCTTCTATTTTGTTCATTACAATACTACGGAGTAGTTAGTATGCAAATTCTTCATAGTTTGGTTATTAAGTATGGAAGGCGGAAAGGAGCCATGTTTGGGCTCTTGTTACGTACAAGTATTAAAAACTTAGTTAACCTAAAGCGGGATGTAACATATTGATTTCACAAACACATCAAACTATGATCAAAAGTAGGCGTATACTATAAGGTTTTAGAGAGAGAAATAGTTAGAGGTTTGGGAACTTAGTGAGAGAAAGTAAAAGTATTATTATGAGCTCCAACCCTCTACCTTGGGAGGTAGAAGGTATTTATATTATCTTACATAAACGCCACCTACGGGCTGTGGATCAGGCATACAGTAGGTAAAGACCTGTCCGTCCTCCACGGTGTTACTTAACTAAATACTTCCTAACATTAAACAACTACGACTACGAGCTTTCTAACGATTACATATACTTGAGGTGACCGACACTTTAATAACTGGATTTACTAAATCCTAACAATCTTCCCCTAAGGGAGGTCACCTCAGAATACATTGAATACAAACAGATATTACATTAAGATTGTTTTTGGATTCTTGTTAAAATTCTTTGCTCAGAAGCCCGTAGTCTTTGATTCATCATTTTTTTCATGATTGGATAATCCAAGTGGAGGTCTTTAACTAATCCACGTGATAATGAGTTTTGAGCCAACTTTGAGATCATCAGCTAACATAAATCTCTGACTCTTCCATTGTGGTATTGATATTATGTGATGTTGTGACATTTGGACCGACATGCTCACATTCTGGATCATGATCTCTTCTCATCAGAGTAGCGGAAGCTTTAGTTGATTCATGATATTTGCAGCGTAGCAGAACCATGGAGTGAAAATATCAGAGTCGTTGATACACTTATCATGATTTCTTTAGAAATGAATGTGTTTTGTGAGCATGCGGCTATGGATTGACCTCTCCATTCGATCATTTGCAAGCGTCGGCGTACACGCATACAACGGTTAGCAATAAAGCGCACGAAAGTGTCTTTGATCACTTTCGTTGAATTGAGGTACACGACCCATGGTTCCCCGTTGATCAGTACAAGTGCACTGTGATCGGTATAATTCTGAAGAATCTCCTTGACAGGGTTTCGCAGCTGCTCTAGCTGTTCTCAAACGGAACGTCTCAAAGAAGACAACACGATGAGTGAACCAATTTAAGATTCACGATTGATGAAAAGAGATTTGAGAAACAATCGAGTACTGATCAATAAAGTGTTTTTGCAATACAACGAGGGTTTTTGAGAAAAATCAATTATCAATCATAAACACCTTTTATATTTGAAATATTAATACACGGTCGATGTGCTAAAGAAAAGAATTTTTAAGCACAACGACCGGTTTTTCAAAGGTATTCGTCAATCCATAACCTGAACCAGGATTGATTCATAATTTTGAATCGCCCCATTGTTTCTGTTCAGTTGTCACATGGTTGATCTATTAGATAGATCTCACATGCCACCTACCAAGAGCTTGTTTGATGTTGGCTCTAGAATGCTTTCCATCTTCATTGTGAATATGTTTGCATATCACTCAGATGTTCAGGCAATACCACAAGGATAATGCGTAGGACTCATAAGATATAATCTCTCTTTCCACATTGTGTGAAACAGAGAGTCTTCATTGACCGTGTCCTAAAGAGATTTATTTGATGATCTCGTGACTCTAGACTCAATTGTGCACATTTGGTTCCTATGCCGGAGACTAGGAAGAGAGTCTCCTTCTTCTATATCAACAATCTCTAAGAGAAAGTCTATAGATTATGTAGGTTCCCCGTAAGAATGAAACAAGCCCTTTTAAGAGGAACTTGAGTAGCTTGGGAAGTTGTAGTGCAGTGCGTCCTTGGGTCCATGATGTCTTGTCTTCAATACCGGTGTTACCTTAGTAACAACCAGTAGCATATGTATTGAACCCGGTTTTTGCCCTAAGGTTGAATTATTGGAGTGCTATTTGTTTTCACCCTTTTCTCATTCAATTCTTTTTCGTTCTTCAACCCCTTCAGTGCTTACCGAGACTTCATAACTAGAACCTTGTTTGGTTTATTCCAATTCTAGCTCTATCTTTGTCCGCACTCTTCCCATATCTCACTTTTCTCCTTTTTTCATCATACCTAAGGACTCTACACTATCTAGTGGATTGTCCCTGGGTAGATCCCTCCGGCTCTGGCGGGATCGTGGGAACGAAGACCTAACCTAACCATCCTTATATCACCATACATAAAGTAAATTTGGTCGGTCTATTTGGTATTGTTCATCTGCCATTGGAACCAATTGAAAACCATTTGAAAATCAATCCAGATACTTGTGATATATTATCAAAGCATTTTGTACCTGAATTGTTTTTGATATTTTTAGAAAAAGAGCTCCCCCTCAACATGTGCATCATGTATTAGTCGTGAGTTTTGAGCTAGGGTGTAGGGTATATATATAGCCTTCGAACCCTAGTACACTTGGGCTTCAAACTTAAGCCACAATCTAAACCTCTTTTCTTATTCAAATACAACTCCTACTAGCCCATATCCTCTCCAAACGCCCCACTATGGAACCAGCCAAATGGGTTTGGATCAAGGAATAAATGGGTCAAGTGCTAACGGGTCAAATACGGTTCACGTTCAAGTTAAACGTATAACGTATTCTTGTGTTTAACGTGTGTGCCCCCAATAGGCTCACACACCATTAGTCGTTTCATGTTAATCCAACTTACATAATCCAACAGCTCCCACGTGGGAGTTGGAGTAGCATATAGCAAAAAAACCAACGACAAAAATGACTAGCAAGGTTCTCACTCGCTATTTAACTAAAGGTGTCTGAGATATAGTTTCTTAAATCTTTTCTCAGTAGCATGGTCATTTAGGTCTTGCTATAATCATCCTTTGTTATTGATGCGCGCAGAAGGCGCGTTCGGGGTCAAGGAAACTTCATTTTCTTCGAGCAAGTTTTTCAGCCTCCTAGGCAGTGAACCTAATCGTTGTAGTGTAGTATGGGGTAAGCCTCGGAGATTGATATCACTCTCTAGGGGAATAGGAATGCTACTAAGAAATATATGACGAGAAGGTGGGATTGAGGATGATTCTTTTTTTCTTTTCTTTTTTTTTTCTTTTTTTTTTATGTTTTTTTAGAAAGCTAATGTAAAATCTCGAGGCAATTGGTTTGGGGGTGGTACTTCTACCGATTACTCTACTTTAACTAATTATCTAATTACTACGGGTAGCTATGTCTAATTGAGGTGTGCTCGTATGATGATTAAAGGTGTGTTCACCTAGATACTGTTACTCCCTAGTTATCTTTTATTGGTTGGTTGAGTTGTCTGATTCCTCCGGGAAAGAGATCAATAATAGAAGAGTGTGTAGTATGTGGGTAACTCAAACGTGTTAGGTTTGAGCACCGAGATCGTTCCGAACGAGGGTTGAATGGAATTTCCAACTCACGTCGCGATTATCGGGATTTGAATGGGAAAAGGGAATAATTTGAAGTTTTCTAAACTACGGGGCAAGGGAAGCATAAAAGGGAAATTACACTACGGGAAATCCTAAATACGCGAATTATACTAAAACGTATTAAAAGAAACGAAAATAAAATGCAACTACGTCTATTCTAAGTCCTAAAAATAATCTAAAATTACTATAACTCTAAAAATGATATTAGAAAATTAACTAAGAATTAAAACTATTTTTTATGATTTTTTTGAAATTTATTTGAATTAAAAACTAATTTTAAACTTTAAAAACTAATTAAAAATACTAAAAATTATAAAAATAAAATGGAAAATTATGAAACTATTTTCCAAAAATCTAAAATAACTCAAAAGACTTTTCAAAACTAATTTTGTATTTTTCTGAAGATTTTTCGAATTTCTATGAATTAAAAAATATTTAAAACTAATTTAAATGCTAAAAATTACCAATTAAACTAGGAAAAATATGGAAAAATTATTTTTTTGCTTTTTATATTTATCTTAATCTATGAAAATTGAAAACTAATTTTTTGGAACCTTTTCTGATTTATTTGTATTAAAAGCTAATTAAAAAGGCTTAAAAACTAATTTAAATCAAGAAAAATATTAAACAGTAACTAAAAATTATGAAAAATTCAGGGAAAATCTAAAATATTATTCTAAATCTATGAAAAATATAAAAACCTATGCTAGTGTGCAGGAAATTGGAGCTGTAGAGTAACTGCCTAATTATAAGCTACTAAGAATAAGCTATAAGCTCCTATAGTGAACTAAATGACCACAGCAGCTAAGGTAAGCTAATATTACTTAAAAGCAACTAAAATGAACTAATCTAAACCTCTATAGTGCAAGCTTTAATGAAATGACTAATTAGAACTTAAGATGAAAACAGCTTATGACACCTACTTTAAGCTCTTTGCAACTGCTTATCCAATAAGCCAAACTGAAAACCAGAACTAGGGAACTTAAGACTACCAGTCAGAGATCACTTGTACCAAATTTCAACCAATTACTAACTAACATGAACAAGTTATGCTCATCGCAAAGTGTTGTGCACCTCGGTGACTGAGAGTGTGCATGAGGTATTTTCAGAAAATGAAGTCTAGTTTAAGTACCTCAAAAGCTATTTTAGAAAATTTATAAAAATAAACTAAAAATATCTTGAAAATCACTAACAATTAAAGTTATGAAACCCAAAATCTCAATAAGTTTATACCAGAAATGAATGATTTACAAATTCAGAAAGAATTGTTCAAAACATGAAAACTCAATTTTGACTTTTAAACACAAACTCTGATTTTGACTAATTTGAAATTCAATCTTCAAGAACAGATTGCAACTAATGATTTTAGATGTAATATGACCAAATAAAGCTAGCTTAACATGATCTAAGCCTAGAATGCAAGCTAACTCAACACTACACTAACTGATAAGCATATGAGAACAGGTTCAATGAAATTTTGACTTATGTGTATCTAGGATGCAAATTTTTGATCAAACCTGACTAAATAAACCTAGGTAAAGCTAATGCAACAGTAAACAACCATAATTCTAACTTCTAACTCATCTGTAACAATTGATCCAAACATTCTTTTTTCTAACTGTCTCATATGCACCTTAATACAGAAATATGTAACTGATGAACTAAAGCTACTACCAACATAAGCAATAATCAATCAAGCTAATTATAACTAGGTACATTAAGCTAAAAACACTAGTAGCAAAATTAACTGATCTAACTGTAGATTGAATGTAAAACAGAAAATGGCACTCACAAATGTCCAGCTACTATGGCCTGCCAATGAAAAACTAATAATCACTATTCTAAATCTGATCTCAAACCCACATCAAAACAAAGCTAACCCAAATCCAAATCCATAGCAGCAATTCAACACCATTCAACCTTTGATTTTGAAAAATGAACTTATATTGATTAATGTGAATTTAGAGTGTGGATTCTGAGTAGCACCTTAATAAGCACTTAATAAGCTTAGAAACACTTATCATAACACAAACTTTACATGAATTAAACTTGAAAGCAGATTTGGGATATTTTTTTAATTTTCAAGTATTTTTCTGATTTCTCTTTTATTTTTGTTTAGAGAAATATGAAAACTGAAAATGATGAGTAATGACGGGATAAAGCAAACTAAAATGAAATGAAACTAATGCAACGGTAAAGCATAAAATTAGAAGAAAAATGAAATTTGAAGCTAAAAGGATTATATTAATTGAAGAGCTGAATACAAATTGTAATTTGAAAACAGGAATTTAAACTAAAAATATTAAGAACATTTTAAAACTAACACTACTCAGAAAATACACTCTATACTACTCCTACACTACTTGAATCTAATCTGTGATCAGGGGTCCTATTTATACTAGAGCTTGAGGTCTTGAGAAGGATCTGGAATACATCATTTGTGCTTTCTCTTGGACGTTTTGAGCCATCAGATCAATCCCACATGTCACTAATCAATATCAACCCTTGGATGAGAATCACCATGTATCAATGACCAATCAGAGAGCAGCTTTTGAGTGGATTGACACACGGATGCGGCATCCGTGTGTGTCGAAGGTGTCGTAGAAATACGGATATACCCTCAATTTAAGTGATTGTAGCCAATTGATGCCAAGGGTATTCTAGGGTTATTCATTTGCTGGGTTTAGTGGAATTTGGGGGGAAATTTGGCGGGTTGGGATTTTATATAGTATTTTGTTTATTTTTGACCGGGTTTGGGGAGTTTGACCAGGGTCCATTGGGTATACGGGTTAAGAGTATTAAAACGGGTTGGGGTGTTGGACCGGGTCTATTAGATGTTGGGCTTGGACATAGGTTTGGGCCAAGGTTTTTTAAAAATATGGACTTAGGATATAAATTGGATCCAAGGTGTAACTTCAAGGATTAATGATGTACAATTCTGAATTTCAGGGACCGTACTTGTAAATTCTGAAATTATCTTTCAAGGATCATTATTGTCATTCTCAAATAAACCAAGGACCATGTTTGCCAAATCTGAATCTTCAGGGACTAAAGTTGTCATTTTGAGAAGTGATTGTCCAAACTTGCAAATTCCCTCTCTAGCCTCAGCTTTTGCACTCTTCTTTCTCTCGTGCTCGGTTTTCTTGGCGGCTTTCTTTTTTTTTGTCGGTTTGTCACATCCGTGCACTGCACATGCAAAAATTCAAGAAACACGCAAATGTTAACAATAAACGGCTCTTTCTTGGTTATTTTGGGTCAGTTTTGATAAATAAAAGATATGTGTTTAAGCACATATCAAAATATCCCAGACGAGACCATTGTCGTGTCCCCACGCAATGCAATCAACTCACGCTTTTAAAACCAAGGATTTCAATCTCTTTCTACTAAACCTATGAAGAAGTAGCAAAGATTCCTCAAAAGAGATTAACAACGCCTTAATTCTAAAAATGCCCCGTTTACCTTTTAATTCACATGTAGATATTATGATTAAGCACATTCTGATTATGAGTGACGGTTTGTTGAACTTTCATATCGATCAATAACTCCAACATTTTTCAAAAGACATGTTAGGATCACGGAGTAGAAAACACAACACAGCTTGAAGTGACCATACGGATAGAATACATCGTCCCTGATTTTTCACAAGTCCCCAAACTAAGCGTAAAATCGAAATCATTGTTAAATATGACTCTAGATGCTAACACTACCCATGGAAGTTACTTGTGTAATTACCTTTTGCTCCCATTTTCCTATTTTCCTCTAGATTTTTTTATTTTTGTGAGAAATGAATTTCTTCATATGTTCTCGTTTCGATAACTTTTATTCCGATAAAGATATAAAGCTAAGTCGCTAATTAGTTATCCACCTTCCCTCGAAAACCATTGCACACAAGAATGAGGTCCACATCAAGGTCCTAATTTCACACGATTTAGGGAGAATATCCTTTTTATGGCGACCGAGACAACACATCTACGAGTCCAGAGATAGAAGATTTATTTAGACATCTCCCGGATCCGAAGTTTGGCTTAACACTATTTCAGCACAGTTGCATTTTTGCAATTTAGGCCCTTGGTCTTTTAAACCACTAACTCAACGGGATTACCGCTTTATCAGAAGTCTTATTATGACTTTGGATTTTCCTCTGCCTTTATAGAAGTCTATGACAACTTTTATAGCTTTGGATTTTCTAATTTTAAAACATTTGGGCTTTATTTCATGTTAATTTTTGTGCCAAACTCCAAACCCTACGGCTTTTATAACAATAGAAACAATAGCACAAACTATCAGAATCAGTTGTCTATTACACCTAACAACAGCGAGTACCTCGATGTGTACCCAACTCTCATGGGCAAAGATTCTCTAAAGAAGACAAAAAACTAACTATCGCCAAAAACTCAACATCTCTAATTATTATTAGACAAATATAGGGTGAAACAATTTTGTGGGAACAAAAAGCCATAAGTACCTTCGATGGGCTCTAAAGAGAACCAACTACTCCACGCTTAGCATCTAAACTCATAAGTAACTCTATCGATCTCCGCAAATTAAAAATCCCAAATAATGAGATCCGCGGATGCTTAGCCGATAATTAAATTATCTATGGTTAAGGGAACAAGCTAGGGCTCAACACGCCCGGTCAAGTCAGAATTCTATTCCTACTCTCACCAGCGGAAAGTCAACAAGGTGTCAAAACATATATTAACTTAGCAAATGCTTAAATCTAAATGATTAAGTAATGCATATTTAAAATCACTTTCGAGCTTGCAAAATTCTTGGCCTTGTGAGCTAGAATTAGCATTTTATAGCTTCTTGTCTAAGAGACTAGCAAACTTTTAGGTCAAAAGACTAGCAAAAGCTTCAAAAAATTTTAAATTTTCTCATTTTGCACAATTTTTTTTTCTAAGGAAAAACGGGTTCGCGAGTTCACGACAAAAAAAATAAGCAAGTGCGGTCAAATCAAATCGAAGATTACCCTACCCAGACTAGAACGAAACATTGTCCTCAATGTTTAAAAGCAAGGGTATCAATGAAAATCTAAAAGCGTTAGTATGCTAAAAGATAAACGTTAGTCGATAAGATTAGGATATCGGATTTCCATCAGCATCGAACATGAAACTCGAGTAGAGAAAAAACAAACTTCGAGCACGAGAGTCTTCATATTGGGAAAATCCTACACATAACATCACAAACAACCAAACACGAGAAATCGAAGAGGCTAACCCCTTCACGTCACTTATTAGAAAATAGAAAGAAGATAGAAGGATAAGCATGGGGTGCCTCCCACGAGCGCTACTTGTTTTTTATCAACGAGTCGCTAGCCGACTCGTCCCGAATCATTTGTCCTTAGGGAAGAAAATGGTAGAGATACAGGGGTCAAAAACAGTGTCCTCATTCCGAAAGAATGAGACTGGGTGGGTTGGGAGGGAAAAGAAAGGGCTCAAGCACATAAAGAATAACTCCTCCCAAACTCACATAAGGCATATGAAAGAACGATCCATCATCGGTTTTTTGGCGGGCGAGAAGGATGAAGGATCGATAAGAGAATACTCCAAAGAAGTTGGGAGCTCATGGTATAGAAAGGTGTTACTCAAAAGTTCATCAACGAAGGCATCCAAGAGAAGATCCTTATCTCGAATGACATTTTTAGCATAAAACTCATCAACGCATATCCCGGGGTTGAAAATATTGTCTTCACATGCGGGCTCATCGGGATAAGTGAGGGTCGACTCAACAGAGGAAGGAGAATCATCATTAAGCAAGCTTTCAAGAAAAAGGACATCTTGATCGAGTCGCACCGTCACTCTCAATATCCGGCGGTATTGGATCATCAAGAAATAAGTCGATTTCTTCCATATCAGAATCATAAGGAGGATTATCAAGAATATCGTCAGTCAACCACTTTAGTCAATTCATCAATCTCCATTATATCTTCAGTGTCGGATTCATCACTTTCTTCATCTTGCATAACATCACATGGCGGGAGAGAAAGGTGGAACAGAGATGGGACAAGTGGTGTGCTCGAGGCTAGCAATATCCACCACTTCGTTGTGGTCTCTGAATCGGACTCAAAATCTTTATCGAAGAGGATTAACCATAAGGTGTAGTCGTTCTTGAATTCAAAAAGTGGATTTGAGAAAATCCCAGAAGTAACCTTGGAAATGTCAAGAGAATCACTTAAAAGCAATCACAATCAACTGTCAGATAAATCCTCGGACTCACTTGGGCTTGGGTCAAGGCTCTCAACACTAGACGATTCCGTTTCCGGAATAGTGCTAAGAGGCTCGTCCCCCATTATGAGAGAATCCTCGGGTTCAACAATTATCGAAGACATAGAATCATCGACCTCTTCCAAAACGATGTCACTTCTCTCAACCGGCGTGAGAGAAGGGGAAGGGTCAGAAATGAAAGGCTCAGAAACGGGAGTGGGATTGCCACTCGGAGGAGTATAATCGTCATCAGAATCAGAATCGTAATAATATGTAGTTGGACGATGTCGGATCACTTTCGCGGCTTCTTCAGCTAATAATTCACGATAGATCTTCTGAGGAGGATCTTCTTTTCCGTGGGTAAATTTATCAAGAAGATTCTTAAGATCACTCATTATTTCCAGAAATTGTGGATTAGACATTAGTGAAGGTTGTGGTTGAACTTCTTGGTATTGTGGAGGTGGGTTATAAGGATAATCGTAATTGTTACAAGGAACTTGCTCGTAAACAATCGGATTCTGCATCTGACAATCGGAATTAACGTGCGGACCTCCACAATACTCAAACATGCGATTGTTGTGACGAATACGGGTAATGTTCATAACCAAAGGTTGAGTTGTTAAATTGAACTTGACATTGAAAACCTTGGTGAGGACCACCACAGTACTCACAAGAGTATGATTCCGGCTCATGGTACAGAGGTTGGTTAGGAAAGTCGGTTGTCTCGTTGTAAGGATTGTGGTGAAACTCGGTTCCTGATTGTCCATTACTACAACCGGGACAATTCCCACCATATTCGGGTCCGCTACACCATATGCACAAGAGCTGATAAATCGAATAATTATCCGGATAAGAGTTAGCGATTTCCACCATTTCTGTGATAGGCTCGGGAGTCACCGGGCTCGAAACATATTCCATTTCCTCACAGGAGGGGTAGGAATCGAGGGTTCCTCAAGTAAATTCTTCCACCATGCTTTTATATCATCATCATTATGAAGAGTTTCCTTTTGTTCTAGCGTGTGCATAAAGCGGCGAGATCTGGATTCGGATTAATAAAATTCTGGCATACATTACAAAATCCATCTCGACAATTATTTCCGCACGAGTCGCAAATACA
This sequence comes from Chrysanthemum makinoi, assembly GCA_910596185.1. Classification (NCBI taxonomy): domain Eukaryota; kingdom Viridiplantae; phylum Streptophyta; class Magnoliopsida; order Asterales; family Asteraceae; genus Chrysanthemum; species Chrysanthemum makinoi. The sequence goes on along the minus strand of OU343222.1, from coordinate 250,849,429 downwards.
TTTCAAACATCGATATTGATTTTCGTCCATACGGCTTTGGCAATGAAGGCAACGACGATAAGAACATATCTCGGGTTGTGGCGGATGGTCAGAAAAACTTTTAGAGTCATCGAGAGATTGTTTGTCGTCTAAGTCGCACCAATAGCAAGATTTTAGAACGGGGTGTCCACATCGCTCACATACACATTCTGGATTCAAACAACAATACTGATCTTCTTCCATACGGCCTTTGCAATGAAAACAATGACGATATTTGATTGTTTCCATGGAAATTGAACATATAGAGGGTTAAGGAGAAAGAATTATCGTGTTAGAGGATAAAGAAGAATATTTTTGGGTTTTTATATTTAAGAAAACTTTGAAAACACAATCTTTTTGTAATCTTCACGTCAACGGTGCGGTAGCTCTCAAAGTACGCTGCAGCGGAGCGAACGAAGAGTGGATCGTTCTTCAGTCTGCAATTTAATGTCAAGACTTTCCTTATACCCGTGTATAGGTTGTACCTTCAAGGTGAGCCGCGTAACAATTAGCTTCGGGTTTTTTTGTTGGTTTTTTAATTTTTATGGTTTTGGAAACACTCTAGGAAGAATGTTTTGGTTTTTAGATGTTTTTGGGTTTTTTTAGAAAAAGATATATATACAAAAATGACGGTAACTTCACTCGGGGAAGGATCTTCAAATGCACGCGATTCGAGACGGAATACGAAAACTCGCTACAAGCCCTCCCCGGCAGCGGCGCCAAAAATTGATTCCTCCGGGAAAGAGATCAATAATAGAAGAGTGTGTAGTATGTGGGTAACTCAAACGTGTTAGGTTTGAGCACCGAGATCGTTCCGAACGAGGGTTGAATGGAATTTCCAACTCCGTGATTATCGGATTTGAATGGGAAAAAGGAATAATTTGAAGTTTTCTAAACTACGGGGCAAGGAAAGCATAAAAGGGAAATTACATTACGGGAAATCCTAAATACGCGAATTATACTAAAACGTATTAAAAGAAACGAAAATAAAATGCAACTACGTCTATTCTAAGTCCTAAAAATAATATAAAATTACTATAACTCTAAAAATGATATTAGAAAATTAACTAAGAATTAAAACTATTTTTTATGATTTTTCTGGAATTTATTTGAATTAAAAACTAATTTTAAACTTTAAAAACTAATTAAAAATACTAAAAATTATAAAAATAAAATGGAAAATTATGAAACTATTTTCCAAAAATCTAAAATAACTCAAAAGACTTTTCAAAACTAATTTTGTATTTTTCTGAAGATTTTTCGAATTTCTATGAATTAAAAACTATTTAAAACTAATTTAAATGCTAAAAATTACCAATTAAACTAGGAAAAATATGGAAAAATTATTTTTTTGCTTTTTATATTTATCTTAATCTATGAAAATTGAAAACTTATTTTTTAGAAACTTTTCTGATTTATTTGTATTAAAAGCTAATTAAAAAGGCTTAAAAACTAATTTAAATCAAGAAAAATAGTAAACAGTAACTAAAAATTATGAAAAATTCAGGGAAAATCTAAAATATTATTCTAAAACTAGGAAAAATATAAAAACCTATGCTAGTGTGCAGGAAATTGGAGCTGTAGAGTAACTGCCTAATTATAAGCTACTAAGAATAAGCTATAAGCTCCTATAGTGAACTAAATGACCACAGCAGCTAAGGTAATCTAATATTACTTAAAAGCAACTAAAATGAACTAATCTAAACCTCTATAGTGTAAGCTTTAATGAAATGACTAATTAGAACTTAAGATGAAAACAGCTTATGACACCTACTTTAAGCTACTGCAACTGCTTATCCAATAAGCCAAACTGAAAACCAGAACTAGGGAACTTAAGACTACCAGTCAGAGATCACTTGTACTAAATTTCAACCAATTACTAACTAACATGAACAAGTTATGCTCACTGCAAAGTGCTACACACTTTCATTGGCTGAGAGTGTGCACAGGGTATTTTCAGAAAATGAAGTCTAGTTTAAGCACCTCAAAAGCTATTTTAGAAAATTTATAAAAATAAACTAAAAATATCTTGAAAATCACTACCAATTAAAGTTATGAAACCCAAAATCTCAATAAGTTTAGACCAGAAATGAATGAGTTACAAATTCAGAAAGAATTGTTCAAAACATGAAAACTCAATTTTGACTTTTAAACACAAACTCTGATTTTGACTAATTTGAAATTCAATCTTCAAGAACAGATTGCAACTAATGATTTTAGATGTAATATGACCAAATAAAGCTAGCTTAACATGATCTAAGCCTAGAATGCAAGCTAACTCAACACTACACTAACTGATAAGCATATGAGAACAGGTTCAATGAAATTTTGACTTATGTGTATCTAGGATGCAAATTTTTGATCAAACCTGACTAAATAAACCTAGGTAAAGCTAATGCAACAGTAAACAACCATAATTCTAACTTCTAACTCATCTGTAACAATTGATCCAAACATTCTTTTTCTAACATCTCATATGCACCTTATCGAAATATGTATGCGATGAACTAAAGCTACTACCAACATAAGCAATAATCAATCAAGCTAATTATAACTAGGTACATTAAGCTAAAAACACTAGTAGCAAAATTAACGATCTAAGCATAGATTGAATGTAAAACAGAAAATGGCACTCACAAATGTCCAGCTACTATGGCCTGCTAATTGAAAAACTAATAACCACTATTCTAAATCTGATCTCAAACCCACATCAAAACAAAGCTAACCCAAATCCAAATCCATAGCGACAATTCAACACCATTCAACCTTTGATTTTGAAAAATGAACTTATATTGATTAATGTGAATTTAGAGTGTGGATTAGTGCACCTTAATAAGCACTTAATAAGCTTAGAAACACTTATCATAACACAAGCTTTACATGAATTAAACTTGAAAGCAGATTTGGGATATTTTTTTAATTTTCAAGTATTTTTCTGATTTTTCTTTTATTTTTGTTTAGAGAAATATGAGCGAAAATGATGAGTAATGACGGATAAAGCAAACTAAATGAAATGAAACTAATGCAACAAGATAAAGCATAAAATTAGAAGAAAAATGAGATTTGAAGCTAAAGGATTATAATTGAAGAGTGATACAAATTGTAATTTGAATACAGGAATTTAAACTAAAAATATTAAGAACATTTTAAAACTAACACTACTCAGAAACTACACTCTATACTACTCCTACACTACTTGAATCTAATCTGTGATCAGGGTTCCTATTTATACTAGAGCTTGAGGTCTTGAGAAAGATCTGGAATACATCATTTGTGCTTTCTCTTGGACGTTTTGAGCCATCAGATCAATCCCACATGTCACTAATCAATATCAACCCTTGGATGAGAATCACCGTATCAATACCATCCAGAGCAGCTTTTGAGTGGATTGACACACGGATTGCCAGCGTGGCATCCGTGTGTCAAAGTGTGTCAGTGAAAGTACGGATATACCCTCAATTTAAGTGATTGTAGCCAATTGATGCCAAGGGTATTCTAGGGTTCTTCATTTGCTGGGTTTAGTGGAATTTGGGGGGAAATTTGACGGGTTGGGATTTTATATAGTATTTTGTTTATTTTTGACCGGGTTTGGGGAGTTTGACCAGGGTCCATTGGGTATACGGGTTAAGAGTATTAAAACGGGTTGGGGTGTTGGACCGGGTCTATTGGATTTTGGGCTTGGACATAAGTTTGGGCCAAGGTTTAAAAATATGGACTTAGGATATAAATTGGATCCAAGGTGTAACTTCAAGGATTAATGATGTACAATTCTGAATTTCAGGGACCATACTTGTAAATTCTGAAATTATCTTTCAAGGATCATTATTGTCATTCTCAAATAAACCAAGGACCATGTTTGCCAAATCTGAATCTTGAGGACTAAAGTTGTCATTTTGAGAAGTGATTGTCCAAACTTGCAAATTCCCTCTCTAGCCTCAGCTTTTTCACTCTTCTTTCTCTCGTGCTCAGTTTCTTGGTTTTGGCTTTCTTTTGTCGGTTTTGTCACAGCCGTACCTGCACATGCAAAAACTCAAGAAACACGCAAATGTTAACAATAAACGGCTCTTGCTTGGTTATTTTGGGTCAGTTTTGATAAATAAAAGATATGTGTTTAAGCACATATCATTGTCACGTCCTTTATCTTAACCCGTTGTATTCCTAAAGGTCGTAGGGTATGCGTGGTCCCTAGTTCTTCGAGGTTATCTCTCGTATATGACTCCTGAATTGAGCAAGCCTAAGCTATTTCGTCCATGAACCATATCATCATAAAGCATACTCAAGCATTAAATACAACGAAGATGCCTAGTTGCACTCCTAAGCCAATTTCAATTAAGATAAAAAACAACCTAACAATAATCAATAACTAGGTTTCATAGATCTAAGCAAACACACAAGTAATTTAGCTAGACATGATAGACAAGCAAGCAAACACACAATCAATCGAATATAGCATAGACATAATGATAAATTGAATTAACAAACTTATGTCGAAGTGTAAAATAGGGTATGGGACCCTAGAATAATGTCCAAGTCAGACTACAACTGAGTTAGGGTTTGCTCTCCAAAATTCTACCTCTTAAAATACAGAAAAATCAAATTCTATATATAGATTTACAATCGCGACATCGTCACCTTTTGCATGGGACGCCGTCAGGTCACCGTCATTAGGGTTTCGATTGGGCCAAGTCATCGATGGGACGATGTCACATTAGAGTTGTGACATCATTGGTATTTAGTTGAGACGTCGTCTTGATTCTAGATCTGGGCCGTCTGGGTTGAAAACTGTGAGTGACGCTCTCCATAATTAAAGTGTGACGCCGTCAGGTTATAAGACCAGAATTTTCTGAGCCGTCACGTGCATGTTTTGATCAAGTCTTCATAGAGGGACGACGTCGCCCTTTGGATGGGACGCCGTCAATTTCTGCTGATCAGTCTTGAGTGGCTTCGATCTTGACTTTGCCATTATCTTCATGTATTTGCTCCTTTTCGTCTAAATGTGCTTCATTCCAGCATTTTGCTTCCAAAAGACCCAAAAAGTAAAAAGGAATAGTTCATAACAAGTAAAAGCGTCACGATAGTTATAACAAGCACATAAATTATATGCTAGCACCTCACAAGTGGTGTTTGGATTCTCTCATCTCTCGGGTTTATATGAAATATAATACGAATGGAAATGGAAGATAAACACTCATTACCTGGCATAGTACATAGATTACCATAAGGTTGAGAATAGATCAAACCTCCACCGCTTTGGCGTAAGCACCTAGGAACAACTATCTAAGAGGTCTTTACAAGGGTTGTAACGTTAGGCTTAGGGTAGGGAAACAAAGGGTTTTGTTGGATAGGGGATATTTAGTGGTGGCAAGTCAAAAATCTTATGTTGCAAGCATGTAAAGCGTGGCGTTGCTAAGCCAAGACTCGACTCACTAACTCTAGATAACTTGAGACAAAACAAACATAAATTTAAAAACATAAACATAAAGATAGATGTAGGATGGTAGACCGTATGTTTTTTTTTTCATTTTTTCATTTTTTTTGAACACTCTCTTTTTTCGATTTTTTTTCCATACCTTTTTATTCTACCATCCTTTACGATAACATAAAAATATAGGGGATTTATAGGGGCATCCCTACACTTGAGTTTTTATTTCTCTAACACTAATTGACCCGATTTAAAAAGATCAAAACACTTGGAGTATTTAATTACGTAGACAAAGGGTTATCGTTCTTTCCATTTACTCCATAAAATGTTACTTTTTACCCATTCGTCCCAATCGTCCCAAAACTGTGTACAAAAGATATGACTCGACTTAGCAACCATGCAAGTAAATAGATATTCGAACTAAGGGTTTAGTAATGATAACAATAATGCACTAAAGGTGAGTGCATACAAGGTAGGCTAAGGCGATTTGGGTGTACATTTGGGGGTGGATTGTAAACAATGCTCTTCATTGATATTCTGGAAAACCAAAACATCATGAGAACCGCGAAAAGGATAGGCTAAGAGGGGTGAACTAGGGGTATCGTGTACTAGAGATGAATACATCGCAAGGGTGTGGGGTAATTACTCAACCGTTGTGGAAGATGTAATTATAATACAGGTTTCAAACAAGGGTTATCATAATGCCTCTTATCACTTAGTTATTCCTAACTACACAAGTGTAGTCTCACTAGCGATTTCGGAATGCATCACAAAACAAGTTCTAGAATCTATTATACTACCGGTACACTCTCTAAGCATTAAAGATGAATGTTTTTATTCCTAAAGATCTAGGGGCGAACCTCACAGTTTTGGGGTGGAATTTGAGTGGTAAACGGTTTTTGTGCTAGTCATGTAATTCCTATTGCTAGGACCTAAGATATATCAACCTTATCACTTTACCAAGCAAACCAAACACAAGTAGCACCACGAACACAAACAGTATGCGTAGAATAAGAAAGAAAAGATGAAGAGATGGTGACTTGAAATATGTATAAGTCGTGTATGTTTAGAGATAAAAGGAAAAAATGAAAACAATAAGTTGTATATTGCTTCAAAGGAAAACACACACACACACACTTTCAAGCACACCCCTCAAATGACATACTTGAGGTATTTATATAGAGATGATGCCTAAGGGCTTGGCCATGGGCTGAGAGATGGGCTTGGACATGGATTGGGTTACATGAACTTATACAAGGCTAACTTAACTAAACGTCTAACCATTTAGCTTAGCCCAATCCATGAGCCCTTTGACTATTCTAGCACGATATCTAACACACGTTACAAAGTTCCTAAATGTGAATGACCATCACTTCTAATAAAAACAATATAACATCTTATTGTTTTCATTTCTTTCCTTTATCTCTCTAAACATACACGACTTATACATATTTCAAGTCACCATCTCTTCATCTTTTCTTTCTTATTCTAATATCATTTTGTGTTTGTGTGTTTCTTGGTAAAGTGATAAAGGTTGATATATCTTAGGTCCTACAATTGGTATCAATCGCCTAACAATGGTTTAGGTGTGTTTGTGTTTGTTTTGAAGGGTTGGTACGTAAGTTTAATAATAGTTCTGAGTAGGATATTTGTCATTTAAAGCTTTAATTTTTGCACTTTAAAATTCAAGATTCTTGTGGTTTAAGGTTTATTTGGTGCTAAAGTTTCAGTTTTTGCAAAAAGTTCGAAGCTTTACGTGTTTTTCTTCATTTTTGAACTCGTATTTCGTTCGTTGGTCATTTCTACTCGTAACTTTTCTAAGCACTTTGGGTGAAAAAGGTCAACATTTTTGGGTTATTCGAGTGTTTTTAAGGCTATCTTGCAAATGAAATCATTTGAATCGTTGGAAATTTCTTGCAGCGTAGAAGTCAAAAAAACCCTAGTTTTCTACGCATAACATTTTGGTGAAGAATCTTTGAGCTATAACGGTTACTCAGTGCTTCCCTCACTTGGATAAGTGTGTGGAACACTTCGACTTGTGGATATCCCTTACGCTTTGTGAGTGTAAAGGATTTTTAGTTCTTAACCATAGTTTACGCATAAGCTAAAAGCTTACGAGTAACTCTACGCATAACTTCACAATTCCGCGTAAGGTTTACGAGTAACTTTTTGTCTACGCATAAGCTTAAGGTTACGCGTTAGAACTTGTTTTCACGCATAAGGATTCCTACGCCTAAGCGATCGCGCATAAGATCCTCGCCTAAGATCCTCGCGCAAAGATCCTACGCATAAGCACAATCTCTACGCCTAAGCCTCGTCTACTTGTAACTTTGTTTTCGCCTAAGCTCTTTCTACGCATAAAGGTTTAAAAAAATAAAATAAAATAAAATAAATAAATAAATAAATTTGGCGGGAAAACTTAAATTTTTGATTAAAATTTGAGTAAAATTTAAATTTTTGAGGAGACTAAACGTTCACTTTTTACGCGAAATTCAAATTTTGGTTGCTGTGAAAATTTTGGTCAAAAATTCAAATTTTTTTGCCTAAATTCAAATTTTTCGAGTCAAATTTGGCGTCAAAATTGTCATAACTCAAAATTTTCATACGTCCTTAGAATTGATTTTTATAGTGAATTTCAAATTTTGGGCGAAAATTTTTTAGAACCAAGGTTACGAGTACGACTTTCAGAAACACCTCAACTGAGCTTTATCTTCTATAACACAACTCCTTTATCGTTGAATCGATCATACATCAACTTTATCATATCATACCTTCATCAATGGCAACTCAACAAGACATTCATGCAGCCGGTGCCGAAAATCGTCCTCCTATGTTGGCAAAAGGTGGTTATCTTCAATGGACAAGTCGTATGCTTCGTAACATCAAGACCAAACCTAATGGAAAACTCATGATTAAATCCATTCAGGATAGACCCTTCAAGCCTCGACAAGTTCATGTACCTGGAAATGCAGATGCAACACCTCCCGTCCCACCATCTTTTCGTCTTCAATACTCTGAATACCCTGCTGAGAGGATGAAACAAGTCGGCAGATGACATGGCAATTCATATTATCCAACTGGGTTTACCAATAGACATCTTTCTTTGCGGTGAAGCGGTTGTGAAAGCTTTCGATATGTGGGAACGTGTTAGACGGCTTTGTCATGGAATAGAAATTGGTCAACAAGACATGGAGAACAAGCGCTGAATGGGAAAAGTTCACATCTACACCAGGAGAATCCATTGAATCCTACTATGGAAGGTTTTGCACTTTGATGAATGAGCTTATCGAAACAAGTGACACCCAGAACTATCGTTCAAAACATCAAGTTCCTGAACAATCTTCCAAAAGAATGGGGACGATATGTCACTATTGTCAACCAAACAAAAGACCTTCATCAGGTGAACTTTGATCAATGAATGATTTTTGAAACAAACAAAGCTGAAGTGAATGTAGTCAGGAAAGAAAGATTGGCAAAGAATCATGATCCATTGGCACTTATTGCAAAGACTCAACCTTCATTGAATACACAACAACAAGCTTCATCATCTTCCAACAACAACAACTTGCAGCAATACATTCCACAACCACAACAACAATTCTATCGGATCAACAATACGGAACTAAGAATCGATCTGAAACTGACCCGAAGCGACCTTACAACAAATATACTCTTTATTGGGTAACGCACTAAAAAGTCGCTATTCCACACCAACTAACAACAACCAAAGGATTTCGTCAAACACTTCACGTAGGCAAATTGCACAACGGGTGTGAATATGGGTAATCAAGGTCAACGGTTGGAGTTATTGGGAATCAGCGAGACATGCTACTGGATTTCGGCCGGTTCCATATCGGGTATCAGATGAGACGAGAATGTTGGGAATAGAGCGATGGGTAATCGGAATGGAATGTTGACTCGATCATTGGGAATTATGGAAATGTGAATCGGGTAATCGAGGTTAAGTGTTATAACTGTCAAGGAATGGGTCACATGGCACGAAACTGTCCCACTAAGTCACACAAGAAGAATCTTTGAGTTTCTTGAGCTATGTGTTAGCACGAAGCAAGCGAGGGGATGCAGTTGAGTCTGAGGAAAATGATTTTTCGCTATTGGATGATTTGGAAGACCTCGAGGAAATCAATCAGACTGCATATTCATGGCAAATCTTCAGGAGACAAAATGCGACACTTACTCACGGCGCACCTCCGTCTATGATGCCAATCACAGTATCTAAGGTACCAATCATTGATCCATGCTATAACAATGTCATATTTGATGTGTTTACTCAACAACATTACATTGGCCATGCACCTACTTATGATACATACATGGACAATCCGAGTTGTAGCAATACTAACTCTGAAACTCCGATGTGGATCCTAGTGGAGCCGTGTGGCACAAAATCTGAGCGATGAGGAAACACGTGCTTATTTTGAATCATTAATCAATCATTGTGGCATTGAAATTGAAAAAGTGAGTAAGGTCAATCGCGAAGTTAAGGCGCGAATGTTAAATTCACCACTGAGCTTGAGAGTTACAAGGAGCACGCCAAAGCTTTTGAATTTCATACAAACAAAGTTTCAGAATTAGAAATTGGTTATCGAGATTCTGTTTTAAGAGAAAAACAATTGCAACTCAAATATGATACACTTGATGTGAATCTGAATTTGAAAATAAAATCTTTAAACAAGGAAATTTCTGATTAAACAACCAACTTTCTAAACAAAAGCATTGTTTTCGATCTTGAAAAGAGAGAAAGCAGTTGATTCTGATTTTTCAAAACGAGAAGATTCTCTTCTTGATGAAATTCGGATAAAAATGAAACTAAAAAAAAAATTGGATAATTTACTTCTTACGGGTCATTCGCTAAAACAAACAAGATACTTTCTAATCAAGTAAATCCGATTTTTCATACTTCACATAAAATGGCTCTTGGTAACTACCTCTGGTTTCCTCAAGAAAGCTTAGAAAGAACAGAATGTGTTGAACAATGGAAAACCTTTGCATGAACCCATAATTGTGCATGATTCTCTTGAAACGTTGGAACTATCGGAGGAGAGTAGATCAAAAATGAAACAAAAACATTCGGAAATCAAACCAATTGATTATAACAAATGGAACAAAATTAATGGTATTTCGTTTGTTTCTCAATCAACGTTTTCCACCAAACCAAGTGTTTCAAACAAAGTGTCAACACCAGTTTCAAAACCAGTTTCAAAACCAGTTGCAACTCCTGTAGTTGTCTCAAAATATTTTTCGAAAATCGAACAAATGTCTTCAAACAATCCTTTTAACACAAGTGATGCCAGAAGCATTTTAGATGACGTTAAAACTAGAATTGGGTATCTTCAAGAGACTGTCAAATCTAAAACCAATATTACTACTAACATCTGGTTTACTCGTCATGATGACGAAACGAAAAGTTTTTGAAACTCAAATTGAACCTCAGTTAAGCGGCATCAGTCGAGGGTAATTCATTTGAACAAGCGTTTTGAAAGAAACAGCTGACTTTGTCAAGGACCATAAATCTCTAGTAAAGCAAGCTAATGAAAGTGTTGAACACATCAAAGTTTTGGAAAATTTGAATGATTCTCTCTTCGAAGATGTTATGACTACCGATATCATGTCCATTATTTTACAAACATATTCTATTGAAGATCATGAAAGACTCCAGTCTGAGACCTCCGCAATTGTTTCAAAATATGAAAAGCTCTTGAAAAACTTGAAAAAGAAAACGTGTCCTATTTTAAACAACTTGATCGAAAAACCGAGGAATGCAAGTATGACAAACTATCGTATGAGCGTGCCTACAAGGACATGCAAGAGCAAAATGATCTTTTGAGAGTTCAGTTGGAAAGTCTAAAAGGAAAGGCTGTGGATACTAAGTTTGCAAAACCATTGACTGAGGAGAAAACAAATGTTCCCAAACCGGTTTCCAAACAAAAAATGTATGTTTCTCAGTTTCCTCCAAAGTCAATGAGAAAAATGATTTGTCAAAAACAGTCATCCACAGACTTTGCCTATTAAAAGCGAATTATCAAAGGTTTTGAAAAACTGTTTTTGATAAAGGAAAAGTGATTACACATGGCATTTCTAAGACTAGTACACGGAATGTGACCAAAAATCCAGTTAAAAATCTGCGGTTCTAACAACATGGTCAACAATCACTATCTAGAAGAAGCTAGGAAAAAGGCACAGACTCGAAAGGACAGAATTTTAGGTGCAACATCTAGGGTGATGAATTCTACAAGAGCTCAAGGCACTACTAATAGTAGTAAACCATTACCTAGGAACACTCTACAAAAGACTAGGGATTGGCTTGCATCTAAGAGTAGTTAGCAAAAGAAAATGCTACGCCCTTAGAAAACAACACTAGGAATTCTAAGTCTTTTTCGAACAAGAATCAATTTCCAAAAGATTGTAGTGACAAAGTTAAAGCTGCTGTTTTAAACAAGAATATTGAATTTGTGTGTACTACATGTAAAAAATGTGTCTTTTCATCTAATCATGATGCAGGTGTCTCACAATATCTCAAGAAAGATAATTCTCGTGCCAAGGCACAATCCACTAAGACACCAAATAGAAACAAACCCGTTGACAAGATGAACATCAAAAGAAAACCTAATAGGTGGATCTCTTCAGGACGTAGTTTTTCAAAAATGAGTCTTCCGCTATACGATAAAAAACAACTCCTAGATCTTACCTTAGGTGGATACCCACGGGAAAAGTTTTCAACCAAGTTGGTCTTAGATGGATTCCCACAGGAAAGATTTTTGATACTTGCACCAACACAGATAATAGTGAAAATCATCAGGATAAGGAAGTAGAAACCACTACAACCGTTGATAGTGATCACTCACCGCGTGAGGAATCTTGTACTTCTAACACTATTATTTGTGAAAACTCTTCTTCTTTGGTTGCAGGTGAATCAAATATCTCGAGAACCAGCTCATCAGAGGGTTCTAATTCTGTAAACTCTTCTTCTTCATTCTCTCTTTCTTCTATCTTTGATTTTCCATTTCTTTTATAAAACCAACAAAAGCAAAATACAAAAATAGAAAATTTTTCAAAAAATTCAAAAACAATATAAAATCAAAAATCCAAAAATATTCTTCTCACGACATGTCTCTTGTATAATCGATATTCTGTATGTTTCTAGAAATGTCATTCAACAATGATACGGGTATGTACAGATGCTTGAGCGAGAGTTCTTTTAAATTTGTTTTCTAAAACATGTTGTTTTTCAAAATTTCTTCAAATAATGGCTTCTGGACACATCAGTTCAGGATCCGCGCTTCAAAGAAAGGAAATTGCTTATCAAAACAAAGGTTTTAAATATTTTTCAAGCACTATTCCTAAAATCATAATGGCTTGCAGTTACTTCAGACTGTAACCCGAACTTTAAAGAAAGGAAAGTGCTACGCAAAATCGATTTTCATAAATATCGAGCACTTATCCTAAAACAAATGAAGATAATTCTTCTCTAATTATCTTCAAAAGATTTTCAAAATCTTCATCATCTTAAGTACCATTGATTCGAAAAATTTTCAAAAAGATTTTTCAAAATCTCTCACATTTGGTACCAAGATAACTCCCTCTAAACCCTTAATTGATTCTAAATTTTCGGTATGAAAAATATGCTTTCGTTAAGGGGGAGTATAAAACCAAAATTGTTTCAAAATTCATGCTAAATCAGTTTCTCTCCAAATGCTTTCCGAAAACATATCTTTTAATCATTTTGTTTCAAAAACATCATAGATATGCTATTTTAGGGGAGAAGCGTGATTAAAATGTGATAAAAATGTTTTATGATCGCTGTTTGAATCTCAAAAGAGCTCGACTCAGTTGAAACCAATGAATTGACGAGGAATTAAAGTCAGTATATGTACCATCTCGAGAAACTTGTGATAGATATGCACCTTCATAGGTCTAACCTCCTTTTCAAGGAGTGTTTACAACTTCAAGTTAGTTATTAGAGCTAGTTGTCACCTAAAAACTGACAATGGAACTCTTTAACTAGGCAACGTAACCGTGTCTCGTGGGGAATTGTCTATCATAAGCCGATCAATTCAAAAAAGTGCGAACTCTACCCTCTATGTGCAGATTTCTGTCAAAACATATAAGCACATGTGAAGGGGAGTGTTTCTGAAAATATAAAACTCTCGAAGTGTCTCAAACATGTTTTCTATCATAAACACTTTGAGAGATTTTCAAGAAAAATGGTTTTATGGCAACAATAGGACAGTCATGGAGTTATAAGGTGACTAAGGATAGGAAATCAGTCCTATGATCCGCCAGAGCCGGAGGGATCTACCCAAGGACATCACAAATAGTTAGCGTTAGAAGTCCTTAGGAATGATTGAAAAAATGAGTAATGTGAGAAAGGAGAAAGAAGGGGTTGAAGAATTAAAAAGAAATGTGAAGAAAGGGTGAAAAGAAATAGCCCTCCATATTCAACCTTAGGGCAGAAACCGGGTTCAACTCATCACTCTTGGTTGTCACTAAGATAACATTGGTATTGAAGACAAAGACGTCATGGACCCAGTGACGCACTGCACTAAACCTTCTAGCCACTCAATTCCTCTTAAAAGGATTTGTTTCATTCTCACTGGGAACCCTACATAATCTATCGACTTTCTCTTAGAGATTGTTGATATTGAAGAAGGAGACCCTCTCCCTAGTCTCCGCTCAAGAAAACCAAAATGCACTATTGAGTCTAGAGCCACGAGATTCATCAAAAGATCTCATAGGAACACTTGACATTTCATCGCTTGTTTTTCATCAATAAGGACACAAGTGATACATTCTAGAGTCCTACGCAGATCTTAGCAATCTGCTAGAACATTTATGAGAAGTTTCACACTGTGATCTTCATGATTGAATGGAAACTCTGCGGGGTCAACATCAAACACGCACGGCAGCAGTCACCGGTAACTCCGTGGATTACGCTTAGTGTGTCTCAAACGGTCTACTATCGTGAGGTGATGCTTCGGTGTACCTCAGCGACTCATCTGAACTGTAGGTGTACCTCGGTATATCGTGTTATCTCACTTGTGGGACTCCAGTTCAGGAACGGCCCTTGTGAGAATTAGAGCTGTGTTTTCACACTATGCTGTTAACACCCTCAAAATTCAAACTTGTAAGTGCCGGAATCCGCTTATTACTAACCTGTTTTATGTTTTCTTCTTATGGAAGCTCCGGAGCGGATGGATCGTGCAGATTATTCACATGCTCATACCAACAACACATGAAAGTTCTCATCATAATCAAAGGCTACACAAAGTTAAAGATGATTCTTCGTCAATGTCAAAGAATCTACAAAGTTTAAAGACTCGAGAACTACATCATTGGTAACCAAAAGACACATAGAAGTGTGAGCATGGTAGAGAAAGACGTGGAGACACCTAACCAACGAAGTTGACAATGGCAGACAACCACATTAAATGATCACAAAGCATGAAGGAACAAAGAATCAAGACTATTCTATATCTACACACAAAGTTCAAGCTCGAGAAAAGTAAAGACCTAATCAAGTGGAGCATCTTTTGAATGACCACCCCTTAGGGAGAGATTGTTAGCCTTAATAGTTTTTATTAGAAGTGATGGTCATTCACATTTAGGAACTTTGTAACGTGTGTTAGATATCGTGCTAGAATAGTCAAAGGGCTCATGTATTGGGCTAAGCTAAATGGTTAGACGTTTAGTTAAGTTAGCCTTGTATAAGTTCATGTAACCCAATCCATGTCCAAGCCCATCTCACGGCCCACGGCCAAGCCTTAGGGCATCATCTCTCTTACTATAAATACCCCTCAAGTATGTCATTTGAGGGGTGTGCTTGAAAGTGTGTGTGTGTGTGTGTGTTTTCCTTTGAAGCAATATAACATCTTATTGTTTTCATTTCTTTCCTTTATCTCTCTAAACATACACGACTTATACATATTTCAAGTCACCATCTCTTCATCTTTTCTTTCTTATTCTCATCTTTGTTTGTGTTTGGTGATACTTGTGTTTGGTTTGCTTGGTAAAGTGATAAGGTTGATATATCTTAGGTCTAACACTATCCATGAGATGCTTTATTAAAACTATAGTTTAGCTTCGTAATGTCATAAAAAGATTTGGTGCTAAAATTTTTCCTTAAAAATATTTCTCATAGTTTATTACACAAATTACCAAGGACAAGACAAATGATCAAGTGAGTGAATAGTTTCTAAGTTCCCGTTTATTCTCCTCCTACACTTAAACTAAACATTGTCCCCAATGTTCCCCGAAAGCATCAAATTTATGATAAAGGAAGGTAAGTAAGGAAAAGAAACTAGTACTCCTCTGATTAGCTGTTAGGATCACGTGTGAAGTTAAGGTTAAATTCTTTTCAAGAAGAATGCATGAGTAATAGCTTCATCAATGAGTGTGTTTCTTCTTCTTGCCAAATATAACTTGCACACTTATAAGAAAACAACAGAAACCCACGTAAAATCGTGGTAAAATATATATGACACACAACTACACTAGAAAGCAAGTAAGATATAATGCTTGTGGAATAGATGTTGTAGTTTTTCTGGAAAATTAAGACACAGGAATTTCAAAAGTTTATAAGTTGCCTGAAACGGCGAGTAATCTGTTTCTACATAGCGGCGTGCGTCGATTTAATCTGGCGGTAGTTTAATCTGACGCCCGTCGGATTTAATCCGCGTCGAGGTTGTCCTGCAGAAGAGGGTTACTGCTGCGTTTTTGGAAAAATTCTAGAAAAATTACATCTTTAAAACCTAGAAAATTCACGCAAAACATCCATTATGACTTGATATAAGCATTTGACTCTAACAAACACACAAATATATCAATTTCAATAGTTGTAATTCTCATGTTCATGTTCTTCAAAACGTATGTGACCTTCCCTACACTTATCTTTTTGTAAAATACCTTTATATGTAATCAATACGAGGTTAAAGACAAAATAAAGCATTTTCACAAAATCTAACATGAGAATAAACAACAATGAAAAAGATATAAGACACACAAAAATTGAAAAACAAAACATGCAAACAATTAAGCATGGGTTGCCTCCCGGCGCTTTCTTTAATTATGAGTCTTGTAGCTAGACTCGAAGTCCTGCTCCTATTTTCCGTATATCTTAGATGACCATTCGAATACCTTGACTCTTCCTTCATCACGAATGTATTCAGGGCCTAACTCAAGACAAGCAGTGTAGTGAACTTTATCCTTACAAACAACCTCAAAAGCCGGATTATTGTCCACATCTAGCTTACCAATGCCTTTAAACCTTTTATTTTTGTAGGGCATTACATATTTAACGCATTCGGTCCCATTTTTGAACTTGGCTATTCCTTCCTCTTGATTATAAATCATCATGGATTCCTCAATAAATGGCCTTCCAAGTATATCATCTCCTAACAATCCATCAATGGTGCCCTTAACATCTTCCAAGATCATGAAATCACACCTATATGGAAATTATACCTACAAAACATGCAATCCTCTCTAGCTCTCCCAAAATAGTTACTTACTTTCCTAGTAAAAGGGATCTCTCCCTAGGTCCTAGCTTTTCACTCATGATCCAATATAATAGAGCATACATTATGTTCATGGGTGATTTATAGTCTATGTAAGTGTGATCCCTATACAAGTACCCAATCATGCATGGTATCTTAATGTTTCTAGGGTCGCCCTTTTTTTTTGCATGGCTCGAAAGGTGGTCACGGGTAGTTAACTATGTTAATACAAATAAATCATAAAAAACGTTTATTCATATTTAGCGATCTCTTTGCGTTTTGTTGATAACAAATATAAAGTTATCATAAGTAAAATTATAAGGATACATGTAATTTTTGTAAAGCATTTACATATATAGTCATTTAATATAAATTATTCATTTGTTGTAATAGTTTATTAGGATGGGTTAAAACTATAACCCATGACCCATACCCATGGAGCATATCCATAACCCATGGAGCTAACCCATGACCCATTGACTAGATGCATTGCATCTACTAGATACATTGTATCTATTTGGATACCCATGGTCCAAATTCTATGACCCATGACCCATGATCCATGACCCATAACCCATTTAGGAGGAGCGTCCAACAGATCCCCCAGATTACACTGGACGGATCCCTCATGTAAGAGATCCGTGGGATCCGGGGAACAGTAGTGATTTGTTTCTTATAGATAGTAAGCTATTTCTTCATTGTAACTTACCCCTCTTCTTACAAACTCTATCATATATCACTTCTATCTTCTAATCTCACATCTCTTGATCTATATAGTAGCTCTTCTTTCTTTTGTTGTGATTCTCATATAGGTCCTTCTCAAAGGCGAGATCACAAGATACTACAAGTCATCCAAGCAAGGGGTCCTTGATTGATTTGTTCCTCCACAAGATTTTTGATCTTGTATTTCAAATTTCACATAGTTGTTGTGTTATAGTTGTGTTGGTTTGGTCCTTCATGTTAAGGACTCGGTATTTAGCTTTGTACTGGAAAAAGTGTATGCGACGTTGTGAAGGCTTCTCCGCCAAGTTGAAGGAGTTTGTTGACATAGTGCTTGAACTCTCGAGTAGGTGATTCGGGGAGTGGAGTAGGGCAAGGAAGGTGTCCTTGTAGCCGAACCAGTATAAATCGGTTGTGTCATTTCTATCCTTTACTTTACTTGCGTTCTTTACTTACATTACCTATTGATCTATACTTTCTATCCATCCATACGATTTCACATAACATTGAATCTAAAGTTTTTGAAACTAACTTAAAATCGGCAAAACTATTCAACCCCCCCCCCCCTCTAGTTTTTCACAATTGGCATCAAGAGCTCCACTACTTGAAACTAATGGTTTTATTTATTGTAAAAATAGATTTGAAACTTATGTGAAGTCAAAAGATAATGATCTTTGGTACATCATTGTTGAAGGCGACTTTGAAGCCACTACAAAAGAGATAAAACAAAAAATCTAATAAACACACCTCATGATCAACTCTCCGATGATCAAAAGAAAAAGCTTTCAAAAATAGTGAAGCTAAAATGGTTTTATACAATGCTTTACCCAAAAAGGAATTCGAAATAACTTCTATGCTTAAAACCTCTAAAGAAATTTGGAATTCTTTAGTTGTAACTCATCAAGAAATTCAACAAGTTAAAACAATAAAATAGATTTGTTTGTTCAACAATATGAACAATTTTCAATATCAGGTAAGGATACTATAGATAATTCTTTTGCAAAATTTAATACTATAATTACATCATTACAAGCACTTGATGAGTCTTTCTCTAGTCGTAATCATGTTAGGAGATATCGAAGGGCACTTCCATTCAAGTGGAGATCAAAGGTGACGGCCGTCGAAGAATCAAAAGACTTGTCAATCCTCACCCTCGACGAACTCATAGGCAATCTAAAGGTCTATGAGCTTGTCCTCGCTAAAGATTCAAAAGCCTCAAAAGAAAAGAAAGAGAAGCACAAATCTCTTGCCTTAAAAGCCAAGAAGGTCTCAAGCGATGAATAAAACTCTTCTTGGAGATGGCGAAGAATATGCCATGGCGGTAAGGGATTTCAAGAAGTTCTTTAGAAGAAAGGTTTGATATGTCAAGCAACCATATGACGACAAGAAGGGGTTCTGGAAAGGCAAAGACGACAAGAAAGCAAGGGATAAACGCACGTGCTTTAAATGTGGGGACCCTAATCACTTCAATAGTGAGTGTCCCAAATGTGACGAACAAAAGGCGTTCGTGAGCTGTTCGTGGGGAATGAGTGAGGAGGAAAACGAAGAAATTTGTCTCATGGCAAATGACTCAAACGAGGTATGTCCCGAATCTCTCTATTATAGTAGCTCATCACTAGATGATGAATCATTGTATCATGAATATGATAAACTTTGCAAAATTAGTCTACAAATAATTAACAAAAATAAGATTTTGAAAAACAAAAATGAACGCTTAGAAAAGGAAGTCATTGAGTTAAAAGGCAAACTAAAACGTTTAGAAAAAGGGAAGATAGCAAGTGAGGAATGTGAGCTTTGCACATTAAGTCCGGTTAACGATCGTTAAGTATTTAACGGAAAAATGACTAACGACCGTTAAATGAAAAGAGAAAGGACTAGAAATGGAAAACTTGGAAAAGTTATGGGTTTTCTTTTGGGCTTTGCATAGTGGCCGGCCATAGGGGCTTTCCCAAGCCCTAATCCCTGCTTTGCATAGTGGCCGGCCATAGGGGCTTTCCCAAGCCCTAATCCCTAACTTGTTCCCAAAGTATTCCATCTACTATATAAAGAGGGTTAGGTTCTAGGGTTTCATACACTTGTGCATTGAATTAACCCTAGATCTCTCCTCTCCTCTCTCTTGTCCCAATCGGCCGAACACCCCATTGTTAGAGGAAGTTTGGTTTAGTTTTCTTAAACGAGACTTGTGTTAGATCTAGCAATCGCTTGATTAGTTGGTTAATTAGTGTGTACAAGAACGTGATAGTAAACACTATTCCTTCACATTTGGTTTTGAGTTGTAGAATGGTAATGGACAACTCTTCAAACCACTTCTTCCGTTTTGCTCAAGAATCTGACATTCGCAGAGTACGTCGCATACTTTCAGGTTAATTATTTATTTGTTATGATCTTTAGTCTTCCGCTGTGTACTCTTGATGTTTACATGTTTATTGTATGTTATATATATTATAAACTCAACAGTTGATTCCAACTAAATCTATTAATAAAGTAAACTCCAATTTGGAGATGAACTTGGATTATTTCTTTAATATCAAAGTTCAATAACATGAATTAATTTAGAACTATATATTATAAATTATGTGATTTTATGTACATGTGAAATGCCTTGTCAAACGAATTCTAGCAACAATATTAACCTATTACAAGTCTAACGAAATCTAGAATAGCATGAACTGGATATTGATCTTAACTCGAATTTCTTTAATATCAATCTCATTGAGATGCTTGTTTTGAACTACAAATGGAAATTTAGGACTTTATTTACATGACATGTTGGGCATACTGATTTCTGGTAAGTGGTAACAAATAAATAATGCTTTAATGTTTTGTTAGTATATCTACATAGTATGTAACGGGCTGAGATATGTGATTCACCCATATCCTTTGTACTTAAACGTTTTTTGGAGTAATATATTTACCGGGTCTTTGACCTTTTACCAAAAAAAATAGTATATCTACATAGTATGTTCTTGAGCTTAATAAATCAACCAGACATCAAAAGTTTATAGATTTAACTCATATTACTTTTATGTAAGACTCACCTACATAGTTGCATAATTTTATTTACATGTGACAAACAGTCTAGCAAATTCTTATATTGATATAGGCAAATTGTGGATCTACACATGTTTATATTTAATTTTAAGTTCATTCACATATAATTATTAAAGCAACAGAAAAATTAGGCTATGTTGTACATTTGTTACATGTTGAGTATAACAAATTTTAGTAATTGCTAATGCTATTCTAAATCTAACATGGATGTCTTTAATACCATAGAATATATTTTACTAACGAATTTTGGCGATAACATGCAACTGTTTTATAGTTAAACACTAAAATTCTTTAGATGAAAACTGGTTGATATAAGATAATTTTAATAGAGAAAATATCTCACAAACACATAACTATATATAGACTAGCATTAAAAATGAACCTATATTAGATCTAAACTCATACTTCTTTTCATATAAAAAACGTGACAACTTGAGTCTATTGAATTCTAGAAATGGTGTGATCGTATTATAGATCTACTATTATCTCTAAGTTCAGTTTTGTTTATTGATAAGTTAATCAATAATCAGATAATATACTATCATTTGCATGTGACACCTTGATCTTAATAAAAATTTAGCAAAGACAAGAACTTATTTTGCATCTCACTTCATATCTTAAAAAAATTAAAAATAATCGGTTTCAAATTATTAATTAAATTAATACGAATCTTGTAAAATGGATCCACAGGACATCGACAGGATCTTAAAAAGTTAGCTTCCACAGGTACATTTACTTTCTTTGGATGTCTCATGTGACACAATTTTACACGTGAATCTTAATCTTTTTATATTATCTATTGCTATTTTTCATTGGTTTTATGAGATATGCCAGTGTAAAGCACGTTAGAATAAGTGATTTGTTACCCATAAACGAATGTAACGTTTTAACTAGAAGGAAGGAATACCGTAAATATAAGGATCACAAAAGGCAAGCGAGTGAAAAAAGTGATTAAAACTAATATAAACTATTTGTTCTTTTACTAAAGATACGTGAAAAGTCTAAAAGATCAAAAACCAAAGTGCAAAAGTGCAAGTTCAAAGATTTTAATATTCGAATTATGTTTATTGATTCTTTCAATAGCCTCTTAGTTTAAACAAAATCTGAATAAACAATCGAAATATACTAAAACCGAATATGAATATAAAATTTCATATTCTTAGTAGCCGAAGAGGATATTCCTCTTTAACTTCAATATTTTTTAATCCTAAGAATAACACCTTTATATGTAACCGTGATTAAATTTGATTTATTGGTATTAGTTATTTTCAATGCCTTCTAAATTATCTTAAACTCGAAAGACCGATGTCTTATATAATAAGAGAAGATAAAAATTGGACAAATAAGTGACCTCCATTGTAAAATCAAGTTCCATAATGGCTAATCAAATCAAAATTGAATTAGTTTGGTTAACTTTTAAAAAATTTAGTACAGTAAAAAAAGATAAAAAAAAAAAAAAAAAACACATGGCATTCTTTTATACGGACTTGACAGTAAATGCTATAAATTTGGTTGGTTAATAGAATTTATTATCAAACCTTAAACTTTTAATAAGAGACTAATTTGGACTTAAGTGTAAAATGTTTCCATAATTTCTAAAGTTTTTATATAATTTAACAAAAACCGCATACACTTTAAACTGTTTTTATAAACAACTACAACTGTTGTTATTATTATCATTTATAATTATAATAATAGCTATTAAATTAATCGTAGTACTAAAAACACCACCAACGTACGTTTAAATGTTATTGAGTATATGAAAAATTTTAAATATAACATGTTTTTTTTTTTTTTTTTTTTTGAACATAAATATAACATGTATAAACATTTATTGTCAACAAATTTAAATTATGTTAAAATATCAAATTAAGCTTATTTTTTAGAAAGGCAACAATATAATAGAACCCACAAAAAACAAATACAAGAAAAGATATCCCACCCCAATTAATCAAAAAAAAAAAAAAAAAAAATGACCCAAAGTTCAAAATAACAAGAAACATAAGAGCCAAAAAGGCATGAGTTATTCATACGGTGGCTATGTTTTTATTGATACCTCCCCTAGTTTTTTTTTTTTTTTTTTTTTTTTTTTTTTTTTTTTTTTTTTTTTATATAATTTTGTTTTATATCAAAAAGCTATAAACCGAAAATGCTAACAGTAAATATAAAGTTTAATAAGCCAAACGCTTAAAACTGTCAGAAATACGAAACAGAAACTGACAAAAAACTATGTTGTACTGAAAAAGTGAGGAGACAAAAAGAATATTCCCTATGGGGTCAAATCATAGGCACCGTATGAATAGTACATCCCGCCAAAAATGACCCAAATCACAATACTAAAACCTATACTAACCTGACATATGATGTAGCATATAGAAAATCATACATCAAACACTCACTTTGATACCTCTACTGACACTAACTGTTGCACTTATAATCTGAACCAAAAACGTGTAATATAACAGGCACAAAACATTAAATAATGTCACAAATTCTTATATGCCCACATATTATATTAAAATTTTAAAAATAAATTTGATTCATGTATAAACCTCGTTCGTACACGAGACTTATAACAATTACACTTATAAAATAAGTCACAAAATATCTACTTATACTTTTTAATTTTACATCCAATGAAAATCCACACATATCGTAACATATTGTATGATCGGACAATGGTTGGCTATAGTAAAATTCATGTTGAAAACAAAAATCTTGTATTCTTCTTATGTTGGACCACTTATATTTCTTGAATCTATAAACGTGATTCAGGGTGGATTTCATGTATTATTCCTCTACTTATGCCTGTTAATATCAATATTTTTTTTTAATTTAATGCTTAATTGTTACGATTAAACGAGAAGAAAATGAAAATGGTAAGAAAAAACGGCAATCACACATTTCAGATTTATAGATTCATCTCATTCTTAGAATTCTCCCTCTTATATGAAATATATAGATAGAAATCTTGCTCTTTGTTCTTCTCAACAGATCCCTTTCCTTACAAATTATTCAAGAACTAAACTAGAAAAGAGAATATTGTTCTTATGATGTTGAAGTATTTAAAATCTAAATGCATACTTTCTAAATATCAACTGTTAATAAATTCTAGCTTTAATAATATTTGGTTCTAGTTCCTAGTTGCATTAATAATATTTGGTTCTAGCTAGCTCCTAGCTAGTTGCATTATAAAGAATCATAATACTAAAAATGTAAATACTAAATTACTAACAGTTAATTATATCTATTAACTAAAAAGCGGGGAACGCATGTGGTCATGCCATGTGTCCCAGCATTTATTGCTAAGTTTCGCAACTTGGCAAGAATGGCCCCTCAGGTTTAGGTGTCGCTGCAAACTAAGTCCAAACATTAAATGCAAAGTTTCACAACTTGCAAAACAGTCCCTGAGGTTTAAGTATCATTGCAAAGTAAATCCGAACATTAAATGCAAAGTTTCACAACTTGGCAAAAACAGTCCCTGAGGTTTAAGTGTCGCTACAAAGTAAGTCCTTAGAAGCCAATCCCGCTGCATCGCGCGGGTTTCTACACTCGTATAATACTAAGCATCTCATGTGTGCACCATTTGTACTTTTTGCATTAAAATAATGCCAAAAGTACCTAAAAAACCCTCCAATGTAAGCACTAAATTTTTGGACTATTTTAGTGCAATGAATAGTAATGCTCAAAAAGCACTAAATATAGTGTCTTACTATTCATTGCACTAAAGGCCCGTTAGGTTTTTAGATGGGTTTGGATTAAAATTTGGATTTGGGAAAGATATGAAAGTAAATAAAGATAAAAAATTAGTTATTATTTAAAAAATATAGATATTACATCAATTGATTGATTTGATATATATTACTTTTAAATAAAAAAATAAAAACACGGCAACTATTAGATGCAATATGTGGTTGGTAATATCTTGAAATACTACAAATTATATTTTAAAGAGAAAGACACTCAAAAGGTAGGATACCACTTAGGATTTAAATTCGGGGATCAAGGTAGCGCGTCAGCCCAAAGAGAGATAACCAAACATTTGATTTGACATGACTTTGAGCCTAAAGTGGTCTAATCCCACATACCAAACGGGCCCTAAATGTTTAAATGTTTCACTTTTAACCCTATCATCATATTTAATATTTAATTTTGTATTCCTGTGTTAACAGTTTATGAAATCTGCTCGTAAAAACTGAAAAACGCTTCATATAAAATCTTGCAAATTTCCCTTTAAACATTCAAAAAGATTATTGTATTATATGTTTTGGAAGTATCGGTGACATGAACATGTTTGCTTCATTTTGTATTTTAAACGTTCTCACTCAAGCTTTAATTTAAGTTACTATATGCTTGTTCAAAACTTCATTCTAGTTGCATCACACAAATACTATTTAAGGAAAAATTATTTTGCGAAATTAATTAGTTTTATTACTGATAGAAATAAACTATATGAACATAACTGATCATATATATAACTTGTCTTCTCTTAAAACTAGTTAAATTAAAATAATGCAATAATTTATAGTGCAAGATTTAGTGCATCACACTGGAGCAATTTATTTTTAGTGCAAGCATATTCTAAAATGATTCTTGTTTTGCATTAAAATAATGCAAAATTTTAATGCACACACATTAGAGATGCTCTAGGAAAATCCGAAATTTATGAGTATATAATAGAAGAAAAGAGAGGTAATAGTACCCTAGCTCCAGGTGTCGAAGGAGTAGCGAAAAGTACGGCACATACAGCTCCAAGAGGTGCTATTGTCATTGAAACACCCTTCTTAATCAGTATTTGATCCATCTTTCCAAGCACAGCCATTGCTGCAAATGCACCTTTTCATTTGTTCCAAAATGTATTAGTTTCCATGTATAAACCCAATGTGACACTTTGTACACTCACATGATAATCGTACCTGCAGAGGGCCACAAGATGTCACTAAGCAAAGGAGCCTTGGAACCCTGGTCAGGTTTCCAAGCATCCCAGTTGGATGTCAAGTTTGCTGATGATGCTTTAACACTGGGAATTGGTCTTCTTTTGAGCAAGATGATATCGGGTCGCAAACGTAGTCGCGTTGCATGGTGAGTTTGTTGGTTGATTTTGACAAGGTTTGAGATATATGAAGAGGAAGAAAATGCAGCCATATATGAGTGTGATTGGCTGATTGTTATGGTGTTGTTAACGAGGTTTAATGGGCATTTAATGTATGATTTTGTGTGTGTGTTTTTTTGTATAAGAAAAAGCAATGTGCTGACAAGTTGCAAGGAGAGTGGACAAGTGTGTTGTTGGCCATTGATGAGTGGGAAGAGGCAATTGGATAAGTGAAGGGGCAAAACATGAGGCTAGTTTTACTTGTGGTATCAAGTCAACTTGTGTTATCTCTACACAATTTGTTATGTGGTCTTTTTTCTCATTTTGGGCTGCTCCGTATCATATTGTTGCTTTATTATTGATGACTTTTAGCACTAATTAGCATTAGCAATTATTAATAAGGCTGCCTCCAATCGAGGCAATGCTCGATCGATTGAAGAATCGATCTTCCTTGATGTGGCTTAGTCGATCGAGTACCTTTTGAAACCAAGTTGGTCGAGTTGACGATCGAATAACATAACACACTTTTTCGAATATATTACAGTTTTGAATATATTACATTACTGGGGCATCCAATCGCCTGAAGGTCGCTCTAGAGAGAAAGCTGACGTGACAGAGAAAATGAAGGAGATTGGGTGCCCTTACTGGGGTAGCCTAAGCAACAAGGCTATATTATCCTAAAAAGTTAAGTCTAAATGAATTGTGATGAAAGAGACAATTCACTTAATTAGTAATTATAAACTACATGTTATGTGTTTAATTAAGTTCTCAAAAGGTTTTGATATGAGGGGAACGATACTCACCCTTTTGCAAATAAAATATGATGTCTTATGCAATGAATGTAGGGATTTTATTCACATGTTAACCATTTAACACTACAAGTATGCAGCGAAATATAAATCTAGTTAATGTAATCAAGTTAACACGTAATTAATAATTAATGAAATATAAAAGGTAACAAGAAGAACTAACTCTCGTAGTCACCCGCAAGTTTATCAAACAAAGAAACTAAGTGATCAACACGATCACCTCTACGAGTCGTGTCACGTTTAACCAAACAACCCTTGTAATTACTTGAACCCTCAAACAAAACAGAAAACAAGAAAACCCTTGACTCTCCGAGATCAAACAAAAAACCTAGAACCAAGTACCCTTCTGTCCGAGATCTGCCAAAACACCCGAGAACCAAAGCTCGTTTGTCCGATATCGGATAAAGATGTATTGTTGGGTTTTCTTTCCTGCCCAAAGTCACAGCCACCAAACAACTTAACTTAAGCTTCAATTCGACCAGGAACTAAGCTGAGAACAAGTACTATAAACCTTAACTTGATTGGATCGATTAGATGCAACAATAAGGTTTCAAAAGATTAAAACCCTAATCGGTTTGAAGTTCCATTTGGGTCTAGCAATTTATGGTGATGATGGATCGATTCAACTTGTTGTGAATTGGAGAGTATTAGTCGTGAGTTTTGAGCTAGGGCGTAGGGTATATATATAGCCTTGGAACCCTAGTACACTTGGGCTTCAAACTTGAGCCACAAGCTAAACCTCTTTTCTTATTCAAATACAACTCCTACTAGCCCATATCCTTTCCAAACTCCAGCACTATGGAACCCCAAATGGGTTTGGATCAAGGAATAAATGGGTCAAGTGCTAACGGTCAAATACGGTTCACGCTTCAAGTTAAACGTATAACGTATTCTTGTGTTTTAACGTGTGTGCCCCATAGGCTCACACACCATTAGTCGTTCATGTTAATCCAACTCACATAATCCAACGACTCCCACTTGGGAGTTGGAGTAGCATATAGCAAAACCATAGCGACAAAAATGACTAGCAAGGTTCTCACTCGCTATTTAACTAAAGGTGTCTGAGATATAGTTTCTTAAATATTTTCTCGATAGCATGGTCATTTAGGTCTTGCTATAATCATCCTTTGTTATTGATGCTTGCATAGGCGTTCGGTCAAAAACTTCATTTTCTTGAGCAAGTTTTTCAACCTCCTAGGCAGTGAACCAAATCGTTGTAGTGTAGTATGGGGTAAGCCTCGAGGATTGATATCATTCTCTAGGGAATAGGAATGCTACTAAGAAATATATGACGAGAAGGTGGGATTGAGGACGATTCTTTTTTTCTTTTCTTTTTTTTTTCTTTTTATGTTTTTTTAGAAAGCTAATGTAAAATCTCGAGGCAATTGGTTTGGGGGTGGTACTTCTACCGATTACTCTACTTTAACTAATTATCTAATTACTACGGGTAGCTATGTCTAATTGAGGTGTGCTCGTATGATGGTTAAAGGTGTGTTCACCTAGATATTACTTTACTAAGCTAGTTATCTTTTATTGGTTGGTTGAGTTGCACGTCCTTTATCTTAACCCGTTGTATTCTAAAGGTCGTAGGGTATGCGTGGTCCCTAGTTCTTTGAGGTTATCTCTCGTATATGACTCACGGATTCGGCAAGCCTAAGCTATTTCATCCATGAACCATATCATCATAAAGCATACTCAAGCATTAAATACAACGAAGATGCCTAGTTGCACTCCTAAGCCAATTTCAATTAAGATAAAAAACAACCTAACAATAATCAATAACTAGGTTTCATAGATCTAAGCAAACACACAAGTAATTTAGCTAGACATGATAGACAAGCAAGCAAACACACAATCAATCGAATATAGCATAGACATAATGATAAATTGAATTAACAAACTTATCTCGATGTGTAAAATAGGGTATGGGACCCTAGAATACTGTCCAAGTCAGACTACAACTGAGTTAGGGTTTGCTCTCCAAAATTCTACCTCTTAAAATACAGAAAAATCAAATTCTATATATAGATTTACAATCGCGACATCGTCACCTTTTGCATGGGACGCCGTCAGGTCGCCGTCATTAGGGTTTCGACTGGGCCAAGTCATCGATGGGACGATGTCACACTAGAGTTGTGACACCATCGGTCTTTAGTTGAGACATCGTCTTGATTCTAGATCTGGGCCGTCTGGGGTGAAAACTGCGGAGTGACGCCTCCATAATTAAAGTGTGACGCCGTCAGTTATAAGACCGAATTTTTCGAGCCGCCACGCATGTTTTGATCAAGTCTTCATAGAGGAACGACGCGTAAGCCCTTTGGATGGGACGCCGTCAATTTCTTGATCAGCTCTGAGTGGCTTCGATCTTGACTTTGCCATTTTCTTCATGTATTTGCTCCTTTTCGTCTAAATGTGCTTCATTCCAGCATTTTGCTTCCAAAAGACCCAAAAGTAAAAGGAATAGTTCATAACAAGTAAAAGCGTCACGATAGTTATAACAAGCACATAAATTATATGCTAGCACCTCACAAGTGGTGTTTGGATTCTCTCATCTCTCGGGTTTATATGAAATATAAATTTAATGGAAATGGAAGATAAACACTCATTACACCGCATAGTACATAGATTACCATAAGGTTGAGAATAGATCAAACCTCCACCGCTTTGGCGTAAGCACCTAGGAACAACTATCTAAGAGGTCTTTACAAGGGTTGTAACGTTAGGCTTAGGGTAGGGAAACAAAGGGTTTTGTTGGATAGGGGATTTAGTGGTGGCAAGTCAAAAATCTTATGGATTGGGCTAAGCTAAATGGTTAGATGTTTAGTTAAGTTAGCCTTGTATAAGTTCATGTAACCCAATCCATGTCCAAGCCCATCTCACGGCCCATGGCCAAGCCTTAGGGCATCATCTCTCTTACTATAAATACCCCTCAAGTATGTCATTTGAGGGGTGTGCTTGAAAGTGTGTGTGTGTGTGTGTTTTCCTTTGAAGCAATATAACATCTTATTGTTTTCATTTCTTTCCTTTATCTCTCTAAACATACACGACTTATACATATTTCAAGTCACCATCTCTTCATCTTTTCTTTCTTATTCTACGCATACTGTTTGTGTTCGTGGTGATACTTGTGTTTGGTTTGCTTGGTAAAGTGATAAGGTTGATATATCTTAGGTCCTAACACCTATCCATGAGATGCTTTATTAAAACTATAGTTTAGCTCGTAAATGTCATAAAAACAATTTGGTGCTAAAATTTTCCCCTAAAAAATATTTCTCATAGTTTATTACACAAATTACCAAGGACAAGACAAATGATCAAGTGAGTGAATAGTTTCTAAGTTCCCGTTTTATTCTCCCTCCCTACACTTAAACTAAACATTGTCCCCAATGTTCCCCGAAAGCATTAAATTTATGATAAAGGAAGGTAAGTAAGGAAAAGAAATCAGTACTCCCCTGATTAGCTCGGTAGGATACGTGTGAAGTTGCAGTTAAATTCTTTTCCAAGAAGAATGCATGAGTAATAAGCTTCATCCAATGAGTGTTTCTTCTTCTTGCCAAATATAAGTTGCACACTTATAAGAAAACAAACGAAACCTTCGCGTAAAATCGGCGGTAAAAATATATATGACACACAACTACACTAGAAAGCAAGTAAGATATAATGCTTGTGGAATAGATGTTTGCAGTTTTTCTGGAAAATTAAGACCTGGGAATTTCCAAAAGTTTATAAGTTGAACAGAAAACGAAAAACTGAGTAATCTGTTTCTACATAGCCTGACGTCGTCAGTCTTTAATCATGACGCCGTCAGGATTTAATCCTGACTCCATCAGGTTGTCCTGACAGAAAGTGGTCTGCTGCGTTTTTCTGGAAAAATTCTGGAAAAATTACATCTTTAAAACCTAGAAAAATTCCTGCAAAACATCTATTATGACTTGATACAAGCATTTGACTCTAACAAACACACAAATATATCAATTTCAATAGTTATAATTCTCATGTTCATGTTCTTCAAAAACGTATGTGACCTTCCTTACACTTATCTTTTTGTAAAATACCTTTATATGTAATTAATACGATGTTAAAGAGAAAATAAAGCATTTTCACAAAATCTAACATGAGAATAAACAACAATGAAAAAGATATAAGACACACAAAAATTGAAAAACAAAACATGCAAACAATTAAGCATGGGTTGCCTCCCACGAAGCGCTTTTCTTTAATTATGAGTCTTGTAGCTAGACTCGAAGTCGTGATCCTATTTTCCGTATATCTTAGATGACCATTCAAATACCTTGACTCTTCCTTCATCACGAATGTATTCAGGGCCTAACTCAAGACAAGCAGTGTAGTGAACTTTATCCTTACTAACATCCTCAAAAGCCGGATTATTGTCCACATCTAGCTTACCAATGCCTTTAAACCTTTTATTTTTGTAGGGCATTACATATTTAACTCATTCGGTCCCATTTTTGAACTTGGCTATTCCTTCCTCTTGATTATAAATCATCATGGATTCCTCAATAAATGGCCTTCCAAGTATAACATCTCCTAACAATCCATCAATGATGCCCTTAACATCTTTCAAGATCATGAAATCACACCTATATGTGAAATTACCTACAAAAACATGCAATCCTCTAGCTCTCCCAAAATAGTTACTTACTTTCCTAGGATAAAAGGGATCTCTCCTAGGTCCTAGCTTTTCACTCATGATCCAATTATAATAGAGCCTAGACATTATGTTCATGGTGCCTTATAGTCTATGTAAGTGTGATCCCTATACAAGTACCCAATCATGCATGGTATCTTAATGTTTCTAGGGTCGCCTTTTTTTTTTTTGCATGGCTCGAAAGGTGGTCACGGGTAGTTAACTATGTTAATACAAATAAATCATAAAAAACATTTATTCATATTTAGCGATCTATTTGCGTTTTGTTGATAACAAATATAAAGTTATCATAAGTAAAATTATAAGGATACATGTAATTTTTGTAAAGCATTTACATATATAGTCATTTAATATAAATTATTCATTTGTTGTAATAGTTTATTAGGATGGGTAAAAACTATAACCCATGACCCATACCCATGGAGCATATCCATAACCCATGGAGCTAACCCATGACCCATTGACTAGATGCATTGCATCTACTAGATACATTGTATCTATTTGGATACCCATGGTCCAAATTCTATGACCCATGATCCATGACCCATAACCCATTTAGGAGGAGCGTCCAACATATCCCCCAGATTACACTGGACGGATCCCTCATGTAAGAGATCCGTGGGATCCGGGGAACAGTAGTGATTTGTTTCTTATAGATAGTAAGCTATTTCTTCATTGTAACTTACCCCTATTCTTACAAACTCTATCATATATCACTTCTCTCTTCTAATCTCACATCTCTTGATCTATATAGTAGCTCTTCTTTCTTTTGTTGTGATTCTCATATAGGTCCTTCTCAAAGGCGAGATCACAAGATACTACAAGTCATCCAAGCAAGGGGTCCTTGATTGATTTGTTCCTCCACAATATTTTTGATCTTGTATTTCAAATTTCACATAATTGTTGTGTTATAGTTGTGTTGGTTTGGTCCTCCATGTTAAGGACTCAGTATTTAGCTTTGTACTGGAAAAAGTGTATGCGACGTTGTGAAGGCTTCTCCGCCAAGTTGAAGGAGTTTGTTGACATAGTGCTTGAACTCTCGAGTAGGTGATTCGGGGAGTGGAGTAGGGCAAGGAAGGTGTCCTTGTAGCCGAACCAGTATAAATCGGTTGTGTCATTTCTATCCTTTACTTTACTTGCGTTCTTTACTTACATTACCTATTGATCTATACTTTCTATCCATCCATACGATTTCACATAACATTGAATCTAAAGTTTTTGAAACTAACTTAAAATTGGCAAAACTATTCAACCCCCCTCTAGTTTTCCACAATTGGCATCAAGAGCTAAGTTTACAAAAGTTTTAAAGTAAACCATATTTTAAAAACTTTTCGATCACAATGGGTTCTGAAAATTATAAAGAAGGGTAATCTATGCAACGACCTCCACTACTTGAAACTAATGGTTTTATTTATTGTAAAAATAGATTTGAAACTTATGTGAAGTCAAAAGATAATGATCTTTGGTACATCATTGTTGAAGGCGACTTTGAAGCCACTACAAAAGAGATAAAACAAAAAATCTAATAAACACACCTCATGATCAACTCTCCGATGATCAAAAGAAAAAGCTTTCCAAAAATAGTGAAGCTAAAATGGTTTTATACAATGCTTTACCCAAAAAGGAATTCGAAATAACTTCTATGCTTAAAACCTCTAAAGAAATTTGGAATTCTTTAGTTGTAACTCATCAAGGAAATCAACAAGTTAAAAACAATAAAATAGATTTGTTTGTTCAACAATATGAACAATTTTCAATATCGGATGAGGATACTATAGATAATTCTTTTGCTAACTTTAATACTATAATTACATCATTACAACCACTTGATGAGTCTTTCTCTAGTCGTAATCATGTTAGGAGATATCGAAGGGCACTTCCATTCAAGTGGAGATCAAAGGTGACGGCCGTCGAAGAATCAAAAGACTTGTCAATCCTCACCCTCGACGAACTCATAGGCAATCTAAAGGTCTATGAGCTTGTCCTCGCTAAAGATTCTGAAGCCTCAAAAGAAAAGAAAGAGAAGCACAAATCTCTTGCCTTAAAAGCCAAGAAGGTCTCAAGCGATGAATAAAACTCTTCTTCGGAGAGTGATGACGAAGAATATGCCATGGCGGTAAGGGATTTCAAGAAGTTCTTTAGAAGAAAGGTTTGATATGTCAAGCAACCATATGACGACAAGAAGGGGTTCTGGAAAGGCAAAGACGACAAGAAAGCAAGGGATAAACGCGCATGCTTTAAATGTGGGGACCCTAATCACTTCAATAGTGAGTGTCCCAAATGTGACGAACAAAAGGCGTTCGTGAGCTGTTCGTGGGGAATGAGTGAGGAGGAAAACGAAGAAATTTGTCTCATGGCAAATGACTCAAACGAGGTATGTCCCGAATCTCTCTATTATAGTAGCTCATCACTAGATGATGAATCATTGTATCATGAATATGATAAACTTTGCAAAATTAGTCTACAAGTAATTAACAAAAATAAGATTTTGAAAAACAAAAATGAACGCTTAGAAAAGGAAGTCATTGAGTTAAAAGGCAAACTAAAATGTTTAGAAAAAGGGAAGATAGCAAGTGAGGAATGTGAGCTTTGTGTTCAACTTCAAACACTAGTTGATAATCTTGATTCCAAGATTGCTAGAATGAATACTAATACTCTAGATATAATACTAAATGGTGTTAAAATAGGAAACAATCAAAAGGGTTTAGGTTTTCAGGAACATAATGCATCAACTAGCGAAAATAAAGAAACACAATTCGTCAAAGCAACTGAAAAACAAGCCATCAGTAGTCATGGATCCCTTGAAAAGGGAACCGTCTAGTGTAAAAGCGGGATCCGTGGGTGTAGATGTAAACAGTAGAAATAATGTAGCTACTTCATCTAGAACCGACTTTGTTATCGTTAACAAGAAGAAACCAACCCACGTTACTGTTAGACAACCACCACCACTAAAACATAATCAAAGTTTTATGAGAAACAAAGGTCCATCGTTTTCAAAACCAAACACATTTATAAGGAGACCTAATAATGTTTATCCGAGAAGCAACCACCATCAAATGGGATGGAATCCTAATGTACAAAATGGTTTTCCTTTTCAAAACTTTAAACCATGGAATGCATTCTCACCTTTTCCATATATGCCTAACATAAATGAAATGTATAACACTAATGGACCCATGAACAAATGGGGACCGAACTTTTGAGTTAATTGTTTTTTTAGGTGTGCTTAAAGGTCGACTTAGATCCGGATGAATGGATCAAGGATAGCGGGTGCACAAGGCACATGACCGGTAATAAAGACTTTTTTTCCACATACGAATCCTTCAATGGAGGGAATGTGGTATTTGGTAATAGCAAGAGCAAAATCATCGGTAAAGGTACAATTTCTCACAAATCTTTGACCATTAACGATGTGTGTCACGTAGATAACCTAAACTTCAACCTTCTAAGTATAGGACAAATATGTGATAAAAAGTGTAACGTACCTTTTAGTGAAATCGGTAGTAAAATATTGAAAAACGGTATTACTATAGGAAGAGGCATTAAAAAACATGGAGTCTATGTCATTAAAATAGGTAATGAACCTAAAGACAAACTTTGTCTTACTTCTATGGATGATACTTCGACCTTATGGCATCGAAGATTGGGTCACGCCAATATGCGACTTCTTCAATCGCTATCATCTAAAGAACTAGTAAGAGATCTACCAAAATTAAAATACGAACATCATTTTTGTGATGCTTGTAAAGTAGGAAAGCAAGTCCATGCTAGTCACAAAGCTAAAAATATGGTCTCTACTACTAAGTGTCTAGAACTACTACACATGGATTTATTTGGTCCATCAGCCATTCAAAGTTATGGAGGTAACTACTATACTTTGGTCATAATGGATGATTATTCTAGGTATACATGGACTAAATTTTTAAAGAATAAAACTGAAGCGTTTGATTACTTTGAAATATTAAGTAAGAAAATCCAAAGGCAATTAGGAAGTCCTATAGTGTCTATTAGAACGGATCATGGTAGGGAATTTGATAATGAAGTGCAATTTGAAGCTTTTTGTGACGCTAATGGTATTACTCAGAATTTCTTGGCTCCTCGCACTCCACAATCGAATGGGGTAGTTGAAAGGAAAAATAGAACCCTACAAGAAATGAGTCGCACAATGATAAATGAGCAATCTATTCCTCAAAAAATTTGGTGCAATGTGGTTGATACATCAACGTACATACTTAACCAAGTCTTGATTAGACCATTCTTATGTAAAACTCCATACGAGTTACTTCGAGGCAAAAAGCCTACGTTAGAACATTTTAGAGTCTTTGGTAGCAAATATTTTCTACTCAACACTAAAGATTACCTAACTAAATTTGATCCTAAATCAACCGAAGGTATCTTCTTAGGTTACTCTCCTAATAGTAAAGCTTATGTTATATTAAACAAAGAAACAATGAAGGTTGAAGAGTCATTAAATGTAAAATTTGATGAGATTCCACCCAAACCTACCCAAACTTTTATCAATGACGAGATAATCGAAAGTGAAGCCATAGAAATCAAGGAAAATATAAACAAAGAAGATGAATCATTAAACAATGAAATCATCAATATTAAAGAGTCTAAAGATCACCCCGTAGATAAGCTCATAGGAAAGTTAAATGAAAGAACCTTAAGATCTCAAGTCCAAAACCAAAGTAGTTTATTTTGTTTTGTCTCAACCATAGAACCTAAAAATACACAAGAATCCATAAAAATGAAAGTTGGGTAATGGCTATGCAAGAAGAGTTAAATCAATTTGTTTCTAACGATGTTTGGACACTTGTCCCTCCACCTAATAACCAAACAATAATAGGAACTAAATGGGTATATAAAAACAAGTTAGATGCAAACGGTGTAGTGTCTAGAAACAAAGCTGGACTCGTTGTCCAAGAGTATAATAAAAAAGAAGGCATAGACTTTGATGAGACCTATGCTCCCGTGGCTAGATTAAAGTCTATAAGAATACTTCTTGCTTATGCTTGTGCTAATGATCTTAAGCTTTTTCAAATGGATGTTAAAAGTGCTTTTCTAAATGGCTTTATTAATGAAGAAGTCTATGTAGCTCAACCGACGGGCTTTATCGATTTTGAAAAACCAAAACACGTGTACAAACTAAAGAAATCTCTTTATGGTCTTAAACAAGCCCCAAAAGCTTGGTATGATAGACTCAAATCCTTTTTAATAAAAAACAACTACACCATGGGATTAGTTGATAATACACTTTTTAGTAAGAAAAAAGAGTCACATATAATTATTGTTCAAATAACGTGGATGATATTATATTCGGATCGACTTGTCAAGACATGTGTGATGATTTCTCAAAAATCATGCATGATGAGTTTGAAATGAGTATGATGGGAGAACTAAGTTTCTTTCTTGGTCTACAAATCAAACAACTAGAAGATGGTATCTTCTTTAATCAATCCAAATACACAAAAGAAATGTTAAAGAAATTTGGTTTAGAAGAGTCAAAACCCTTGAGAACACCAATGTCATCCGACACTAAACTTACAAAAGATGAATATGGTGAATCCGTTGATAACACAAAATACCCTGGCATGATTGGTAGTCTTCTCTATCTTATGGCTAGTCGGCCAGATATCATGTTTAGTGTTTGTCTATGTGCTTGGTTTCAAGAATACCCTAAAACATCACATCTAGAAGTTGTCAAAAGAATATTTAGATACATTAAGGGTACGACTCAATTGGGATTATGGTATCCTAAGGGAACGGCGGTAGAAACTATTGTATATGCGGATTTTGACCATGCAGGTGATTATGTTGACCGAAAGAGTACAAGTGGTGTATGTACTTTTATGGGATGTTGTTTAACATCTTGGTTCTCGAAGAAGCAAACGGCATTGGCCATATCAAAAATCGAAGCCGAATATGTCTCCGCTGGCAAAGCATGCCAACAAACACTATGGATGAAACAAGCATTAGTTGACTTTGACATTCATCTAAGTGACATAGCCATTCTATGCGACAACAAAGGTGCTATTGACTTAAGCAAGAATCCGGTGTTACACTCTCGCACCAAGAATATAGAGATCCGTCATCACTTCTTAAGAGACAATGTTCAAAAGGAGAACATTGAAGGTAGCATCCGAAGACAACATAGCCGACGTCCTCACCAAACCGTTGAAGCGGGAACAATTCAACTTGGTTCGTCTTAGTCTTGGTCTCATGGAACAATCGTCGTAATTAGTTTCTCAACTCTACAAGGTATTTAAATGTTAGCCTGACCTTCTTTTCTGAGTCTAGGATCTCTATTTCACATATAACTCACAAACAATACGGGAATTTTCAAAACTCAAGGTAAATTTTATTTACAACATGTAATTCCATATCTATTTTTCTTAACTAAAGATAAACTTTTCCTTCAAACAAGAAACCCTTTGAAATGCTTTCTAAAAGGATACTTCTTCCCGTATCATTTTCCTAAAAACTATTTCTCACTTCTAGGACAAATCTTTTTCATTATTAATACAAAGTAAAAACTCGTTTTCATTGCATCTTATGTCTTTTGAATGCTAAAGGGAACGCCTAAATAATATGTGTTTTCGGGTACATTCATTTAAGCAACAATGAACTAAGGATCACTTGGGTTATCTCACATAATAATATGCTTTTTCACTTCTAGTTCATTTTTTTTCTTTTTAGGAGTCGAGATAACCGCAACTCCAAATGGTTTGCATATAGGCACACACTAGGAACAAATGTTTCCAAAAGGAAAATTTTGAGTTGCCTGAGTTACCGAGTACCGGATCCCAGATAACGCTGACGGTTCCTCAAGGGAAGGATCCTCAAGGAAGGATCTGGGAACCGTGGATGACGCTGAATTTCTCTTCTATTTTTCTCACTTTGGCTATAAACCTTCATATTTTCATCATTTTACCTTTTTCACTAATGAGTATGTTACCTAATTCTTGTGTTCTAATGATCACATGCCTTAAATTCATATCTAATCATTAGATTTTAGTCCACTTTTTGGGTCAAGCATTCATTACAATGCACTATTTTCTCTACAAATAAGATTCCCAAAATGCTTGCATATCCATCACTCTCAACCTCACAAACAATCATCATCATGTTATCCAAAGGATCTTCAAACATTGATGAATCACCTAGTGCAAACAATCATCTTCAAGAAATCCAAAACTTTATCCTACCACCTTCCGTAGTACCACCACCCAAATCTAGAAAAACCGCACGGATTAGCATCCGGCCTTGTTGTTTAGCCAAATCATATCCAACAAGTACATCACCACCATCACCTATCAAGTCTCCACCCAAGATCACCCTATCGGAACTCCTTAAATCTCCGAAAATATTCCCACTCCAAGTGTCTAGTCCACCACCCACATCATTTCAACAAACTTCCAACCCAAAAGAACTAGTCTTTTTAACACCACCAACATCTCCAAACACACTTTTCAAAGATCTTGCAACTTCACCACCTTTAGCTCCCATTATCTTACAACAATATCTAGGTTCATATATTCCACCACTTGCCAACATAATGGACTTTGATCTATATTTTTCAAGTTTCCACCACATATTCCGCCTTCCACAAATCAAACTAACCCGGAAACTATCCACACACAATACCTACATCATTTACATTGTGAACATTGCCAATCCACTAGGGAACTTTCAATGGAAATTAGAAACGAGATGCGATTCATACTTAACCACATCCTTGATCGCATCAACATCATCACTTACCAAAACTTCCATAATTAACCTTATGCAAGCATGAAAGGAATGATATTACTATTTTCTATATATTTTTTTTTCTTTTGAGTCATTTTAAAGAACAAACATTGTTCTTATTTTTTACATGTTTGTATGTGCCCTATATACCACTACACTTTCTCTTTTTATTACAAGGCTTTGTTTACATATCTTGGCTCTCCATCTTTTTTCTCGTCAATTACAAGATAATATTGCCTTTACTACTAACTTTTTCTTTGTAGGTATTTTATTTTCTCACTTGACGCCCCATTCTAGGGGGAGCTACCGTCTAGGGGGAGCTACCGTCAAGGGAGAGTTAGTGCTTCGTGGATTACGCTATTTTTCTCTACACCTTATTTCTTCGTTAGGTTCGCTTTATGTTTCAAAAAAAGGGGGAGAAGAAGTAAAACTTATGCTTTCAAAACATACATCTAATCTTAAGTTTTACTCATCATAACATTATGTTTTGTCATCAACAAAAAGGCGGAGATTGTTAATACAAGAAAATCGTAAAAACGTTTATTCATATTTAGCGATCTCTTTGTGTTTTGTTGATAAAAAATATAAAGTTATCATAAGTAAAATTATAAGGATACATGTTATTTTAGTAAAGCATTTACATATATAGTCATTTAATATAAATTGTTCATTTGTTGTAATAGTTTATTAGGATGGGTAAAAACCATAACCCATGACCCATACCCATGGAGCATATCCATAACCCATGGAGCTAACCAATGACCCATTGACTAGATGCATTGCATCTTCTAGATACACTATATCTATTTGGATACCCATGGTCCAAAGTATATGACCCGTGACCCATGATCCATGACCCATAACCCATTTAGGAGGAGCGTCCTACGGATCCCCCAGATTACCTTTGGACGGATCCCTCATGTAAGGGATATGTGGGATCCGGGGAACAATAGTGATTTTTTGCCTATAAATAGTGAGCTATTTCTTCATTGTAACTTACCCCTCTTCTTACAAACTCTCTCATATATCACTTCTCTCTTCTAATCTCATATCTCTTGATCTATATAGTAGTTCTTCTTTCTTTTGTTGTGATTCTCATATAGGTCCTTCTAAAAGGTGAGATCACAAGATACTACAAGTCATCCAAGCAAGGAGTCCTTGATTAATTTTTTCCTCCACAAGATTTCTATAGCAAGATCTTGTATTTCAAAGTTCACATAGTTGTTGTGTTATAGTTGTGTTGGTTTGGTCCTCTGTGTTAAGGACTTGGTATTTAGGTTTGTACCAGAAAAAGTGTAAGCGACATTGTTAAGGCTTCTCCGCCAAGTTGAAGGAGTTTGTTGACATAGTGCTTGAACTCTCGAGTAGGTGAATCGGGGAGTGGAGTAGGGCAAGGAAGGTGTCCTTGTAGCCGAACCACTATAATTCGGTTGTGTCATTTCTATCCTTTACTTTACTTGCTTTATTTACTTACATTACTTATTGATCTATACTTTCTATCCATCCATACGATTTCACATAACATTGAATCTAAAGTTTTTGAAACTAACTTAAAATCAGAAAAACTATTAAACCCCCTTCTAGTTTTCCACAAACTACGTTATAGTGATAGGCGATTTCCTTTCCATTAGGGTATGACTTGAAATACTCATAAAGTTCCTCTTCCTCACTACCCTCCATAATTTCTAATACTTTATACTCTCCTTCCCCAATTTCATCATTCGAATCATCACTCGTGGTTGAATCGCTATCTAAAGTACTAGTTGTTTTTTAAGGGCTTTCTCAAGTGCACTTTCAATTATCCTATTGAATTTCTTAAGTTGTCCAATTTCACTAAAGATACGAGCACGAAGTTGGTTGGCATAAGTTGGATCAAGTGGTGGGTTTTGTGGCAGATGGTTGTTTGATGGGGGATTGTTTTTTGGTGGGTTATCACCTTCCATGATGAAAAGTGATAAGGTTACGAACAAAAATACGAAGAAGGGGGATAGACTACAAGGAAACTAATGAAAATGAAAAAATATCTTACTTGTTAGGAATCAAGCAAGGGAACCTAAACAAGATAGAGATCGAACTAGCTATTCTATTCCCCGGCAGCGGCGCCAAAAACTTGATGCGCGCAAAAGGCGCGTTCGGGGTCAAGGAAACTTCATTTTCTTCGAGCAAGTTTTTCAACCTCCTAGGCAGTGAACCTAATCGTTGTAGTATAGTATGGGGTTAGCCTCGAGGATTGATATCGTTCTCTAGGGGAATAGGAATGCTAGTAAGAAATATATGACGAGAAGGTGGGGTTGAGGATGATTTTTTTTTGATCTTTTTTATGGTTTTTGAGAAAGCTAATGTAAAATCTCAGGGTAATTGGTTTGGGGGTGGTACTTCTACCGATTACTCTACTTTAACTAATTATCTAATTATCTAATAACTACGGGTAGCTATGTCTAATTAAGGTGTGCTCATATGATGATTAAAGATGTGTTTACTTAGATACTATTACTCCCTAGTTATCTTTTATTGGTTGGTTGAGTTGTTACGTCCTTTATCTTAAAGCGTTGTATTCCTAAAGGTCATAGGGTATGTGTGGTCCCTAGTTCTTTGAGGTTATCTCTCGTATATGACTCACGAAGTCGGAAAGCCTAAGCTATTTCATCCCTGAACCATATCATCATAAAGCATACTCAAGCATTATGTACAATGAAGATGCCTAGTTGAACTCCTAAGCCAATTTCAATTAAGACAAGAAACTACCTAACAATAATCAATAACTAGGTTTCATAGATCTAAGCAAACACACAAGTAATTTAGCTAGACATGATAGACAAGCAAGCATACACACAATCAATCGAATATAGGATAGACATAATGATAAATTGGATTAACAAACTTATCTCGATGTGTAAAATAGGGTATGGGACCCTAGAATACTGTCCAAATCATCATTAGGGTTTCGTTTAGGTCAAGTCATCGATGGGACGGCGTCACCTTAGAGTTGTGAACTCGTCGGTCTTTAGTTGGGACGTCGTCTTGATTCTAGATCTGGGCCGTCTGGGGTGAAAACTGTGAGTGACGCCCTCCATAATTAAAGCATGACGCCGTCAGGTTATAAGACCGAATTTTCACGAGCCGTCGCGTGCATGTTTTGGCCAAGTCTTCATAGAGGGAAGGCGTCACCCTTTGGATGGGACGCCGTCAGGTTCTGATGATCAGTCTTGAGTGGCTTCGATCTTGACTTTGCCATTTTCTTCATTTATTTGCTCCTTTTCGTCCAAATGTGCTTCATTCCAGCATTTTGCTTCCAAAAGACCTAAAAAGTAAAAAAGGAACGAAATTAGCAAGTAACGGATATAAAATGTGTCATTATAGGGCTTAAATGACCCCCCTAAAAGCATACGTTTTAAATCCTTATCAGTTATAGATATCGTTAAACCATGGATATGGATCCTAACTCATTCTATATAGTTTAACCATTTTGAATCTCGTTATAGAATTTAATTCAGATATACCAAATGTAATCAAGAATCATCTTGCATTACCCTTTGGGTTCAGCCAAGTAATTATCTGATTAAATCTGGAGAGGTGCCATGGAATCTTTCTGCACATATCAAGTGGAGTAACAAATCCTTTGTTGACTACAAGTGTTGTGGATGTTACTTCACATCACTCCTAAATATAGCTTTTATAACTACCTTATTCAGGATAGCGTTTGACTTATACTTACAAAAGTGATATCCACACATGACGTAAACTTGCTTGTGTCTGAAGTCTAAGGATGACTTAACAAACCCTTTTCAATATTTAACTTATGACAAGGATCCAAAAGTAAATGTTTGAAAGTTGGGGTATCCAATATGCATCCCTTGTGAATACACATGAGTTTGGCGGGAACAATCCACATTCTCATAGAATATAACCAACACTCACATTTGCCTTACCTAACAATATTCCTATATCGTTAACCAACAATGGACATATTTAGAATGATAAATCATCTGAAGAGGCTGTACAAAGCAGATATGTATTCTAGAAGTAAGAATGACAAATACTTAAGATGATTTATCCTTAATATGTTTCTAGTGTCGCAAGAAACCCTGAGCTCTCGTTTCGCATCCCCTCCGTAAACTAGAAACATATCCTTAGTATTGCACAAATACTTAAGAATATTCTTAATAGCAGCCCAATGAAGTTCACATGTATTCTGTTGAAATCGGCTTGTCACGTTTTGAGCTAACACAACATCAGGATGAGTACATCTCACAGCATACATAATAGATCCTATAGCCGGAGCATAAGTAACTCTTTGCATGAGCTCTTTATCAGCAGGTGTCTCAGCACCTTGTGACTTACTCAACTTAGGCTCTTCTTGCATTGGGATAGCTCCACGTTTGGAATTCTCAATGTAAAATATCTTCAAGAGTTTCTCAATGTAAGCACTTTGACATAAAATAATTAATCGTTTAGATCTGTCTCTATCACACCCCCAATTTTACCTGTTTTGCAGCGGAATGGAATTCCTGGGGATTGACTGTCATAGCATCACAATCACAGTTATATTGAACGACCTAAAGTGTCGTTTGGAAAATACATCGTTTGATTTAATAAAACAATCAGAGTTTACAAAGTAGGTCCCAAATGAAAATCAACTTGTGCGGAAATAAGTTCGATACAATCCAAACGATGTTTTAAAGTGCGTAAACCCAGTGACGCTGCCGTCATCGCGACTCCAAGATGTGTCCAAATGCATGCCATGAAGTGAATGCCTTAGATACCCGAGATAAAACATGCTAAAAGTGTCAACACAAAGGTTGAGTGAGTTCATAGAGTTTGAGTTGAAATGTAAAGTCTTTCAAATCGTTATGCATAGCAAGGCATTGTAAATCCAACTCGAGTTCCAAGTCCCGCCCATACAAAACTTGCAACCCGTGTGTTCACAACCCACTTTTAATATGTAGAGTTTATGTTCAAGTGCATGATGTCAAATGAATTCACAAAATAGTGCATGGCTCAATGTATCAAAATCGTTTATGCAGCAAAGGCATTGTAAATCCACTCGCCCAAGTCCCGCCCATACAAAACTTGCAACCCGGTGTGTGACAACCCACTACCGGAATATGTATAAAGTTTATGTAATTCGTTTGAACACAATCATCGTAGTGTGAATTAAATGGTTTCACACTCATCGTTAAAAACAACATCGTATTTATTTCACTAGGTTCATGACACCAAAGCGTAAACATCGCACCAATAAAAATTGGTAATCATCGTTTCATCGCCGCCTTAATAGGTAATTTGCCAATTTACCTTAATGATTCAAATATAGCGCTCGATTTCCCTAAATGGGTCAATAGGAGCTGAGTGTTAATTCCAATAGGCCTATTCACTATACTCGGCCACCTCGAAAGTGACTAATGGTTCATGATGTAGGGACCTCGAATATGGCAAATACTTAGTGACAATAAATCATCGGATATAGCATACTGATTCAAAGCATTTATGTTCAATTAAAATGAAGCATGTATCTCCCCCAAGAGATTGTAAAACAGTTAAATGAGTAAAAGTGGGGCTATGAA
Organism: Chrysanthemum makinoi; assembly: GCA_910596185.1. Lineage (NCBI taxonomy): Eukaryota > Viridiplantae > Streptophyta > Magnoliopsida > Asterales > Asteraceae > Chrysanthemum > Chrysanthemum makinoi. The sequence goes on along the minus strand of OU343222.1, from coordinate 250,804,822 downwards.
TTCACAGTAATATGTAAAGGTTTAAAGTACTTGTGCAAGTAAATGAAAACAGTTTGAGCATGTATCTCCCCCAAAACAGTTAAAAAAACAATTAAAAGTGGGGCTATGAAAACTCACTTGGATAAACTGGAATAACGGCAAAAGTGAGTACACCGAGGTTTAATGTGATGCGTTAACCGGGACCTATTACGAATGATATGATATGTCATGAGTTGCAATGTAATGCTATGCATGCACTTAGTATGTTATTTATACCATTTGCGGGTTTTGAAAATATTACTCGTCGTCGAAAAATACTCTTTTGACGTCTTGACCCTTTAAAAATGACTTTACATGTTTTTATGTCAAAATGTCATCCTACAATGGTTTTATAATGGTTTTTAGAGAAATTTCCACTTTTCGTCGCAAAACAATGTCGTCGGAATTTTTATGAAAATAACAAAAATGGCTTTGGAAAACTAGCCAGTAAAGCGGTACGTCGATCGTTAGAAAACGAACTCGACGGTTTTGGAAAGTTTGTATCGATATCTAAAAGTTTCAGTTCAGGAGTTTCGTCCAAAAGGTCTCGAACATAAAGATAATAAGGGTTAAAGATGGTGGTTTTTGGCTAATTGTGTGCAGAAAATTAGTTACGGCAAGTTTATGAAAAAGTGCATATCTTTGTCGTTTCAAATCCGTTTTCTACGTTTTATACGCCCTTAGCTTCATATTAAAGTAAACTAATATATTTTTGACAAGTCGAAATAATTTGTGAAGCTTAAGGCTCGTTTTTGACTCGGACAAAATAAATATAGTATGCTGAAATTTCAGAAAATAATATATTTCGTCAGTCAAACTTAAAATCCATAACTTCTTCGTTATAAGTCCGTTTTTATCCGTTCAAGTGGCCACGGATTCGTTTTAAAGTATATTTTCTAATTATCAAGGCCAAAATGTCGTACCAACAGTAGGTTTTTCCAGAAATTCGTTTTAAGGACAGAACACAAAACATAGTTTACGAAAATAGTTTTTCTCGGACAAAACCTATTCTAATCCCTTCAAATCAACTCCAAAACTAATCTAATCCTACCATACACCTTCTTAGGGTGTCATGGGTTCCTAATCACCATCAAGACCAAAGAATAACTTGGGAATAATTATAGGATGACTATATGTATATATATAACTTTAAAATCATGAAATAAATGGTATAAATTACATAACATGCATATAAGCTCCAAAAATGAAAAGAAACATATGAAAATGAAGAGGAAACATAAAAATGATGAGAATATGCTTACTAGTGCAAGTGAAGAGGTGTAGGTAACAAAGGATTAACTTAAATACCCTTGGTTTTTATTTCAAAACCATATAAAGGATATATCTAGATTGTAAACACACTTGATTATGCAAAAATCTTTGATCCCTTGATCTCTTTGATGTAGAACCGGTTTTAGAACACAAAGAAGAGAGAAGAAAAGTTTTTCAATCTATGTGAATTATTGTGGTTGAAAAATGAGTGTAAATGTGAGATTGTGTGTACATTTATACAAGTAAGATCTTTAGTACCAAATTCAAGATACATCTCCCCCCATAGGCTGGTTATGGGGGGATTGTGTCTCATGTATTATATTTTTTTTTTTCTTTCAAATGTAACTTGTATATAATTTTGTATAAGTTGCAAAGAAAGTGTAAGAGATTTGTATAAATTTGTAACTTGTAGGATAAATGGAAATTTTGGTACAAGTGAGTTTTTAATAGTTCAAAATAGATTGTAATGAGATAATAAAAATTATAAAAATACTTTCCTTGTGAAATTTGGGTGATAAAATAATTATCGTACAATTTTTTTAAGAAAAACGACGTACTAATTAAACTTTAATGATTGAAGTACCAATTAAATTTGAAACACTAGGAAAACTAAAAATATAGTTTTTATGAACTAAATGTAAGTTTAAAAATACCTCGAGATCATTTTTGAAAGTAACGGATTAAATGTTAAAATAAAACTCACGCGATAAAAATTATTAAACATAAAAATTACAGCTAGTTGAAGGTGAAATGAAATGTCGCGAATGAATTAATGAGATGCACATGATGTCCATGAAATGTAGACTAATCGTAGTCCATATGAAATGCAATGCGATGTCATGATCATGATTTCGCCGCTAAACCTCCAAGGTTACGCGAATTTGAAACAAGTAAACCAAGTTTACTATAAATGTTGAAATAATGAGACATGAATCGGTCGAGAAATGACCGAAGTACGGGTTGTCACATTAGCCCATCTAAAAAGGAATTCAGTCCTGAATTCAGTTCGGTGTTGGTCTCTCGGTTTAGGGTTTGGTGTGGCAAACTTTCCCATTCCCGAGCAAAACCCTCAAAAGACTCTTTGGTAACCGATTTTTACTTAATCCCACAACTCATCAAACAAGAACCGCATGAGATTAGGCTAAATCGGTTTAGGTAACGACTTGTTTCTAGCTCGATCTTTTCAACTCATCAAACAAGAACTGCCACGCCTTGGATCAAACCGGAAACAAGTGGTTTGAAGAAAATCTTTGAAAATTTGGCTCGATTACGAATTGCTTACATATATGGGACTACTACTCCCTTCATTGCATGATTCTTCCTGAATTAGACATAGGTGATCAGGCTATGTATAATTTAGGAGTAACTATGCAATGCTTGGACTAATCGACTCATATGTTGTTTGGTGTTGAGTCAACTGAGGTTAAAATTGTGATGAACATCGAGGAGAGAAGACATGGAGAAGTGTCGTTAAAATGATAGTTGAAGTGAAAAGAATTAGAATCCTCGTAAATGATAACAATTCGGAAAGAAAATAAAGTACGATAGATGAGAATATTTTACAACGAGTAGTTTAGCAAAAGTAGTACATCTTTAAGTTATAACGTTTCGGATACGATGATTAGACATAAACTTGGTACGACATAGTACATAAGGAGAATTAAGACCGTAGTTTCCTAACTTCTTCAGGTCTTCGCGTCGTTGATACCTTGTCGAGCTCCTCCTCCTCCTTCTAACATATATACATTCCCATGAGCACCTTCAACTGGTTGACCTTGGTTTCGAGGACATTGGTTCCGATAGTGTCCTTGTTCCCCACATCCGAGCATGCGATCAAGCGTCTTTACCTTTACAATCCTCGGCTAAATGTCCCAGGTGTTTTGCATTTGCGGCACTTGGCAGGGCAAGGACCCGAGTGATGAAAATTACATCGATTACATAGTGGGTGTGTTCCAAGATACCCTCTACCTCTCCTTGGTGCAGCGACATAAACCATTCCCGCTTCTTGCCTTCTATTTTGTTGTTGATGACGGTTGGTGTTGCGGTTTTGGTTGTTGTTGTTACCATCTCCTGGTCGTTTCCCATTTCCTTTTCTTGTTGTTGATTTGGTTATCATCGTTGTAGTTGGTACGATTGTTGGGGTTGTTGTTGTTTCGCTGATGTTGGTGTACTTGCCCCTCTTCACCACTTGTGCCATCAACTTCTGAGTCACTCTAATAGCTTCCTCCATTGTTTGTGGATCAAACGAAGTCACATTTCCTTGAATAACTTCGGGAAGTCCCCCGATAAAAGCCTCTAGCAACTTCTCGCTATCCCAGACCATCGACGGCATAACGCGCCAATTCTCGAAATCTCCGAATGTATGTGTCAATATCGTACCTAATCGTTACTAGTTCGTAGAACTCCGTCTCCAACTTTTGATTTCCGCATTACGAGGACAAAACTTATTAGTCACCAAACCCTTAAATTGCTCCCAAGTAAGCTTGAAAGCATTCTCTATTCCAATCGGTTGAGCATAAGAATTCCACCACGATAATGCTCCATCGAGTAATGTGCTCGTAGCAAATTTAACCTTACTATCCTCCTGACATTGCAAAGCAAAAACACCGACTCTAATTTTTCAACCATCAACCATTGCGTTGCTCCCTACCTCTAAACTTCGGGCTCACCACTTTGAAGTCCTTGTACCTAACATTTCTTAACTCCGATCCTCCGGCATTTCCAAAGTAGCGCAGCAGCTAGTCTAGCGCAGCCATCAAGCACCACTGGTTCCGTTCAACTCTTAATGCATTAGCAATGCTATCATTCACCAACTTTTGAATTGCTGCTTGAGTCATTTCAACCAGTAGCTTTCTTGTGCCATATCTTCTTCAAAACAAGAGGAAATGTGAGACGTAGCAAAATCCGATGTTAATAATAAACGCTTCAAAGAAATGTGATAAGAAACGATAAGTTTGAGGTTATTTTTCGAAATGATCGACGGGTTCTGAAAAGATGGGTTATGAGGTGTTGTAAGTGCTTCAATGTATGATGGTTTAGTGGCTTAGTGTGAATAACGTGTAACTCGACATGTTAGTGATGAAACAAAGGTGTGAGAGTGACTTCGCCCTATTTAAAGGTTCATCTCAAGATTCGTTATCGATAATGAATCACCGATAGATAAAAAATTTGTGATAGGGAATGACAAGGAATTCTCCACGTTAGAGTATGGGGAAAAGATAATGGGATGGGCATTTAAGGGCATCCATGTAACAATCGATGTGAAATGAAAGTGAATAACTCGAAAAATGTACGTAATGACCGCATGTAAGGTGAACCCGCACTTATGATAAAATGATGAGATGCTATGATGATGTAGTTATAGTCTAGGGTCAATGATGCAACCTAGTTCTCTATAACCAAGCTCATGCCAATGTCACACCCCCAAATTACTGCTTTTGCCGAATGGAATTCCTAGGAATTGACTGTCATAGCATCACAATCACAGTTATATTGAACGACCTAAAGTGTCGTTTGGAAAATACATCGTTTGATTTAATAAAACAATCAGAGTTTACAAAGTAGGTCCCAAATGAAAATCAACTTGTGCGGAAATAAGTTCGATACAATCCAAACGATGTTTTAAAGTGCGTAAAACCCAAGTGAGACGCGTCGTCATCGCGACTCCATGATGTGTCCAGATGCATGCCATGAAGTGAATGCCTTAGATACCTGAGATAAAACATGCTAAAAGTGTCAACACAAAGGTTGAGTGAGTTCATAGAGTTTGAGTTGAAATGTAAAGTCTTTCAAAATCGATTATGTAGCAAAGGCATTGTAAATCCACTCGCCCAAGTCCCGCCCATACAAAACTTGCAACCTGTGTGTTCACAACCCACTGGCAGAATATGTAGAGTTTATGTTCAAGTGCATGATGTCAAATGAATTCACAAAATAGTGCATGGCTCAATGTATCAAAATCGCTTTATCAAGAAAGGCATTGTAAATCCACTCCGCCCAAGTCCCGCCCATACAAAACTTGCAAACCCGTGTGTTCACAACCCACTACCGGAATATGTATAAAGTTTATGTAATTCGTTTGAACACAATCATCATAGTGTGAATTAAATGGTTTCACACTCATCGTTAAAAACAACATCGTATTTATTTCACTAGGTTCATGACACCAAAGCGTAAACATCGCACCAATAAAAATTGGTAATCATCGCTTTCATCGCCGCCTAATAGGTAATTTGCCAATTTACCTTAATGATTCAATATAGCGCTACCGATTTCCCTAAATGGGTCAATAGGAGCGGAGTGTTAATTCCAATAGGCCTATTCACTATACTCAAGCTCACTCGAAAGTGACTAATGGTTCATGATGTAGGGACCTCGAATATGGCAAATACTTAGTGACAATAAATCATCGGATATAGCATACAGTTCAAAGCATTTATGTTCAATTTAAAATGAAGCATGTATCTCCCCCAAGAGATTGTAAAACAGTTAAATGAGTAAAAGTGGGGCTATGAATTCACAGTAATATGTAAAGGTTTAAAGTACTTGTGCAAGTAAATGAAAACAGTTTGAGCATGTATCTCCCCAAAACAGCTTAAAAACAATTAAAAGTGGGGCTATGAAAACTCACTTGGATAAACCGGAATAACCAAAAGTGAGTACACCGAGGTTTAATGTGATGCGTTAACCGGACCTATTACGATTAATGATATGATATGTCATGAGTTGCAAGGTAATGCTATGCATGCACTTCGTATGTTATTTATACCCATTTCGCGTTTTGAAAATATTACTCGTCGTCGAAAAATACTCTTTTGACGCTTGACCCTTTAAAATGACTTTACATGTTTTTATGTCAAAATGTCATCCTACAATGGTTTTATAATGGTTTTTAGAGAAATTTCCACTTTTCGTCGCAAAACAATGTCGGAATTTTATGAAAATAACAAAATGGCTTTGGAAAACTAGTCCGTAGGTGTACGCCGATCGTTAGAGAACGAACTCGACGGTTTTGGAAAGTTTGTATCGATATCTAAAAGTTTCAGGAGTTTTTGTCCAAAAGGTCTCGAACATAAAGATAATAAGGGTTAAAGATGGTGGTTTTGGCTAATTGTGTGCGAAAAATTAGTTACGGCAAGTTTATGAAAAGTGCATATCTTTGTCGCTTCAAATCTTTTCTACGCTTTATACGCCTCTTAGCTTCATATTAAAGTAAACTAATATATTTTTGAGAAGTCGAAATAATTTGTGAAGCTTAAGGCTTCGCTTTTGACTTCGGACAAAATAAATATAGTATGCTGAAATTTCTAAAAATAATATATTTCGCCGTCAAACTTGTAAAATCCATAACTTCTTCAAGTTATAAGTCCGCTTTTATCCGCTCAAGTGGCCACGGATTCGTTTTAAAGTATATTTTCTAATTATCAAGGCCAAAATGTCGTACCAACAGTAGGTTTTTCCAGAAATTCGTTTTAAGGACAGAACACAAAACATAGTTTACTTAAAATAGTTTTTCCTCGGACAAAACCTATTCTAATCCCTTCAAATCAACTCCAAAACTAATCTAATCCTACCATACACCTTCTTAGGGTGTCATGGGTTCCTAATCACCATCAAGACCAAAAGAATATCTTGGGAATAATTATAGGATGACTATATGTATATATATAACTTTAAAATCATGAAATAAATGGTATAAATTACATAACATGCATATAAGCTCCAAAAATGAAAAGAAACATATGAAAATGAAGAGGAAACATAAAAATGATGAGAATATGCTTACTAGTGCAAGTGAAGAGGTGTAGGTAACAAAGGATTAACTTAAATACCCTTGGTTTTTATTTCAAAACCATATAAAGGATATATCTAGATTGTAAACACACTTGATTATGCAAAAATCTTTGATCCCTTGATCTCTTTGATGTAGAACCGGTTTTAGAACACAAAGAAGAGAGAAGAAAAGTTTTTCAATCTATGTGAATTATTGTGGTTGAAAAATGAGTGTAAATGTGAGATTGTGTGTACATTTATACAAGTAAGATCTTTAGTACCAAATTCAAGATACATCTCCCCCATAGGCCGTTATGGGGATTGTGTCTCATGTATTATATTTTTTTTTCTTTCAAATGTAACTTGTATATAATTTTGTATAAGTTGCAAAGAAAGTGTAAGAGATTTGTATAAATTTGTAACTTGTAGGATAAATGGAAATTTTGGTACAAGTGAGTTTTTAATAGTTCAAAATAGATTGTAATGAGATAATAAAAATTATAAAAAATACTTTCTCAGTGAAATTAAGGTGATAAAATAATTATCGCATTTTTTTAAGAAAACGCGCATAATTAATTAAACTTTAATGATTGAAGTACCAATTAAATTTGAAACACTAGGAAAACTAAAAATATAGTTTTTATGAACTAAATGTAAGTTTAAAAAATACCTCGGGATCATTTTTGAAAGTAACGGATTAAATGTTAAAATAAAAACTCACGATAAAAATTATTAAACATAAAAAATTACGCAGAAGGTGAAATGAAATGTCATGAATGAATTAATGAGATGCACATGATGTCCATGAAATGTAGACTAATCGTAGTCCATATGAAATGTACGTGATGTCATGATCATGAATTCGCCGCTAAACCTCCAAGGTTACGCGAATTTGAAACAAGTAAACCAAGTTTACTATAAATGTTGAAATAATGAGACATGAATCGTGTCGAGAAATGACCTGAAAGTACGGGTTGTCACAGTCTCTATAGATCTTGATTCCAAGAATCTATGCAGCTTCTCCTAGATCTTTCATGGCAAAACATCTTTCAAGATAGGATTTTACATCTTGTAACATTGGAATGTTGTTTCCCATGAGCAATATGTCATCAACATATAGAATTAGGAAAGTAACATAACTCCCACTAGCTTTTTGATATACACATGGCTCATCTTGATTTTGAGAGAAACCGAATTTCCTAATCTCATCATCAAAATGTTTATTCCATTGCCTAGATACTTGCTTAAGTCCATAAATGGAACGCTTGAGCTTGCTTACTCGGTTAGGATATTTAGGATCAACAAAACCCTCAGGTTTCTCCATATAGACCTCTTCGTAAAGATGTCCATTGAGGAAGGCGGTTTTGACATCCATTTGCCAAATCTCATAATCATAGAATGCAGCTATGGCTATGAGAATCCTTATAGCTCTAATGTCTGCAATAGGATAAAAGGTCTCTTCATAATCAATATCATAGGTTTGAGTGAAGCCCTTTGCTACAAGACGAGCTTTAAAGGTGTATACTTTACCATCCATGTCAGTTTTCTTCTTGAAAAGCAACTTGCTGCCAACTATTTTACAGTTAGGAGGAAGCTCAACTAAAACCCATACATCATTGTCTTTCATGGATTGCATTTCCATATTCATAGCATCAAGCCATTTCTTGGATTCAGGATCCAACAATGCAACTTTATAACTATTGGGTTCACCAAGATCCCCTAACTCTTGTTCCTCAGCATCGAGGTATAAGCACATTCAATCAGGAGCACGGTGTGTCCTAGCGGACTTACGAATTGGAATGATATCACTTTGAGGTTCATCAATTTCTTGATCATCCTCATCATGATGTAAGCTAGTGTCTACAGAAGGATTTGTATCTTCATCTTGAATAATTTCAGTGTCTTCTAGACTACCACTTGCTTCTTGATCCAAGAGATTATTCTCAAAGAACTCAGCATTTCGAGCAACAATAAATTTGTTCTCTGTTGGAAGGTAGAAACAACATCTCATTTTTTCCTTTGGGTATCCTACAAAGATACACTTAATAGATTTGGATTCAAGTTTGTCAGGTTTGGTAAGTGTATCACGCTTAACAAGTGTCTCACAACCCCAAACTTTTAAGTAAGACAGCTTAGGGGCTTGCCCATGCCATACTTCGTATGGTGTCTTATCAACCTTCTTAGTTGGAACCATATTAAGAATACGTGCAGCAGACTCAAGGCCATAATCCCAAAAGGACTTTGGAAGAGTAGCTTGACTCATCATGGAGCGAATCATATCTACCAGTGTTCGGTTTCTCCTATCAGACACACCATTATGTTGTGGAGTGTAAGGAGGAGTGCGATGGGCAATAATCCCATGATCCTTTAGATGATCCAAAACTTCTTGACTCATATATTCACCCCCACGATCGGAACGTAGTGACTTAATGGTCTTCCCGAGTTGGTTTTCTACTTCCTTTTGAAACACCTTAAATGTTTCAAACACTTCATGTTTATGTTTCAACAAGTAAACATAACCATACTGACTATAGTCGTCAATGAAAGTGACGAAGTAACTTGCTCCTTGTCTTGACACAATTCTAAATGGGCCACATAAATCTGTGTGTATTAGTCCAAGTAGATCCTTAGCCCTTTACACTTGATGTGAATAGGGTTTCCTTGCCATCTTACCAGACATGCATGAAACACACCTCAAATGACTTAATGTCAGTTGAGTTGAGAAGTCCATCATGGTGCAACTTCTCCATGCATTTCTTGCTAATGTGTCCAAGACGATTGTGCGACAAGAGAGTAGAGTCCAAGGTAGACTTAGCTTTTTTATTGCTAACAACGAACATAGAACTGCTATTTGTATTAGAACAAGACATATTAATTTCATAAATACCATCCCGTAGGATAGCAAGAAATAAACAACGTTATTTTTAGAAACTGAAATTGCATTATTCGATTCAAAACGATTAACAAAACCATCGTCATACAAACAAGAAACTGAAATAATTCCTCTAGTAATAGAGGGATCATAATGACAATTGTTCAAAACAGCTACTAATCTGCTAGGGAGACATAAATGAAAAACACCAATAGCTTCAACTCCTGCGCGTTGACCATTGCTCACGTACAGACTTAAAGCTCCTAGCTTCAGCTTCCTACTTCTCATGAGACCCTGAGTAGTTTACAGATGTGAGTACCACAACCCATGTCATATACCCAAGATGTACTAGGAAAATAATAGAGTTCTATAGTGAAAATACCTGAAGAGCTAGCTGCTAGAGACTGCTTCTTCTTTTTCATCAACTCGCTAGATACATGGACAATTCCTTCTCCAATGACCTACTTCACCACATTGGTAGCAGGTCGCGTCCTTAGCAGGATTATCCTTCTTAGGTGGTGGAGGAATCTTAGTCTTGGAGGCATAAGGTGGTTTATGCTCAGAGCATAATAGCTTATACCGCCCTTCCCTTGATTCCCCTTCTCTACTCTTTAAACGATTTTTTTCCCATAGTTTTTTTGGACCTTTCCCCGCACGTGATATTATGTAGTGCAGTAACATCTTTCTTTGGTAGCGCTGCCATGTTGTTTAAGCATAGCATGTAACTCATTTACAGCTTCTCTCCATGTCTGCATATTAAAGTTCTGCACAAAGTTCACATACTCTTTAGAGAGACCTATTAAGATCAAACTAACTCCATAGTTCAGAGTAACTGGGTGACCGAGACGCTCCAAATTGTCGATATAGCTCTTCATCTTGAGAATATATGAACTAACTGATTGACCTTCTTCTTGCTTGCAAGCGTGAAATTCTCGCGCGGTTTGAAGAAGTTCATGTTCTGCCTGTTGAGCAAACATAGACTTCAACTCCTGAAGCATGTCATAAGCACCAAGATGAGTTAGATTTTGTTGGATATCTAACTCCATGGTCATGAGCATGAAGGCAACTATATCCTTTGACCCCTTAACCCAAGTAGTGTGAGTTGCAAGAGCCTCGGGAGGGACAGGGTCGCCAGGAGTTGCAACAGGTGCAGCAGGTATGGGATGCTCCAAATAATTTTCTTTATCTTTAGCTGACAGGATAATGCGAAGTTGGCGATACCATTCAATGAAGTTAGGTCCAGTGAGGTGTCAAAACATGTAACAATTGTGCACATAAGGAATCACAAATATATAAGCATAAAACATTAATAAACACATATAGATCCGAGTTCTCTTACGAGTCTTCTCCAAAAGGAGAACCATAAGACCCTCACTAGGTTTTCATCAAGTGCCTAGATTGCCACATGCAACAAAATAATGATTACGTAGGTCTTATATCTGGAAAAAAAACACAAAAAATAATCATGGCAAACTAATTAACATTTAATTATGCAATTTTATGTATCTAAATAACCATTAATTCAATTTGTTTGTGTCTATGTATTTTTTTATTAATTATTGACAAGTATTGCATTATAGTTGTCAAAACAAAAATAAGACAAATAACTAAGCCAAGAAAATGAATACATACGAATATTATCAAAGATGTCACTTTTCATCATATGATGAGAGCTAAAAGTGATGCTATTACAGAACCGTCAAATCCACCACAAAGAAGACGCGATAATGTTGTACAAACGTTTAATCTTGTCTTTAGGAACATGTCACGAGTTCAACCAATCCTCCAATGCTCATTAGACGTGAAGAATGGGAAGGAGTTATCATAGCAAACGCGGACATGTCTCCAAATGTCAACAACAATATCACACTCAAAGAAGATATGAAGATTGGATTCCACGTTGCCATTACAAGAAGGGCAAGAGATCACCTGGATTTCAATACCACGAGACGAGAAGTTCAAGCGATGAGGTAACCGGTCCAAGTTCATTCTCCACATGAAAATTAACTTTTCGAGGAAGAGTTTTGTCCCAAGTTTTCGAAGGAACCAAAGAGGGTAAGAGTTGGGCGTCAATGTAGCGATGAGTCCCAATTGAGAAAACTCGGTCACTTGCAATCAACCAGGCACAAGAGTCTTCAACGGAGTTTGTGTCGGCATGGCGAATCTCGATCACCATATCTCTCAAATAAGCCAAGTTACAAACGCTAGGGTCGGCTCTAGACCAATTCCATCGCCATTGCCCGTTTTCAAAGCGATATATCAATGATTAGACAATCTTTGTCTTGTTCCAAATGATAGATTCTGTTGTAGCGAATATGTAGCAGGAAATCACCAAGCCAAGTCCTTCCAAAAGCGGATACGCGAGCCATAGCCCACTTGGAAGCGAAGAGATTAGCCGGAGGAATACCGTTCGAGTGTAAGAAGTTAGAAGATCCAACTATCTACCATTAAATTTGCAACATTGTTAATCGAAACCCCTCTTTTGACCATGCAAAGCCTTGATAACTTTAACCCAAAGTGCTTGCGGGTTAGAGTACATTCTCCGACACCACTTTTGAAAGAATTTATGCTACCAATGTTTAAACCGCCTTTTGTCGAACAAAAAAAGAACATTAGGCCATTTAATCCAAGCAAGAATTTTAAACTATTGAGAGCCTCTTAAAAAAACGAGGCACGAGATTTCTCTAAAAAATTCTAACACAAATTCAGGAACTTTGATAATTGTTACTTAGATTAGTTCATTACTTATGAACGTTAAATTGCTAGTTACTTTATTCTTTAGTATAGAATGATGATTTATATATGATATTTGGTGATGATTAAGCTAGATATGGGTGTTATTATTATCCGTCGTTAAAATTATTCAGGTTTTTTCCGAGTACCAATCTACTCAACAGTCAACACCTAATATGAAATTAGGCACATTATTAACTTCAAACTAATGAAATAATTATATTGTTTATTCAAATGGGTTTATTTGAATACCCAAATTAATCAAATCCAGAGTCAAGCCATTTTGGTTGATATAACTAACTTCTTATTTGCATACTTCTGATATGTATTTGGTTACTAGAATTTGGTTATTTGGATAACTAAGCAAGTTCAAGTAAAAATATTTTTTAAGTAAAATAAGTAAAATAATAACTATTCACATCACGTGACAACTTTTTGATGGACAAACGAAAACCACAATCCACAAATACGATCATTTGATGCCAAAATACAAAATTTTAACGCCAAAAACCAGGAACTTTTGATGCATAAACACATAATTATGATTTCCGTTATTTTCCATCAAAGTCGTGTCCTCTTTTGCGTCAAACATCTATATATGCATCAACGCTCATATTTTTTAGCATCCTAAACTTTTTTTACGCATCTAATGTTCGTGTTTGTTATTACCAAATGTTGTACATATCAAGATTATTTTACCAGCATCCACTATGGTAGCTTAAAAATAGGTTTAAAAAATTACGAAAAGGTTCGCAAATTTATGTACCATAGTGGAGAACCATTTCAAGCCTAGGTGTCATAATAAGGTTTTTCATTTTGAAAAAGTTTATAAATTTGAATGCATTATATTACGTAAGTTGGCAATTTTATAAACTTATTAAAAGCTTTATCTGTAGTATTAATAGATTTATAGTATGAAAATGCTTGTAATTTAGGGACCGTTTGCTTTGAAGGTACGGGAATGAAGGAATGCTTTCATTCCTAATATAGTTGTTTGGTTTTTGAAAATGGGTATGAAACCTTTAAAAATAGGTATTTCTCATATCCATAGTCATTCTCATAGTCATGCACATAATACCAAACGCCATTAATAACAGTTTATGAAGTGACAATTTCATAAACTTTTTAATAGGTTTACTATAGTGGACGCCGTAACAAATACCAACCGAACCATTGAATCAAAACAATAGATTAAGCACGATATCCAAATAACAACACGGGTTAGTTGAGTTAATCGACATAATGAACACCTTAAAAACAGAGTTGTTAATATAGTGAGAAAAAAAGATGTTTGCCATGAAATGAAAAACTCAATCCTTGCATAAAACAAGAGTGTCACTTAACTACAATCGGTTAATTATTTTATTTCTCGCTGTCATGAACAACTAATAGTACTTATTTCTCTCTTTGATGTGTGATTGTTACTTCTACCTTTCCATGCTTTTTAGTACATGCAACCACTTCAATAGATTAACCATCGATCATATATCAAATAGTAAAACCACCATCAACAACCAAATCATGTCCGGTAATAAAACCAGATTCTGCACTTGCAAGAAACAACACAGCCTTAGCAACATCCTCAGCTTTCAAAACCATGTCTTTCAAGATACTCATTGGTTGATAACGCTTTTCAACTTCTTTCATATCCATCTCAAGCCTGTTACAATTCATCGGTGTAGCAACCGCAAATGGGGACACGCAGTTTACTCGAATCCCATGCTCCCCTAGCTGCTTGCTAGCCGATTTCATCAGCCCCACTACAGCATGCTTCGACATGCAATAATCTGTTTGTTCTGGGCCGCCCATTTGACCCAAAACACTAGAAGTACAAATAATACTTCCTTTCACTTGTCCTTGGACCATGGCCAAGGCAGCGTGCTTCACGCACGCTGCCATCCCACGGACATTGACCGCAAACAGGCGGTCAAATTCGTCCAGATTTAAATCTAGGACAATCTGATCGGATTTAGTAAGGATCCCAGCGTTACTAAACATAATATCGAGCTGACCGTAGTTTCTTACAGTTGTTTCCACCAAGGACTTCACTTGGGCTTCATCAGTCACGTCACAGTGAATGTAAGTACATCGGGCTAAGCCGATAGATAAAGAGACGTTTTTTCCTAGCTCGTCTTGGATGTCAGCGATTATAACTGCTCGTGCACCGTGTTTGGCGAATAAACGAGCTGTAGCTTCGCCTATGCCGCTTGCTCCACCGGTGATTATAGCCACTTTGTCTTCTATTTTGTTCATGACGATATTATATGCTGTGTAGACATCTGTCTAGTTATCTTATATAAAGCATCTTTTGCTTTGCATGACAGTGGGAGTAAAATATTTTAAAAGACTTAATAAGTCCAACAAATATTATTTTGTTTTTATTCTTGCTGTCCAAATAAGACCATCATTTTAAGTGCCTAAATAATAAATTATTTCAGATGTGCAATTAGTTTATTGTACAGTTGCGTCGTGACTCGTGAATTGCTTGTTAATGTTATATCCAACAAATATTTACTTCTCTGTTTGTCTTGCTCGCTAGAAAATAAAATCATTGATTCTTTGTTTTTTATAGGTTCGACAAGTTTTAGTTATTCGACAAGTTTTAGTAAAACAAATATTTACTTCTCTGTTTTTTATAGGTTCGACAAATTTTATAATGAAATTGTGACATTATAAAATGATTATATTATAAAACCAACTGTGATATTAAGTTTTTTTACATGTAAAAATGAACTTTGATATTAAGAAACATATGATAGTTACAATTATATTAACAATTTTATTAAAAAACATATGATAGTTACGGTGATATTAACAATTATATTAAAAAAAAGAAAAAAAAATTCCTGTGATAATAAAAAAGAACTGTGATATTAACATTTTTTTATTAAAAAATGAACAGTGATATTAATAATAAAAAAATAAAAAAGTAATGTGATATAACAAAAAAAGTTAGTGTGATATTAACAATTTGTATTTAAAAAAAAATATATATGTGATATTATGATCAGATCTTGACTTTTTTACAAAAGTCAATATCTGATCTTGACAAACCAAGATCAGATCTTGACTTTTGTAAAAAAGTCAAAATCGACCTTAATGTCACAATACCTTTAATCATGAAAACGATTTTTTTCTGAAATTTTTTTCAGCGATTCTTAATAATTTATCATCATTTTTATTTTTTTTAATTTTTTCAGATTTTCTTGAATTTTGTTTTTTTTTTAAAGTTACTGTGATATTTCCACACCATCCCTACTTAAAAGCTCAATACCCACCCGATCCCTTCCCTATATATATATATATATATATATATATATATATATATATATATATATATATATATATATATATATATTTTATATTTGAATATTTGACTCGATATTGCGAACCGGCTAATCTTAAAGCGACTATCTTTTTAGATAGCTTACAAATTAAGTTCAATTAAATGGTGGTACTAGTCTCTACAAGAAAAATCAGGTTAGGTGATTAATTACCTAAGGGGCTGTTTGTAGGGGTGTTATTCGGGTTGACTCGGTCGGGTTCGGGTCAAATAGGGTCAAGCCTTAAAAAACATACCCGAACCCGACCTTGTTTAGAACTCGGGTCGGGTCAATTCGGGTTCGGGTCAATTCGGGTTCGGGTCGGGTCAAGGCTAAAAAAACATACCCGAACCCGACCTTGTTTAGAACTCGGGTCAATTCGGGTTGACCCGATTGACCCGAATATATTTTTGAACCCGATTGACCTGACCCGAATTGACTCGGGTCGGGTTCGGGTCGGGTCAGCCCAAATCACACCCCTAGCTGTTTGGTTCACCTACTTTTGTGGGTTTTTGTTGTATTTAGATTTGAAATTTGGTGGAGCACATGTTTGGTAGGAAAAAAGAGGAAGTTTTTGAATTTTAGACACCACAAAAACAAAGGGTTGTAGACACACTACTTGATGCTAGGATTATAAAACCAGAGACACATTTAACAATAATAGGCAAGTGTACCCCACAAATAAATAAACCTGATCTCACTTCTTTCTTCTCTATTCTCTCTTATCCTCTCTCTCACTTTCCAAACACAGTAACACAAATGGGGTTTTTTTAACTCTCCACTAGTTAAATTCACCAGTAATTGAAACTCCATGATTTCAAAGTTTATAACCAAACACCCCTAAGGCTTTTTGTCTAGTGGTATATGAGTTGCTCACTAACTTAAAGGGGGTAAAGGGCTGAGACAAGGTGATCCAATCTCCCCCTATCTCTTCACTCTGGTGATGGAAGTGTTTACCTTATTGATGGCCAAAAATATCCAAAATTCCCTTGATTTCAAATATCACATAGGATGCTCTGCTCTCAAACTAACTCATATGTGCTTTGTAGATGATTTGCTAGTTCTAGTTTGCTTCCTAATATGAACAAGAGTACTATCTTTTTTTGGAAATGTTAACATGGGGGAGCAATTGAATATTTTAAGAGTTATGCCTTTCCAAACCGGTACCTTGCCTATTAAATACATAAGAGTCCCCTTGATAACCAAGAAGTTGAGTCTTAATGATTGCAAGCAGCTAATTGAAAAAGTGAAAGCCATGATAGGTGATTGGAAGAAAAAGTTTCTTTCATATGAAGGAAGATTACAACTGATTACAGCTGCTTTAGCCTCTATGCAAGTGTTAAGGGCTTCTGTGTTCATTATCCATAAACAACTGTTAAAGATATTGAAAGAGTGTTCAAAGGATTCTTGTGGTGTCAAGGTGAGCTTACAAGAGGAAAAAGCTAAGATGGCCTGGAAGAATGTATGCAGACCTAAAATGCAGGGTGGTTTGGGATTAAAAAGTTTGAGTAAATAAAATAAGACTTTGGTTTCAAAGCATATATGGAATTTAGCGTCAAGAAAAGAAAGTCTTGGGTTAAATAGGTTAATATTGTCAAGTTAAAAGGCAGAAGCTTTTGGGATGTTGGACATGAATATTCGGATAGTTGGATGTAGAAAAAATTATTGAAGCTTAGAGTTACTGTGAGACCTTATATTTTTCATAAAATTGGAAATGCCTAAAAGACATATATCTGGTATGATTGGTGGAATGAGAATGGCCCTTTATGTAGTGTAATTAGCAAAAGAAGGATTTATGAAGCTGGTTTTACTAATAACATGATTGTGGCTGAGATGATCACAAATGGTACCTGGAATTGGCTTGTAGTATGGATGACACAATATCCCATTTTACAAGGAATTCCAAATCCAGGAAATAATAATGATGAGGACAAGGTTCTATGGAAATCTAATAATGGAAGGAAACTTGATTTTACTATTATAGAATGCTTGGGAAGATCTAAGAGATAACATTGAAAAGGTATAATGGTATAATCTTGTATGGTTTTCAAAAGGGATTTTCAGTCACATGTTTATAGTTTCGATGGTAATCCAGGAAAGACTACAAACACAAGATAGAGTAATGATGTAGAATAATGACACTAGTATGAGATGTCCTTTGTGCAAGACATGTCCTAATACTCGCAGTCACCTGTTCTTTCAATGTCAGTGCTCACAGAAAGTGTCGAATGAGGTAAACAAAGATATGTCAACTACTATGCTCCCTACTGAATAGAAAGATGTAATCTCTATGTTGGCAAGAATTTACACTAACAATTCATTTTTTAGTGTGGAAGGAATGATAATGTTAGGGATATTTTATACCACATATGGCAGGAGAGGAATAAGAGGATGTTTGCTCTTGAAAGAAGATTTGAAGAAGTCTTGGTGAATATAATTACTGAAGCAATTAAGTTGAGACTTTTGGGTCTCATAGTGCATAAAACAGTCAATGTGATCAAGGTTTTTGAAAGATGGGGGGTCCAGCCTTCTTATGTAAAAAGCTGTGCAAACATATGATTCTACTGTCAAAAGAAGTTCTGAGTGCAGTTTGGATTGGTGAGTTAAGTCTTCCTATAGTTAATGCTGAATTAGCTTCTGGCATTGATAGGGATTAAGCATATGTCCTTGTATCTTGGCAAGGAAAATTAATAGTCAATAACCTTTAAGATTGCATAGTATTATACTAATTAATGAGTAACTACCATAAAGTAGGTTTCATGCTTACAGGGGAATGTATGGTCTTTGTATAACTAATAATGATATAATGCCACAATTATATTGGATACGCATAGCGGTCTGATGAGTTTCAAGATAATAGCTGCTATATGTTTGATGATCCAGAGAGCAGATTTGTTCCATACATTGATAGTGGTGACTTTGGATATTTGAAATGATCAATTTAGGAGGTTAGGAATAGTGAGTGCATGAAAGAAGAGCCTACTTGGTCTTAACCATAAATTGATCATTTGCTGCTAAATTCAGGGGTTTGAATTTGAGGTGGAGTGCCACCTGATGATGCCTTTTTAGTTGTTTGATGTCTGTTCTTGTGTGTGATGATGGAGATGCAGATGAAGAATAGTTTTTGGACAGTTGAAAAGGAAATGTAGTCAAGGTAGGATGTATCCTTAAGTGTCTTCCTTCATTTGAGTGATGCCACTTTGGTGGAAATGAAGCTCTATGATTGTAGGCCTTAATGGAACATAAGTTTTACACTTGCTTGATGAAGCCTTGATACAAGAGCCTTTGTGGTTCATGGGTGGACACAAGTAGGGTGTTTGTATGTAAAGGAAATGTAGCCATAGTATGTGGTTTCTCCATGGATGCCTAGAACTAGTGTGCTTTTTTCTAGTCTAGAAGAATAACTGGATGAATGTAATAGCTTTTTTGTTACTGGATTAAATGTTCTTGTTTGAGCTGCTATGAGAGCTGTATGGTATTTGTCCATCAAACTTTATAGTTTGTTGATTGAGTTGTTGTTATTATTGTGGCAATAAAATATATTCACCTTTTGCAAAAAAAAGAAAAAAATGTTAGTTCAAATATCGCTGAAGGTATTGGTGAGATATATTATATGATAGATGATGTATGGTGTGAAAGAATTTCCGTTCAGAAAAGAAAAAAAAAGTTTAGTGATGAAATTTCGCTACTAGGGTAGATTAGTCACTAAAGTAATTCACTAGATCAACCACCTTAGTTAATGTTCTAATTCATATTAGAAAGAAGTACTCTTTTTAGCCTAAAATGTTAGCTTTTCTCTATGAATATTAACATTTTTTTGGTAATTTTCCCTAGAATAAACATATCAATATGCTTAGACAATACCTTTTCTTCCACTTCCAGGTCCTACGTTAATAGGGTTGGGGCTCCTTATTTTACGACGACGACAAAAAAATCTTCGTCGTATGTATACTTTTCCAAGCATTTTATTGTTAAGTATAGTCATGATTTTGTTTTTCTAGAAATTTGTCTATTCAACAAATAAATAGTTGTTTTGTCTATCAATATGTATGGTCTTCGATTATCAATAATGACTTTTCTTTAGAGTTTGAATACTTGATTGATCCACTTACTTCTATTATGTCTGTTGGAATCACTCCTAAACCTAAATCAAGTGTTAGTGATTCATATGTAATAGTTAGCTTATTATGGCATTTATGTTAGTAATTAGCCTTAGGCTTATGTAGAAGGCCCATAAGTCTAGGCCTAGTCCAATAAGGAAAAGGAAGGGACTAGGAGTGTTGCCCTAGCTCCCCCTCCTATAAATACCTTGTAATAACCCTCACTTGAGGGTTGGTTGTTCAATTCATTTCTCTTTCACTACTCACGCATAACCTTTCTTTATTGTCTTACGCGTAGTGTTTGTGTGTGTGTTGTTCAACCGATCTCTTCTCCTCTCTATTTCTTCTATTGATGCTTGTGTTGTAAACTTAGTGACCTAACAGTGGTATCAATCGCCTACTAGTTGGGTGAATCGTATTGTTTTTGAAGTAGGTTTTGGTCCTACGCGTAAAGCATACGAGTGATACTTTGGTTCGCTTAAAAACACATTTTTTACACTTTTGAATCCAAGATTCTTGTCCTTTCAACGTTTTAAGGTGTTAAAATAACTGTTTTTGGCAAAAAGTTTCAACCTTTACGTGTGGATCATCATTTTCTAGCTTGGTTTTATTCGTGGTACGAGTTATACGCATAACAGTTTTAGACGCTTTGGCTCATCAAGTTTCACACTTTTGTGTTATTTTGGTGATATTGAAGCTATTTCATCACAAAAACCTGGTTTAGAAACATCTTTGGGCAAAAGTCATTTTTACGAGTAGTTCTACGCCTAACGAAACCCTAATCTTACGCATAAGAATTCCGTGGTTTGATCTTCAGTTTTCGTAGTTTACTCCGTGTTTTCTTGCTTGGATAAGCCTGAAAATACGTCGACTTGGGATATCTTTTGCACTGTGATAGTGTAAAAGATCACTTGGGCAAAAACCCTAAAATTACGCATAAGCATAAGCTTACGCGCAGAAACTTCTACGCATAAGATTTATCTTACGCCTAAGCTTTGTCTTACGCATAAGGTCGTCCTACGCCTAAGTTTTCTACGCCTAACTTCTTGTTTTACGCATAACTTTAGTGTTTTCACCTCACTTACGCGTAAGCTAAACCTACGCGTAACTCTTGCTGTTACGCGTAACTTTGGTGTTTTTTACGCATAAGTGCTACTTGGTTTATTGTGATTTCTACGCCTAAGGATACTTCATCAACAAAGGTTCATTCGACTAGAAAGATCCATTTTATAACACAAGTTTTTCAACATGTCACAACCACCTTACTCTAACTATTTCCCTTCCACTTATACTCAACGTCAACAACAATTAAGTCCACAACATCAACAATGGAATCAACAACAAGCAATTTATCAACAACAATTTAATCAACAACATACTCCACAACTTGCAGCAATTCCACAACCTCAAATGGTTCAACCACCACCAAGTCTTCAAGTTCAACCCTACACAAACGATTTCAATCAACATCCATCAAGGAACACTATGAAGGAACCCACTTGGTTTGCAAAGATGTGTGAAGCTTTAAGCAGCCAACAATCAATTCATGAGGTTGGATCACTTGATAGACCTCCAATGCTCACTCCAGGAAACTACGATCAATGGGTGATTAGGTTCTTCAGGTTTTGTGATCTGAAGAAGCCACATGCAAAGTTCTTAAAGAAGGTTATCTTGGAAGGTCCATTTCAGATGCCTACTGTCATTGTACCCGGAGATCCAAATGCTAATCCACCAAGAGATGAACAATCAAAAATTGCTACTGTTGCAGACCTGAATGCAGAAGAACTTCTACACTATGAAGCTGATGAGCTTGCAATGCAATATATCCTTTTAGGATTACCAAACCCAATTCTTCGAAGTGTTGATGCTCAAAAAACTGCAAAGGCGATGTGGGAACATATTCATCTTCTTATGGAAGGATCTGCACTCAATCAGGAGGATATGGAATCCAAAATTTACTTGGCTTATGAACACTTCATGATTGAACCTGGAGAGACACTAGAGTCTTATCATCATCGATTCTAAGACATCATAAATGATTTGGATAAACACAACATCATCATGCCAAGAATTGATACTAAGTTCCTGAGTAGTCTTGGTCCTGAATGGGAGAAGAACATGCATCATTCTACATACGGATTGTTGTACGATTACTTGAAGCCTCATGAAAAGGAAGTTGATAAGGAAAGGATTCTCCGTGCTCAAATTGCTTCACCTTCACATCCGGAAAATCCACAACTTGCCTTGTATGCTCAAAACAGTTATCCTCCTCAACCAGTAACTCAACCAACTGCCACAATCACACCACATGATCAATCACAGCAAACTCAACAAACTCAATTGGTTCCTTACAACAACAACAACACTGATCAGGCACTTTATAGTCAAGCTAATGAGGAATCTGATCCATTCGAAGCATTGCAACAAGGATTTGTTATGACTGCTAATGCTTTTGGCCGTTATACCAACAAATCCAACAATCGTATTCGTTCCTCATCTAACACAAGGAATCAGGCTGTTGTGAACAATGGACGAGTTGAAGTTCAGAATCGTGGTTATGGTCGTCAGATGGGCGGTGGTCAAGGGTTTAATGCTGTGGGTAGGAATAACAACAGAGCTCAAGTGGTGGAACAGGGAAATGCTCAGAATGGGTTGAATGGTCTTCGATGCTACAACTGCAATGAGAAGGGACACCTGGCTAATGCATGCCCAAAGCCGAGGACTAGGGGCAGTGCTTATCACAAAGAAGCTCTTCTTTTGGCTCTTAAGGATGAAGCTGGTGGAACTCTCACAGACAAAGAACAGAGTTTTATGGCAGATGCAGACTCAGATGATGATATGGAGGACTTGCAGGCCAATGCAGCTGTTATGTTGATGGCCAATATGCATGAGTTACACATGAGTGACACAGGCCCAGTGTATGACACTGATGGCTTGTCTCAGGTACCCGAACAAACCATATTTATCTCTGATCTAACATCTCCGCCAACATCTGAATCCGGCAAGGCTCAAAATGTTCAAAATGAGTCGTCTACATCTCATTCCGACGATTTTCAACTAGACCCCGTAGTTATATTTGACGATCAAGATGACCTTATGGTTTCCCTTGATAATCAAATTGACTCCGTGGTTATACTTGAGGATCTAAATAATGATCATGTTGTGACTCACGTTGAACACACCAAACTTTTGCCTCGTCCAGATGTTGATCTGTTGCTTAAAAACCAACAATCCATAGTGGAAGAATGTCGTCCAGTAAATCAGGACTTTAAAAGTAAAAATGCACTGTTAACCAAGGATTTTTAATTTTTACAAAAGCAACTCAACTTTTTCAAAACTCAAGAAAAACGTGAAAAAGCTTTTGAAGCCGCCTTTGCTAAATCTCATCAAAACGAAAAATATTTAGAGAGACAGATGCGTGATCTAGCCGCTTCGAAGAATGCTTTGTTGTCTGAAATAGAACAACCGAAACATGAACATAAAAAGCAAATTAACGCTCTCAACTTGGAAAATCAAAAAGCTAAGGCTGAGTTATTAACTTGTCAAAAACAGTTCTCCGCATACAAAAAGCATTCAACGAAACGAATAGATGATCATCTTGAAGAAATTATCGGCTTGCAAAACAAACTTAAAGAGTTTAAAACTGTTGTTTACAAACATGGTGAGTCGGTCACAGCTATTGAAAATTTTACTTTAAAACCCAATACAAATGGATATGGACCGAATCTTGCTGATTACAAACCTAAGCTTTCAACCAAAGCATTCAAACCAAATCCTGAAGTTTCCAGTGCAGAATATAAAATTAATAATTCTATTATGAGTGTTGTTGAATATCATCGTCAAGAGGAATTAGATGCAGAAGACGAGAGTCGCTCAAAATTAGAAACTGTTGTTTACAACAAACCTTTTAACTATTCAAAAGTGGTCACTTTCGTCACACTAACGGATTCTTCTAACACACCAAGGATTATCATAAAAACGTCTGAGTCTTCTAATGTTAATCCCAAACCAGATTATGCACAAACTTATGGTCCTTTACCTTCCATCAGTGAAGTAAACTCAAAACCTGAAAATCGCAAAATTCTTAGATATTTTGACCTTTTCATGGATGACCTCAAAACTTTACAACATGAGATAGAATATCATTCTGAAATCAAAGTTCAACATTTTCAATCCCCTCTGGCGCGAGAACAAAGAGACATTTTTCAGAAAAATCTTTTACCAAATGTTAAAAATTTGAAAAATTGTGCATTATCTTGGGAACGGGACTTTCATAAGGAACTTGGATTGATGAAGGTCGTTTTCGAGAAAACAGAAACATCTATTTCTAATACTAAACGTAAAAATAAAATGTTGAGAAAAGATGTTGATCGACTCTTGGAAGATGTTATCCGTGCTGATATCCATAATGCTGTATTATTGAATTCTTTGTCATATGCATCTGATTATATCTCTGCTGATACTGTTGATTCTGTGGTAATTGTTGATAATACTGATAATGTGCTTCAGAACGAGTCTTTAATGGTTGAAAATGAACGATTGTCAAACGAGCTTTCTAATGCAAAACGTCGTCTTAATTGGTGTCAAAAAGATATTCACGATCAACAACTTGCTTATCAAAACAAAATCGCCTAGTTGCGTGCAAAATCTTCTGATCCAAAAATTGAGCAACTGGATGATCAAAACGTGTCTTTCAAGTGTCAAATCTCAAAATATGAACAAGAGCTTGAAAAAGTTAAAAAGGAATATGGTGTCATATTTGATTTACTCAAACAGACTCGTGATGAAGCATCAAACGAACTTGATCATTATCTTGCATACACTAAAGAAGTCATGAATTTTACTGGAAATCTTCGTTCTGAAAATCAAGAGCTGGTGCACACTATTTTTAAGTTAAGAGAAATGTTAGGAATGTATGAACAAGTTTAGCCTAGCATCATTAAGAGAGTTGCACCTGTAACACTTAACAATCATGTCCCCAGAATACCTACTGACAAAACACAAGTTACTAATGTGCTTCCCTCTACTGAAACAGGACTAGTTGACTCTTTTCCAAACGTCCGCACTTCACAGCCTAGGAGCAATACAAGGAAGAATAGGAAGTTGCGACCTAAGAAAAGACAAATAAAGAATGTTGAAGTAGAAGAACACCATAGGACTTTGAATAAGACTCCAGTTGCACCCACTTTAGATATTGCGTTTGGCAAATGTAATGGAAAAAGTGTTGTAACTAATATTGAACCTTTAAGTACTTTTGATATTCAGTCTAATGCATCTTGTGTTATTTGTCGTAAAATTATGCGTTCTGATTGTCATGATAAATGTGTTGCTAAGGCTATCTTGTCTCGTTTACGGAATCCTAAGAATCGGAATACCTCTAGGCCCACTAATCTTTCTAAGTCTGTGCTTGGTAGACCGCCCTCTTTAGATTCTAAGAACCGCATTGATGTCCCTGTAACTCCAATTTCACCTCCTAGGAATGTAGTACCACCTAGTGCATTCACTAAGACTAAAGCAAATACTAGTTGGAGATGGCAGAAATAGATATATAACACACTAGGTTTTAAATGGATGCCTAAAGTTATTGATGTGTGTATGTCTACTATAACTGCTCCGGAACCCTCTAACATTTCGGGTTCCACATCTACTTCTATTCCATCTGTGTCGTCTGTGTGTAATGCAGGTGATACAGATCATTCTCTGGATTGTTGATAGCGGATGTTCCCGACACATGACAGGCAATCTTAAACTGTTATCAAACTTTATTGCAAAGTTCATTGGCACGGTCAGATTCGGGAATGATCACTTCGCAGCTATCATGGGCTACGGAGACTATATCAATGGGAACATCGAAATTATCAGGGTTTATTATGTGGAAGGCCTCGTTCACAATCTGTTTTCAGTAGGTCAGTTCTGTGATGGAGATTTGGAGGTTGCTTTTAGGGAGAAATCTTGTTTCATTCGTGATCTACAAGGAAACGACCTTATGTCTGGCTCGCGTAATTCAAGTCTGTACACCAGAACAAAGGAACTGAATTTGTTAACAAAACTCTTCGTGAATTTTATGAGAAAGTGGAATTCAGCATTAGACATCTATTGCACGTACACCAGAACAAAACGGAGTTGTTGAAAGACGAAACCGAACGTTAGTGGAAGCGGCAAGAACAATGTTAATCAATGCTAAACTCCCAGATTACTTGTAGGCAGAAGCTGTATCTACTGAATGCTATACTCAAAACCGTTCTATGATTACAAAACGTCACAACAAAACGCCTTTCGAGCTTGTCCACAATAGAAAACCGAATCTTAAACACTTTCATGTATTTGGATCCCTTTGCTATCCGAATAATGATCGTGATGACTTTGGAAAGCTCAAAGCCAAAGCTGACATTGGAGTATTTATTGGATACTGTGAGAACTCAAAAGGTTACCGGATCTGGAATCGTCGTACAAAGGAAGTTATGGAAACGATTCATGCTAATTTTGATGAACTTACGGAAATGGCTTCTGAGTATAACAGCTTGGAACCCGGTCACAACCGCTTAAACTTCCCCAAACCCCATCATCAGCTGAACAAAGCCCCCAGCTTACTCGTCAACAAATGGAAATACTTTTTGCTCCGTTGTTCAGTGACGATATTGATGAACGTGCTCCAGGTGTATCCGCTGTTTCCGCTGCTCAACCTGATACTACTCTTATACCTGATACACCTGCTACAACAACCACTGTTGAAGAAGCACCACCAGTTGACTCCAACACCACAGTTGAACAAACCGCTTCCAACAATGATGAACCGGCTGATGATGTTCTTAATGAAGTACCCCCACCTGCAGATTTTGATCCAAATGCCTTCTTTAACCCGTTTGCTAATGAGACTGCTGCACCAGATGTCGCAGAATCTTCAACAAGCCATTTAAATCCTCAAAATCTGCACAATGTATACCAACATCAACCCTCTACACATCGATGGACAAAATACCATCCTCTGGAAAATATTATTGGCAACCCGAATCAACTAGTCATTACGAGACAACGTCTTCACACAGATGGTGAACATTGCATTTATGCACTCACTGTCTGCCAATCTGAACCTAAAAACATTAAAGACGCAATGACAAAAGACAACTGGATTGAATCCATGCAAGAAGAACTCAACCAATTTAAACGTCTTGAAGTATGGGAACTGGTTGAAAGACCAACATGGGTCTACGTCATTAGTCTCAAATGGATCTGGAAGAACAAATTGGATGCTGAAGGGAACGTAATCAGAAACAAGTCACGTCTGGTGGCTAAGGGTTATCGACAGGAGGAGGGTATTGACTTTGAAGAATCATTTGCTCCGGTTGCTCGTCTTGAGGCTGTTCGGATATTTCTCACGTTCGCAGCTCATATGAATATGACGGTCTTTCAGATGGATGTCAAAACTGCGTTTCTAAATGGACAACTGAAAGAAACGGTTTATGTCAGCCAACCAGAAGGATTCGTCGATCCCGAGTTCCCGAACCATGTCTACAAACTGAACAAAGCTCTATATGGTCTCAAACAAGCTCCTCGGGCATGGTACGATAAGCTATCATCTTTCCTCATTGCCAATAATTTCACCAAAGGTTCGGTCGACCCTACTTTTTTCATACAATATCAGGGGGCACATATCTTAATTGTTCAAATTTACGTGGATGACATCATTTTTGGGTCTACACATAAAAAATACTCAATCGCTTTTGCAAAACTAATGAAGAAAAATTTTGAAATGTCCATGATGGGTGAACTTACGTTCTTTCTAGGATTACAAGTTCATCAATCACCCCGTGGTATTTTCTTGAGTCAGTCCAAATATGCCCTTGAATTGTTACAAAAATTTGGAATGCAAAACTGTGACACCTACGCCACACCAATGGCTCATACCAAGAAGCTAGACGCTGATTTACATGGGAAATTGGTGGACCCTACAAAATACCGAAGTATTATTGGGTCTCTCATGTATCTAACAGCTAGCAGACCTGACATTGTCTTTGCCATTTATCTCTGCTCTCGTTATCAGTCGAGACCAACTGAAACCCACCTCTCAGAGGCTAAAAGAATCCTCCGATACATCAAGGGAACCATTAATTTGGGGATCTGGTATCCGAAGGATTCTGGTTTTGAACTAATAGCTTTTTCAGACGCTGACCACGCAAGATGCTTAGATTCACGTAAAAGTACTTCAGGAGCTCTACAATTTCTTGGTGATAAACTGGTGTCATGGCAATCGAAGAAGCAGGATTGTACATAGCTGTCCTCAACCGAAGCAGAATATGTAGCCATGTCGGCATGTTGTGCTCAAGTCATTTGGATGAGAACACAACTCAAAGACTATGGATACGTATTTGACAGAATCCCGATGTACTGCGACAATCGGAGCGCTATTGCGATCTCGTGCAACTCAGTTCAGCATTCGAAATCAAAGCACATCGATCTTCGATATCATTTCATCAAGGACCACGTGGAACAGGGTACATTTGAATTATACTTCGTGGGTACAGAATACCAATTGGCAGATCTACTCACCAAAGCCTTGCCTCCCGCTAGGTTTAAATGAGTTGGTCCACCGGATTGGTATGCGGTGTTTGACTCAAGAGGAACTGGATGAACTCTTAAAACAGTCTTAAAAACCAGTCAAACACCAAAATCTCTTTTGTAAATATTTTTTCAAAAACAAAATATAAAAATATAAAATCAGTTAAAACAACAAAAATATTCTTCTATCTATATTTCTTTATATATGGCAAGTACATTTCTTCTGTCAACACTCTAATCTTTCAAAATTCAGTATTTTTTCGATCAAGTGTTGAGGGGGAGAAAATAAATACGTAACTGTTTCAAAATAACACTGTACTTGCATGTTACCTAATCCCGGTTGTTTCTTTAAATTGGTGATCACATTTCTGGTTCCCTGACACTCCTCGGACTAAAATTTATAACCTTTCATTATTTCTTAAGCCGAGGGGGAGTGTCGTCAAGTTTCATTCTGAAAATCTTTCGTTTGGTAACCAAAAAGGAAGTTAAAAGGCTTTGGATGAAATAGGAAAAGTTGGAGGGACTAAAACTGCCAAAAGCTCAAACTCCTTTTTAATAAAACTCCTCCACCTAACTTACAATTCACATTTATTACTTTCACCAAACAATATCCTACGCCTAAGATTCGGTTTACAAATCCAGTTATCTGATCTTCAATTTGTAAGTGATTTTGTGTTCTTAACAAGTTTTTAAACAATGGTTTTGAATTTCATGCGAATCCAACGGTTAAAACTTAAGATTTAATGATTTTTGTGTTTTACGCGTAAGTGTTAGAACACATAATCTTGTTTATGTGTTTGAGGTTAAAAGGATTGTGTCAAAACGTTTCTTTTACATCACTAATACCATTCGTACACTCAAAACACACCCAGAATCACGTATTGATTGAATTTGAAAAACTAGGGTTTATGCGTGGGTTTGGGTATTTTAAAATGTGAATGTTTTTGGTCAAAAAGATTGTTGTGTGATGTTGTTATCATGGTGAATTGATGATATCCAGGCTTTAAAACAACCCAGAAACACTAATTGATTGTAAATTAGAAATTAGGGTTTAATGTTCTTCGCATTTGTTTATTTTTGATTCATTGAGAGTTTGATGTTAAAACTTGGTTATTACACTCACATGACATCTAAAAACCACCAGAAAAACTTTGGTGTAATTCCTATGGCTAAAAATCTTACGCGTAATCTTTGAACTATTAGGGTTTAAGTTCTACGCATAAGGTTTTTACGCGTAAACTGTTTGATGAGTATTCATGCCATGATATGTTATACAATGAATGTATGTGTTAATATTGATACTATGATGAATTTATTTCAGGTTTGTTACAAGTGAAAATTCAGAATCAAGGTTATTAGCAATCTACGCATAAGGATCACCTTACGCGTAGAAGGTTATGCGTAAGAGTAATCTTACGCGTAACTGTTACGCGTAAGGTTCTACATATGGGACTACGCGTATCCTGTGAAGGATGTGCGTAAACAGTGACCTCTACGCATAAGGTCTACTCTTACGAGTAAGCCTTACGCGTAAGGTTTATATACGCTTACGCGTAAGCTCTACGCATAAGGTCCCCTGTTCCTACGCGTAATATTTCTTACGCATAAGTCAGGATCCTACGCATAAGCTTGTGTCTACGCGTATAACTCCTGTTTACGCATAAGCTACCATTTCTACGCCTAAGCCTTGATCAAACCTTCATTGTGAATTGTTACGCGTGCAAACTTGTAAATAAATAAATCATAACATCACGAAACCAATAAATGTCACTAATAAGCTTAAACGTTTAATATGTTGTGAAAAATAAGTGATAACATAAACTTTAAAACTTAAAGTTAACTAACTCACGAAACTTTTCTCGACGACATTGGACTATTGAACAAACAAGTGACTTTGGACTCGTAACAATTATTGACATATCTCATTCAATAAGTAGACAATAAAACCTTCTATTGACTAACATTATGTCTTTCGATATGTTGGTTCTGTTGGCTAAATGTATTTCAGATCACAACATGGATGCTCAAATGAATATGGATGCACCAAATGTTCTCACCATTGCTGATATTTTCCCTCATGGTTATCCGATGAAGATTGGAAAGAATAATCTTCGTGTCGACTTTGAAACTCTCACCTGCTCGGAATCTTCTTGTCTCATTGCTGTTGACATTCTGAAGAGCCATCCTTATCAGAACATGCTCACCAATTCTGCCACAGTACCGGAGATCTACATTCAGCAGTTCTGGAACACAATGCAAAAGATCAAAGGACAGAATGCTGTGACTGTGACTCTCAACCACAAACAAGTCACTATCACACCTGCAGATTTAAGAGCTGTTCTCCTCATTCCTGACATCATACCAACTGAATACTCTGCTGCACCAACTGAAGAGACTGTTCTGCAATTTTTGATTGATATTGGGTATGATGAAGCTTCAGGAGTAATCAATAAGCATTCACACGTGGATCTAAAGAACATTCCTCAGCCTTGGAGAACCCTTTATATCATCATCACAAAATCCGTTTCTGGTCGTGACAGCGGCTATGAGCATCCCAAGCTCGTAGAACTGCAAATCTTTTGGGCTCTGATCAACATGAAACACATCAAAATTGAAGCTCTGATATGGGATGACATGATGACATTCCTCAAAAAGCTTGGCTCAAAGATTCCTTATATCAGATATACAAAACTGTTGATCCAAAGAGCACTTGGATACAACCCTGATATCCCCAAAAGAATCAATGATCCCGATAATCTCGACATGTTGTCTGAACCCACTCTAACAGTCAGATTTAAGGAGTCAACTACCAAGAAACAAGGTGCTGTGTTGCCAGACCACCTTCTCTCAGATGAACTCAAAAAGCTCAACTCTTACAAAAGGTATCTGAAAGCTGTACAAGAGAACAAAGTTGGTTTTCTAGATGAAAAATCTTCTGGCACACCTACCAGGAAAACCAGACGAGGGAGTGCAGGCAGTGCTGCAAGCACTGAGAGTCAGAGGAAGTTCCCCAAGAGGAATCCTCCTCGTAAAAGGACTGTTCCTTCTAAGGAAGCTGTTCCCATTCCCGTGCCAAAGCCTGAACCGCCAAGAAAACTAGTGGACGAAAGCTCTGAAGATACACAATCAGACGAAGAGATCTTTTACTCTGAAACTGCAACCGATACTAATCCTTCAGCAGTCAAACCTCCCAGTCCTATAGTTGAACACGACAAAGGGAAGACTCCAGTTATTGAGCCTGAAGATGAAAGTTCAGATGAAGAGCAACTGGATACAACATACAGGAAGAAGTTCAAAATCATTAGGCTCCAACACGTTGCAAAAGAATTTTCTAAGGATCAAATGGGTGGCCCCGGAGGGTCAAGTGGTGATGTTCAATCCACACCAATTCCTGATGCGGTTAATCAACCCGATAAGGGAACTGGTGCCACCACTCTTGAGCAACAACAAAAGCAACAGGAGGATTCTATTGAGTTTGATATTGAGGAACCAGAAAAGGATAAGACTGAGAAAACTCCTGCTGATGAAACGAAGACTGATAAAACAGCTAAGTCTGGAGATGAAGAAACCCCTTATGATCAATTTCTTCTAGACATTCCCACACGTTCTAAGGAGGAAACTTCTGAACCACCAAAGGACCCGGATTCTCCTCATATCTCATCATCATCGGATTCATCTTCTCACTCTTCACCACCACCATCAAAAAGAACAACCAGATCCACATCCAGGATCGTGAAGAAGCCAACTGCATCTTGGATCTCTCATGCAAAGACTCGAATAGTTAAACTGTCAAGCAGGTCAGAAAGAAAGACATACTCTACAAAAAGCTGAATTTTCTCGCTGATCAGATACAGTATCTTCATGACGAGAATGAAAAGATGCAAGCTGAAAAGGAACACGTCCAGAAGTTCATCAGTGGAGATTTCCAAAAGGAATTGGAAAAGACGGCAAGAGAATATACTCACAAGTTTCTTCTCGATACTGTCCCCGGTGTGACTAAAGAAGTATTCTCCAGACAACTTACTCCAAACATCGTCGCATTGGTTAAAAATATAATGAGCAAAGAATCTGACCTTTCTGAAACTGAGTTAATCGCTAAATTGGTGATGCAAATGTCAAAAAGAGCTGGATCCTTCACTTCGGATGAAGCTAAGTTTTTTGAGACTCAATTAGATTATCAACTCAGGACTTCATGCAAAGAATCAGCAAGTCAACCAAAACGACCAAGAGATGACGATGATAAAGACAAGGATTCTGCACCTAAACGTCCAAAGAAATCTGGTGAATCTTCCTCAATGCCACCTCCACCCCGAAGGACCTCACCACCAAGACGAGCTCCTCCTTGCTCTTCTACTGAAAAACCTCAGGATTCTGAGACACCACCCCAGACTCAGAAAACCGGTGATCACTTTGAGTATATGGGTGGTGACGATGAGGAAATCCCTGAGCCCCAACAACAACCCATCTCTCCTGACACAACCAAGAAACCAGAATCCTCCTCTAGGCCAAAGAAAAAGAAGAAGAAGGCGCCTATTACTGACGTCTTATCATGGCTGGATGAGGATGACACTGAATTCGACTGGTTCTCAAAGCTTGTTGATTCTACACCATACCCACCTGAAGGTCAAGATGCGGTAGAAGGATGTACATTGGAGCACGCTAAGTTCTTGCAAGAAAAATTCCGTATGAAAAAGATGAAGAAATCCGAGTTGAAGCGAATCAAGAATGAAGCATTTCAACTTCTCAAAGACAACTCGGAAAGTGCTATTGAAGTTGAGTATCACCTTGATAATATAGCACGAGCTATGTCTAAAAACATGGATTGGCTCAACCCCGAAGCAAACATCGACTTCACCAAACGGGACAACCCTCCATATTACACCGACTGGTCTAAACCTCTACCAACAATTGGCCAACCAAATCAGCCTAGGATTCCATTCCGATATTTCTTCAACAAAGACTTGGAATTTCTTCTTCACGGTGGCGATGGTTCAAGGAAATACGCTACATCCCTGACACTTCCGTTCCCGGCAGCCATATACTCTAACTGTATAGCCGTCGAGGAAAGAGCTAACCACATGTTCTCCAACAATGTGGAAGAGTATGACCGTGATGCAATGTATGGGATTCACCATTGGCCGAAATGCCGATGAATCTACTACAGAAGCTGCCAGGTTCAGAAGTCTCAACATGAAGTGTTCAGTACTAAAGCAATCGTGGCTATTAAACATGTTGATCTTTCGTCTAAATGGGACTACACTTTCCTCAAGAATATTGTGGTCAAAAGGCAAGACGAAAGGGATTATGCATTCTCTAAAGCAGACTTTGAGAATTTGTCTATCAACGACATTGAAGACATGTACCTTGCCAAAATACAGGGTCGCATGAGACAATTCTCGACTGAAGTGCAACGTGAATTCATAAAATCCTTGCTTATCTTCATCAGAAGAATAGTAATCAAAGAACGTGTAGAAGATCTCCAGCTTGCAGTTGAATCATATCAGACCCGTGTCAACTTCACTCCACCTCAGCTAGATCTTCCCGACATCAACCAGCTTCCACAATACACTCTCATCAGCCAACCATTCGGAGTAGTTTACCTTAGTGAACTACAACGCAATTGCTTGATGGCGTGTAGAGATCTTCACAAGTTTGGGGATCACACATTGAAGAAGGTTAGGGACGGATTGGCTTATAGGTTGAAGGATATACATGAAGGAATTGGGTCACAAAAACGATGGAATTCTAAGGACAGACGGGATGTGAATAGAATCATCACCAGGATTGATGAAAAGTTGTATCGACGGGACCAGTTCGAGAACTCGGAGAGCTTTGTAGGTGATCGTCCCAGGATTGCTCTCGCCGGCTATCAACGCCCTGTTCGCATTCCTGGCAAGATTTATGGAATTCCTGGTACCCCTTGAACTACTTCTATTTCATATAATTTGGATGTATGATTATATATGACTATGGCTTGTGCACACATATCAGTGTACAACCCGTACTTGTCAAGAAAGGACCCTGTGGAATGCTTCAGTGCCACAATCCTTATAAAATGAGCGAAAGCTCAAAATGGTCATATTTATTCTCAACATTTCTTCAAAAATAACATTTATATGCCATTTTTGAGGGGGAGAAAACTATGTGATAAGAAATATGTTGTGTAACTGCAAATGAATCCTTGTGCTATAGACTTAACCAATGAATTGACGAGATCTTAACTGTTAGTAACTCGAAAAGACTTGTCCGGGATGGGTAATAATTTCAAGCTAGCTCGCTAGTGATGTAAACGTGTCTCGCAAAGGACTTTTCCGAGTAGAATGTACCATTCGAGAAACTCTTGGTAGACATGATCTTTGACGGGTTTGACAACCTTTTGAGGTTTGTCCACACCTTCAAGATAGTTATTAGAGCTAGTTGTCACCTAAAAGCTGACAATGTAACTCTTTAACTATTCAACGTAACCGTGTCTCGCGGGGGATTGTCTATCTTGAGTCGATCAATTCAAAAGTGCGCGCTCTTCTCTCACCGTGCAGATTTCTGTCTTAACACTTAAGCACGTGTGGAGGGGGAGTATTTCTGCTAAAAGATAAAACTCTCACAGTGGTACAAAATGTTTTTCATTCACAAACACTTCGAGAGATTTTCATGAAAATGGTTTTATGGCAATGGAGTTATAAGGTGATTAAGGTTAGGAATAACCGTCCTATGATCCGCCAGAGCCGGAGGGATCTACCCAAGGACACTACCAATAGTTAGAATTAGAAGTCCTTAGGTATGATTGTTAAAAGGAGAAAATGAGAATCGGAGAAAGAAGGAGTTGAAGAATTAAAAAGAAATGCAAAGAAAAGGGTGAAAAGAAATAGCCCTCCAAATTATTCAACTTAGGGCAGACACCGGGTTCAATTCATATGCTACTGGTTGTCACTTGATGACGCCGGTATTGAAGATTAAAAGTCGTCATGGACCCAGTGACGCATGCACTAAACCTTCTTTGCCACTCAAGTTTCTCTCAACAGAAACTTGTTTCATTCTCACAGGGAACCCTACGTAAACTATCGGCTTTCTCTTAGAGATTGCTGGTATTGAAGAAGGAGACCCTCTCCCTAGTCTCCGCTCAGGAAAACCAAAATGCACTATTGATTCTAGAGCCACGAGATTCATCAAAAGATCTCTTAGGTACACTTGACATTTCATCACTAGTTGTTCAACAATAAGAACATCAGTGGTACGTTATCGAGTCCTACACAGATCTTAGCAATCTATCGAGAACATTTATGAGAGGTTCACAATTGTGATCCTCAGTGATTGAATGGAAACTCCTGCCAGGGTCAACATCAAACAGCCCTGACAGCAGGTCACTTCAGTAACTCCCCGTGGATTACGCTTAGTGTGTCTCAAACGGTCTACAGTCGTGGGGTGATGCTTCGGTGTACCTCAGCGACTCATCTGAACCGTAGATGTACTTTGGTACATCGCGTTATCTCACTTGTGGGACTCCGGTTCAGGAACGACCTTTGTGAGAATTAGAGTTGTGGTTTTACACTATGCTGTTAACACTCTCGAAGTTCGAACTTGTAAGTGCCGAAATCCACTTATTACTAACCTTTCTTATGTTTACTTCTTATGGAAGCTCTGGAGCGGACTGATCGTGCAGATTCTCCACATGCTCATACTAACATCATCACTTATGAAAGTTCTGTCATAATCAAAGGCAACACAAAGTCAAAATGATTCTTCGTCAACAAAGAATCTACAAAGTTTAAATACTTAAAGAACTTCATCAACTGTAATCCAACGTTAAAGAACGTGTGAGCATGTTGGAGAAAGACGTGGAGACACTGGAAGCAGCGAAGCTGACTTGATGCAGACAACAACAACATACTATCACTACCATCACAGAGAACAAAAATCAAAGAACAAAGATGACGTCAAAGCAGAACTCTTTAAAGAAAACAATTTCTCTACACTGGGGAGATTGTTCAAATCAAGGAAATTCTTCTCACAAGAAAGAAGAATGTCAGAAGACGTCAAAGCTACTATTACATCTGTACCTTAACCATTCATATTCATTCATCACCAAGACTTAGGGGGAGATTGTTGGAATCACTCCTAAACCTAAATCAAGTGTTAGTGATTCATATGTAATAGTTAGCTTATTATGGCCTTTATGCTAGTAATTAGCCTTAGGCTTATGTAGAAGGCCCATAAGCCTAGGCCTAGTCCAATAAGGAAAAGGAAGGGACTAGGAGTGTTGCCCTAGCTCCCCCTCCTATAAATACCTTGTAATAACCCTCACTTGAGGGTTGGTTGTTCAATTCATTTCTCTTTCACTACTCATGCATAACCTTTCTTTATTGTCTTACGCGTAGTGTTTGTGTGTGTGTTGTTCAACCGATCTCTTCTCCTCTCTATTTCTTCTATTGATGCTTGTGTTGTAAACTTAGTGACCTAACAATGTCAATATTAACCACTACTATTGGAGTTTTAGTTCTTATTTATAGCGATAGTTATATGTCTCGTGATCATGGGTATTTTGAATTTTTGCTTATACGAGTATTTTAGTTCTTTCATGTCAGGATTAGTTACTAGTTCCAATTTGATACAAATTTATATTGTCTGGGAATTAGTTGGAGTGTGTTCATATCTATTAATGGGATTAGTTGGAATGTGTTCGTTTCTATTAGCTCCAAATCATATTAAAGACTAGATTATTACAATAATTATCATAATTGTAATTATTCTTTTTGTTTTCTACTTTCCTATTAAAGGCATTTGTTTTTATATGTCACTTGGATATATCATTTGACAAATTCTAAGTTCTTGTTTTGCAAATTTAAACAATTTTGAAGAGACTATGAATAAATTCTAATAAAAATATAAATTATTAAATAAGCTTGTGCATATTTTTATTTTTATTATCTATTTTTTTGGAAGAGCTAAGATTTGGTGATCAAAAACAACTAATCAAGAACAAAAAAAAAACTAATAGAATAAACATATCAATATGTGTAGATAATACATATTCTTCCACTTCCAGGTCTTATGTTAATAGGGTTGGGACTTCTTGTTGATACAAAAGTTGGGCGTACCTTGTTTGGACCCTGGTTCCCGTATCAATTGGTTCTTAATGCTTGAACCCTGCGCACTAAGAAAACAGAAAACACCGTTAGGCTTACCGTGGGATTGTCTCCCACGATTATCCTCCGGCGTGAGAGTAAGTAATCAGTTTTAGGGTTTAGTTTAGAGTTAGGGTTGTAGATCGTACCTTTAATGAGGGCTGAGATACCCTTTATATACACACGGAATCCTTGTTGGTTTCGTGTTCCTCAAGCTTCGGCGTATCCTGCCTAAGTCGGTTATCGGATGCTTATCTCCCAAGATAGGAGATATCCGATATTGTTAGCCATAAATAACTTTGGGTTTGGGACCGTGGGCCCAAACGTTCTGGTTGAGCCCATGCGTACTGGGCTCAATTGCTAGTAGCGTTATTGGCCGGGTTCGCGACCCGAATACGGACTATACGTCATCATGTCCCCCCAGTCTAGTATGCGCAGGGACCACCTGCGGATGCTAGACTAATAACTGTAGCACCTAAATCTTCGAAGCGTAGCGGAGAAGCTAAAGAAGTGTCCCGCCTAGAAGAATACTCGGTTTATTTAGTCAAAATATTTCAAATGAAAGCCTCGTAAAACGGGGGAAAGTAACTGTAACCGTGTCACGTCAACAGATCCTATCCACTAATTTAGAGATAGTGGGATCCACGTGGCGTTCATCGCGTGGATGAAAAAACTATATAACCTTCCACCTCCTCATTATTGTGATTATCACAGTAAAAATCATTTCCGCCATTGTTAAAGCTCCAAACCTTCAACCAAGAAACCCTTAATATTCCAAAGGTAACCACGCATGCGCTTTGTTAAACAACTGTATAATGGTCCGTGTTTTATCTGACTTTACCTCCGACCTGACTGAGGATGAACTTCGTCAGTTCTCGTCGGATTATTATATCCTACTCGCGCTGCATCCGGAAGTTCCGGCAGCGCAGGCGTCGATAGCGGATTTCCCCGCAGAGAAGGTAGGGGTATACACACGTTTTTTTGAATTTGCGAATCAACGTGTGCCCCTATCCTTATTCTTGTGCGATGTATTAAACTACTATCGTCTGCACATATCCCAGCTGCACTGTATAGGTGCGGCAAAAATAACAAACTTCGAGGTTAATTGCCGTCTATTGGCGATTAACTCGACTATCAACCTATTCCGCGCGTTTTACAACACAACGTGGTCAAACGGGTGGGTTTCATTTGCTAAGCGCGACGGGGGGCCGCAATGTTACACCGATAAATTAGACGCGCTTAGGGACTGGAGGGAAAAAATTTTCTGGGTCGATGAAAGAGCTAACCACATGTTCTCCAACAATGTGGAAGAGTATGACCGTGATGCAATGTATGGGATTCACCATTGGCCGAAATGCCGATGAATCTACTACAGAAGCTGCCAGGTTCAGAAGTCTCAACATGAAGTGTTCAGTACTAAAGCAATCGTGGCTATTAAACATGTTGATCTTTCGTCTAAATGGGACTACACTTTCCTCAAGAATATTGTGGTCAAAAGGCAAGACGAAAGGGATTATGCATTCTCTGAAGCAGACTTTGAGAATTTGTCTATCAACGACATTGAAGACATGTACCTTGCCAAAATCTGGTCGCATGAGACAATTCTCGGCCGAAGTGCAACGTGAATACATAAAGTCCTTGCTTATCTTCATCAGAAGAATAGTAATCAAAGAACGTGTAGAAGATCTCCAGCTTGCAGTTGAATCATATTAGACCCGTGTCAACTTCACTCCACCTCAGCTAGATCTTCCCGACATCAACCGGCTTCCACAATACACTCTCATCAGCCAACCATTCGGAGTAGTTTACCTTAGTGAACTACAACGCAACTGCTTGATGGCGTGTAGAGATCTTCACAAGTTTGGGGATCACACATTGAAGAAGGTTAGGGACGGATTGGCTTATAGGTTGAAGGATATACATGAAGGAATTGGGTCACAAAAACGATGGAATTCTAAGGACAGACGGGATGTGAATAGAATCATCACCAGGATTGATGAAAAGTTGTATCGACGGGACCAGTTCAGAACTCTGGAGAGCTTTGTAGGTGGTCGTCCTGGATTGCTCTCGCGGCTATCAACGCCTTCGCATTCCTGGCAAGATTTATGGAATTCTGGTACCCTTGAACTACTTCTATTTCATATAATTTGGATGTATGATTATATATGACTATGGCTTGTGCACACATATCAGTGTACAACCCGTACTTGTCAAGAAAGGACCCTGTGGAATGCTTCAGTGCCACAATCCTTATAAAATGAGCGAAAGCTCAAAATGGTCATATTTATTCTCAACATTTCTTCAAAAATAACATTTATATGCCATTTTGAGGGGGAGAAAATTATGTGATAAGAAATATGTTGTGTAACTGCAAATGAATCCTTGTGCTATAGACTTAACCAATGAATTGACGAGATCTTAACTGTTAGTAACTCGAAAAGACTTGTCCGGGATGGGTAATAATTTCAAGCTAGCTCGCTAGTGATGTAGCGTGTCTCGCAAAAGGACTTTTCGAGTAGAATGTACCATTAGAGAAACTCTTGGTAGACATGATCTTTGACGGGTTTGACAACCTTTGAGGTTTGTCCACACCTTCAAGATAGTTATTAGAGCTAGTTGTCACCTAAAAGCTGACAATGTAACTCTTTAACTATTCAACGTAACCGTGTCTCATGGGGAATTGTCTATCTTGAGTCGATCAATTCAAAGTGCGCGCTCTTCTCTCACCGTGCAGATTTCTGTCTTTACACTTAAGCACGTGTGGAGGGGGAGTATTTCTGCTAAAAGATAAAACTCTCACAGTGGTACAAAATGTTTTTCATTCACAAACACTTCGAGATTTTCATGAAAATGGTTTTATGGCAATGGAGTTATAAGGTGATTAAGGTTAGGAATAACCGTCCTATGATCCGCCAGAGCGGAGGGATCTACCCAAGGACACTACCAATAGTTAGAATTAGAAGTCCTAAGGTATGATTGTTAAAAGGAGAAAATGAGAATCGGAGAAAGAAGGAGTTGAAGAATTAAAAAAAAATGCAAAGAAAAGGGTGAAAAGAAATAGCCCTCCAAATTATTCAACTTAGAGGCAGAACAGGGTTCAATTCATATATTACTGGTTGTCACTTGATGACGCCGGTATTGAAGATTAAAAGTCGTCATGGACCCGGTGACGCATGCACTAAACCTTCTTTGCCACTCAAGTTTCTCTCAACAGAAACTTGTTTCATTCTCACAGGGAACCCTACGTAAACTATCGGCTTTCTCTTAGAGATTGCGGGTATTGAAGAAGGAGACCCTCTCCCTAGTCTCCGCTTTCGGAAAACCAAAATGCACTATTGATTCTAGAGCCACGAGATTCATCAAAAGATCTCTTAGGTACACTTGACATTTCATCACTAGTTGTTCAACAATAAGAACATCAGTGGTACGTTATCGAGTCCTACACAGATCTTAGCAATCTATCGAGAACATTTATGAGAGGTTCACAATTCTGATCCTCAGT
The DNA here is from genome assembly GCA_910596185.1 of Chrysanthemum makinoi. Taxonomy (NCBI): domain Eukaryota; kingdom Viridiplantae; phylum Streptophyta; class Magnoliopsida; order Asterales; family Asteraceae; genus Chrysanthemum; species Chrysanthemum makinoi. The sequence goes on along the minus strand of OU343222.1, from coordinate 250,763,555 downwards.
GATTGAATGGAAACTCTTGCCAGGGTCAACATCAAACAGCGACTGACGCAGGTCACTTCAGTAACTCCCGTGGATTACGCTTAGTGTGTCTCAAAGCGGTCTCATCGTGGGGGTGATGCTTCGTGTACCTCATGACTCATCTGAACTGTAGATGTACTTCGGTACATCGTGTTATCTCACTTGTGGGACTCCGGTTAGAGCGACCTTTGTGAGAATTAGAGTTGTGGTTTTACACTATCTTTGTTAACACTCGAAGTTCGAACTTGTAAGTGCCGAAATCCACTTATTACTAACCTTTCTTATGTTTACTTCTTATGGAAGCTCTGGAGCGTACTGATCGTGCAGATTCTCCACATGCTCATACTAACATCATCACTTATGAAAGTTCTGTCATAATCAAAGGCAACACAAAGTCAGAATGATTCTTCGTCAACAAAGAATCTACAAAGTTTAAATACTTAAAGAACTTCATCAACTGTAATCCAACGTTAAAGAACGTGTGAGCATGTTGGAGAAAGACGTGGAGACACTGGAAGCAGCGAAGCTGACTTGATGCAGACAACAACAACATACTATCACTACCATCACAGAGAACAAAAATCAAAGAACAAAGATGACGTCAAAGCAGAACTCTTTAAAGAAAACAATTTCTCTACACTGGGGAGATTGTTCAAATCAAGGAAATTCTTCTCACAAGAAAGAAGAATGTCAGAAGACGTCAAAGCTACTATTACATCTGTACCTTAACCATTCATATTCATTCATCACCAAGACTTAGGGGGAGATTGTTGGAATCACTCCTAAACCTAAATCAAGTGTTAGTGATTCATATGTAATAGTTAGCTTATTATGGCCTTTATGCTAGTAATTAGCCTTAGGCTTATGTAGAAGGCCCATAAGCCTAGGCCTAGTCCAATAAGGAAAAGGAAGGGACTAGGAGTGTTGCCCTAGCTCCCCCTCCTATAAATACCTTGTAATAACCCTCACTTGAGGGTTGGTTGTTCAATTCATTTCTCTTTCACTACTCACGCATAACCTTTCTTTATTGTCTTACGCGTAGTGTTTGTGTGTGTGTTGTTCAACCGATCTCTTCTCCTCTCTATTTCTTCTATTGATGCTTGTGTTGTAAACTTAGTGACCTAACAATGTCAATATTAACCACTACTATTGGAGTTTTAGTTATTATTTATAGCGATAGTTATATGTCTCGTGATCATGGGTATTTTGAATTTTTGCTTATACGAGGTATTTTTAGTTCTTTCATGTCAGGATTAGTTACTAGTTCCAATTTGATACAAATTTATATTGTCTGGGAATTAGTTGGAGTGTGTTCATATCTATTAATGGGATTAGTTGGAATGTGTTCGTTTCTATTAGCTCCAAATCATATTAAAGACTAGATTATTACAATAATTATCATAATTGTAATTATTCTTTTTTGTTTTTCTACTTTCCTATTAAAGGCATTTGTTTTTATATGTCACTTGGATATATCATTTGACAAATTCTAAGTTCTTGTTTTGCAAATTTAAACAATTTTGAAGAGACTATGAATAAATTCTAATAAAAATATAAATTATTAAATAAGCTTGTGCATATTTTTATTTTTATTATCTATTTTTTTGGAAGAGCTAAGATTTGGTGATCAAAAACAACTAATCAAGAACAAAAAAAAAACTAATAGAATAAACATATCAATATGTGTAGATAATACATATTCTTCCACTTCCAGGTCTTATGTTAATAGGGTTGGGACTTCTTGTTGATACAAAAGTTGGGCGTACCTTGTTTGGACCCTGGTTCCCGTATCAATTGGTTCTTAATGCTTGAACCCTGCGCACTAAGAAAACAGAAAACACCGTTAGGCTTACCGTGGGATTGTCTCCCACGATTATCCTCCGTCGTGAGAGTAAGTAATCAGTTTTAGGGTTTAGTTTAGATTTAGGGTTGTAGATCGTACCTTTAATGAGGGCTGAGATACCCTTTATATACACACGGAATCCTTGTTGGTTTCGTGTTCCTCAAGCTTCGACGTATCTGCCTAAGCGGTTATCGGATGCTTATCTCCCAAGATAGGAGATATCGATATTGTTAGCCATAATAACTTTGGGTTTGGGACTTCGTGGGCCCAAACCGTTCTGGTTGAGCCCATGCGTCTGGGCTCAATTGCTAGTAGCGTTATTGGCGGGTTCGCGACCGAATACGGACTATCGTCATCATGTCCCCAGTCTAGTATGCGCAGGGACCACTGCGGATGCTAGACTAATACTGGCACCTAAATCTTGAAGCGTAGCGGAGAAGCTAAAGAAGTGTCCCGCCTAGAAGAATACTCGGTTTATTTAGTCAAAATATTTCAAATGAAAGCCTCGTAAAAGGGGAAAAGTAACGTAACCGTGTCACGTCAACAGATCCTATCCACTCATTTAGAGATAGTGGGATCCACGTGGCGTTCATCGCGTGGATGAAAAAACTATATAACCTTCCACTCTCATTACTGTGATTATCACAAGTAAAATCATTTCGCCATTGTTAAAGCTCCAAACCTTCAACCAAGAAACCCTTAATATTCCAAAGGTAACCGCGCATGCGCTTTGTTAAACAACTGTATAATGGTCCGTGTTTTATCTGACTTTACCTCCGACCTGGCTGAGGATGAACCGTCGTTCTCGTCGGATATATATATCCTACTCGCGCTGCATCCGGAAGTTCCGGCAGCGCGCGGCCGTCGATAGCGGATTTCCCTTGAGAGAAGGTAGGAGTATACACACGTTTTTTCGAATTTGCGAATCAACGTGTGCCCCTATCCTTATTCTTGTGCGATGTATTAAACTACTATCGGCTGCACATATCCCAGCTGCACTGTATAGGTGCGGCAAAAATAACAAACTTCGAGGTTAATTGCCGTCTATTGGCGATTAACTCGACTATCAACCTATTCCGCGCGTTTTACAACACAACGTGGTCAAACGGGTGGGTTTCATTCGCTAAGCGCGACGGGGGGCCGCAATGTTACACCGATAAATTAGACGCGCTTAGGGACTGGAGGGAAAAAATTTTCTGGGTCGATGAAGCGGAGTTCCCGTGGCTCTTCGACTTCTACACCCAGAGTTCGCTGCCAAAGGATGAGCGCCCCCTCCCTGGATCATACAGCGCTGATGATGCAAATACAATAAACGCCAATCGTATTCCCATCAGTTCCTACCCCGAGGAATTTTTGGTGCATGTGGGCATCGTCGCAATTATTTTGGCGACTGACGAGGTGCCAATTTTCTTAGACGCGGATGGCGGGGTGGGTGCTCGTCTTTTCGCATTCCTTTACTTTATTTATGTAAGCCTTTCTGTTCACCTTTGTACTTTTTTGTAACCTGTTTGTTGTTGTCTTATGTTGCGCAGAGATGGATCTATTCACAGGTTAATGCGAGTTGGCGAAGCCGCACAGGGTGAATGTAGGAGCACGACGCTGAGGAAGGGGAAGAGCCCATTCTGGAAGCCACTGCGGGACGTACCCTAGAAATGCAGTTAGGAGAAACGGGGGGTAGTTCTTCCGTCGCGCTGGAGGCGACTCCCCTACAAGGCGTGCCTAGCCCTAGGGTTCCTACCCCGTTAGTGGATCCGTCGCACGTAAATGTAGCTGAAAGCATTGAAGAAGAGGAGGAGGAGGAGGGCCATGGATTGAAGCGCAAGAGAGCACTTGGTGGTGATGACGCAAGTTCCTCTAGGAAGAAGCGTCCTGTCATTGTTGGCGTGGAGTCGTCTTCAAGTGATGTTGCATCCCCGCGCTCCAAGGAGACTACTCCACCCAAGTAAGTACTACTTTCAAAGCTCTTATCGCATTCCCTATATGTTATGAAACAATTGCTAATTCCCTTTTTTGCGTGCAGTATTGAACACTCTGTGGAGTCGCCCCCCAAAGCTAGCCCTGTTCGCGCTGGATCTTCTGAACCAAAGAGCCAGAGCGTTGAGCCATTAACATCTGGGAGCGCGCCAATGGATCATCTTATCGAGGATCTGGTGTCGGCTACTGCGCACCAAGCCACGTTGGCTGCGCAGCTAAAGGCAAGGCATTCTGCAGAAAGTAGCTCTCTTGCGCACAAGGGCCAACAGATTGCGTTGCTGGAGGCACGTTTGGCCCGTGCCCAGGTTGAAGCAGAGGCAATGAGCTCAAATGCCCAAAGACTTGCAGAAGAAAAGATGCTACTGCTGAGCCCAATAAGTCAGGAGCGCACTGCATCAGCGGGCTACAAGGCTTCATGTCAATGGGCGTTGAAACATCTGGAGAAGGGGAAGGACGAATTGTTCTCGCAGTTAGAGGATTTTGGTGCAACTGTGGGAAGCTCGCTCGAAGAGCAGGAGATGAAGTTGCGCAAGCTCAGCATTGAGTATGATGAAGAGCTTTATCCGCAGTTAGTCTCTACTATTGCTGAGTGCAAGTGGCTCATTGGCCATGGATTGCGCCTTGCCACCCTCAGTACTTTGGAGTCAAAAGAGGTGGTAGATGCATTTAGAGGGGTTGTGCAGTGTGCGCTTGCACGTGGCAAGGCAGAAGCTATAGAGGAGCTCCATGAGAGTGGTTTATTGAAAGTTCCTGCTGATAAGGGGCCTGGTTAAATGAGCACGCTTATGATGACCTGGTTGCCGCAATGGAGAAGATGAAGCTGCTGGAACTTCCTTTGATTGTTGAGTTGGAGCGCGACCAGGATTATCCCATAAACGTAATTATGGAGGGACTAACCTTGGCCAGCCATCGTCTTTGAAAATGCAGAGGCGCAGTCCGATTATTTTTTGAAGCCTGATGAGTCCCAGCTACAGGTGCGTATTTTTGCTCACCCCCGCGACATCTTGAACCCTTTCGCACTGGAGAAGGAGATCCCTTTAAAGGAATCCTTAGAAGCTCATGCTACAAGGCTTGCCAAGAAGAAAGGTGTTAAAGGCAAGGCCATTTTGTGTGGTGTTGGTGCGGCACATCTTCCCAGATCTGATGGGATACCTGTCAGTGTTCCCACGGTGTCACGTCAAGATTCTGATTTGTTTAGGAAGTTGAAAGAAGTTGGGGATGCTGCCAAACATGTGGAGGGCTCATCTCTTAAGCGCTCTAATAGTATATAGGTTGTGTCGTTGTAGACATCCTTTTGTAAGAACTTGCAGTCCTTAATAAAATTTTCCTTTTGTTGAATGCGTGTTGATATTGTTGTGACTTATAATGTTTGTACGCACTTGTTGTATAAGAATCAAACTGTCTCATAAGCGCGAAAAATATATGAAGTTCATAATCATGTATGAAAGTCATCACCTATCATATTTAGGATATAATGTTCTAAGTATTGTTAACATAATCGTGTATGTGTGATATGCAGCGTACTGTAAATATCATAGTAAGGAGCCAAGAGTCTTGATTCTTGGTTTTGTTAAAGCGCCGCAGTATGCATTGTCGTAGCGTCCATCGTGGAACGCGCAATAAACTTATTCCAACGTCTTGAAAATAAGATGTTTAACAAGGATGCGTGATCCTATGTTGATGGGTTTGCAACCCTCTTACTCAACGAGTTATTTAGTAGGTTTACTCATCCTTTTACCATCGTGGGTTTATTATGTGCATGCGCGCCATGTAGGAAAAAGATAATATAACAACAATGTTGAGTTATAAATAATACTTAAATAACAAATTAAAATGTGTCATGGAGTTAGCTAGAAACCACGACATTTTATTAATACTTGCAAGTTTTTGTAAAAAGAAAAGAAAAATATTTGCCTAAGTAAACAAAATGTAAATACACGGATATTTATTGAGCACTATACTAAAGTGCAGGAGTGTCCGTACGCTGGGCCGTAGCCGTTCCTAGAGATTGCAGATGTTCCATGTGCGTGGTAGCTCACGGCCATCCATGTCACGCAGCTTGTACGCGCCTTTTCCTAATGCTTCAATGACCTCATAAGGTCCTTCCCACTTCGGTCCAAGTTTCCCTGTATCTTCTGCGTGGCTCGCATCATTGGCGCGATATACGAAGTCGCCTGGTCTGAATGAAACACTGCGCACTTTAGCATCGTAGTATCCCTTCATTTTTGACTTAGCTCTTGCTTCACATATAGCTGCGCGCTCACGCCGTTCTTCCAACAGGTCCAAGTCGATACGCCATTCATCGTTATTGGTTGCAACATTAATTTCGGCAGTGCGAATAGTTGGCATCCCAATTTTTGCTGGTATGACGGCTTCTGTCCCATAGACAAGAGAAAAGGGAGTGTCTCCCGTGCTAGTTTTGATTGAAGTGTGGTGTGCCCTTGAGAACATGCGATAATTCTTCTACCCACCTTCCTTTGTGCTTGTCGGATGTGCCTTAATTCCTTCACCCGGACTTCGATTTGCACGCCTACTAAGCGTTGGTTTGTGGGTGTTTGGCCGTGCGAAGTGCTGTGTGATATTTAACTTCGCACCGGTCCTTGAAAGGGTTGTCACATAATTGTTTCCCATTTTCTGAGATGATTTCCCCAGGTAATCCGAAGCGGCATATAATATTGTCCCAAAAAAATCGTTTTACCTGATTGCCAGTGATTGTTACAACCGCCTTTGCTTCGATCCACTTGGTGAAATAGTCTATGGCTACTATGAGGAACTTCAATCCTCTAGCTGCAGCAGGAAAGGGACCTGCAATGTTGATAACCCATTTGTAGAATGGCCATGGTGCCGAAGTAATAGGTGTTGTTAGCTCACTTTGTGGTTGGCGTGGAATGGATCAATGGACTGGCGTCGCCGCGCACTTTCTTATTAAGTCCCGCGCATCACGGTGCATGGTGGGCGGTAGTATCTGGCCGTAAAGCGCCCAGCGCCACCACGGACCGAGGTCTGAATGCATCTTTGCATGAGCAAACGTGGATTTCCCGCAGTACATAATTTGCTTGCAGGGGTCCAACACAGCGTAGCCATAGTTGTAGGAAGGAGCGTCGATATAGTATACCGTCTCGAAGTTCAAACCTCTGTGCTGTACGCCGTACCCTTCGGGCATCCTTATGCTCTTGGGGTGTAACAACCCGCATTTTTCGAGTTACTTTTCATATTTTTGAAAAGTTACTATTCACTTTTACTATTCACTTTCACTATTCATCCCGTAAATTTTTTAATCCACATTCTCGTAAAATAAATTATTTTAGTATTAACCTGAGAGTTCGACCATCGTTAGATCATTTTCTCAAAAGTTATTAAGTAAACATCGTTTTAAAGTTTCGTTTTAGACAGTCCACCGTTTAAACATCACGCGCATAACGAAAATCAACTCTGACAATTTTCCTCGCATCGGATAAATTTTTAGATCACTCATGATTAATTTGAGTATTTTTAAGATTTATTATTTTTAATATTACCAAATAAGCATTTGTGCAGAACAAAACTAAACTTACGTTTTAAACAATTCTACTTACATCCGACTTAAGGATTCTGCCTTTGTGTTTCTAATATGTTTTCGAAACTTTTACATTTTTGGAAAAGTCAAACATATTTCCCTCCTCCTTTGACCATAAAGGAATTAACCTTATACGTTCTATATTTTTGCTTAAATCGCGTAACTTTTTAAACTTACAAATAAGCATTTAAGTTATCACCAGTATGTGAAAACCACATTTTTTACATCTCATATCACTTTTAGACTAATTTTAGTCTACTCTAAATAAATTCACGGTCGTTTCCCTAAAATTTCGTTATTTTTGATAAACTACTTGAATTACGCGTTTTTGACCCGTATGTCCACTTTAAGCATATTTTTGCACCCAATAAGAATTATCACCCATTTTATATTTTTAGATGGAGTATAATGATGAGTCTCATCATTCCTAAAAGTTTCGTATTTTTCACGATAACCGGTTTTTCACGTTTTATGGCTTTGGTTGGCATTTAACGGAACCAAAACTCACTCCGTAACCAAGATAATACCAAAACTATCCACCAAAGTCATCCTATCTTATCATGAACGAAATTAGGGAGGAGATTCATCACCTTGGTGTCAAAATCCTAAGCATGCTTTCTTTAGATCATTACATGTGTAAATTTAACCATGATTAGTTTTTAACCCAATATATAGTTAACCATATTCTCTAGCCTATAAATACCAAGCTAAATCACTTCATTTTTCTTGCACCACCCCTTCTTAACATCTAAAGTCCTAAACCTAAAGGCATTTCTTATAGATCTTGTAAGAACATTCATTTGTTCTTGAAGAAAACTAGCGTTTGATCTTCGTTCTTGGAAGTTTTCAAGAAAGAGTCGTTATAATCTTCTGTCCTTCTTCGGGTTCTCAAGAAGGTGTTGTTATAATCTTCTAATAGCCTTGGGTTTTCAAAGATTGCAAATTCTCGAGAAGCTCCGCTAATATTTTATTTTTCCATAATACTCAAGCATTCTATTTTAAGGTAAGTATTTATAAAACTCAAACTTATTTAAATACTTATAAACTTTGTTAGTTTATTTATTGTATTTATAAACTCTTAATATATCATATAATCAAGTAATCAAAAATACATGTTTTACGTATTAAGCACTACAACACTAGGGAACTTCATGTGAGGGTTCATTTGGGTAAACGGATCGACGAGTTCTTCGGATTTACGATTTAAAGTGTCCTAGCTCTCGAACGTTCTTGCATGACCTCTGAATTATGATGGCCCGAACGGTAGTACAATATCTATAAACTAAATATGTTTTCACATATTAAAGATCTTTCTATAAACATCAAATGATAATTGACTACATCATGATCAACATAGAGACGTATATAGGATGGTTTATGTTTTCCTAAACATTGTTCCAAACCTAAGTCGCAACATCCTATTTTAGGTTGCTCGTAGAAGTTCTAACGGCATATCCATCATGTTCATTATACATTTGATATCATTTACTCTGAGGTGAGTTCATAGCCCCTACTTTTATACATTTTGAAATTACTTTTGGGGGAGATACATGCTCAACTATTTTCATTTACTTTCATAAGTACTCTAAACTTTTACTGATTATCGTGAGTTCATAGCCCACTTTCTATTACTTAATTGTTTTACAAACCATTGGGGGAGATACATGCTTTATTTTAAATTGAACAAATTGCTTTCAAACTATATACTTATCTGATTGTTTTATTAACACTAAGTTTCCGCATTTGTCAAACTTAAGTCCCTTAATCATGAATCATTAATCACTATGTGAGAGTGGGCGAGAATATTGTGAATAGATCTATTGGGATTGACGAATCCCGTTTGTGTGTGACGGGTAGGCAAACAAACGCACTATATTTGAGTAACATTGGTAAAAGCGGCAATTTTACGATAGGGCACGCCGCAGGCATTTTCTCCAATTAAATTTTGGAACACGTTAACGCCTTGATTGCATGATGCTTAGTCTAATATTAACTGTTTTGGTTTTCAAACCATTGGTGTGAATTTATAACTCACACTACAAACATTATGTGTTCAAGCTGATTTCCAAAACTCTATGAATTTCACTCAACCTTTGTGTTGACAGTTTTAAGCATGTATTTAGGTCCATAATGTCGGAAGCTGGCACGGAAGAGCAAGGATACTGAAGAAGGCTATAAATTTTATTATCATTAGAAAACCTATTTACTATATTTTGTAAACAATGGAACCAACTGGGACCTCATTTTGTAAACTCTGATATTTATATAAATCGAATGATAAATCCTTTTTAAACGACTCCTTTAGAGATCGTTTTCTATTGTTATGACTGTTGTGCCATGAAGTAACACCCAGTTTGAATTCCGTTGCGTATCACGAAGTTGGGGGTGTTACAGATTGGTATCAGAGCCACAGTTATTGAGAAATGGGTCTAATCGAGACTTAAACTATAACTACTTTTACAAAAAAAAAACATTTTATAGCCTTCCGTTCTCCGTGCCTTCCATCCTCCGGACGATTATGTGACTTTTAGGCTTTTTAAGCTATACAAACATACTAGTATATTGATATATACACTCGACATAATTTCAATCATAAACAAAGTACTCAACATATCTGCGTATGCCTATTCTAAGGCATTACGGCACAACCATATTTTCCTAATCTCCCAACCATGCATCTACTCATGCATTTTAGGATTACGAAACTTTATCCAAGACATTGTAACTGATTACAATGGTCTTTCCTACTTCCTAGACATTGTGAGATACAATGGTCTCATTCATTTTTCAAGACCTTTGTGAGATACGTGGTCTCTATTACATTCTCAGACACTATAAATCCTCTGATGGTCTCATTTATTTCTCAAGACATTGTGTGTTACACAATGGTCTCTCCATCATTTCTCAAGACATTGTGAGTTACACAATGATCTCTCTATCATTTCTCAAGACATTGTGAATTACACAATGGTTTAATTTACTTCACAGACATTATAAGTTATTCAAAGTCTCTAAAAATTATCTTATAAACAATATATGATATTGTTTTACATGAAACCTTGATCCACAGTCTATCAATTTCCCTAATGGAAATACAAGAAATGGGATTTCTAAAGGACAAACTGACTCATCATCTACAAAGTGAAGTTACAGCTTTCTCTTCATTCATCAAAATTCTCTTCTAAAACCTTCATTGTTAAAGGTTCGTGATTCTAGCCAAGTATAGACTATTTTAGAATTACTTAAGATTTCCTTTCCACATATATCTACCCATACTATCTTCTATGCAATGGAAAGTGAAAACATAGGTTACAAGTCTTTTATGGCGGGACTTGCAAGCTGAATGGTTTGATATCACCTTTGCTTAGTGGACAATTTCTCAAAAGCTATGGACATATCACAAGTATACCTAATTTAGGTATTTGAAAATTTTATCGAACCTCGGCTAAATATAGCCTAATCACCTATATTTAACCTTGGGATAGTGGAACATGGTCTGATTAACTATGTTAGACTTAAATTTTCAAACACGAGAATAGTTATACAAAGGTTAATTTCCTACTTAAACTTAATAAACCACTAGAATTCATTAAAAAGATCCAGAGACACGATAGTGTCTTACCACTCCGCAAAATCTTAACATCTTATTCATACTACCTAATTTCATTCTTGAAAGTTTTCATTTATGAAATAATCCTAACTACTATCTTAGGATAGTCATCAAATTTTCTCGTCATTCCTTAGAAGTGCTAGCCTGATTAGATTTCAAGGATATCATTCCGTCATTCACCTTTGATTTTAAAACAAACTTGACATCTCTACCTAAGAATAATGGTAAGCGTACACTACACTCTTCTAATCGTCAAACATATCACATCATTATCTGAACCCCATTGAAATTCAGTATGTAAAACTTCACAGTATCACGTTTCTTTGAAACACTAGTAGACATCAACACTATACGATATAACCTTCATCTCGAAACCACCTAAGACAGGATCAACTTTAGAAATGGTTTGGATAACCACTTGCCACTAGCAAGACTTTCCATACGACGACAGTTTTCACATCATTATAAACCATTTCACATCAACAATATCTTACACATTTGATTAACAATAGTTACCCTAACAACAACAAAACTATTCCATTTTGAGGCACTATATAGAGAGATGTGTTAGTTAACCATTTCTTTGGACTAAGGTGTTAAAAGATCACTTACGAAACAACTAAGGAAACCATACAAATATAAATTAGGCTCCACGCCGCACACTATCACCAAAAACTCCATGTTAGAAATTAAGGTTTTATTGATAGCCTCGATACAATAAGATATGATTCGTTTTGAGAATCGGGAAAAGCCAAACTTTAGGTATATTGGACTCTATAAGATTTTAACAAAACCCTTTAGGTTATCAACTTAAGCCACATGGTACATAATACATTCTATGACTAGAAACTTGAGAACACAAAAATTAGAATTTGGCGTATACACCCTCATTTTCCTAGACATTTCAACATCGGATAACACACATTGAATTCCGGGAATGAATTCCCATTAAGGTGGTGAGGCTGTAACAACCGCATTTTTCGAGTTACTTTTCATATTTTTGAAAAGTTACTATTCACTTTACTATTCACTTTCACTATTCATCCCGTAAATTTTTTAATCCACATTCTCGTAAAATAAATTATTTTAGTATTAACCGAGGAGTTCGACCATCGTTAGATCATTTTCTCAAAAGTTATTAAGTAAACATCGTTTTAAAGTTTCGTTTTAGACGGTCCACCGTTTAAACATCACGCACATAACGAAAATCAACTCGACAATTTTCCTCATCGGATAAATTTTTAGATCACTCATGATTAATTTGAGTATTTTTAAGATTTATTATTTTTAATATTACCAAATAAGCCCGGCATGAACAAAACTAAACTTACGTTTTAAACAATTCTACTTACATCCAGACTTAAGGATTCTGACTGTGTTTCTAATATGTTTTTGAAACTTTTACATTTTTTGGAAAACTCAAACATATTTCCCTCCTCCTTTGACCATAAAGGAATTAACCTTGTACGTTCTATATTTTTGCTTAAATCGTGTAACTTTTAAACTTCACAAATAACTGTTAAGTTATCTCGCGTATGATGAAAACCACATTTTGACATCTCATATCACTTTTAGACTAATTTTAGTCTACTCTAAATAAATTCACGGTCGTTTCCCTAAAATTTCGTTATTTTCTGATAAACTGCGAATTACGCGTTTTTGACCCGTATGTCCAGCTTTAAGCAGTATTTTTGCACCCAATGAGACTTATCACCCATTTTATATTTTTAGATGGAGTATAATGATGAGTCTCATCATTCCTAAAAGTTTCGTATTTTTACGATAACCGGTTTTACGTTTTATGGCTTCGGTTAGCATTTAATGGAACCAAAACTCACTCCGTAACCAAGATAATACCAAAACTATCCACCAAAGTCATCCTATCTTATCATGAACGAAATTAGGGAGGGGATTCATCACCTTGGTGTCAAAATCCTAAGCATGCTTTCTTTAGATCATTACATGTGTAAATTTAACCATGATTAGTTTTTAACCCAATATATAGTTAACCATATTCTCTAGCCTATAAATACCAAGCTAAATCACTTCATTTTTCTTGCACCACCCCTTCTTAACATCTAAAGTCCTAAACCTAAAGGCATTTCTTATAGATCTTGTAAGAACATTCATTTGTTCTTGAAGAAAACTAGCGTTTGATCTTCGTTCTTGGAAGTTTTCAAGAAAGAGTCGTTATAATCTTCTGTTCTTCTTCGGGTTCTCAAGAAGGTGTTGTTATAATCTTCTAATAGCCTTGGGTTTTCAAAGATTGCAAATTCTACGTCGAAGCTCCGCTAATATTTTATTTTTCCATAATACTCGAGCATTCTATTTTAAGGTAAGTATTTATAAAACTCAAACTTATTTAAATACTTATAAACTTTGTTAGTTTATTTATTGTATTTATAAACTCTTAATATATCATATAATCAAGTAATCAAAAATACATGTTTTACGTATTAAGCACTACAACACTAGGGAACTTCATGTGAGGGTTCATTTGGGTAAACGGATCGACGAGTTGCTGGATTTACGATTTAAAGTGTCCTAGCTCCTCGAGCGTTTCTGCATGACCTACTGAATTATGATGGCCCGAACGGTAGTACGATATCTATAAATTAAATACGTTTTCACATATTAAAGATCTTTCTATAAACATCATATGATAATTGACTAAATCATGATCAACATAGGAATATATGTATATAGGATGGTTTATGTTTTCCTAAACATTGTTCCAAACATAAGTCGCAACATCCTATTTTAGGTTGCTCGTAGAAGTTCTAACGGCATATCCATCATGCTCATTATACATTTGATATCATTTACTCTGAGGTGAGTTCATAGCCCCTACTTTTATACATTTTGAAATTACTTTTGGGGGAGATACATGCTCAATTATTTTCATTTACTTTCATAAGTACTCTAAACTTTTACTGATTATCGTGAGTTCATAGCCCACTTTCTATTACTTAATTGTTTTACAAACCATTGGGGGAGATACATGCTTTATTTTAAATCGAACAAATTGCTTTCAAACTATATACTTATCTGATTGTTTTATTAACACTAAGTTTCCGCATTTGTCAAACTTAAGTCCCTTAATCATGAATCATTAATCACTATGTGAGAGTGGGCGCAAATATTGTGAATAGATCTATTGGGATTGACGAATCCGTTTGTGTTGACGGGTAGGCAAACAAAGCACTATATTTGAGTAACATTGGTAAAAGCGGCAATTTTACTGATAGGGCACACACCGAAATTTTCTCCAATTAATTTTGGAACACGTTAACGCCTTGATTGCATGATACTTAGTCTAATAATAACTGTTTTGGTTTTCAAACCATTGGTGTGAATTTATAACTCACACTACAAACATTATGTGTTCAACTGATTTCCAAAACTCTATGAATTTCACTCAACCTTTGTGTTGACAGTTTTAAGCATGTATTTCAGGTCCATAATGTCGGAAGCTGGCACGGAAGAACAAGGATACTGAAGAAGGCTATAAATTTTATTATCATTCGAAAACCTATTTACTATATTTTGTAAACAATGGAACCAACTGGGACCTCATTTTTGTAAACTTTGATATTTATATAAATCGAATGATAAATCCTTTTTAAACGACTCCTTTAGAGATCGTTTTCTATTGTTATGACTGTTGTGCCATGAAGTAACACCAGTTTGAATTCCGCTGCGTATCACGAAATTGGGGGTAATGATTGTTTCCTATAAATCTATCTATTTAACAAATAAATAGATGTTTTGTCTATCAATATGTATGGCCTTAGATCATCAATAATGATTTTTCTTTAGAGCTTGGATATTTGATTGATCCACTTACTTCTATTATGTCACTTTTAATCACTACCTTGGTGGAGTTTTAGTTCTTATTTATAGCGATAATTATATGTCTAGTGATTATGGGTATTTGAGGCATTTTGCATAGAGGATTTTAGTACTTTCATGTTGGGATTAGTTACTAGTTCAAATTTGATACAAACTTATATTGTTTGGGAATCGGTTGGAATGTGTTAGGTGTCTATTAATGAGATTAATTGGGATGTGTTAGATCACTATTAGCTCAAATCATATTAGGAGATTTAGGAATAGTCAATAGTTGATGACGAGAATAAATTCATTACAATTAATGCAAGGTTTTAGGTCCCTCATTCTTGTCACTAAAGCAAATTAAGTGAACTATGCTGTGCTTATAGCATATTTAAGTTTAACTAATTTAGCGACTTGTTAGTGAAGACTACTTAGTTTTAGATCTGATTTTAACTAAATGACAAAAGTTCAGTAATAACTAATTTGATGGTGACTAAAACATAATGTTAGTGGCTCAATTACTAGTCGTCATTAACTCGTCACTCTAGGCAAACTTTCTTGTAGTCTTTGTGAGGGGTGGTTTGGAAAGGATTAGGAGAAGTCGACATTAAATAGACTTGGATAATGTTTCCTTACCTAGAAGCCTATAAATAGAGGGTAAGTCTTTTGTATTGTACATTCTTTTTTAACTCATATATCCTAACTTATCGATCAAGTAATACATGGTTAAGGGTATTTGTGTATGTGCTTGTGTCGTTTTCCTTTGGTGTTCTTTTAAGTAAATTTATTGATTGCTTGAGGCTAGTGGAGTCGTGGATATCGCTAGTTTGTGTGTTGGTATTTTTAGGTTTTAATTCTTCTTCATATTGACCATTGTTTTCCGTGTTGATTGATTTGTTCAACAGGGCGAGGTACATGGTCTCAGTTTTTATCAACTAACATATCTCCCACAATATTTGTTTTTGGAATTATAATGGCAAGACTAGTTAAAAACTTACAAACATCGTCACTAGACATATTCATGAGCCACTTTAATTTATTTCTTTTGTTTTACGACCAATTTAAGGGCAACCAAGTGTGATAAGGACGGTGAAGATTTAGCTTGTTAACACAAATAAACCATAAAAGCGAGTTGTAGGATTAAGTTGGAATTAAATAGCTAAAGGTCTTTTGAGGGCTATGCTCAAAAATGAGAAAGTTTGCCCCATCAAATGTAGCCACAAGAATATGCGTCTCAAGAATGAACGAGTTGAATCGAGGGGCTGAATTCCTTTAATGGGTGGGCTGGCAATTCAGAAAATTCTCAATTCGACATTCACTTTAATTTCGAAGATTTACTTTTCGAGAAAACTTGGTTAGTTTAATCTGCACGAGATAAACACACACTAAACACGTAACCAACCCTAGACTATTTATTAGTCTACATGATTTTATGTAATTGATTTCGTTTCATAAATACTTTACGAGTTACATTTTAACTTTTCCATTTTATGGAAACTTTATGCGATTCATTTTCTGGCGTATTTAAACCTACGATTCTAGGTTTTAACAATGTTTAAGCTCTCACCATTATAATTATCACTCATTTAATATGCTAAGATAGAGTATATTGATAAGTTTTAATATTTCTATAATTTTATTATTTTCACGATGCAATTTTAAGTTTCATGATTTAAATACTTGATAGTAAATCACGGGATCAAACTACACTTAAGTAAACCCAATATATTATCAAAACTACACATTTATATCCTCATATGTATGTAGTGAGATCGGGGGTCACCAAGACACTTGGTATCTTGGTGATAACTCTTGCTACAAGATCTTTATACATGTTATTATAGTTACTAACTAAGTCTTAGTAAATATCTATAAGACCTCATCTTCCATTTGATAACTAAAAAATCATTCATATTTCTTTTTTTTTCTCTCTTTGAATGCCCATAAATAAATCCCCAACACCTTGATACTTTGATTTTCCTACAACAAGTTACACATCAATGTTATAGTCCTTAGTATTCCCTACATGAATCAAGTGTCAAATCCTTCATTTCATGGTTGATTGGAAGCTACACAAGGGTGATTCTAGGAGAAGCTTAAAAATATTATTTCAAGTGATGCTAAGTTGATAGTAAGAGTTTTCAAGACTTGGGTTGAAAGATTTGGAAGCTAGGGTTTTGCTTGAAAAGATTTAAGTTGGTGATCTTGTCCTTGGTTTCTTGTTAGTTTTCTTCACAAGTGTTGTAAGAAAACCTCTATATTCTTCATTTGATTTCTGTAAATACTTGCATATCATGTATTTACTATGTTTTTATGATTAGTATACTTAATTATGCTTGTTATATTGGACTAAACCACTAGAAACATCGTAAAGGACTAGTTTTGCAAAAATTTACATCGAGGGGTATAAATGGAATTCTTGATAAAATCCGTGGAATGTAAAATTTAGATAAAAATAGCAGGAAACATTTATATGGCCCATTTGATTGTAAAATAAACAATGAACAAAATAGAAATGTTTTTTTGTGAGAAGTGTCAAAATATGGGTACTGATTTTTAAATGGGTAAAACTCATAAACTTTGCATATAATCAACGATTGGTTAAAGAAGAAGCGTTGTAGCTAACATCCTAACTTGAATGTAGCTGAAAACTTGGAGATGCGAAGTTCTAAAGACCTACTTATGGCCATTTATGTGTGACTATAAGTTGATGTAACCAACAACATGTTTATTTAAGGGTAATTAGTAAGTTCACTTTAGTTAGGTAACTATAGAGACGTGGGACCCACAAACTGTATAGTTTATTTAAAACCTTTTTGACGACATAATAATCGAATCATAACCCTTCACGGTTTAGAAATAGCGTAAAAATTAAGACGAGAAAAAACTAATATAATTTAAAAACTCTAAACATGATGTTTAATATTACTTGACCACTTTTACTTAAAAACCCTATCAGAAAAATGGACTCGTTTACTCTTTCATAAATTACATATCCCGATTTAACTCTTATGTCATATATATATATATATATATATATATATATATATATATATATATATATATATATATATATATATGTGTGTGTATGTGTGTGTGTGTGTATTATTGTGTGTGTGTGGCATACAAATTATACTTTACATATTAATTACTATATTAGTCGCGAATTTCATGTGAGGGTCTTATAGGGTAAAGTATGGCGAGTTGCTTGATTCACGATTTAAAGTGGCCTAGCTCTCATATGTTTACTACATGACATCACGAATTATGATAGCAGAACAACGGTATGATATTATTTATAAAAATGACATAAAACTCGATTAGTGAATAACTTATAAATTAGACACCGTAACTAGTTTTAAAGTGTCAAAACCAAACTTAAATACTTGTTATACTTTACAATCGATAAATACCCAAAGCATAATTAATGTAATAACTATATGAAGCATGCTAGTATAAATATTAATGTTATTTACAACCTAAGACACGTACTATATTTATAGGTTATCGTTAGAGCTTTTGACTTCTTGATACATTACATATCATCATATCACGCTAATCACTCTGGTGAGTTAGTAGCCTCACTCTTTCTCGTTTAACTATTTTATGAACTACTTTGGGGTGAGATACATGCTACAATTTTTATAACGATCACAAACACATGAAAAATATACTATGTGCTATATAAATCCTTATTGATACTTGGAATTACATACTTAGAATTATGTGCTGAAATACTATTTTAAATACTTTATGACGTGATGCATTGTTGTCATATTTGATCAATATGTATGTACGGATCTATATCCTATTGCGACTTTTACTAAGTTATTATTATAGTGCGATTGCAAGAGGTTAGGATATATTAAAGTACACTTTGGGAAGTGGCTCCTAGTAGTCTTTAGGAAGTGGCTCCTAGTAATGTTTGGGAATAGGCTCTCAGTATATATGGTTTGTGAACATAAGGCTCTGTCGTTGCATTTGTGTGATTTCATTTAAGTGCTTTCGTATATATATCTTGTTCACTATTTTCCTACTGCGCTTTAATATACTTGTCTTTTGTACTTACATTTATTTATACAAACCTATGAACTCAACAACCTTTGTATTGACACTTTTAGCATGTTTATCTCGAATCGAGAAATGATGTTGGTGCATGGGCATAGAGTCGCCGTCATGCTTTATTGGCTTATGCTTTTATCATTTACCATTCGATAAGTTATAAAAACACTTATGTATTGTACTATGGAACCTCTTGTTTGTAACTTTGATTTTATTATTCAAATGGTAACTTTCCAAGCGTCTCATTTAGAGTCATTTTCTATAACTTGTCTTGTGGCTAGAAGTAATACCTTAGTGACACTATCTTCCCCTTGCGATATTTTTGGGGGTGTTAAATCATTATTCCCGGACATGATTGGATCTTGGTTTTGAAAATATTTACAAATAAATGAGCACTTGTTTTTGAAATATTTTAAGACCAAACTTGTTCTGATACCAAGTGTTAGTCCTATCACGGCAGATTTTGAAAACGATGATAAAAAAGGTTAAGTAAATTCACAACACAAGTATTTCATTTTCAAATGTGTAAATCATTATTGAATAAATCAAAGAATTACAAAGTCCTTTATTGAATATACATTTTTTGAATGACAATAGTGATGCTCTCGACCAAATAAACTTAAACACAAATTAAATTTTCAAATGAACTTATGAGGTCTCTCGATAAACTCGGTGGCCTATTTAAAGTTCAAGAGAGTTAATGCACTTCAATAAATACAACAATAAATATGTGAAGTGGTAGCATTTACTCTCGACCAACATTCTCTTTTATAGTGAATACGGTATCTTATTCTTGTGGTTGTTGGAGTGGGTCAAGAATTCAATGGAGAAATAAAAATTCCATTAAATGTTTCATTCTTGGAAACAGGAACCTGATTTTATGTGAGTTTGTGCTTGTTCACTCCTTTTCACACTCATTACTTTGACTTTTATGCAAAAGACATTTTATCAGGTCTTTTGCTTTCTTAAAGTCTTGGTCTTCACAAAGGACTCGAATCAAGAAAAGCGTGAATTAGGTTCCTCTATGGTAGAGGCTTGAATGCATGATTTGCACTTTTATTTTTGGAGCCTAATTTATTTAAACTTTTTGATAGCGTGGGTTAGAATTAGAAAACCTCTTTTCTACTAGCAAGCTTTTCAACCCTCACAAGCGTGAACCTAATCATTGTAGTGTATTATGGGGTAAGCCTCGGGGATTGATTTCGTCCTCTAGGGGAATAGGAATGCTAAAAAGAGATATATGACAAGAAGGTGGGGATGAGGAAGATTCTTTTTAGTCTTTTAATATTTTTTTTAGGAAGCAAGGGTAAAATTCTCGGGGTATATGATTGGGGGTGGTACTTCTACCGATTTCACTACTTTTACTAATTATCTAATTTTAACTAATTAACTAGTGGATAGATTATGCTAATGAGGTGTGCTTTCGTATGATGATTAAAGATGTGTTCACTTAGATGTTATTACTCCCTAGTTATCTTTTATTGGTCGGTTGAATAGCCACTTCCTTTATCTTAATCGATGCGTTGTATTCCGTTTGGTCGTAGGGTGGTGCCTAATTCCTAGTTCTATGATTGTAACTCTCCTTTAAAATACCGAGGATCGGCAAGTGCAATAGCATCTCCCCAAACTCACTACTATCCTAAAGCTACAATTTACACAATAAACGAATGGCTAATGTGCACTCAAAGGCTTTTTGCTATTTAGGGCGTTCAAGCTCATTAACAATGAAAGAAGAAGCCGAGTTTCCTTACTTTAGCGTCTACCAATTAAGACAAGAGACAACCTAACAACAATTAATAACTAGGTTTAATAGATATAAGCAAACACAAGAATAATTTAGCTAGACATGTTAAACAAGCAAGCATACACACAATCAATTGAACATGGGGTAAACATAATGATAAATTGGATAAATAGACTTATCTTGTGATATAAAATAGGGTATGGGACCCTAGAATCTTGTCAGTGGGACTACAAGCGAGTTAAGGTTGCTCTCCAAAATTCTATCTCTTCAAATACAGAAAAATCGAATTCTATATATAGATTTACAAATCTTGTGGCGTCACCTTTTGCTAGTGCGATGTCAGTGCGTCATTAGGGTTTCGTTTGGGCCAAGTCATCAGGACGGCGCGGTTGAGATGTGTACGCCGATCTTCATTAGCGATGCGATCGAATCTTGGATCTTGGCGTCACGGTGTAGATTTTGTGAGTGAGCGCTTCGAGTTTAGGTAATGCGCCATCGAGGCTTTAGGACGAAATTCCGGCGTGTGTGCTGCACGATCAAGTCTTCAATAGGGGCGGCATACAGCCGCTTTGGTTGGGGCGCCGTCGGGTGTTCGGAGTGCCTATCTTGACTTTGCCATTTTCTTCATGTTTTCGCTCCTTTTTAGTCCAAATATACTTCATTCAGGCATTTTTCTTCCAAAAGACCTAAAATGTGAAAAGGAACGATTTTAAGTAGTAATGGATATAAAATGTGTTGATTTAGGGCTTAAATGACCCCACTAAGCGTATGTTTTAAATCATTATCAAATATCCCTACACTTGGAATTTGCTTGTCCTCAAGCAAATGTGCTTTTAACCAATCAATTTAAAGGTTAGGGGCATGAATCATTGGTTTAAAATAGTTTCAACAAGTAAAAACTCCACAATAGTCATAATAAGCACGGAAATTATATACTAGCACCTCACAATTGGTGTTTGGATTCTCTCATCTCTAGAATTATATGAAATATAATAAGAAATGGAAGATAAACACTCATTACCTGGCATAGTACATAGATTACCATAAGCTTGAGAATAGATCAAACCCCGCACACCGCTTTGGCGTAGCACCTAGGAATAACTATCTAAGGCGTCTTCTGACAAGTGTTGTAACGTTAGGCTTAAGGTAGGGAAGTAAAGGATTTTGTTGGATAGGGGATATTTAGTGGTGGCAAGTCAAAAATCTTATGTTACAAGCATGTAAAGCGTGGCGTTGTTAAGCCAAGACTCGACTCACTAACACTAGATAACTTGAAACAAAATACAAACATAAACTTAAAAATATAAACATAAAGATAGATGTATTGAAATTCCTCGTACTCAATGAGGAGTCAATTCTGTGTTTGTTTTTGTTGACAGGTTTTCTAAGATGGTGCACTTTATTCCTTGTAAGAAGTGTTAGATGCATTTCATATTTCAAGGTCATTCTTTCAAGAGGTGGTTTATTTGCATGGAGTTCTAAATTCAATTACTTCGGGTAGTGATAGTAAGTTCCTTGCATATTTTAAGTATGACACTTTGGAGGCGTTTAGGTACATCTTTGAACTTTAGTATCTTGCTCATCCTCAAACGGATGGTCAAAGCTGAAATGGTTAATCATATTTTAGGAAACATGATTGTTGTTTGAGTGGAGATGAGCGAAGTTATGGGATTATCTCTAGCCACAAGGCGAATTTGGCTATAATAGTGTGGTTCATAGTTATTGAGGTTCCCCACCATTTACATTTGTATACAAGACCCCACCAAATCAAGTAGTGAGCTTGATTGATTTACCGGGCAAGAAGAATGTTCAAGCAAATAGGATGGTGGAAGATGTGCAAGCTACTCATGAAGAAGTTGTTCGGGAAGATTCTTTGAGTCATATGCTAAGTACAAAGTTCTTGAAGCTTCGTCGGGTTAAATTGTTTAGGGAATGTGACCAATAATGGTGTTTCTTTGAAAGTAGCGTTTTCCAAGTAGGTACTTATAACAAGCTTCAACAAAGAAATATGGTCCTTATAAGTTTGTGAGAAAGATGAATGACAATTCTGTGGTAGATCTACCTAATACCATGAGTATCTTAAATACTTTCAACGTTTATGACATTTATGTGTTTCACATGAAGATGAAGAGGAACCTTGATGAAGATGCGAGAATGAAAGCTGAAGATGACAACTTCGAGGGCGATTTAAAGTGGGGAATGGAGGAACAGATGAATAGTTAGATGAAAAGTACATGGACGATTGGATCTTGACAAAAGGACTTCGAATCAAAGCGTGATTTAGGTTACATCACACCCCCAATTTACTGTTTTCTGGAGGATGGAATTCTGGGGGATTGGTGTCATAGCACCACATCAGGTTATATTGAGCGACCTAAAATTATGGTTTTAAAACACATCGTTGGATATTATATATAAAAACATTGAGTACAACATCGGTCCCAAAAGGTTTACAAAGTTCTTGCGAATACAAATATGTTACAAATCAAGCGATGTTTTGAAATGAAGTGCCATAATGTACATAATGTAAAGATGCGACAGCGACTCAAAATGTAGGTCTAAACCATGTCATGAAGATAATGCCTCGAGTTACACGAAAATACATTGCTAATAACGGTCAACAATAATGTTGGTGAGAAATCATAGGTTTATGTAAATGTTTTATCCGACTACACAAGTATCAATCATGCATGACTATCCGATCACGTAAAAAAATAATGTTACAATTGCCTTAAGCCCATGACCCCGAAACTAGACTTGTTCAATCATGCCCCTGCCCAGTGTTTTGACGCTTCCGTAATGTTATCAAATGAAATGCATCCGTTTACACGTTTGGGATTCACGGCGGGATGGGCGTGACCCTCGATGATCTATCCACTCATCCTCGCAAGCGAATTAACGGTTCATGTTAAAGAAATGGGGACTTTCAAATTGGCAAATGCGGTAACTTAAGCAATGTAAATGAATTTAACATACTTGGTATCGTACAAAAAATGTAGTGCAATGTATTCTCCCAGTGGGTTTGAAAATAATCGAAAAGCATGTAAGCGGGGCTATGAAAACTCACTTGGTAAACTGGAATAATGGCAAAGTGAGTACACCGAGGTTTAATGTGATGCGTTAACCGGGACCTATTATCAATGATATGATATGTCATGAGTTGCAATGTAATGTTATGCATGCATTCCGTATGTTATTTATACCATTTACTAGTTTTGAAAATATTACTTACGTCGAAAAATACTCTTTTGACGTCTTGACCAATCAAAAATCACTTTACATGCTTTTACGTCAAAATGTCATCCTACAATGGTTTTATAATGATTTTTGGTGAAATTACCACTTTTCGTCCGCAAAAACAATGTCGTCGGAAAATTTTTATGAAATTAACAAAATGGCTTTGGAAAACTAGTCGTAAAAGCGTTACGGTCGATCGTTAGAGAAAAAACTCGACTGTTTTGGAAAGTTTGTATCGATATCTAAAAGTTTCAGTTCAGGAGTTTTTCGTCCAAAAGGTCTCGAACATAAAGATAATAAGGGTTAAAGATGGTGGTTTTGGCTAATTGTGTGCAGAAAATTAGTTCCGGCAAGTTTATGAAAAAGTGCATATCTTTGTCGTTTCAAATCCGTTTTCTACGTTTTATACGTCCTTAGCTTCGTATCGAAGTAAACTAATATATTTTTGATAAGTCGAAATAATTTGTGAAGCTTAAGGCTCGCTTTTGACTCGGACAAAATAAATATAGTATGCTGAAATTTCTGAAAATAATATATTTCGTCGTCAAACTTGTAAAATCCATAACTTCTTCGTTATAAGTCCGTTTTATTCCGTTCAAGCGGCCACGGATTCGTTTTAAAGTATATTTTCTAAATATCATGGCCAAAAAGTCGTGCCTACTGTCGGTTTTTCCAGAAAATCAAAACAAGGACAGAACACAATATATACTTATCGAAAATAATTTTTCTCGGACAAAACCTATTCTAATCCCTTCAAATCAACTCCAAAACTAATCTAATCCTACCATACACCTTCTTAGGGTGTCATGGGTTCCTAATCACCATCAAGACCAAAGAATACCATGGGAATATTTATAGGATGACCAATATGTATATATAACTCAATAAATCATGAAAAATGGTATAAATCACATATCATGCATACTATCTCCAAAAATGAAAAGATACATATGGAAATGAAAAGGAAACATGAAAATGATAAAAACATGCTTACAAGTGATTATGATGAGGTGAAAGTAACAAGGATTAGCCTAAATACTCTTGGTTTTTATTTCAAAACCTTATATAGAGTATATACTAGATTGTAAATACACTTGTGCTTGCAAAAATCTTTGATCCCTTGTGAAGACCCTATATGGCCGGTTCTATGGAGACCCAAAGGAGAGGAAGAAAACTTTCTAACACTTGTGGAAAACCTTGTGAAGTGAATGAGTGAAAAAGTTATTAAGTAAGACTTTTTATATATTGAGTAAGATTGCTAACAATCAAGACCATATCACATTAATGACTACCCTCCCCCTTGGTCGGCCAAGGGGGGAGGGATGTAAGATATTTATTATTTTTTTTTTTAAACTTGTATATATTTGTGTATTTGTGTAATTTTTGACAAAAGTATAAGTAATTGTGTAGAAAATGTACAAGTAAGTTTTTAATAGGTCAAAATAGAATGTAATGAGATAATAAAAATTGTAAAAATACATTCCTTGTGAAAATTGAGTGATAAAATAATTACCGTATAATTTTTAAGAAAAGCGACGTAATAATTAAATTTTAACAATTAATATACCAAATAAATTTAAAACACTAGGAAAACTCAAAATATAGTTTTTATAAACTAAATGTAAGTTTAAAAATACATCGGGATCATTTTTGAAAGTAACGGATTAAATATTAAAATAATAACTCACGCGATAAAGATTATTAAATATAAAAATTACGCGTTGAAGGTGAAATGAAATGTCATGAATGAATTGATATGATGCAAATGATGTCAATGAAATGTAGACTAATCTTAGTCCATATGAAATGTACGTGATGTTATGATCATGAATTCGCCGCTAAACCTTTAAGGTTACGCGAATTTGAAACAAGTAAACCAAGTTTACTATAAATGTTGAAATAATGAGACATAAATTGTGTCGAGAAATGACCTGAAAGTACGGGTTGTCACATTCGCCCATCCAAAAAGGAATTCAGTCCCTGAATTCAATCGTTGTTAGGTCTAACGGTGTCGGTGAAAAGATGAGGATACTTGTGTCGCATTTGGTCTTCCCGTTCCCAAGTAAACTCAGGACCTCGTCGAGAATTCCAACGAACTTTCACAATAGGAATACGACTCTGTTTCAACCGCTTGACCTCGCGGTCCATGATTTCTACAGGTTCCTCCACAAAGTTGAGTTTGTCGTCAAATTGAACTTAGATCCAATGGAATATCGGCGATTCGTCCGAAAGCCACTTCTTCAAGTTTGAAACGTGAAACGTGTTGTGCACATGACTAAGTTCGGTCGGAAGATCAAGTCGATAAGCTACAGGACCAACTCTGCTCAAAACCTTGAATGGTCCAATGTATCTCGGGTTCAATTTCCCACGCTTTCCAAATGTCCCCATACCACGCCCTTCCAAGGAGATACTTTCAACATAACCTTGTCGCCCACTTGAAATTCCAAATCCTTGCGTCTAACATCCGCATAACTTTCTGCGACTCCTTGCGATTCTGAGTCTATCAAATTTGAACAATCTTTTCGTGGTTTCCGTACCATTTACTGGACCATAAGTTGTGCGTCTCCTCCCTCGGCCCAACAAACAGGTGATCGGCACTTACGACCATAGAGTGCCTCAAATGGTGCCATCTTGATTGTGACAATCCGTACTTTCAGGTCATTTCTCGACACAATTCATGTCTCATTATTTCAACATTTTGAGTAAACTTGGTTTACTTGTTTCAAATTCGCGTAACCTTGGAGGTTTAGCGGCGAATTCATGATCATGACATCACGTACATTTCATATGGACTATGATTAGTCTACATTTCATTGACATCATGTGCATCTCATAAATTCATTCACGACATTTCATTTCACTTTATACGCGTAATTTTTATATTAAATAATCTTTATCGCGTGAGTTATTATTTTAAATATTTAATCCGTTACTTTCAAAAATGATCCCGATGTATTTTTAAACTTACATTTAGCCTATAAAAACTATATTTTTAGTTTTCCTAATGTTTCAAATTTATTTGGTAAATAAATCATTAAAGTTAAATTATTACGTCGTTTTTCTTAAAAACTACTCGATAATTATTTTATCACTCAATTTTTACAAGGAATGTATTTTTATAATTTTTATCATCTCATTACATTCTATTTTGGCCTAATAAAAATTTACTTGCACCAAGTATTACCATTTACCTATACTTATACATTTCACTACATTTTAACAATTACACAAATTATACAAAATTATATACAAGTAAAGTTTAAAAAAAAAAAAAAATTATTTTTATCTCATACCTCCCCCCTTGGCCGACCAAGGGGAGGGTGATAAATGTGGTGAGGTGGTGATTATTTAAAAATCTTACACAATATATAAGTCTTACTTAACACAATTTTTCTCATTCACCCTCAATTATTTCACCAAGTTAGAACATTTTCTCTCCTTTCCTTTTGGGTTCACAAAACCGGTCACACATAGAGGTTCCAAGGGATCATCATCTAAAAATTTGCTCAAGATCAAGTGTTTATCAACCTAGTTATATCCTTTATATGGTTTTGAAATAAAAACCAAGGATATTTAAGTTAATCCTTGTTACTTACACCTCATCATCTTCACTAGTAAGCATATTCTTATCATTTTCAAGTTTCCTTTTCATTTTCATATGTTTCTTTTCATTTTTGGAACTTATATGCATGATATGTGATTTATACCATTTATTTCATGATTTTAGAAGTTATATATACATATTGGTCATCCTATAATTATCCCCTTGGTATTGGTTGGTCTTGATGGTGATTAGGAACCCATGACACCCTAAGAAGGTGTATGGTAGGATTAGATTAGTTTTGGAGTTGATTTGAAGGGATTAGATTAGGTTTTGTCCGAGAAAAACTATTTTCGATAACTATATTTTGTGTTCTGTCCTTGTTTTGCTTTTCTGGAAAATCCGACAGTAGGCACGACTTTTGGCCTTGATTTTTAGAAAATATACTTTAAAACGAATCCGTGGCGGCTTGAACGGATAAAAACGGACTTATAACGAAGAAGTTATGGATTTTTGAAGTTTGACGACGAAAAATATTATTTTCGGATTTTCAGCAAAGCGTTTTTAGTTTGTTCGGGCCAAAAACGAGCCTTAAGCTTCACAAATTATTTCGACTTGTCAAAAATATATTAGTTTACTTCGATGCTGAAGCTAAGGACATATTAAACGCAAAACGGATTTGAAACGACAAAGATATGCACTTTTCATAAACTTGCGTAACTAATTTTCTCGCACTCAATTAGCCAAAAACCACCAACTTTAACCCTTAATATCTTTATGTTCGAGACCTTTTGGACGAAAACTCCTGAACTGAAACTTTTAGATATCGATACAAACTTTCCAAAACCGTCGAGTTAGTTCTCTAACGATCGACGTACACCATTTTACGACTAGTTTTCCAAAGCCATTTTGGTAATTTCATGATTTTTCCGACGTTGTTTTTGCGGCGAAAAGTGGTAATTTCTCTAAAAATCATTATAAAACCATTGTAGGATGACATTTTGGCGTAAAAACATGTAAAGTGATTTTTGATTGGTCAAGACGTCAAAAGAGTATTTTTTCGACGATGTGTAATATTTTCAAAACTCGTAAATGGTATAAATAACATATCAAGTGCATGCATAACATTACATTGCAATTCATGACATATCATATCATTGATAATAGGTCGGTTGGCGCATCACATTAAACCTCGTGTACTCACTTTTGCCATTATTCCAGTTTATCAAGTGAGTTTTCATAGCCCCGTTTTACATGCTTTCGATTATTTTCAAACCCACCGGGGAGAATACATTGCACTACATTTTTCTTTGTACGATACCAAGTATGTTAAATTCATTACATTGCTTAAGTTACGGCATTTGCCAATTTGAAAGTCCCCATTTCTTGAACATGAACCGTTAATCTTTGGAGCGAGGATGAGTGGATAGATCTATCGAGGGTGACGCATCCATCCGGGTTGGTGAATCCCAACGGTAAGCGGATGCATTTCATTTGATAACATTACGGAGTTGTCTGGCAAACACTCTGCAGCGGCATACATGATTGAATAGTCTAGTTTCGGGGTCATGGGCTTAGAGCAATTGTAACATTATTTTTTTCGTGACTGGATGGTCATGCATGATAGATACTTGTGTAGTCGTATAAAACATTTACATAAACCTATGATTTCTCACCAACATTATTGTTGACCGTTTTTAGCAATGTATTTTCAGGTAACTGAGGCATTATCATCATGACATGGTTTAGGGACCTACATTTTGAGTCGCGGCGTCGACTTACATTATGTACATTATGGCACTTTATTTCAAAACATCGTTTGGATTTGTAACATATTTGTATTTCCGCAAACTTTGTAAACCTTTTGGGACCGATGTTGTACTCTGAATGTTTTATGAAATATCCAACGATGTGTTTTTAAAACGGCACTTTAGGTCGTTCAATATAAGCTGTGATGTGGTGCTATGACATCAAGCCCGAAATTCCATTCCGCAAAAAACAAAATTGGGGGTGTGGATTGGTACAGAGCTAGGTTATAGAGAACTAGTTTGCATCATTGACCCTAGACTATAGCTACATTATCATAGCATCTCATCATTTCATCATAGTACATATTCACTTTTCATGCGGATTCACTTACACTTTATTCGAGATTATTTACTTTTATTTCACATCGGTTGTCACGAGACATGTCTTGATTCACATCCCATCACCATATCATCGGACTCTAGCTTCGGATGATGTTCCATAACCCCATCATGGATGATGTTGCATCACATTCCACTAGATCGTATCTTCCATTGGATCTACTCGGTCTTTCCACCTATCATGATCGACCGAGACCGAACCCTTCGAGGAGGCGAGGTTGCACCCACTCCTCACGTTAGCCCAGCTCACGATCCACCAGCACCACTACTAGCACCATCACCACCATCATCACCATCTCCATCATATTTTCTTAGAGATCCTTTGCCTCTGACGACTTGCAGCCCAAAAGCGTGCTCGTTTTGATATCCCTACACCACCATCTACTGAGCCCGAGCCACCCGTTAGGTTCGAGTTAGGAGAGTTCTAAGGCATTCTGCTGCCGACTGATAACCTTCTGAGGCATTAGGAGCCCGTATTGATAGTCGGCCAGCAGATCAGATTGATAGTTTGACACGACAGTTGGAGGAGTTGTCGGTAGATAGGATTGAGCCCATGTTGAGGAGGTCGAGGGTTTGATATTAGGCGGGGTTTGTATTGACTTATCTCATCGAGTATTGCATAGGCAGTTAGAGGAGCGGGGAGAGTATTGCTTCTTTGCAGGTTCAGGTTGATGAGGTGAGGAGGTTGGTGGATAGTTTGGTTACTTCGGGTTAGCGATCTTGAGGACGAGGGCGTGAGCACCATGAGGTGTCTTATGTAGACTTTTGTCATTGTATAGTTTTGACCATTATTATCCTAGTCACAAGGTGTGTGGCGTAGTTTAAAGAACTTGTTGTATTTTGGTTGTTGTACAAACAAATGTATCAAGTATTGACTCTACTATGTAGGAATGGTTATTATTATCTATGATATCGGTCCATGTAGGCCGAAATTTTCATGTATATTATCCACGTGTGTTGTGATTATATTTGTGATATTTCGTTATTGTTCCGTTGTGATTCCATTTATCTTTATGCATGATGTGGTTGTGGATATATTTGTATGATGGTTGTTTCTACTTACGAGTTCTCATGATTGTTTCATCTTGTGATTTTGAAGAGTTATGGTAAGAAAGCTACACCGGAAATGACCCAAGCGGCAATTCAAAAGTTGGTGAATGATAGCATTGCTAATGCTCTAAGAGTTGAAAGGGAAACAGTTGGCTGCTGCTGGCCGCTAGGCTAGCTACTGCACTTGGTAATGCCGGAGGATCCGGGGTTAAGAAATGTTAGGTACAAGGATTTCAAAAGTGGTGAACCCACTAAGTTTCGAGGTACCGAGGGAGCTACTGCAATGGTACGATGGTTTGAGAAATTGGAATCGGTGTTTTTGCTTTGTAACTGTCCGGATGAATGAAGGTCAAGTTTGCCACGAGCACTTTACTCGATGGAGCGTTGTCATGGTGGAATTCATACGCTCAACCGATTGGAATGGAGAATGCTTTTAAGCTTACTTGGGAGGAATTCAAGGGCTTGGTGACTAAGAAGTTTTGTCCTCGAACGGAGATCAAAAAGTTGGAGACGGAGTTCTACGAATTGGTCACTATTGGTTATGATATCGACACTTACATTCGGAGATTCCAGGAATTGGCCGCGTTATGCCCGTCGATGGTATCGGATAACGAGAAGTTGCTAGAGGCTTTCATCGGGGGACTTCCCGAAGTTATACAAGGAGATGTGACTTCATTTGATCCACAAACAATCGAGGAAGCTATTCGTGTGACTCAGAAGTTGATGGCGCAAGTGGTGAAGCGAGGTAAGTACACCACCACCAACCGAAACAACAACAACCCCAACAACCGTTTCAACAACAATAACCGAGCCAACTACAACAACAATAGCAACAATAACAAGCGCAAGTGGGACAACACTAGGGGTAGGAATGCTACTCAACAACCACCCAAAAGGCAAGAGGTTGCTAAGGCTTATGTTGCGGGACCAAAAGAAGGAAAAGGATATACGGGGGTTTTGCCGAAATGTAATAAGTGTTTGACTCATCACAATCCGGGTCGATGTCCTGATCCGTGTGAAAATTGCAAGAAAGTTGGTCACCGTACTAGGGATTGCAAGTGGCCACAAGTTACATGTTTTGGTTGCGGGGAACCCGGACACTACAAGAGGGATTGTAAGAAAGGAAAGAATCAAGCAAATCCGAATCAAGAAGGTTTGGCACGAGGAAGGGTTTACGTCATTGGAGGCGGAGAAGATAGGGAGGACCCGAATGTCATAACGAGTACGTTTCTTCTCAATAATCGTTATGCTTCAGTTTTATTTGATTCGGGTGCCGATAAAAGTTTTGTGTCCAATGCATTTGCACCTTTGCTCAACATTAAACCAACTACATTAGACATATCATACAACGTCGAATTAGCTAATGGTAGCGTAGTTAACACAAACACCATTGTTCGCGGTTGCACATTCAATTTTCTTAATCATCCTTTCAACATAGACCTCATGCCCGTAGAGCTTGGTAGTTTTGACGTCGTCATAGGCATGGACTGGTTATCTAAGCATCGCGCAAAGATCATTTGTGATGAGAAAGTGGTTCATCTTCCCTACAATGGCGAAACTTTGATTATTCGGTGGGGGCGAAGTGGAACTAGAATTAGTATCATATCGTGCATCAAAGCGGAGAAGTACATTAAGAAAGGTTGTCTTGCTTTCTTAGCTCATGTAAAGAAAAGTCGGAGGAGAAGCGACTTGAAGATGTTCCTATTGTTCGTGAATTTTAAGTATTTCCCCCAGAGGATTTCTGGGACTTCCACCGGCACGTCAAGTAGAGTTTCATATTGACTTAGTGCGGGTGCACCGATTCGCGAGCACCGTACCGACTAGCACCATCCGAAATGCAAGAGTTGTCTAATCAATTGCAAGAGCTTCTAGACAAAGGATTCATTAGGCCGAGTTCCTCGCCTTGGGGAGAACCGGTCTTGTTTGTGAAGAAGAAGGATGGATCCTTCCGAATGTGCATAGATTATCGAGAATTGAACAAGTTAACGGTGAAGAATCGTTACCCACTCCCCCGAATTGATGACTTGTTCGATCAGTTGCAAGGTTCTAGTATTTATTCCAAGATTGATCTTCGTCGGGTTATCATCGACTTCGAGTTGGGAAGAGGATATTCTGAAAACAGCGTTTAGAACACGTTACGGTCATTACGAGTTTCAAGTGATGCCGTTTGGATTGACTAATGCACTGGCGGTATTCATGGATCTCATGAATAGAGTTTGTAAGCCGTATTTGGACAAGTTTGTTATAGTGTTCATTGACGACATCTTGATCTACTCCAAGAGCAAAGAAGAGCACGAAGAGCATTTGAGGACGATTTTAAGGCTACTCAAGAATGAGAAGTTGTATGCCAAATTTTCGAAGTGTGATTTTTGGAACCACAAAGTGCAATTTCTTGGTCATGTCATTGATAGTCATGGACTACAAGTTGATCCCGCAAAGATTGAAGCCGTGAAAGATTGGGCTACTCCAACAAATCCTACGGAAATTCGACAATTTCTAGGACTAGCGGGGATATTACCGAAGGTTCGTCGAAGGTTTTTCGAAGATAGCAAGACCTTTGACCAAGTTGACACAGAAAAACAAGAAGTACGAGTGGGGAAAGAAACAAGAAGTTGCTTTTCAGTTGTTGAAGCAAAAGCTTTGCAGGTCGCCGATTTTGGCACTACCCGAAGGCATTGAGAACTTTGTTGTATATTTTGACGCTTCGCATAAAGGACTTGGGGCTGTTTTAATGCAAAACGAGAAGGTGATAGCGTATGCTTCTCGACAACTTAAGACTCATGAGAAGAACTACACAACTCATGATCTCGAGTTAGGAGCCGTAGTTTTTGCGCTCAAGATTTGGAGACACTACCTCTACGGTACAAAGTGCACAGTGTTTACCGACCACAAGAGTTTGCAATATATTCTTGATCGGAAGGAGCTTAATATGAGGCAACGTCGTTGGTTGGAGTTACTCAGCGACTATGATTGTGAAATCAAGTATCACCCGGGAAAAGCCAATGTTGTGGTTGATGCTCTTAGTCGGAAAGAGAGGCCTAAACCTTTAAGAGTTCGATCATTGGGAATGACGATTATTTCTCCTCTACCATCAAAAATCCACGAAGCACAAGTCGAAGCACTTAAGGAGGAAAATCGACCAAGTGAAAAGCTTTATGGTATGCCCGAAAGCGCAAATGGTTTTGTAAAGAGAGCGGATGGAGTACTATGTTTCAAGGATAGAATGTGGGTTCCATTGTATGGCGGAATACGAGAATTGATTATGCATGAGTCGCATAAGTCAAAGTATTCTATTCATCGAGGATCGGATAAGATGTATCAAGATCTTAAGAAGCTTTATTGGTGGCCGAACATGAAAGCGAGAAATTGCCACGTCACGTTAGCAAATGTCTTACCTCGCTAAGGTAAAAGTTGAATATCGAAGCCTTCGGGTTTACTCCAACAACCGGAAATTCCTCAATGGAAATGGGAACGCATTACAATGGACTTTGTTACTAAACTTCCTAAGACATCGGGAGGTTACGACGCTATTTGGGTAATTGTTGATCGCCTTACCAAGTCAGCCCATTTCATACCGATTAGAGAGACTTATTCCATGGAGCAACTCACTAGACTTTATGTCAAGGAAATAGTCTCAAGGCACGGAGCACCAATTTCTATCATTTCCGACAGAGATAGTCGATTCACTTCAAACTTACGGAATTCATTGCAAGATTCATTGAACCGATTAGAGATGAGCACAGCATATCACCCACAAACCGACGGTCAAAGTGAAAGGACCATTCAAGCGCTAGAAGACATGCTGAGGGCATGTGTTATTGATTTTGGCAATGGTTGGGCTAACCATTTGCCATTGATTGAATTCTCGTACAACAATAGTTATCACACCAGGATCAAGATGGCACCATTTGAGGCACTGTATGGTCGTAAGTGCCGTTCACTTTGTTTGTTGGGCGAGGTAGGAGACGCACAACTTACGGTCCAGAAATGAAAGTACGGGAAACCACGGAAAAGATTGTTCAAATTCGTGAATAGACTCGAAGCTGCAAGGAGTCGAGAAAAGTTATCGCGGATGTTAGACGCAAAGATTTGGAATTTCAAGTAGGTGACAAAGTTATGTTGAAAGTATCGCCTTGGAAGGCGTGATGCGATTTGGAAAGCGTGGAAAGTTGAACCCGAGATACATTGGACCATTCAAGATTTTGAGCAGAGTTGGTCCGGTAGCTTATCGACTTGATCTTCCATCAGCACTTAGTCATGTGCACAACCGTTTCACGCGTTTCAAACTTGAAGAAGTGTCTTTCGGACGAATCGCTTCGTTATTCCATTGGATGAAGTTGACGACAAACTCAACTTTGTGGAAGAAACTGTAGAAATCATGGACCGCGAGGTCAAGCAGTTGAAACAGAGTCGTATTCCTATTGTGAAAGTTCGTTGGAATTCTCGACGAGGTCACGAGTTTACTTGGGAGCGGGAAGACCGGATCGACACAAGTATCCTCATCTTTTCGCCGACACAGTTACACCTAACAACGATTGAATTCAGGGACTGAATTCCTTTTTGGATGGGCGAATGTGACAATCCGTACTTTGGTCATTTCGACACAATTCATGTCTCATTATTTCAACCTTTTGAGTAAACTTGGTTTACTTGTTTCAAATTCGCGTAACCTTGGAGGTTTAGCGGCGAATTCATGATCATGACATCACGTACATTTCATATGGACTATGATTAGTCTACATTTCATTGACATCATGTGCATCTCATAAATTCATTCACGACATTTCATTTCACTTTCAACGCGTAATTTTTATATTTAATAATCTTTATCGCGTGAGTTATTATTTTAAATATTTAATCCGTTACTTTCAAAATGATCCCGATGTATTTTTAAACTTACATTTAGCCTATAAAAACTATATTTTTAGTTTTCCTAATGTTTCAAATTTATTTGGTAAATAAATCATTAAAGTTAAATTATTACGTCGTTTTTCTTAAAAACTACTCGATAATTATTTTATCACTCAATTTTTACAAGGAATGTATTTTTATAATTTTTATCATCTCATTACATTCTATTTTGGCCTAATAAAAATTTACTTGCACCAAGTATTACCATTTACCTATACTTATACATTTCACTACATTTTAACAATTACACAAATTATACAAAATTATATACAAGTAAAGTTTAAAAAAAAAAAAAAAAATTTATTTTTATCTCATACCTCCCCCCTTGGCCGACCAAGGGGGAGGGGAGACATTAAATGTGGTGAGGTGGTGATTGTTAAAAATCTTACACAATATATAAGTCTTACTTAACACAATTTTTACTCATTCACCTCAATTATTTCACCAAGTTAGAACATTTTCTCTCCTTTCCTTTTGGGTTCACAAACCGGTCACATAGAGGTTCCAAGGGATCATCATCTAAAAATTTGCTCAAGCACAAGTGTTTATACAACCTAGATTATATCCTTTATATGGTTTTGAAATAAAAACCAAGGATATTTAAGTTAATCCTTGTTACTTACACCTCATCATCTTCACTAGTAAGCATATTCTTATCATTTTCAAGTTTCCTTTTCATTTTCATATGTTTCTTTTCATTTTTGGAACTTATATGCATGATATGTGATTTATACCATTTATTTCATGATTTTAGAGTTATATATACATATTGGTCATCCTATAATTATCCCCTTGGTATTGGTTGGTCTTGATGGTGATTAGGAACCCATGACACCCTAAGAAGGTGTATGGTAGGATTAGATTAGTTTTGGAGTTGATTTGAAGGGATTAGATTAGGTTTTGTCCGAGAAAAACTATTTTCGATAACTATATTTTGTGTTCTGTCCTTGTTTTGCTTTTCTGGAAAATCCGACAGTAGGCACGACTTTTGGCCTTGATTTTTAGAAAATATACTTTAAAAGCGAATCCGTGGCGCTTGAGCGGATAAAAACGGACTTATAACGAAGAAGTTATGGATTTTTGAAGTTTGACGACGAAAAATATTATTTTCTGGATTTTCAGCAAACTGTTTTTAGTTTGTTCGGGTCAAAAACGAGCCTTAAGCTTCACAAATTATTTCGACTTGTCAAAAATATATTAGTTTACTTCGATCCGAAGCTAAGGACATATTAAGCGTAGAAAGCGGTTTGAAGCGACAAAGATATGCACTTTTCATAAACTTGCGTAACTAATTTTCGCACTCAATTAGCCAAAAACCACCATCTTTAACCCTTAATATCTTTATGTTCGAGACCTTTTGGGCGAAAACTCCTGAACTGAAACTTTTAGATATCGATACAAACTTTCCAAAACAGTCGAGTTCGTTTCCTAACGATCGACGTACACTATTTTACGACTAGTTTTCCAAAGCTATTTTTGGTAATTTCACGATTTTCCGGCGACATTGTTTTGCGACGAAAAGTGGTAATTTCTCTAAAAATCATTATAAAACCATTGCAGGATGACATTTTGGCGTAAAAACATGTAAAGTGATTTTTGGTTGGTCAAGACGTCAAAAGAGTATTTTTCGACGATGTGTAATATTTTCAAAAGGTCGTAAATGG
The DNA here is from genome assembly GCA_910596185.1 of Chrysanthemum makinoi. Classification (NCBI taxonomy): domain Eukaryota; kingdom Viridiplantae; phylum Streptophyta; class Magnoliopsida; order Asterales; family Asteraceae; genus Chrysanthemum; species Chrysanthemum makinoi. The sequence goes on along the minus strand of OU343222.1, from coordinate 250,726,364 downwards.
TATAAATAACATATCAAGTGCATGCATAACATTACATTGCAATTCATGACATATCATATCATTGATAATAGGTCCCGGTTGACGCATTACATTAAACCTCGGTGTACTCACTCTTGCCATTATTCCAGTTTATCAAGTGAGTTTTCATAGCCGTTTACATGCTTTCGATTATTTTCAAACCCACAGGGGAGAATACATTGCACTACATTTTTCTTTGTACGATACCAAGTATGTTAAATTCATTACATTGCTTAAGTTACCGCATTTGCCAATTTGAAAGTCCCCATTTCTTGAACATGAACCGTTAATCTTTGGAGCGAGGATGAGTGGATAGATCTATCGAGGGTGACGCCTCCATCCGGGTTGGTGAATCCCAACAGTTAAGCGGATGCATTTCATTTGATAACATTACGGAGTTGTACATGGCAAACACTCTGCAGGGGCATACATGATTGAGCAGTCTAGTTTCGGGGTCATGGGCTTAGAGCAATTGTAACATTATTTTTCACGCTGTTGGATGGTCATGCATGATATATACTTGTGTAGTCGTATAAAACATTTACATAAACCTATGATTTCTCACCAACATTATTGTTGACCGTTTTTAGCAATGTATTTTCAGTAGAGGCATTAGCATCATGACATGGTTTAGAGACCTACATTTTGAGTCGTGGCGTCGACTTACATTATGTACATTATGGCACTTTATTTCAAAACATCGTTTGGATTTGTAACATATTTGTATTTCCGCAAACTTTGTAAACCTTTTGGGACCGATGTTGTACTCTGAATGTTTTTATGAAATATCCAACGATGTGTTTTAAAACGGCACTTTAGGTCGTTCAATATAACTGTGATGTGGTGCTATGACGGTCAAGCCCCGGGAATTCCATTCCAAAGCAATAAATTGGGGTGTGACATTGATCTTGGTGTGATAACTATTATTGTACGAGAATTCTATCAATGGCAAATGGTTAGCCCAACCATTTCCAAAATCAATCACACATGCCCTTAGCATGTCTTCTAACGTTTGAATGGTCCTTTCACTTTGACCGTCGGTTTGTGGGTGATATCTTTGTGCTCATCTCTAATGCAGTTCGAATGAATCTTGCAATGAATTCGAAGTTTGAAGTGAATCGACTATCTCTGTAGGAAATGATAGAAATTGGTGCTCCGTGCCTCGAGACTATTTCCTTGACATAAAGTCTAGTGAGTTGCTCCATGGAATAAGTCTCCCTAATAGGTATGAAATGGGCTGACTTGGTAAGGCGATCAACAATTACCCAAATAGCGTCGTAACCTCCAGATGTCTTAGGAAGTTTAAGTAACAAAGTCCATTGTAATGCGTTCCCATTTCCATTGAGGAATTTCAGTTCTTTGGAGTAAACACGAAGGCTTACGTATTCGACTTTTACCTTAGAGCAAGGCATTTGCTAGCGTCGTGGCAATTTCGCTTTCATGTTCGGCCACCAATAAAGCTTCTTAAGATCTTGATACATCTTATCCGATCATGGATGAATAGAATACTTTGACTTATGCGACTCATGCATAATCAATTCTCGTATTCCGCCATACAATGGAACCCACATTCTATCCTTGAAACATAATACTCCATCTGCTCTCTTTACAAAACCATTTGCGCTTTCGGGCATACCATAAAGCTTTTCACTTGGTCGATTTTCCTCCTTAAGTGCCTCGACTTGTGCTTCGTGGATTTTCGATGGTAGAGGAGAAATAATCGTCATTCCCAATGATCGAACTCTTAAAGGTTTAGGTCTCTCTTTCCGACTAAGAGCATCGGCCACAACATTGGCTTTTCCCGGGTGATACTTGATTTCACAATCATAGTCGTGAGTAATTCCAACCAACGACGTTGCCTCATATTAAGCTCCTTCTGATCAAGAATATATTGCAAACTCTTGTGGTCGGTAAACACTGTGCACTTTGTACGTAGAGGTAGTGTCGCCAAATCTTGAGCGCAAAAACTACGGCTCCTAACTCGAGATCATGAGTTGTGTAGTTCTTCTCATGAACCTTAAGTTGTCGAGAAGCATACGCTATCACCTTCTCGTTTTGCATTAAAGCCCCCAAGTCCTTTGTGCGGCGTCGCAATATACAACAAAGTTCTCAATGCCTTGGGTAGTGCCAAAATTGGCGCCTTTGCAAAGCTTTGCTTCAACAACAAGCGAAAAGCAACTTCTTGATTCTTTCCCCACTCGTACTTCTTGTTTTTCTGTGTCAACTTGGTCAAAGGTCTAGCTATCTTCGAAAAACCTTCGATGAACCTTCGGTAATATCCTGCTAGTCCTAGAAATTGTCGAATTTCTGTAGGATTAGTTGGAGTAGCCCAATCTTTTATGGCTTCAATCTTTGCAGGATCAACTTGTAGTCCTTGACTATCAATGACATGACCAAGAAATTGCACTTTGTGGTTCCAAAAATCACACTTCGAGAACTTGGCATACAACTTCTCATTCTTGAGTAGCCTTAAAATCATCCTTAAATGCTCTTCGTGCTCTTCTTTACTCTTTGAGTAGATCAATATGTCGTCGATGAACACTATCACAAACTTGTCCAAATCGACACAAACTCTATTCATGAGATCCATGAATACCGAGGTGCATTAGTCAATCAACGGCATCACTTGAAACTTCGTAATGACCGTAGCGTGTTCTAAGCTGTTTTGAATATCCTCTTCGAACTTCGAGGCGATGATAACCCGAGGAGATCAATCTTGGAATAGATACTAGAACCTTGCAACTGATCGAACAAGTCATCAATTCAGGGGAGTGGGTAACGATTCTTCACCGTTAACTTGTTCAATTCTCGATAATCTATGCACATTTGGAAGGATCCATCCTTCTTCTTCACAAACAAGACCGGTGCTCCCCAAGGCGAGGAACTTGGCCTAATGAATCCTTTGTCTAGAAGCTCTTGCAATTGATTAGACAACTCTTGCATTTCGGATGGTGCTAGTCGGTACGGTGCTCGCGCAATGTCGGTGCAGCTCGGGTACTAAGTCGATATGAAATTCTACTTGGCGTCTTGGGTGGAAGTCGGTAAATCCTGGGAAATACTTCAGAACATTCACGAACAATAGGAACATCTTCAAGTCGCTTCTCCTCCGACTTTTTCTCGGTTACATGAGCTAAGAAAGCAAGACAACCTTTCTTAATGTACTTCTCCGTTTTGATGCGCGATATGATACTAAGTCTTTCCCCGTTCCCCACGAATAATCAAAGTTTAGCCGTTATAAGGAAAGATGAACAACTTTCTCATCACAAATGATCTTTCGCGATGCTTAGATAACCAGTCCATGCCGATGATGACGTCGAAACTACCCAAATCTACGGGCATGAGGTCTATGTTGAAGGGATGATTAAGAAAATTGAATGTGCAACCGCGGACAATGGTGTTTGTGTTAACTACGCTACCATTAGCTAATTCGACGTTGTATGATATGTCTAATGTAGTTGGTTTAATGTTGAGCAAAGGTGCAAATGCATGGGACACAAAACTTTTATCGGCACCGAATCAAATAAAGCTGAAGCGTAGCGATTATTGAGAAGAAGCATTACCCGTTATGACATTGGTCCTCCTATCTTCTCGCCTCCAATGGCGTAAACCCTTCCTCGTGCCAAACCTCCTTGATTCGGATTTGCTTGATTCTCTCCTTTCTTACAATCCCTCTTGTAGTGTCGGTTTCCCTTAACCAAAACATGTAACTTGTGGCCACTTGCAATCCCTAGTACGGTGACCAACTTTCTTGCAATTTTCACACGGATCGGGACATCGACCCGGATTGTGATGACTCAAACACTTATTACACTTCGGCAAAACCCCCGTATATCCTTTTCCTTCCTTCGGACCCACAACATAAGCCTTAGCAACCTCTTGCCTTTTGGGTGGTGGTTGAGTAGCATTCCTACCCCTAGTGTTGTCCCACTTGCGCTTGTTATTGTTGCTATTGTTGTTGTAATTGCCTCGATTATTGTTGTTGAAACGGTTGTTGGGGTTGTTGTTGTTTCGGTTGGTGTTGGTGTACTTACCTCTCTTCACCACTTGTGCCATCAACTTCTGAGTCACTCGAATAGCTTCCTCAATTGTTTGTGGATCAAGCGAAGTCACATCTCCTTGAACAACTTCGGGAAGTCCCCCGATGAAAGCCTCTAGCAACTTCTCGATATCCGGTACCATCGGCGGGCATATGCGGCCAATTCCGGAATCTCGAATGTAAGTGTCGATACATACCCAATGGTTACCAATTCATAGAACTCCGTCTCCAACTTTTTGATTTCCGTTCGAGGACAAAACTTCTTAGTCACCAAGCCCTTAAATTCCTCCCACGTAAGCTTAAAAGCATTCTCCATCCCAATCGGTTGAGCGTATGAATTCCACCATGACAACGCTCCATCGAGTAATGTGCTCGTAGCAAATTTGACCTTCTTGTCATCATCGGACGGTTACAAAGCAAAAACACCGATTCCAATTTCTCAAACCATCGAACCATGGTTGTGGCACCCTCAGTACCTCTAAACTTAGTGGGTTCACCACTCTTGAAATCCTTGTCGAACATTTCTTAACCCGGATCCTCCGGCATTACCAGTAGCATGTAGCTAGCCTAGCGGCCAGCGGCGGCCTCGGCGGCAGCGGCGTTTCCCTTTCGACTCTTAGAGCATTAGCAATGCTATCATTCACCAACTTTTGAATTCTTTGCTTGGGTCATTTCGGTGTAGCTTTCTTGAGGCCATAACTCTTCAAAAATCACAAGATGAAACAATCATGAGAACTCGTAAGTAGAAACAACCCTCATACAAATATATCCACAACCACAACATGCATAAAGTAAATGAAATCACAACGGAACAATAGCGAAATATCACAAATATAATCACAACACCCGTGGATAATATACATGAAAATTTCGGCCTACATGGACCGATATCATAGATAATAATAACCATTCCTACATAGTAGAGTCAATACTTGATACATTTGTTTGTACAACAACCAAAATACAACAAGTTCTTTAAACTACGTCACACACCCCGTGACTAGGATAATAATGGTCAAAACTATACATGACAAAAGTCTACATAAGGCACCTCATGGTGCTCATGACCCTATCACGAAGATCGCGAACACGAGTCGTCAAACTATCCACCAAACTCCTCAACTCTCAATCGACCACGCAAAAGAAGCAATACTCTCCACGTCCTCTAGCTGCCTATGCTTTGAATACTCACGATGAGATAAGTCAATGAAACCACCTAGCACTAAACCCTCGACCTCCTCGGCAATGGGCTCAATCCTATCTACCAGTTCCTCCAAGCATCGCGACAATATCAATGCGGATCTGCGACTATCAATCGGGCTCCTAACGCCTCGGTAGAAATTTGTCGGCATTGCGGCCTTAGAGCTCTCGCCTAACTTCGAACCTAACGGGTGGCTCGGGCTCGATAGATGGTGGTGTAGGGATATCAAAAGCGAGCACGCTTTTGGCGGCAAGTGCATGCGTAGCAAAGGATCTCTAAGAAAAATATGATGAAGATGGTAATGATGGTGGTGATGGTGCTAGCGGTGGTGATGGATGGTGAGTGGGCTAGCGTGAGAGTGGGTGCGACTTAAGCCCTCTCGAAGGGTTAGGTCTCCGATGTTAGTCAATAAAAGTGGAAAGGGAGTAGATCCAATGGAAGATCTGATCTCGATGGAATGTGATGCAACATCATCCATGATGGGGTTAGCTGGAACATCATCAGAGCTAGAGTCCGATGATATGGTGATGGGATGTGAATCACGAAGACATGTGCTGTGACAACCGATGTGAAATGAAAATAAATAATCTCGAATAAAGTGTAAGTGAATCCGCATGAAAAGTGAATATGCACTATGATGAAATGATGAGATGCTATGATAATGTAGCTATAGTCTAGGGTCAATGATGCAACCTAGTTCTCTATAGCTGTAGCTCTGGTACCAATCTGTCACACCCCAATTTACTGTTTTGCAGTGGAATGGAATTCACGGGGGATTGGTGTCATAGCACCACATCACAGTTATATTGAGCGACCTAAAGTGTCGTTTTAAAAACACATCGTTGGATATTATAATAAAAACATTCAGAGTACAACATAGGTCCCAAAAGGTTTACAAAGTTTGCGGAAATACAAATATGTTACAAATCCAAGCGATGTTTTGAAATGAAGTGCCATAATGTACATAATGTAAGTCGACACCGCGACTCAAAATGTAGGTCCCTAAACCATGTCATGAAGATAATGCCTCGATTACACGAAAATACATTGCTAAAAACGGTCAAAAATAATGTTGGTGACAAATCATAGGTTTATGTAAATATTTTATACGACTACACAAGTATCAATCATGCATGACTATCGATCACGTAAAAAAAAAATAATGTTACAATTGCCTTAAGCCCATGACCCCGAAACTAGACTTGTTCAATCATGTATGCCCTGCCGAGTGTTTGCGGACAACTCCGTAATGTTATCAAATGAAATGCATCCGTTTACACGGTTGGGATTCACCATCTCGGATGGAGGCGTCACCCTCGATAGATCTATCCACTCATCCTCGCTTCAAAAGATTAACGGTTCATGTTCAAGAAATGGGGACTTTCAAATTGGCAAATGCGGTAGCTTAAGCAATGTAAATGAATTTAACATACTTGGTATCGTACCAAAAAAATGTAGTGCAATGTATTCTCCCCCGTGGGTTTGAAAATAATCGAAAGCATGTAAAGCGGGGCTATGAAAACTCACTTGGTAAACTGGAATAATGGCAAAGTAGTACAGAGGTTTAATGTGATCGTTAACGGGACCTATTATGAATGATATGATATGTCATGAGTTGCAATGTAATGTTATGCATGCATTTGATATGTTATTTATACCATTTACGAGTTTTGAAAATATTACTTATCGTCGAAAAATACTCGTTTGGCGTCTTGACCAATCAAAAATCACTTTACATGTTTTTACGTCAAAATGTCATCCTACAATGGTTTTATAATGATTTTTGGAGAAATTACCACTTTTAAATTAAAAAACAATGTGGGAATTTTTATGAAATTAACAAAAATGGCTTTGGAAAACTAGTGTAAAAGCGATTATGCGTCGATCGTTAGAGAACGAACTTCATGTTTTGGAAAGTTTGTATCGATATCTAAAAGTTTCATTCAGGGAGTTTTTCGTCCAAAAGGTATCGAACATAAAGATAATAAGGGTTAAAGATGGTGGTTTTGGCTAATTGTGTGCAGAAAATTAGTTACGGCAAGTTTATGAAAAAGTGCATATCTTTGTCGTTTCAAATCCGTTTTCTCGTTTTATCGTCCTTAGCTTCGTACTGAAGTAAACTAATATATTTTTGAGAAGTCGAAATAATTTGTGAAGCTTAAGGCTAAGCTTTTGACTCGGACAAAATAAATATAGTATGCTGAAATTTCTGAAAATAATATATTTCATCGTCAAACTTGTAAAATCCATAACTTCTTCGTTATAAGTCCGTTTTATTCGTTCAAGCGGCCCGCGATTCGTTTTAAAGTATATTTTCTAAATATCATGGCCAAAAAGTCGTGCCTACTGTCGGTTTTTCCAGAAAATCAAAACAAGGACAGAACACAATATATACTTATCGAAAATAGTTTTTCTCGGACAAAACCTATTCTAATCCCTTCAAATCAACTCCAAAACTAATCTAATCCTACCATACACCTTCTTAGGGTGTCATGGGTTCCTAATCACCATCAAGACCAAAGAATACCATGGGAATATTTATAGGATGACCAATATGTATATATAACTCAATAAATCATGAAAAATGGTATAAATCACATATCATGCATACTATCTCCAAAAATGAAAAGATACATATGAAAATGAAAAGGAAACATGAAAATGATAAAAACATGCTTACAAGTGATTATGATGAGGTGAAAGTAACAAGGATTAGCCTAAATACTCTTGGTTTTTATTTCAAAACCTTATATAGAGTATATACTAGATTGTAAATACACTTGTGCTTGCAAAAATCTTTGATCCCTTGTGAAGACCCTATATGGCCGGTTCTATGGAGACCCAAAGGAGAGGAAGAAAAACTTTCTAACACTTGTGGAAAACCTTGTGAAGTGAATGAATGAAAAAGTTATTAAGTAAGACTTTTTATATATTGAGTAAGATTGCTAACAATCAAGACCATATCACATTAATGACTACCCTCCCCCTGGTGGCCAAGGGGAGGGATGTAAGATATTTATTATTATTTTTTTTTTTAAACTTGTATATATTTGTGTACTTGTGTAATTTTTGACAAAAGTATAAGTAATTGTGTAGAAAATGTACAAGTAAGTTTTTAATAGGTCAAAATAGAATGTAATGAGATAATAAAAATTGTAAAAATACATTCCTTGTGAAAATTGAGTGATAAAATAATTACCGTATAATTTTTAAGAAAAACGACGTAATAATTAAATTTTAACAATTAATATACCAAATAAATTTAAAACACTAGGAAAACTCAAAATATAGTTTTTATAAACTAAATGTAAGTTTAAAAATACATCGGGATCATTTTTGAAAGTAGCAGTTAAATATTAAAATAATAACTCACTTGCGATACTTGATTATTAAATATAATAATTACGCGTTGAAGGTGAAATGAAATGTCATGAATGAATTGATATGATGCAAATGATGTCAATGAAATGTAGACTAATCTTAGTCCATATGAAATATACGTGATGTTATGATCATGAATTAGCGCTAAACCTTTAAGGTTCACCTGAATTTGAAACAAGTAAACCAAGTTTACTATAAATGTTGAAATAATGAGACATAAATTGTGTAGAAATGACACGAAAGTGCGGGTTGTCACGAGGTTCCTCTATGGTAGAGGCTTGAATGCTGATTTGCACTTTTATTCTTAAGACGTTTTACCTTACTTTGATGATTTTTCCCCAAGTTTGCTTTCCCTATGAGAGGTTTGTTGAGCATTACGTTTCAATTATCAATTAAATTTTGATTTTAAGTCTTAAATCGTTTGTGATTTTGTTTAGCCTTTGTTAGGGTTTTTATTCAAGCTTGGTTATCGTCAAAAGTTAACGTTTGGTCACCAATATGTTATCACAATTAGAGTTTAGTACTATGCCACCAAAGTCTAACTATAAGGGATGTTTATCATGTTTTTAATATAACAACCCGAATCCTGGTGTCCAAAGCAGTTAACCGACTAGAATTTTAGCTTTCAGGAACCCAATTCTTTGGTTATTAATATAGTGATGCTTACCAATTACCAAATAAAGTCTTCATAAGAATGAGTGATAATTTGTGTATTTTGTAACCAGATATATATAGGGCAAATCACCTAGAAATGTAGTTAACTTGCCACTTTTTCCCATTGTATGTAGCATTCTTTTTTTTTCTCATTCTGTGAATAAACCTCTATCGTTAGTCCTTTGTGTGTACCCGTTACCAAAAACACGCATCGTTAGTCCTTTATGCTACTTGGCCAGTTAATAATAACAAAATTTGGTTATCTTACGCTAAACTTGCGTCGTTGGTCCTTTATACTAACAATCGTTAAAAATATCTTAAAATTTGGTTTCTTCGTTTCCGTCCGTTTTTCCGCGTTTTAAATGCGTTTTTACCGTTTTCATTCGTTTTAACACGCTTTAGTCCGGTTTTTCCGCGTTTTTATCCGTTTTACCGTTTTCATTCATTTTACGCGTTTTCGTCTTTTTCACTTTTCTTCGTTTTTTCCCGTTTACGTTCGTTTTCCGCGTTTTCATCCGTTTTACGTTTTCATCCATTTTTACACATTTTAGATCCATTTTTCTTGCGTTTTTGGATTCGTTTTACATGTTTTCATCCGTTTTAACGATTTCGTCGTTTTAACAGGTTTCATTTTTTTTCCGTTTTCATCTGTTTTACGTTTTCATCTGTTTTAACGGTTTCGTCTGTTTTTTCCGTTTTCTTCTATTTTTACCGTTTTCTTTTTTTCGTGTTTTCATCTTTTGCGAGGTTTTTAGTATGTTTTTCACATTTTAGTATGTTTTAACGTTTTCATCCATTTTAACACATTTTAGTCCGTTATTCACGTTTTCATCCATTTTTCCGTTTCATCCGTTTCTACATGTTTCGGCCATTTTGCGTTTTGCGTCCGTTTTGCATGTTTTAATTCGTTGTTTCCGTTTTCATCCGTTGATTCACGTTTTCTTATTTTTACACGTTTTCATCCGTTGTTTCCGTATTCGTTCGTGTTTGCACATTTTATGTAAAAGCGAGCGAAAGCGTGTAAAGGCGGATGGCGTCTGAAACGAAAAATGGACAAGCGTGTTAAAACGAAAAATTGTGTAAACATGCAAATCGTGCAAAATCAGCGTGAAAAAGCGAAACATGTTAAAACGGACAAAAACATGTAGAAGGGATGAAAGCGTGCATAAACGTCTGAAAATGTGTTAAAACGGATGGCGATGTAAAAGCATAAAATTGTGAAAAAGCGAAAGCGTTTAAAGCGGGGCGAATACGCGTGTAAAAGCGAATGAAAATGTGAAAAAGCGGGCGAAGTAAAACGGATGAAAACGCGTGTAAGCAAAAATGGCATTGAGCAAAGCGGATGAAAGCGTGTAAAGCACGTGTAATGTTAAAAGCGTGCGAAAAGCGAAAGAAACGTAAGAAAACCAAAATTTAAGTTATTTTTTTAACGATCGTTAGTATAAAGGACCAACGATGCAAGTTTAGCGTAAGATAACCAACTTTTAAGTTATTTATTAACGCGATCGTTAGCATAAAGGACTAACGATCATTTTTTTGGTACACACAAAGGACTAACGATAGAGGTTTATTAACGAATGAAAAAAAGAATCTACATCTGATAGGAAGAAATGGAGTTAATTACATTTATGTGATTGCTTCATATATATAAGAAGAATGATTTAAGTTTCCGATTCTTTCTCAACACAGTATTTGGTATCAATTATGGAACTTCACTAGTACAATCGGGGCTTTCCCCTACGACTTTTTTAAAACCGTCCTTACAATCAGGGCTTTCCCCTGTATTGAAGTCTCAGTCAAGCACTTTTTTGTCGTTTAGTGTATTGTACCGACGACATTATGTCGTAGGGATTAACTTCGTAGCATGTTCTACGTTTTCTAGTAGTGCTTGTTTTAAATCTTTTTCAAATATAAGTTCAGTACAAGAGTAAAAGAATGACTTGCTAGAGACAAAGACTTGTTACAGTGATACATATTGTAACATATGAAAGATTAAAGTATGTGCAGACAGATCTGATCGAGTAACATCAATATCACAATTAGCAAGATATGTTGATCGATTACGATATGATAGCCAGTAACATATGTTGGTCTTTTTGTGATCGGCCTATGGCTATATAGATATAACGAAAGACTGAAACAAGTAAACATGCATATTTGATCATTTTACTGTTATTTATTTACATGTTTTAAGATTATAGGAAATTAAATCATGGTAAAACCACCATCAATAACTAGATCGTGACCAGTGATATAACCAGACTCTCCACAGGCAAGGAACAACACAGCCTCGGCGACATCTTCCACTTTCAAGACCATATTTTTCAAGCTAGTCATCTGTTCATGCATCTTCTCCACTTCTGCAGCCTCTTTCTCGAGCATATTACACATCAACGGCGTTGCCACGGCATAAGGCGACACACAATTCACTCGAATCCCATACTGCCCCAACTGCTTACTAGCCGATTTCATAAGTGCCACCACAGCATGCTTTGACATACAATAGTCCGTCTTTTGAGCCACTCCTTTTCTGCCAAAAACACTAGCCGTACAAATTATGCTTCCTTTTACATGTCCCTCTACCATAGCTCGTGCAGCATGCTTCACACATAATGCCATACCACGAACATTGACCGCAAATAATTGGTTAAATTGCTCAATGTCTAAGTCAAAGACGGTTTGGACTGATTTACTAGCGATCCCAGCGTTGCTAAACATAATATCGAGCTGTCCATAGATCTTTACAGTTGAGTCCAGCAGAGATTTTACTTGAGCTTCGTCAGTAACGTCACAATGAATGTAGGTGCATTGATGTGAGCCGATTGAAACCGAGACATTTCTGCCAAGGTCATCTTGTATGTCTGCTATTACCACCCCACGGGCACCATTTTGGGCAAATATACGAGCCGTGGCTTCACCAATGCCGCTAGCTCCTCCGGTGATTATAGCAACCTTCCCTTCTATTTTCATCATGATAATTATTTTATGGTATAGAAAGATGGATATGTATTTGCTCTTGTTATACACTAGCAACAAAAAAATGACTATATTTATATATCGTAATCTTTTGTAGAAGTTCACGATTAAACGTATATATTAATTTGTGTAGGTTTGTCATTGTAAATCTTGTAGCCAGCAACAACACAACTTTTTGTTATTTTCAAAATCCTTATGTTCTTTTGGACTGATATGCAGAGACAGGTATTACTTGTGCCGTTTGTAGATTATTAAAAAGCCAATCACATCATAAGAATTACAAGGGGTGTGTGCGACATGTAACATGTTGATACTCTATAATTCATATAACTACTCATAGTTATCTACAAATTGGCAGTGTGACTTGATATCTACTAAATGGGAGCATTTCGAGTGTAAAGGAGACAGTTGCTGGTATTTCTTAAATGATTAGAGTAATAACATAGTGCTTGTTATTGCAACAGATCTTTGGAGGGGTTACACTATTGCTACGCAGCTTGTCCCAGGGAATATTCCTTTGTCCTTGCTTTTAAGTCTGTGATTTTTGTGTTTTGTTCAGTATTTCAAGCAGTTTTAAGCGTTTTGCTTATTAAATTTTATATTCTGATTCAGCATTTTCAGATTTATAGTTTTTTGATATAAACAAAATTATAAAAATAAAAAAAAAATAAAAAAAAATAAAAAAAAATAAAAAAAAGTAGCAACCGTATGAATAAAAACATAGCCACCGTATGAATAACTGCCCCCCTTTGGAGATATATTTCACGAATGACATTAATAAAGCATTCTTACATAGATGAGTACGTGTTGGTTTAATGGACAAAATATTAATAAATGTGTGTTAGGATCGAACTCGAGACCTATGGGATTGCACGCGTTGCGTATGAGATTTAATTATATTACGTCACAAAATATTTATATGGTCGAACTAAGAAAAAAGAAGGGGTTGAGTGTCGAGTTTTAGAACTTAAGGAAGTGGCTGCAATGACTTGTTAAACAAGGTTTAATGCTATATATATACACACCCTTTTGGTCTTTGGTCTTATTCGTAAGGAATAAAAAAAGATTATCGACACCTAACTCTTGTATATATCGTACACTACATTAGAGAAATATCATTCAGTGTACATCATCATACATGCCATGCCATGCATGCATGAGATTCTTCTTTTGAATTCTTTCACTGAATTAATGGATCGACAGTATATAGATAAAATAAAAGGGTTTGACCTGAATTATTTTATTTAAAGCTGAACATTGTTTCGTGCTTTAATCGTGACTTGAACTAGCATTAATTAAATCGCTTAACAATACTGGCGTACATGATCCTAGAGAAATCCTACTTTGGATTTTGGTGATTTACACTATTCGACTTTATTAAGTCGACTAGCACTCTAACCCTAATTAGGGTTCATCTAAATTGCTAGTTTTGTGGATTTGATTCTTGTTCGGCTAGAATCAAGAAAGGTACGCATACTTTATGTTTATGTTAATTAATTATTCGTTAATCTTTTCTATACGCTTCCGCATGTGTACTTGATGTTTATTGTTTATATTTATAATTAGTCATGTTATATAATTCCAACAGTGGCATCACGAGTCATTGGTTTTAATGAGTAATTAATTACTAAACACGTAAAAACGGATATTGTATTGTGTTTGATATGATTTATTAATCTAGGGTTTATGTTTTAATTTTTGTTTGGTCGATTTTTTTTAGTTAATTGGGGCGTACCCCTATTTTTTTTTTGGTCGACACATACATAAATGTTTAGGGTTTTGAAAATTGTTTGCTAACCTTATTAAAACCTAGAATTAATATATTAGTTACGTGATTAATTCATGAATAATTTGTTATGTGTCATGGAATTTTTTATATGCGATCTTGTGACTTATTTGTATAATTGTTATGATATCCATGATAATACATGCGTGTTTGTCATGGATAAGTTGCTTTGATAATTGTTTAATTGTTGAGACATATTTAATTACGATAAAACTTGAATTGAGGAAGACTCCAATTATGTATATTAATGAATCAATTATGTGCAATTTGGTATATTATTAATTATGGGTTTACACAATCGATTAATTCGATGTATGTGGCTAACTCTCAATTGAGAGAGTGAAAGCCCTAATTAATATATACATTAATTTAACCTAGATATTGATTATTAATAGGGTTTTATCGAATAAGTTGCATGTGGCTACTTGTTTACACGTATAAATTGTTTATTATGCGCATTGTTTTTAGTTGTTTATTTTTATTTATTACTTGTTTGTTTATTATGTTAGGCAGTTTTAAGCAAAGGGTAATTTTGAATAGAAAAATAATACGGACTAAACAATGGCGAAATTTGATTTGTTTTGGAAGAGTTAAGTTTTCAATAGTTTAATTGATTGGTGACTTTGGTACAAATGGTGTGAACGGCTCACCCATTAGAATGAACTATAAAGGGGTTAATAAAGAAGTGCTTACAGTCACTGAAAGGATGTCTAAGGTTATGCTTTTGCGCTTACCGGTCCTCTCCCCTGTAAGTTGAATGGAGATACTTAGTAAGCCATAAAATGTGCAAACTCATCTTAAGGGCGAATTAGTTTTAATTCCATGCGCCACTTCGGTGGTAATTACCCGAAACACTAAGTGTTTACACTTATGCAAAAGTACGGTATAATGGGCGATAATTAACGCTAAATTCCTTGATTGGTGAACCCAATACCTCAATCAAAACTTTGATAATTTTATCTTTATGAATTGGTAATAAAAGATTTTTTATTAAAATTATGCTACAAGATGAATGCATGACATCTTTGTACATATTTGATTTGACCACATAAAATCAAAACTAGTACCCTTTTAAATTAAGTTATATGCCATCTAAGTAAAAGGAACACTTGAAGTTGCAATTTACGTCATGAGATTACTTGGCGAGATTGGAATGGAGAGGTAAATCTCTATGTAAAGTCGGACCTTACATGGACATATTTGCAGTTCTTTAAGTTAGACACTTAAGTTGAGTAGGAAGTGAGACCTGGACTCAAGGCATAAGATGGGATGAAACATGTTTATATTTGCAATAGCGTTGGAAAATATAAATCCCATAATGATCTAGGAATTGGAAATTGTTTGCCAATTATTGTTCGACATATTACCTTATTATGTGCTTTCGTTACTAGCAGATCAACTGATGTAATGGAACTACGATAATTTGGATCCTAGTTTTCGAGAAAATTCTATGGTTATATGAATATTACCATGGGTATTTTATTTTCTTGAAAAGTTATATTATCGAAAATACTAATACTTGAATTTTGAAAATTCTTTAAATGTATTAATACAACATTAAACCGTAAACGTAGGTTATTCCTGTATTGGAAAATTGATCTACACCTGTAAGGGTTTTTGGTAGAGTCAACTTTGCTAAAAGAATAAACCTAGTCCTCTTTTCATAAGAAAGAGTGAGATTCAATCCTATTCCTTTTCATGAATGAAGAAAGGTATGATAGGACAATTAGAATTGTCTAAATTCTAAATCATAACTCGTAAGCAAATTTTAATAGTTAAGAAAATTGCATATTTTCTGAGTTATTAAATTAGAAGCTAGACTAATTCTTGTATAATTGGTAAAAAGACAAACTAGCATATTTTATCTAGTTGTTTTGTTTTGACCATTTAAAAGTACTACTTACAATTGTTGGAATAGTAGAAATATTAAGAAAGAAATTGCATGCCCAATTTTTCAAGTTAATAGCATTGATGGATAGGTCATCATCTACATAGTAGAATACACTCTTTAAGTGCATAAGTAATTGTTATGTATGGACTTTTTCAAAGGTGTATGGAAGTAAATAAAACACTATTTTCTTTTACTGGTTAATGACACACTTTCAATGTTGTCAAATCCAGTGGGAGTGTTTTGTTCTTATTACTGAATAAGGAATTAATGTAATGATCTCTAATTCAGTGAGAGTTACAAGCTTTGTCATATTGATAGTAACCCAGAATTATCTCTAGAATGTCTTAAGATAATTACTTTCCACTTGTAGACACTTATGTTTTCAAGGATAGTCATGCACGTTTCCTTATTAGACAATGAAGTGGTTCTACATCTACTAGTTATGCTAATATCAATGACACAATCATATTAGTCACATAAACAAACATATGTCGTGTTGTTTATCTGCTACATGATGTTGTTCCATGCACAAGTGGGAGAAATCTATATTATGTGCAAGGGACAACATATAGGTATATGATTTAAAAGATTCTCTTGACTGCAAGGTAAGAGACTAACGTTCTAATATAACTTGAACATATCTAATTCAAGAAACACTTGGTGTTGAAATTTACGTCATGTGAGAACTTGGCGAGATTGTAACAACAAAGTTAATCTCTATGTGAAGTCAGACCTTGCATGGACATATTTGCAGTTTCTAAATTAGACAAGTATTTAGAACATGTGTCAAAATGATATATAAGATTACTTCAAATTACATATTTATGTATTATTAGAATGACATAAATGAAGTAATCTAATACTACATTATTGTGAAGTAAATAAATTAACTTGAAATTACTATTGAAACCAAGAGTTGTGTTCATAATTACTTTAGTTAAACATGTTTATGATTCATTGTAAAGACATAAACATAAAGTCTTTTAAGACTTATAATAAAGTAAGACGTTAACTTGTTATGTTTTTTAATTAAGACATATACAAGAAGTCATTGAGATGATTAATGATTTATAACGTCAAATGGGATTATAACAATTTATGTTTTCTTGATGAGACATGGATATGAAGTGACTTGGTTAAAAGTACTTGTGTTATAAAGCATGCAATTGGCTTGAAAAGTCTATTATACCATTAAGTTGACTTAGTTGGTAAATAGGTAAGCCAAAAGGAATATGTTTATCTTATATATTGTTGGATTGTCTTACAATATTAAATTCTAATGAATACCACAAGTTGATGGTATGTTCAGTTAGAAGAATCAAAGTATATTTGATTTGTTTGATTCAAGATAACCATAACTTCTTTCTTAAAAAGTATCAAGGTTAGAAATTGAGTATGGATTGAATATACTCAATATGACTCCAACCTAGAAGATTGTTAAAACACCATTTTGTTATGGAATGTGATGAATCACATTAAGTTTTAAAATTGAAGATTCTGAATTTGTTAAACTACTTATGAATAGGTTATTAACAAACTTAAGTCAGGATTTATCAATGTGTATTTGTAATGTCCAAAAAGAGAACAATGTAGTTTTGCTCTAATTGCTAAGTATATATAGATAGTCTATATATATTACAAAAGGCAAGTGGGAGTTTTTTTTATCTTGAAAGATAAAATTACAAGATACATAATCTTCTAAAACACACTAGTATATATCATGATGAGGTTAGACATGAAAATGATAGACCTCATAATGATGGAATTTTCATTCATAGATCTGCAAGGATATCTCAGATATTTGACATATATCTTTGAGAAATATGAGTTCTGAGGATTATAGTAAACATGATAATCATTATGATGGATTACCAAATATTGAATTGGGTAAATTACTCATACTATGAATGTTAAAGATGTTGTCCATAAAGATAATCAATTTTGGAAATTTGGTTTATCTTAATAGTTAGACTAGAGAATGAAAATGAGTTTCTTCAAAGAGATGATAAACCCTAGTGGTTTGAATTTCTATGTAGAAATCATATGGACAATATTGTACACATATTTAATGCATGTCTTATGACAAGATTATTAATCATACTTAAGCAATTAATTGTGATTGAATTTTCTTTTCTAGACACATTAAATATATAAAGATAATAATGGTCATACTTGTTTTCATTAATATGAAATATGACAATGGAATATCAAAACTCTTTCTTGAGAAATTACTTGAGCGAGGACGGTAAGTAATTGGAAAGGTTTTTTGAATTCATATAATCTTTGAAAGTGTAAGAAGTGCAATAATTCATGAATGGATAAATGCATGCATCTATGAAATTATTCTTATGTTTAATTATTAAATCTTAATTTTGATTTATAATTGAAATAAGATAAATTTTAAGTATTCTTGAAAGCTAGTGGGAGTATTATGTTAAGGTTTTAAATCTTATATGTTGTATACCATATAGGAAGTAACATTCCTTGTAAGCAAAATGTTAAGTCTTAGTTTGGAATAAAACTTCACTTGTAAGATTTAAGAATTAAAACATATAACCTTGGAATATATGTTTATTGTTAATAAATATGTGCAGTAAAATAAATGATTCTGATTAAACATGATATATCATTTGAGAAATGGATACATATCTTTTGACAAGATAGAACATAAATGAAATCTAAGTTTGACATGTAGATTCATCATGTACATCATGTAGTATATTCAAATTGTTGTATCATCCTTGAATGATAGATGATTTGACAACATTGATATCTAACTAAAAGTTATTAGATAACTTGTGTAATGAATATTCTAAAAGAATTATATCCTCAACCTGGAATTGCTCCTAGATTCTATGGATGAACAATATGTCAAATGTTGTGCAAATTTTCATCAGCTTTAAACTTGAAAGTTAGGAAAGCATCAAACATTACACAATAAGATATTAAAGTTTACGGAGTTTTAATGAGCACATTGTTGTTTGTATACAATGATTTGGTTTAATTGAGATGACACTCAATACTAGTCATGGTAGGATTTCATCCTTGTTAATGACCATGTGAACTAGTTGTGCTATCTAAGAGCACAATTGCATTATACATTAAAAGAATAAGAATACTTTAAACTTTAAAATGTTTGAAAGTTTAAATTGTCATAAATTGGTGATAGAGGATGTCAAACACTTTATGAATTATTATGTGGATTGTTGAATGCACACATACAAGGACTTCATTAATTGAATTCTTGAAATAAGTATTCTCAAAATTATGATAGATCAAGTTGGTTGATTTATGCCTTGTCAACAAGTATGATTGTCATTACTTGAGGCATAATTCATCAACTGGAATTTTCATGCATTGATCTATTTGGTATTTGGATAAGGGATGTTAAACAATTGTTATAATAAATCAAATACTTGGTATGTTTGATTTTATAATATATTGTATCCTATATTTGCATGTTTAATCCGTGAATAAATTTATTTATTCTAAATCGTCCGTTGTCAATTAATGATATGGGAGTATCATTAAACTAAGACAAATCGGAGAGATATGGTAGAATATACTTGAAAGTATATTGATGAGAATGCATACCAATTTAAGATGATATTCAATGAATTGAATATAGGACTTATCCCAACTACATAATTTACTTTGTGGATATTGTTATAAATAAATTATGAATAGTTATCCTCAGACTTGAGATACCAGATAAGTGTCATGAATGTAGTGCACTACGTGGAGCAACTTAGCGCTATACATAACTGGTAGTCATAAGGGTTGTTTTCTGAAGTGTTGCAAAGTTCGTGGGTTATTCTCGTAGTCAAGATAGAATTTGTTCCTTCAAATTTATTTGGAGTTTAATCTGCTTGGCCCTCGTAGGGTTGACAAGATGTTTGCATGGCCACGCCCAAAGTTCTCCCCGAATATGTTCGAAGATTTGGTAATCTTGCTCAATCACTATAACGAGAAACAAAATGGTTGAATAAAGAATGACTTAATTCCATATCTTTATTTAACATGGTATTAGAAACAAAAGGATAATAATAATGAGAAATCATTAAAAGGTTTTTTCCAGGAGACCTTACTCGATTCGTGCTAGAGGCATCGAAGTGTTGCCAGACGCTAACCGATATGATCACACTATTAAGATATGTCCAAGTGGGAGCTGTTGGTTTAATGGACAAAATATTAATAGATGTGTGTTAGGATCGAACTCGAGACCTATGGGATTGCAGCGTTAGTATGAGATTTAATTATATCACAAAATATTTATATGGTCGAACTAAGAAAAAGGAAGGGGTTGAGTGTCGAGTTTTAAAACTTAAGGAGGTGCTTGCAATGACTTGTTAGACAAGGTTTAATGCTATATATATACACACCCTTTTGGTCTTTGGTCTTATTAAGTAAGGAATAAAAAGATGATCGACACCTAACTCTTGTATATATAAATGCGATACATTAGAGAAATATCATTAGGTGTACATCATCATACATGCCATGCCATGCATGCATGAGATTCTTACTTTTGAATTCTTTCCTTTGAATTAATGGATCGACATATATATAAAATAAAAGGGTTTGACACGAATTATTTTATTTAAAATGAACATTGTTTAGTGCTTTAATCGTGACTTGAACTAGCATTCTAATTAAATCGCTAACAATACGCGCGTACATGATCGTAGAGAAATCATACTTTGGATTTTGGTGATTTACACTATTCGACTTTATTAAGTCGACTAGCACTCTAACCCTAATTAGGGTTCATCTAAATTGCTAGTTTTGTGGATTTGATTCTTGTTCGGCTAGAATCAAGAAAGGTACGCATACTTTATGTTTATGTTAATTAATTATTCGTTAATCTTTTCTATACGCTTCCGCATGTGTACTTGATGTTTATTGTTTATATTTATGATTAGTCATGTTATATAATTCCAACAGTTTATATGACAATTCGGAAAGGCTGTCACTTTGTTTTTTCCTCAAACACATCGTAGGAAATCAAGATCATAGTTTTGCAGGACTTTGCGAGACATGTTGGAGTTTGTGATGGAAATGATCGACACCGGTGAACAATTTAGGGTTAAAACTAATATCTATTAGTATTAGTTAGGTATCTTAAAATACTGGTTGGGACACACATGAATTGAATATCTTCTAATCCAATGCTATCATAAGGAATTTTAAGAAGAAAAAAAGAAAGTCACTTGTGGACACACACAACAGATTCTAAGCCAATAATCGGCTTTAGACCATGAAAAGGTACATCTCTTTCATATCGTCTGACTACTTGATACTTTAGATCTCTTTTATTTTCCGTCTTTGGAAGTATACTTTTGATCTATCAAGTTTTTCTACAACCAGTAGTTTCACAAAAAAACATGAGACGTGTTCCCATTCTGTTATGTTTTTCAGAATACTTAATAGCCAAAGAAAATACTATGAAGATAGCGTACTTGTTAAAGTGCTAAATACAGGGTCGGCTTAATTGGTTTCGGCTTATGTTTTTAAGCTTGCATAGCTTGGTTGATTCCTAGCTTATAAATAAGCTTATTCATTATAGTTCGACTTATTCACTATAAACATGATGCTATGGACTTTCTCTAACACATAACTGTTTATTTAGGTAAGTACTAAGATATATTCATACAATGTCGGTAGGAATTAGCGAGGTGTATCAAAAGGATCAAGGGATTTTGAAGGGCGATGTATAAAATTGAGTTTAGGAATAAAGTACCATGTGGTGGCAAAACCGACACCGCTTCATAAATGATTTTAATCGATTGTGTGAAAATCATCTCAATTCTTGGGAGGATTGGAAGATAGTAAAGGGAACCATATGACAGCGTATGATTAAAAATCAAGGTATTATATTTTATACCAGTTCATATCTTATATATAATCAATATATGTATTCAAATTATTTCATTATATACCTCTTTTGTATTCATTAAGAACTATGGAATATTCGGATGAAGATGATGATGCGAAAGGTGTATCGTAAGAAAGCTAATGAGACACGGAGATTCAAATCCAAGCTCACTAAGCAGGTTTGTCGAAAGAAAAATAGCGACCCTAAAGCAAGATCTGATTAAGTGGACATGAGGCGTTGGGACGAGTTTGTTGTTAGTAGTGAATCGGAAGAATTCAAGGTGAATATATAATTTTATGTATTATCATAGTATTTTTATAAATGTTGCTGATTGTATTTTTTATACTAATGTGTGAAGCTGAAAAGTGCAAAAGCAAAAGCAAGTGCACTTCAAAACACAAATCCATCGCGACTAGGGCGCACTTGTCTTCTGATTTGGAAGGAAGTTGGAGAATTTGAGTGGGACCGGCTAGTCTTACAACACCCATGGTTACGTGTAATCCAAAATGATCGGATTCCAAGGTGTATGCTTTGGCACTTACGAAAAACAAACAATTGGGCACAAGACAATTAGCAGTTCTATGGAAGGAACACTGCGACAACTGGTAAAATTAGATATGCAATGCTAGCAATAGTTTATGCTTACTACCATTCATCATGTTTATAGTTTTTTCGACCTTATAGTAGAGCGACTTAAAATTAAGTTGTGAAAAGGGTTACTTAGGCAGCTTTGTTATGACAGGAACAAAAAGGGCTTTGGGTAGTTTTGAGATGCAATTTTGTCTAAGCTAAAGTAGTCCTAAATGCATACAAAGCAACAATAAGTGAAGTTGGGTGTATAAAAACTCAACAAAACCAGTTTTTGAAAAATCAAGACTTCAAATAAGCTTATTAAAAAGCTCATGTACTGACCATGGTAGGCTGCTCTGAACTGATTCTATCAACAAAAAAGATTTTTTTTTTCAAACTAGCTTCTACACCCTTTGTTAAAACTGTTTCAAACTTCTTAAAACTTAACAAATACCTTGTAATCAATTTGACTTTGAAAGTCAAACGGGTACAAGTGAACTTTTTGATCACTTAAAAGCATAAACCAAACACTCCTTTATTTCATTATATACCACTTTTGTAAAATGTTACCTAATATATATATAACTAATATAACAGTGTAATTTCTAAGGATTATATTGTTTACGTGGACAGGTACAAAAAGAGCAAGAAATCTTTGGAAAATGGTACATACCATATGTTAGGAAGAGATCCAATTACAGAAGTGTTAGGAAAAGAGCACGGGGGACGAACTAAGGGGGTATCTACCGTTATTGGAGTAAGGGTAGCCTTAGGTTGGTTGAAGGGAGATAGGGAAAGACATGATGTTTTTGACATTGAGGCGATTAAGGAGATGGTAGCGAAGCTTGATTCGTCTGCGGTACAAGGTCAACTTGATCTTCAAAAGAAGGAGATTGAAGCATTAAAGGCTATCGTGGCACATATACCAAGGGCCGAGAGCGACTTGTGTTTCGATGGATTTGGCGACCTTGAGGTAAATTTTATAAATACTTTATCTAAAATCTATTATTATATACTAAAATGTCAATGTTGTGTAGGTTCCCACTCCATGTGATTTGCTATGGCCCTATCCCGCATCGAGTGTCGTCGAGTAGCTGTAGGGAAGGTTTATCCGACTAGGGGTGCGACACCACATGGATCTTCTATGTCTGTGGGTTACATTAAGGTGCAAGTAGATATGGTTGAAGATGCTTTTAAAGCAATACACGTACTTAAGCGTGAGAAAGTTCAACACTTAGAAGATTCAGTCTCGGAATTTATTGAATGGCCTCGGGAAAAAATCAATGTTAGTATTTTTTAATTAAATGTTTTCTGTTAGTATTGTTTAATAAAAAGTTCTGTTAGTATTTTTAATAAAATGTTTTTTTGTGTTATAGGTTAGTATTATTAAATAAAATGTTTTTTTGTGTTAAATGCAGATTCACCAAACAATCTCACCACACCACTCCATGAGTCGCTCTTCTCCCAGTCCAACTATGCCATGCCAAACCCCAATTAGTGATTTAAGTTGAGTTCATGTTATAAGCCCTCAAATGGTAGTCACGGTCATTCTACTTGATATATATGTCTATACAATAACTAATTCCAAACATACATATCTTGTCTGATAAGTTGTGATAATGCTTGGGAAGACGGGAAGAAGACTTAACGACATTCCAACACGAAATGCCATCTGGGGGTTATATGAGTTTGGTAGTCCTTTAATTATTAAACTTGATAATTATATATGCGTGTGTGTTCGTGTGTGTGTGTATAACGAGTTGATATATCAATTTTTTTTATTTAGTTGAAAAGTCAAGTTGCATTGCATCCTCAAAGTGGTTATCCGCCAATGATTTGGCCTAAAATGGTAGTCATTTAACTATTTAACGAACTTTATATATATATTTGTATTTACTTGCCGAGTTGCTAAAATTTAATAATCTGTTAAATGTAGGATGAACAAACAATGCCATCTCATTCTGAAAATAGTGAACGTGTTAAGCCTAAGCAAACCCAGGGAAAGAGTTAGGGCGGCCGTAAAATAAAAGATCGTCCAAATACTTTTAAAGTTTCATTGAAGCGATTCACGAAATCTGAGAATCAAAATATTCCAATAGTTGCACCTCAAGAGATGTATGCGAGCGTTGGGAAGAGTGGATCAGTCAGAGGCAATTGTAGACTTGCACGTCAAAGGGAAGGTTGATATTAGTTTTATACATTGGTGGACAATGTAAGTTAACTTCCGGTCTATTTCTTTTTATTTTTATTTTCAAAAGAAAGGCACTTTTATTGTAGCAACCAAACACCCTCTTATAGCAACAACTAAACACCCGAAACGGCAACCAAGCACCCTCGATCACCCTTTGACAACGACAACTAAACACCCCTTACACCCTTGACAACGCGCAACCAAACACTCTTGACAAAATAGCCAAACACTCCTCAATACCTAACATCATCAACCAAACCACCCCTCAATACTCTTAACAGCAACCAAACACCCTCTGAAAGCAACTAACTCATATTTCATTTTCTTGATAACAGGCATTTACATTCAATTGTAAAAGGTCTTCGTGAAAACAGATGCACTTTCCTCAACCCACATCTCATCTCATCGAATGAATGTTCAATAAATGGTAAACAAATTCGTGAAGCACATTCTTGATACTAGCGAAACCGGGAAAAGAAATATACTTGGCACCTTATTTGAAAGGGTATTGTCTTTGCTTGTTATACGGATAATATTACATGTGCTTTGTATCTATAATAAATGATTGAAACTTTTGTGCAGCGAGAGTCATTGGCTTCTTTTAGGTGGTTTGCCCAAACTTGCGGAAGGGTTATATTGTGGATTCGCTAAAGAGGATAATGAGAAAATTATTATTTCGAGAGATAGTAGAGAGGTAAAATATTCTAATATTGACTTTGAGTTGACATAAGTTTTGAGAAAATAGTTGAAGTTAACGAAATGCCATTGCTTTTCAATATAGGGCTTTTGAGATCGAGTTTGATTGGACGATGGTTAAGGTAAATAATCTAAAATTATTGTGTATATATAACTGATTTGGTTATTGAATTTGTGTAAATATGTTTGTTTATTTAATTTTAGTGTTTCCAACAAAAGGGTGGATGGGAGTGCGGATACTATTTGATGAAGTTCATGCATGACCTTGTTATATAAAAACAAGAGGACTTTCCAAAAAATGTAAGTATTTCCTTTTATTAGATAATCTGTTTTCTTTACCTGCTGCAACTTGAGATCAAATAACATTCACAACGAGTCATCGGTTAATACCCAAAATTACTACTAAATATTAAAGCAATACAAAGAAGAAAGCTTACTTAGGTCGGGGCACAGGATTGTGTTTTAAAGATTTGGAATCCTCGTTTGGTAGAAAACCATGTTGAAGTTTGGTTTTACAGGTTTAGCTGATGTTGATGTTTTTCCACTTACTGCAACTGTAGATAAAAAAAACATTGAATTTGAAGCAAATTAGCAGTTAATACTTGATGTACTAGAAAATATTAAAGCCATTTAGTTACGGAAGCTTACTTATGCTCAAAGCCTGGGGATTGTGCTTTTAGGCCTTCAGAATCCTCCTGTGGTGAAAACCGTGTTGAAGTTCCATTTTACATATTTAGCTGATATATTTCCTGTAACCATCACTTGAAATCAGATAACATTGAAACTGAAACTAGTCATTAGTAAATACTTTAGAGAACTAGTAAACGTTGAAAGCCATTTGAATGGTCAACTTTCCTAGAAATAGCTTACTTTCATTCAAGGTCTGGGAATGTGTTTTGTGGCTTTGGAATCCACCTTTGGTGAACACGGGGTGTAAGTTATGTCGAAACGGTTTATAAGGTTCGGTGATCTCTTTCACATTCTTTGCAACTTCAAATAAGATAACATCAAATTTACAACAAATGGTTGATAGGCGATCGATGGTAGAAGTTGCAAGCCATTTAGGTGGTCAAACTTTGCTAGGAAACGATAGTTTACTTGTGTTCCCCCTCGAGATTATAGCGGGTTAGATGGGATTGCAGCGGGTGGGCCTTTGTTGTAAGGTTGGTTGCTAATACGATCGATTGGGTTCTTCTGCTTGGCCGAATTGATTATTTGTGTACACAAACAATATTTGTGTAAACCATTTCATACTCTATAAACCTCCCATGTTTGATGCATTTTCTTATATGCTCGCATACAAAGAAAGTAACAGTTGGTGACTGATTTTTTATATGCAATTTGGACTGAATAAGTTGCTAGTATCTCTTGTTATATGCAATTTTGGTAGTCAGTAGCTACTTGTAATATACTTTGCTATTAGTAATATGTTATAGAGGGTTGGGGAATTGCAGTAGAATCTTTATTCTTGAATTAGGTGTCAAATGGGTTGAACTAACATGTTATAGGCAATATGGTTACTTGAACTAACATGTTACATGCAATTTGGGTGATTTTGTTGCTTTTATTGCTTGAAAAAATATGACTAATACATATCTATATTTGTTTTTATAGCTTTGGAAGGATACACGCCGTTTACAACCGTTGGAGATCGAAGTGGCTAATCTAATCTTGAGCGAGTTTTATAGGGATGTTGTACTTACTCTAGATACAATGGCTCGTCAGTAGTACAGGTTTTATATTTTGGTGATGATAACGTTTTACGATTGTAATGGATAGCACTTTTATATTTTGGTAATGATGACGTTTAAAAGATGGTAACACTTGTGTTTAACTTAGGTGGTTGCGTTGGTTGATGTTTATTTAAAATGTTAAGTTTGTTAAATATTGTTTGTGTATGTTGCAATGTCGGGTCTGCTGCGGAAAGTATTATGGTAGTGTTTGGATACAGGTTTTGGAAATGGTTTTGGAAAATTTTTTTTTTTGAAAAAGCATATTTTTGGTGCGGTTTTTTAAGAAACCGTACCAAAAAAGAAATATTTGGTAGGCTTTTTATTGAAGACATTTGATGCGGTTAGAATTAAAACACGCGCAAATAACCATTTTCTGCTTGGTTTTAAAACCGCGCAAAGCACATTCTATTTTTGAGTATTTGGTATTTGAGTACGGTTTAAAACCGTACCAAAAGGCTTTAAAAACCGTACCTAATGAATTTTTTGTGTAGTAGTGTTGACTCAAAGCAATAGGTTATAGTCCATGTTGCCGTTTACCGTACTTTTAAGAACCCCCAAAAAAGTTCTTGCTTATCTCTTTCTAGCACATCCTATGCCAATATCTAAAATCGTCCAAAAAAATCTTAAAAACATAATCAATTTTGCCAAGCTATATCGATCAATTATGATACATCAGTAAAATACGTGACCTGCAGCTTGGATTGTATTCTATCAACTATAGATAAGGCAAGATTAAAAAGATAACACGCAGATTTTCATTTCAAGATCATCGAAAAAAATCAAATGGTAAAACCACCATCGACAACTAGATCATGGCCTGTGATATAACCAGACTCCCCGCTAGCAAGGAATAGCCTGACCTTGGTGACATCCTCCACTGTCAAGACCATATTTTTCAAACATGTCATCTATTCATGCGTCTTCTCGATTTCTGCCACCTCCTTGTCAAGCACGTTACACATCAATGGCGTAGCCACCACATAGGGTGACACGCAATTCACTCTGATCCCATACTGTCCCAATTACTTACTTGCTGATTTCATCAACCCCACCACTGCATGCTTTGAAATACAATAATCCGTCTTTTGAGA
>OU343222.1:250684030-250698165 GCA_910596185.1 Chrysanthemum makinoi | reverse complement strand
TAGTATCTTATGTTTGACTAGTGTGAGGTGATCTAGTAGGCTATTTTGATGTAAGCAAGTCTGTATTGCTTATCAAAGGTCACGGATCCCGCGGTTCCCTTCTCGAGAGGGATCCGCCGGTTCAAAATGCCGATCCACCTATCACAGATAAGGCTTTCAAAGAATGTGCAACTTTGCACTTTTTAGTAAATGCTTCTCCTAGTTGTTTCTATAGAGACTAAGTGCAAGAACACAACAAATATAATGTATAGCAAAGTAGGAGGAGCTAAAATTCCTAAAATGAGTGACCTACTCTACTCACTCGGGGTCGTAGAAAATCTCATTCTTCAAATTCCTAAGTTAGAATTGTTTAGTGCCAAGATATGGCGAAACCTACATACTACGAGCATAGTTAAAGTGTTACAAACCATTGTTTGAAATTGTTCATCACAAATTTGGGTCCTATGACCTTACCTCTCTTCTCTCCCCATCCCGCTTCACACGCTCCTCCACTCTTTTATCATACCATTTCTACCTCTTTTTCTTCAAGAAGTTGGCAAAGCACTTGAAGATTCCCTTGGTTTGTTGCGATTCGGGTGATGCACCGTGAACATCCGCAATTGGTTGATATACCTGGGGGGGTCGAGTTTGGTATTTCCGAGTGGGTTGCTACTTCCTTCCCTTTTCTCTTTGTCTTTCCCTTTCTTCCGAGGAATCCGTGGGTGGGTGAGGCCTTTTGCCATCTACCATAAACCTCGTAGTTCTTCCCTCGGTTAATGATGCCATAACCTTGTTGCAAAAGCTATGGTCATAGGTTTGTGGAGAAGGATCTAATGCAAAGATGAATTTAACATGACGGGTTAGGAGCATTGCATATGGGAGCACCATCTTGTCCATGCTTCTTACACTTGCCATTCTCTTGATCATGTAGTAGGCAATGTTAAATCGAGTCTCGGTTACTAGGAAATAGATCATGAAGCTTAGATATGCGTTGGGGTGATCCTTCCTTTGTTTCCTACTAGATAATGTACCTCCACATTACTCCCTCCCTCTATCACATCTTCCCATTTCTATACACAACCCGCATATCTCCTCCGAGCTCCATTTGGAGAGGATCCCTATAGATCACTTTGACTCCTCCTAGTAACCCTTGATGGGATGCTCTTGGCATAAACACTGTCCCATCATCAAGGGTTGCTTCCGGGATTATCGTGGATAAATTTCGTGGATGATCAACCATAGAGTGTATCTCCTCCAAACCCAATTCTCACTCATTAGAATACATGCAAACAATTCATCATATGGGAACCCCTATTACTTCTTCCAAACTCCTCAAGTATTAAAGAGTGTACTTCATGTCCATTTATGGTGAATTCAATTGAGATGGACCCATCATCATTTCTAATTATACCCATTGTCTTGTAGAACTCAAGCACAAAGACCGGGGAAATTTGCTCGTTTATATCCAATAAACAATCAAACCCAATTGTTCCTAAAACTTCCCCTTTATGTCGGGTATTTGCTAGGAATGATGGATCAACAACTCCTACCTTCGTGAAAGAAAGTTCCCTTTTCTAGCATCTTAGAAGCTTTCCCTATCGCTCAATCTAGTCCATCTTCCTATGGTACAAGGGTATGTGTGGTAGTGAGCGGTGTCTTGGTAATCTTGTTGCTTGTTGCTTGGCATGATTGTTCCTAAACAATATAACCACAATGTGGTGTTAATTGTGAATAGTAACCTAAAGTGTTTGATCACAATTTTTCTCTCATTATCTTTGTTAAATTCAAGAAATGTGTTTAATTTGTATTAACAATGTTAATTTTTTGATTTAGATTATCTTAGAAAACAATGTGGTGACAAATTATGATAAACCCATTTGAACCCAACTCTTAAAGATGAAGAAATTGTAATCCTAGAAATAAAGAAATTAAATTAACAAATGTAGTGAAGATTATACTTACACAAGTGATTGTTGAGCTTGAGAGGAATGATCAAATTGCTCCTTTGAACAGTAGCTGAGTTCTTGTTCGTGAGTCTTTGAGGTGAGTATAATTGTGGAACATCCATAGTGATCATTCTTTAATTTAAGCTGTCTTCTGTTGCACGGATCCTGTGGATCCCTCTCATTTGGGATCCGGCTAGTGTAAACACAGGGGATCCGCATGACAGCAAAAATCAACTCAAACATTCCTTGATAACTTTGGTTTGGGAGTTCTAAAACGCCTAGTGCTTTGATGTTAAGGCTCTAAAACTTGTGGTTTGAGGTTTTGAAGATTTAATACTATTCCTATTAGACGTGGTTCCCTTTTTAAGAATTAGACATAATTCTTGGGAAGCTTTTTCAAATATTATAATAAAATCCCATTTTATCATAATATAAGAAGTTTCACATGGATATTTATTGACATAGATGAAGTGTCAATAAACCCTTTGTGATGAATAATGATTGAGGCTATCGAATAATCAAGATATCATTATTACGAGTTGGTAGTGTAGTCTAAACAAATTAGTCGAAGAATACTATTTTTGATGATGACTATAATATGGATAACTGCTTAAGTAATTACTAATAGATATAAATCATGCGACTAAGATTTTAACAATAATAAAATCAAAAGTAAATTATTAGCGATCATACCTTTACTAAATATTCTTTTTAAGAAAAGAAGTATTTAGATGAAATGTTTTGTGATTTTCTTGGAATCTCCAGATTCATGTTGTGAGAAAGACAACACTAACATTTTTTGCGAAAAGAAATATTTAGATAGATTCTTCATGATCTTCTTGGTGACTCCAAATCCAAGTATGAATAATGCTTAACAAGGAAAATGTTAGAGCATTCTATCATTGTCCAACAATAAACATTATAATGATTTTTAAAACATGATAAAAAAAATCTTCTTTGTAGTTTTCAAATATACGTGGATCGTATCAAGTTTTTAAAGTACAACATACTTTAAGAAACTTGGTAACGAAGCTCTGATGCCAATTGTGGAAAACTAGAAGGGGGGGTTGAATAGTTTTACCAACTTAAAACTTCCTTTTAAATATTTAGATCGACTTATGTCAATCTATTTGGTTATTTATGTTGGACGTTGATAGATAGATATATAAACATATAATGAAAGAAAAAGAGTAAGAAGCACATCACCACGATACAAGTATTTATAGTGGTTCGGCTACAAGGACACCTTCCTTGCCCTACTCCACTCCCCGAGTCACCTACTCGAGAGTTCGTAAACACTACACCAATCTCCTTATGGCGGAGAAGCCTTCACAACGTCGGTTAAACCTTTTTCTGGTACAAAGTTAAATACCGAGTTCTTTCACACCAAGGCGAACCACACCTAACACAACGTCGCCTACCCTTTATACGGTGCTAGGCTAACCACCAAGTTCTTTCACACCAAGGAGAGAACTCCTATCACAACGTCGCCTACCCTTTATTAGGTACTAGGCTAAGCACCTAGTTCCATTACTATGGAGGAACTACTACCCATCACAACACAACACCTAATCTCAAGGAGATCCACTCCTTGTTACAACACCATCAAGGATATCACCATCCTTGGAAATAAACAAATACTTATAAGTATAACGATGCACCTCATCGATTATACGACCTAGGCATTCTTCCCTAATGTCACTTGATTTGATTCTTAGACATCCTTCACTAATGCCTTTGACACAACGCTTGACACCCTTCACTAATGCCTTCGTCTTGACACCTTTAGCATTCTTCACTAATGCTTTTGACACGGTCGATAAGCACCTTTCACTAATGCTTTCGTCTTGACACTTTCGGCATCCTTCACTAATGCCTTCAACACAACATCTATGGAGGAAGAAAGAACTATCAACAAGAGAACCTCAGTTGTCTTAATGATGACGAAGCATGGCAACTCATGGACTTGAGCTTGCTCGACTTCAAGAAGTGGTGATCTCGCCTTTAAGAGGAACCTAGAGAATCACACAAAAAACCAAAGACAAACTACATAGATCTCTTGGATCTGAGGTTAGAGAGATATAATCCATGGAGAGAGTATGTGTGAAAGTGGTGAGCAAAAAGGAAGAAATGGCTCACTATTTATAAAGGAAATTTTCTACTGTTCCAGGATCGCGGATCCCTCCCACAAGGGATCCTTCTAGCACAAAGCTAGGGATCCGTGGGACGCTCCTCTTTGCCCATGGATATTTTTGGTTATGGGTCATGGGTCATGGGTTATGGGTTATGGGTTGATCCATGGGTTTCTTTCTAGATACAATGTATCTCTAGAATACATTGAACTTGGTTAAGTGGTTTGTATAAAACCATGGGTTATGGGTCAATACCATTTGCTAGTTTTTACCCATTTTAGTATATACTTAGTTAAGTATATGTTTGCCCAATATGTAAACACTGGTTGTTGTACATATGTATCTAAATCATAAATCACTTATACTTGTTTTTGTGTTTTATGTGAAAACGTTAGTATGTTAGAAAACTATTGAATCAAACTATTTACGTATTTTATATGTTTCATTAAAATGATTTTACATTTGTTATCGACAAAACATTAGAAGATCGTAAAATATAAATAAACGTTTTTACGGCTTATTTGTATTAACACGTCGCTTACACAATACTTCCGACATAAAGCTAGATGTCGAGTTCTTTTACAAGGGTACAACCACTCCCAACACACTATGTATTTTAAGGATTAAAATACTAACCACTCACACTCAGAGGTTTAAGATGGTTTGGTACAACAATAATGTGTAAACAAAAATGATTTACACAACAACAAAACAAACAAGACTTCAAACTATTTGTTGAAGCTTGATTATGCCTTGATCTTCTTTGCTACAAAAGATGATCACTAAAATGAAATAAAACTGAGTTAGATGTAATAGAATGAGAGAATGTATGTGTTTTATGCTAATGAGGGATGAGAAAACAACTTGGGTTGGCTTGCTATTTATAGGCCAAGTGATCAGCAGATCACGGACTGGACGGAACCAAAAAAAGGTTCCGCCCTTTATAACTTTTGGTTCCGCTAGTCTGACAGTAGATATCACAAAAAATCTTTCAAAGATCATCCAAATCTCTCCAAGATTATGTAAGATATGATAAGTGAATATCTAAACAAAATATTCTATAAAATCTTCTAAAGATTTCCAATGTGATGCAAGCCATGATTTAATATGTAGTTTTTCATTTTTAGAATTAACATGATATATAAGTAAATACTTATGTAATGTTTTGTTTAAGAAACTAAACATATATGATCTAAAAATGTTGAGGCACATTATAGTTTAGAAGGTTAAAAATATGAATTGATATGTAGCTAATCAAAAGGTGATAAGATGCAAATGCTTAAATGTTGAATACTTATTTAAGAAAAGCTTGTACTAATGCCTAATAATCTTGACAAGCTTTATACTTTGCAAAAATGAAATTTACTTTTGTCGTTAACAAAACAAGGTAAAGATCATAAAATATAAATAAAGTTTTTGGACGATATTTGTATTAACAATCTCCCTCTTTTTGTTGAGGACAAAACATAAATTTTATTTTTACCAAAGATATAAAGATGTACAAAAATGAATTAATTTGAACTTGGGAGAACTAGTTAGTTAAATAAAGTTGACAATTAAAAAATTATTTTATCTTAAAACTAGTTAGACTTTTGTTTGTCAAATTTTTGGTCTACTTTGATTTTGACTTTTACAAGTCAAAGCATGTTGTTGACTTTTTGAAAGTCAATGTTCAAGTTCAATAATATTTTCTCCCTTTTTGTCGAAACAAAAAGAAGAGGCGAGGCGGAAAATGCAATGAGCCCGAGCCAATTTCTCCCCCTTGGCCAATGCTCTCCCTTAATTGGGTACCAAGAGAAAGATACATGGATTATGAAAAGCTACAAAAGAAAGGTTAGTAACATTCATCATCACAAGCATAAAAAAAATAATTCCAACCAACAAGTAATCACTTATAGTAACCAACAATATTATAATAAACATCATTCATTAGTTAAAATTTTATGACTTAAAAGTCATAAAATAGAACATAATAGAGATGTTGAGACATAAAAGAAATCATAAAAAAATAAATAAATAAAATAACTTGAAAGATAAAAATCCTAGAAAAATAAAATAAAAAATAACTTAGAAAATTTTTTAAAAAAAAACCTAAAAATAAAGCAAGAACCATCCTATTGAGGAGGAGGATGAGAAAGAGCGTTAATACGCTCAAGGATATAATGGAGGATGAACCTCATTTCATCTTGTAGTTCGTGGACCATGATGCGGGTCCTTTCACTAAGATGAGTGGTTCGCTCACAATGGGAGCAACCATACCGAGGTTGGTTTGGTGGGAGAGTAGGATCATTGTTTGGTGGTGGAACATTGGTGGAAAGATTGCTGATATTTGATGGAGCAATGAGGGAACAAAGCAAAGAATTTTGCATTTGCAATGCCTCATTGAGATGAGAATCCACCATGTTTGAAAAAGCATGGAAGTTATCTAGATGAGCTTGTATCTCTACATGAGATTGTGGGTGGTCTTCCCATATTGACTCATCAATGTCATCAATATATGGAGAAAAGGATGTAGGTGGTAGAGCATGGTCTCCACATAGTGGCCCATGGATATCGTTGTGGATTGTGTGGAAGATAAGTGGTCTAGGTTCATTATGCAAAGGGGCATTTGGTTCAAATGATGCTCTTGATGGTTCATGAGCTATACGCTCAATGGTCCCGAATTATGGAAGAGGTGGTGGATTTGTGGGCCTAGCAGGTAAGTCTTCCAAGTCATCCAAAAATAGATTTGGAGATGTTGGTGGGGTTGAAAATAGTTCTAGGGGTATAAGCTTTGGAGATTTCGGTGGTGATGGTGTTTTTGATGTTTGTGTTGGAGTCGGTGGAGGAGAGGTGACAATTGGTGTTTTAGTAGGTGGTGAAGTTGTGATGATAATGGTTGATTTTGGTGGTGGAGTTGGAGTACTCAAGGTAAGGAAGTTTTCATCTCTAATAGGAGATGAAATGTTGAGTGGTGATGAGTCTGAGGAGGAACTTAGGTTGACAAAGCAACAAGGTCTTACACTTATTCGTTTCTTCCCTTTGCTTTTTCAAATGCAGACATTCTTCTGTGGTATGTCTTGCTTTTCCGTGAAATTCGTAGAACTTTCCTTCAGTCCTTTCCTCGACTACGGTGGTTGAGAAAAGGTTTGGGGACCTTGCTTTCCTTTGTGTGCGATATTCCCCGAAAGGTTTTGTAGGTTGCGAAAACCCTGTTGCCTTCTCGATTCTTGGTGTTCTTAAATTCTCTTTTGAAACTTTTTCGATGCTTGATTGCTGTTCGTTCCATTGGTCTTTGTACCCAGGGCCTTTTTCTTTCGCGACTTCCTGCGGCTATTTCCCCTCTTAGGAAGGAGGTGGTTACATTCATTACTTCGCTCATTGACTTTGGGATTCTGTCGTGTAACCGCTTAATCAGCTCTGGATCGGTGATTGCATGCATGAATCCTGAGACTTTCATAATTTCCGGAGCTCCCTTTATGTCCCTGGTTTCTTCTTTAAACCTTCTTACAAAGTCTTCCGTTAGCTCTCCATCCCTTTGCTTGATATGATGAAGTTCTACGGGATCTTTGGTACACTTCTTTTGCTGGAGGAAGTTAGTCAAGAAAACCTCCTTCAGTTTATCATAGCTGTCTATTGACTCTGGCGGGAGATCGTCAAACCAGACCCTTGCGGATCCAGTTAGTGTAGAGTTGAACATGTGGCACCAAGTTGGAATGGCCCATCGCTCTACCTTTGTATCTGCCTGGAAGATTTTAAGATGATCCTCTGGGTCTCCACTTCCATCATATGTCTTCACGTTGGTTGGCATTCGTGTTTTCGTTGGCATCTCAAAGTAGCGGATACGTGGAGTGAACATATCAGTCTCCTTGCAGACCCAGGGTCTAGCTAGGTCGTCCTCGTTGCTATCATGTGGTTTTCGCTTCGACTTTGGACCTTCGCGTCCGCCTTCCGTTGACCCGTCTCCTGAGCCGTTGTCCACTTTCCAGACCGAGCTCTTTCAGCTGTGTGCCTTTGAATCCTAGTCTTATTGTTGTAATTGAGAGTCTCTGGGTTGCTCTCCTCTTTTCTTTCAGTGACATGGCGGACTGGCTGCTGGGTCTTGGAGTATATGAAAATACTTTCTTCTTTGTCTCGAGCGGTGGAACGGAACACGCTCTTGCACAGCCTTTTCAACACCGTTTCCCGTCCGTCTTCTTTCCTTTTAGGTGACCTAGACCGGGTGTGTCTTCGGCCGCTACCACTTTGCGTGTTCCGCCACTTCATTAACTCGAGCTGTTTCCGCAAGTCTCTTCTTCCTGTTGGTATTTCCGATTTATGATGATGCGGGGCTTCACGGTAATCCGTCCGGATTTTTACCGCTTTGGCTTTTTCCTCCCGTTTCTGAACTCTCTCTGTCACAATAGGTAAGATCTGGTCGAAGTACTTATCACAGTACTTCCGGAGGACTGCGTCGGACGCATGCCCCTCAAGATCTGTTGAAACAGTGTGGTTTTCTCTTTCCATTGTACTCTGCAATGTGGACACAAAGGCGGAGTTTGTCCGGACCAAATGCTCATGATGAGTATTCTGGAACGCAGTTGTGTCTTGGGTCCTAAGGATGGCGCCAACTTGTTAGTACAAAATGTGTGACGGGTTATGATGGGTGTGAGTGTAGTGCTGGTGAGGGCCAACAAGCTACTAATTGGCTAATCTTGTACTAATCCAAGTAGTTTGATTGGTTTCCTTGCACAAGAAGAGTAAAACGTTAGCCTTACCGTGGGGACGGACCCCACGATTAGACTCCGGTGTGAGAGTAAGTACACATCCTTGACAGAGAAAGTAAGAGTATGTGTATAATTATGAGAGAGAAAGTCGTTGTACCTTGTATGGGGATTAGAGCCCCTTTTATAGGCGAGACTTACCACGGGTTTCACGATTACTCGCATATAGTGGTTAGTCGTCGGAGCCGGACCCTTGTCGGACAAGGTTCCGTGTTAATCGCGGACGCGGACACAGGATACCTTCAGCGGCCGATGGCTCAGCCTATATGTATCTTGCGTGCATCTTTAGGTTTGGACTTTAGCCAATTTCGTAATTGGGCTTACTGTTGGTCCAGAGTTCGTAGTTATTTACGTTATTAGGCCTGGGCCCATTATGTGTATAGTGTGTATTGGGCCTACTAGGCATGTTATACATACTATACGTCATATATATATATATATATATATATATATATATATATATATATATATATATATATATATTATGTATGTAGAAAAGTCGCGGAAAAGCAACCTACCGTAGCGGAAGCAAAATCGCCATGAAACCTTAGTCTAGCAACATTCACCGCATGCAACAAACAAGGCTGCGCAATGAACGAAAACTAGACGGGGGGGACTTGATGAAGTATAGTAGGTATTGGGCCTAGCTGCACTATAACATTTGGGCAGCGACCCCAACAAAATAGATAAGCAAAAATACTCGGGTCGCATTAAGCCCAATGATAAATTGGCTACGGATCGGACACACAAAGACGCCCGAGACCATCCAAAGGATACTTCCCAGTAATCCAGCGGATAACCAATGACCGCGAAAGAGGGTCGTTGTCAGCAACCATGATTATTGCAAATCTTTTCCTTACAAGGGTCCCATTCTAACCATTAACAATTATAAGTGAAATACTAGGAAACCCTAGTATTAGACTCGCCTATAAAAATAGATTCTCTAACACATGTATGAGGTATGACTTTCTTACATATACCAACACACACATACTCTGATATTCTCTGACAAATATGATTTCTTACTCTCACGCTAGAGCATAATTGTGGGGTTCGTCCCCACGGTAAGGCCAACGTTTTATTTTCATTTGTGCAGGAAATCATCTAATTGCTTGGTTTAGTATAGATTCAATCTACAAATAGCTTGTTGGCCCGACCCAACAAGCAATACTGATCCATATCAGGACTTTTCACATTTTTGTACTAACAATATTACTACCCATTTTAAACATGATCGGATCTACTTTTGTGTTGGAGATGGCACTAACAGGCAATAGGTATCTGAAATAGTATTTTGACCAAAGCCTTTTGACATGTTGTCAATCCATGTCCCTCACCCGTTTTACCTGCGCTCAATGAAACTTGGGCTTGGACCCATCGCTCCGTCGGGGTTGGTGCACAAGCTAATTAATCGCCAGTCAATTCACTCAACTGGAGACTTGGAATAGTTTACTGAACTATTGTGTGGGTTTTTAAATTTAAATGAGCCGACCACTTGGGCTACCTCTAAGGATAGTTGTTTCTATGACGTCCGAGATATAATATATAATTCTTACACTGTTCATAGTAAGTGATGGGGAATTGATACCTACACCATATTTTTTGATGCATGCACCACAATTTATACATTACAGTTTGTACCGTACAATACTGTAATACACAAATGGTGGTGCATGCATAAAAAATGTGGTGTGAGTATCAACCCTAAATGATGCATGAGTGAACTAAAACTTGATTCAACCTATACGACTTAGATAATTGTGAACTAAATCTTTGTGAAGCGTGTAGTGACTCAAACAATAGTGTCAAGCTATTGGAAAATTTAGTGCACTTGTAGGATTAGTTCACACCTTGTAATGGGTTAGGAGGTACGGAGTGTACACCCATAAGGTCCCTGAACACCCTGACTCTAATAGTGGTTTGTATTGATAGTGCTCAGTTTCCACTGACAGGCAGTGTTTCCACTGATAGTCAGTGTTTCCACTGATAGGCAGTGTTTCCACTGCTAGTGGAAAGTACTGCTAATGGTAAGTACTGCAAGTGCTATGAAAGTACTGATGAAAGTACTGCTAAATGGCAGTTACAACTACATTATGACCACGTTTAATTGGTCATGTAACACTACGGCTATAATGGGGATAATTATGAGGCGATTAAGGGGCGATTAATCTTCATAATTCCATTTGACTAGCTCGAGTAACACTCCTATAAATAGGAGATCTGATTATGCATGAAAGACACAAGAAAGATTAACACGATAAGCAAAAGGGTTATTGATTTGTGCCTAATTCAATAACATACATTTGGTCTTATCCCAAGTAGATATTCGTGTAACCAGGCATTAGGGTCGAATAGTTTACTTTGGAAAGTGATCACAACGATTCCAAGTGATATCCGGTAACCACCTAGTGGTATTTATTTCTGCTGACCTTGATTATCTTATCCTTCGGGAGTTACACACCAACAATCAAAGTAAACTATTTTGTCATAATCAATGGCAACTGCTGCAATGAAACACATGGCTCAAACTTTGCCAAGCTTGATAAGTTTGAAGGGGTGGACTTTAGGAGGTGGGAGAAGAAGATGCATTTCTTGGTCATAGCTGAGTGTGGTGTATGTGCTACTACACCTATTCCTTGATGAGGGGATGATGCTACTGTTGAGCAGATCAGGAGGAGGAGCAAATGGGAGAATGATGACTACATTTGCAGAGGATTAATTCTCAATGGTTTTTCGATTTTTGTTTGATATTTATCGAAAATTGAATCTTCCAAAGATGTGGGATTCCTTGGATGCCAAATATATGGCTGAGGATGCATCAAGTAAGAAGTTTCTAGTTAGTAATTTCACAAATTACAAAAGAATGATTCAAGACCAGTTATGGAACAATACAATAAACTTCTTTGAATACGTGGAAGGTTCTACACACAACAAAAATGCACATGGATGAGGCTATTTCAGTCTCTTATGTTATTTACAAAACCTCCTTTTGGAAAGAATTTAAAGCATACTTTGAAACATAAGAAGGAGGAATTAACCTGGTTGAGTTGGGCATCATCATCTGCGCATTGAGGAATCTTCAAAGTGCAGGATAATGACAAGCCAAAGGTATCAATGTTCCGTGCATATGTTGTCAATAGGGTGGCAAAAACGGGTCACATTAAAGGCGGAGCATGCAAGGGTGTTAAAGTTTGGGTAAAGCCAATGGACAGAGCACTAAGGTTCCGCGGGAATGGTGGTTCTACCAATCATGAAAGGTCGAATATGTTTAATAAGTCTTTTGATTTATTATGTTACATATGTATCGAATCTTATTATGTGCAAGATCGTGGTGGGTTGACTGTGCAATAGTTCATGTGTGCAAAGATAGAAGCTCGGTTCAAGACTTATGAGTCACCGATTATGGTTTTATTCTTCACATGGGAAATGAGTCAACAGCCTTGGTGCATGGTCGTGGTTGTGTAGATCTTAAGTTTAGTTCCGGAAAGATTGTAACTTTGTTTAATGTTATTCATGTTCCCGATATAAGGAAAAACTTGGTTTCAAGTAGTGTTTTGAATAATCATGGATATAAAAAAGTTATTGAATATGATAAATTTGTCTTGTCTAAATGTGGTGTTTTTATTGGTTTTGGTTATTTATGTAATCAAATGTTCATGCTTAATATTGCCACCTGATAATGTAAATTCAGCCTTTGTGACCACCATCGACTGTGACTTACTTACCCTTTGGCATGCTAGACTTGGCCATGTACACTATAAAAGGATGCAAGATATGTCTAAGGATGGGTTAATCCCAGCATTTTATGGACACCTAAAAGTGTAAAATTTGCATGTTGACCAAGATAAACAAGAAACCTTTTCGGGTGTTAATCGTGAGACTAAGCTTTTGAGCTAATACACGCGGACTGTGGATTTGCATGCCACTCCATATTTGGGGAATAAGAAGTACTTTTTGACATTTATTGATGATGCTTCTAGGTTTTGTTATGTCTATCTTTTACATACTAAGGATGAAGCATTATATAAATTCAAAGTGTTTAAAACTGAAGTTGAATTACAACTTGGGTCTTTGATCAAAATATTAAGGACTGATAGGAGGTGAAAGTACATGGATACTCAGATTTTCGCCTGTTGGTATAATCCATGAAACGACTACCCCATATACTCCTCAAAGAAAATTTCGAAAAGGAAAAACAGGGCGCCAGGAGATGGTTAATTCCATGTTGTCCTATTCAAGACTGAGTCAAGGGTTCTGGGTGAAGCTATGTTAACAGCCTTTGCTATTTATTAAATAGGGTTCCCAACAAAAGGAACAAGGTTACCCCTTATGAACTCGATTCAGGAAAAGGAAACCAACCGAACTATCTCAAGGTTTGGGGTTGTAGGTCATAAGATTCCGATCCAAAGTTGAAAACTTTGGGTGAAAGAGGCATTAATCTTGCATCTTTGTTGATTTGTTGAGCATTCCAAGGCTTTTAGGTTCTATGTTATGAACCTAATGAATACTT
This sequence comes from Chrysanthemum makinoi, assembly GCA_910596185.1. Lineage (NCBI taxonomy): Eukaryota > Viridiplantae > Streptophyta > Magnoliopsida > Asterales > Asteraceae > Chrysanthemum > Chrysanthemum makinoi. The sequence continues at coordinate 250,684,856 of OU343222.1, read as the reverse complement.
CAGTTAACTCAATAATTGAATCTGGGAAACAAACTTTGATGAGAATAGATTCTCATCACCCTAGACCAAGAAGAGGATTCCTAATGGAACTCATGAAACTCGTGTATCGTGAGGTCCCCGATGATGAACCATCGGTCCCCTCGATGAGGTTGTGGTTCAACAACTGAACCCGCTTAGAAAGAGTAAAAGTGGGTCGACTCCAAAGTCATTTGGACTCGAAGTTTCAACCGTATCTTAGTTGAAGGAACAAGGGATGAGGTCTCCGACCAATACTCCTATTGCTTCATTGTTGAGGATGATCCTAAGACATTTGATGAAGCAATGAAGTCCTGTGACATTGCTTCGAAAGAAGCAATCAATGATGAGATAGATTCCATCATGGGTAACAACACTTGGGTGTTGGTTGATCTACTCACCACGGGTTGCAAACCCTCGGTTGCAAATGGATTTTCAAAAGGAAAATGAAGGCAGATGGAACTATTGAAAAGTTCAAGGCTAGACTAGTCATTCGGGTATTTTAAACAAAAGTCAAGGATAAACTATTTTGATACTTATGCCCTAGTGGCTCGTGACGTCGACTATAAGATCAGCCGATTGCTTTGGCATCACTATTCACAACCTAATTATTCAATGATGGATGAAGACAACTTTCTTGAATGATGAATTGATGAGGAGGTTTATGAACCAACCTCGTGGGCTTCATCATGCCCGCAATGAAAACAAGCGTGTGTAAACTCATTAAGTCTTGCATGGACCAAAGTAGGCACCTAAGCAATGGCATCAAAATTTTGATGAAGTGGTTTTGTCTAGTGGTTATGTTCTTAAC
>OU343222.1:250382134-250683930 GCA_910596185.1 Chrysanthemum makinoi | reverse complement strand
CATTCCTTTGCTACCAAATATACTCGCTGTACAAATGATGGTTCCTTTAACTTTTCGTTCCACCATAGCACGTGCGGCATGCTTCACACATAATGACATCCCACAGACATTTACTGCAAGCGTTTTGTCAAATTGGCCTATATCAAGATCAACTACAACTGTCTGGAGAGGTTTACTAACTATCCCGGTATTGCTAAACATAATGTCAAGCTGACCATATTTCTTTACCGTTAAGTCCACCAAGGACTTCACTTGGGCTTCATCGGTAATATCACAATGAATATAGGTGCACTGGTTTGATCCTATGGAAAGTGAGACATTTTTCAGAGGTTCGTCTTGTATGATGCGATCACCACCCCACGGGCTCCATGTTTGGCAAATAAGCGGCGGTGGCTTCACCTATGCGCTTGCTCCTCCGTAATTATAGCCACCTTCGCTTCTATTTTGTTCATTAAAATACTACGGAGTAGTTAGTATGCAAATTCTTCATAGTTTGGTTATTAAGTATGGAAGGCGGAAAGGAGCCATGTTTGGGCTCTTGTTACGTACAAGTATTAAAAACTTAGTTAACCTAAAGCGGGATGTAACATATTGATTTCACAAACACATCAAACTATGATCAAAAGTAGGCGTATACTATAAGGTTTTAGAGAGAGAAATAGTTAGAGGTTTGGGAACTTAGTGAGAGAAAGTAAAAGTATTATTATGAGCTCTAACCCTCTACCTTGGGAGGTAGAGGGTATTTATAGTATCTTACATAAACGCCACCTAAGGGCTGTGGATCAGACATACAGTGGTAAAGACCTGTCCATCCTCCACGGTGTTACTTAACTAAATACTTCCTAACATTAAACAACTATGACTACGAGCTTTCTAACGATTACATATACTTGAGGTGGCCAGACACTTTAATAGCTGGATTTACTAAATCCTAACAATCTTCCCTAAGGGAGGTCACCTCAAAATACATTGAATACAAACAGATATTACATTAAGATTGTTCTTGGATTCTTGTTAAAATTCTTTGCTCAGAAGCCCGTAGTCTTTGATTCATCATTTTTTTCATGATTGGATAATCCAAGTGGAGGTCTTTAACTAATCCACGTGATAATGAGTTTTGAGCCAACTTTGAGATCATCAGCTAACATAAATCTCCGACTCTTCCATTGTGGTGTTGATATTATGTGATGTTGTAACATTTGGACCGACATGCTCACATTCTGGATCATGATCTCTTCTCATCAGAGTAGCGGAAGCTTTAGTTGATTCATGATATTTGCGTAAGCGAGAGCATGGAGTGAAAATATCAGAGTCGTTGATTCATTTATCATGATTTCTTTAGAAATGAATGTGTTGTGTGAGCATGCGGCTATGGATTGACCTCTCCATTACGATCATTACAAGCGTCGAGTACTGCATACAGATTAGCAATAAAGCGCCGAAAGTGTCTTTGATCACTTTCGTTGAATTGAGGTACCGACCCATGGTTCCCGTTGATCGATTACAAATGCTTTGTGATCTGGTATAATTCGAAGAATCTCCTTGACGAGGGTTTCGCGTTGCTCTATTTGTTCTTAAGCGGAGCGTGTCAAAGAAGACAACAGGGTGAGTGAACCCGAATTTGAGATTCAGCGATTGATGAAAAGATATTTGAGAAACAATCAGTCTTGCTCAATAAAGTGTTTTTGCAATACAACGAGGGTTTTTGAGAAAAATGAATTATCAATCATAAACACCTTTTATATTTGAAATATTAATACACGGTCGATGTGCTAAAGAAAAGAATTTTTAAGCACAACGACCGGTTTTTCAAAGGTATTCGTCAATCCATAACTTGAACGGGATTGATTCATAATTTTGAATCGCCCCATTGTTTACATTCGGTTGTCACATGATTGATCTATTAGATAGATCTCACATGCCACCTACCAAGAGCTTGTTTGATGTTGGCTCTAGAATGCTTTCCATCTTCATTGTGAATATGTTTGCATATCACTCGGATGTTCAGGCAATACCACAAGGATAATGCGTAGGACTCATAAGATATAATCTCTCTTTCCACATTGTGTGAAGCAGAGAGTCTTCATTATTGTGTCCTAAAGAGATTTATTTGATGATCTCGTGACTCTAGACTCAATTGTGCACATTTGGTTCCTATGCCGGAGACTAGGGAGAGGGTATCCTTCTTCTATATCAACAATCTCTAAGAGAAAGTCTATAGATTATGTAGGTTCCCCGTGAGAATGAAACAAGCCCTTTTAAGAGGAACTTGAGTAGCTTGGGAAGTTGTAGTGCAGTGCGTCCTTTGGGTCCATGACGTCTGGTCTTCAATACCGGTGTTACCTTAGTAACAACCAGTAGCATATGTATTGAACCCGGTTTCTGCCTTAAGGTTGAATTATTGGAGGGCTATTTGTTTTCACCCTTTTCTCATTCAATTCTTTTTCGTTCTTCAACCCCTTCAGTGCTTACCGAGACTTCATAACTAGAACCTTGTTTGGTTTATTCCAATTCTAGCTCTATCTCTGTCCGCACTCTTCCCATATCTCACTTTTCTCCTTTTTTCATCATACCTAAGGACTCTACACTATCTAGTGGATTGTCCCTGGGTAGATCCCTCCGGCTCTGGCGGGATTGTGGGAACGAATACCTAACCTAACCATCCTTATATCACCATACATAAAGTAAATTTGGTCGGTCTATTTGGTATTGTTCATCTTCGGTGGAACCAATTGAAAACCATTTTAAAATCAATTCAGAAACTTGTGATATATTATCAAAGCATTTTGTACCTGAATTGTTTTTGATATTTTTAGAAAAAGAGTTCCCCCTCAACATGTGCATCATGTATTTGAAATCGTTTTGGCACATGGAGGCAAGAGGAAGGATTCACTTCTTTGATTACCATTTTCTAAAAGATATCAACATCACTTTCCTGATCAAAATTAGTATTTTTCATACTTTGTTAAGGGTAATTTTTGGAAGGATGTGGTTTTTAAAAAGTTGCTCCCCCTCAATATGTGCATAGAGATTTGAAAGTGTTTTGCACATATTAGGGAAAATCTGCACATAGAAACAAATCAATCACGTTTCAATCCTTTTTGGTTTGAAATAGATGCTCCCCCTCAACATATGCATGGAAAATTTGAAATCGTTTGGCACATGTGGGGAGGAGAGCTTGTAAAAAACTATAAAACCATTTATCGAATTATCAGTTTAAATCCAATTTAAATCACAAATTCTCCCCCGATCACAATTTTCAAATCATTTGAGATTTATGATCTCTGTAGATTTAAATTGATTTTGAATGCTTTTGAGGAGAATTGTGACTTGCTTATGAGAACATTTCACCGATAAGGATCAAATCTGGGACTTTAAACTCCAAGGAATAAACATGCATGAGTATCTTTTGAAAACAATTGTATGACAAATAACCTTTTGATTTAATTGAAATCATTCTCCCCCTCAATCAATGACATAAGTTGTTGATTGAGAGATAGAGATTTTGACAAATAAGTCCAGATGATTTTCAAAAATTAAGTCCGAGTTATTTTTCAAAGCTATTAGTTTTCATTAGATAGCAAATATTTGTTTATAGAATCAGAGCAAGAGATTTGAAAAAATAAGATAAAGTATGGCACTGTTCTTTCTTTAAAAACGGGTTATAGACTTAAATGACTATAAGCCTTTGTTTTACATTCTCTCAATTTTTTTTATTTTTTTTTTATTATAATAAATGATTTATGTACATTCGAACAACATCTAAAGACCCGTGTCACTCTTTGAATGACAGCACAAAGACCACAGATATTATCGAATCAAGAAAAACATGACAAAAAGACAATATTTTTTGAAATTTTTCGAGTTTTTCAAATTTTTATGGATTTTTGAAAGTTTTATATTTTTCTATTTGCTTTTTGTTGGTTTTGTAATTTGGTATTTTGTTTTTGAATAAATATTTACAAGAGATTGATGAAGAAAAACCTTTTACTCCTCTTCTTCCTCTTGAAGACGTTTAAGTGTTTCCGGTTGTAGACTCTTTAGACCAAGTCGTGGAAGGATAAACTCAAAACGTTCTCTAGGAAGGGCTTTGGTGAAGATGTCGCTAAGCGGTATTGATCCTCACAAAATATTGTTCCACCACACCGTTCTCCACTTGCTCCCTGATGAAATGATGTCGAATGTCAATGTGCTTTGCTCTTGAATGTTGAACGTTGTTGCATGAGAGAGCAATGGCACTTTGTTATCACAATGTCTGAGAGGGATATTGTTGAATTCAAAGCCATAGTTCGATAATTGGGATCTCATCCATAGGATTTGAGCACAACAAGATGACATGGCTATGTATTCAGCCTCGTAGAAGATATAGAAGTACTCATTTGTTTCTTTGAAGACCGACTCACGAGCTTATCACCCAAAAGCGAGCACCTCGGCGTGCTTCGACGAGTATCTTGACATCTGCATGATCGGCATCTGCATAGGTCGTTAGTGATATACGGTGTCGCCGGCGTACCAAAGTCCCATTTTGATGGTTCCTTGGAGATACCGAAAGACCCGTTTAACCGCTTCAAGGTGCTTTTGGTAGGCTTAGTCTGGTATCTAGCACACATGCATACTGAACGAATATCAGTTCTCTTTGGTACATGAGGTACATCGAGGATCCAATCATACTACGATATTTCATTTGATCTACCATGATCCTGAGTGGTCCTCATCCAGTTTAGTACGCTCAATCATGGGAGTGTCAGCAGTCACAAGAATCAAATACAAATTTCTTTAAAATTTCATTTGCATATTTAGATTGATTTATAAAAATGCCTCAGGGACTTTGTCAAATTTGTAATCCCAAGAAAAATGACATTTGTCCCATCATTGACATTTGAAATTTGGAGCCCATCTCCTTAGAAAAACGGTCACATTCATTGGGGTCAGTTGAGGCAAAAATAATATCATCAACTTAGATTTGAACATGAATTAAATGTTTGCACGACTTTCACGGTGAACAATGTCGGATCAACTGCTCCTTTGCTAAATCCGGTAGATAGAAGAAACTTTGATAGCGTATCATACCATGCCCTTGGAGCTTGCTTCAAACCGTAAAGAGCCTTCTTCAAGCGATAGACATGAGTAGGATGCTCTGGATTCACAAAACCGGGTTGGTGGCGTATACGACTTCTTTAAGATCTCCGTTAAGAAAATCCGTCTTTACATCCATCTGAAAGACTACCATATTCTTACTAGCAGCATTAGCTAGGAAAATTCTGATTGCCTCGATATGTGCAACTAGAGCAAATGATTCTTCAAAGTCAATACCCTCCTCTTGACGGTATCCTTTTGCAACCAATCGAGCCTTGTTCTTTAATACATCACCATGCTCATCAAGTTTTACTTTGAAGATCCACTTTAGAGCAATGATCATATACGATCGGGAAGCGGTACCAATTCCCATATATCTAGTCGATCAAACTCATGAATTTCTTCTTGCATGGCATTGAACCATTTGTCTTCATTCATGGCGGTTTTAACATCTTTTGGTTCGACCTTAGAGAGTACGGAGTTGAAGAAGCACCATAAGGCATCGGTTGCAAGTTGTTTCCAAGTGGATCTTGGGCGAGAGGGTTTCAATGATGTTGTACAATGGATGATCATGTGTCCATTTTCTAAGGTGTCCGTGTGGTTGTTATTGAGGCCGATGTAGCGAGTCGTTTTCTCGATGAAGATGATTCGATGATGGTTCGAGAGCAAATATGTTCTCAAATGGGGCATCTTCGGGGTAGCAAAGGGATTATCTCCATCATAGGTGCCAAAGACAATTCCATGATGTACACTCGATGATTGATGATTTGTTGATGAGACAGAGTGATCGGCGCTTCTTGACTTAATGACATAGAAGCTGAAGGGTTAACTTCATTGATAGGGATAGGAGCGACCTATGTTGATGGATTTGAAAGATCATTAGCAATTGGCTCATAGTGTTCATCAAACATTGGATCAAACAATTTCTTCAAATCATCTTGAAGGAGGTACATAAGAGTTCTTTGGTGAGGGACTTAGTACAAGAGTAGAACTGATGGGACTACTTGATGAAGGTTGAGATGCGGGTCCAGAACTAGATTGTCCTAGAGCCATTTGCCCGGACAGCTCATCGAATGAGACGTGAATAGTTTCCATGATATCTCGAGTTCTTTTGTTGTAGATTCGGTAACCCTTCTTGTTTGATGCATAACCTACAAAACTCCAATGTCCGCCTTAGCTCTTAATTTACCTAAATCTTGACCGTCATTCGTTGGATAGCACAGAGCACCAAACACACGAAGGTAGGAGAGATCAAGTTTTCGTTTATGGACAAGTTAGTATGGAGTTTTTCATGAGATGTGTGTATGAGGAGCGATTTTGGGTGTAAAGCGGTGGCAATGGCTTCAAACCAGAGAAACATTGGAACCTTTGAGTAAATCAGCATTGTTCTTGCGGCTTCCATAAGAGTTCGATTTAGTCTTTCAACTACATTGTTACGTTGAGTTCGCGGAACACTTCTTTGATGACTGATTCCAACACTTTCATAAAATTGACTTAAGTCTTTGTTAACGAACTTTGTGCCATTGTCTGTTCGAACAATTCTAACCGTATTGTTAAGTCGAACTGAAGGCGCTTGATAAGTTTGATAATGACATCACGGAGTTTCATCCTTTGTCCTCAAAAACTTTATCCAAGTAAATCGAGAATAGTCATCAACAATGACTAAAATATATTTCTTCCCATTTATCGTTTGCACTCTCATTGGTCGGCACAAATCCATATGAAGGGTATGAAAAACTTCCATTCGAGTTTGTGGGTTTGGGTTTGTGGGCATATTTCTTGCTTTTTCCCAATTGGCATCTTTGAACAAAGATGATCCTTTTCATACTTTAATCTGGGTAAGCCTCTTACAAGATCCTTTCTGGAAAGATTATTAGCGGTGCGAAGTTCAAGTGATTGAGACGAAGATGCCATAACCATGACTTTGTTTTTGAAGCCTTTGACAACAAGCAGATTGGAGAATACTTCATCATGTCTTCGATAGAGATGGTGTATAGATTTGAACCACGAGTTCCTCTTAACAATTCCACACCATCCAGTTATCTAACGAAACAAGTATGTTTTCTAAAAGCCACTTCAAGATCGGAATCCGCAGAATGACCAACGAGAAACAAGTTATGACCAAGACCTTCAACATAATATACCCTGAAGATTACACTTTAACCAACAACATAGTCTCCATTACCCATAATTGCACCAAAATGGTCGTTCCCGAATCTAACAGTCCCGATGAATTTACTCATGAAGTTCATGAGCCGCGAGCGATCTCCAGTCATATGCTTGGAACAGCCTGAGTCCAGGTACCCGCGAGCGATTTAAGCGATCTCTGAAATGATTGAATCTTTGGATGGACCCTCTGTTGTGGTGATGAGACCTTTGGAGACCATTGGTGAAATGCTAGCCATGAAGATTGTATGCAGGCGTAGGGTTCATCATCGACATCAAAGTCAAATGCATCACATCGGCTACTTGAAAGGCATTTTGATGATTGTGACCTATTTCTGAATTGGTACGCTTTTCATCAACATCGGCATCATAGGTTTTGGCATTTCCTCGACAGAAACAACAACTCCTCTTCATCCAAATGCTCCATTATCACGAGCTTGCACAAGTAACATCTTGTCTACGAAGTATTCTCGCATTCCGTGGACTTTTGGAGATGTGCATTTCCTAGCAATGTGTCCATCACCACCACAGTTGTAGCACTTGATTGGCTTTACTTGTCCTTGATTGGCATTCCTTCCACGATTCTGATTAGCCACATACCTCCACTAACTCCACCTCTTCCCTGTTCATATTGCCTTCCTTGAGTTGGTTGCACCATAACCTTCCCATCTCGGCAGGTAGCTTGATTGTGTGGATTGGATGCTGTTCTGAGATTATTGTTGGTGTGTAGGAGGGAATTCATATTTTGACTAACCATGAGAGACAGTTGTTTGATGAAGTTTTCCATGAGTGTGTTTGAGTCTGGAGGCTTATATGATGGATCAGGAATGAGCTTGTAATTACCATTACCCGTGGGTATGACTTGAGAAGCTTTGGTGGTAATTCCAACATTGGTGTAAAATCTTTGTTGAATCATTTGACGAACTTGTTTATCTCTATTTAGATTTGAACTGTTCAAGAATCCTTCGTTCAAACATAGCATGTCTCTCATTCTGAAGATGGAAGGCATACAGTTTCTCATAGTTGGTGCTCTTTAATCCTTTTGTTAGCTTCACAGAGGTGACAAATTTGTGCCATTCGGGATTCATGTTGTTCACAAACTTTGAGTTCAGCTGAATATTTGGCATGGTCATTTTGATATTTCTCATGTCATTCACAAGCTTATGGAATCTCACGTAATATTCATAGACACTTTCTTCTGGTTTCATCTTAAAGTGCTCAAATTCATCATACAGTTGTGATTCTCTGTCTTCCTTAGTCAATTCGAACACGAGAGAAGCATCTTGACATTATCCCAAACGACCTTAGCTTCGGTGTTGTGATTGATCGAAACTTGTAAATGTGCTTAGGTAAACCACGAGTATGATGTTAGAAGCCACGATATGCATCGTATCTCTTCTTCTCCTTATCGGTCGTTCATCATACATTTTAGGTACATCCGGTCCTAATATCAGAGCCATCGCCAATGATCTCAAGTATGCCTCTGGTTGTCTCAACTTGATACGGTCCTTAATCAATTCACTTGAGAATGTTGACTCCATTTTCCTTTCCCAAGCAGTACAACCTAATTCGTTGAGCCCATGAGTCATAGTCGGTTCTCAAGCATAGGTGGGCCGAGTATCGATCCATTGCTTGAGCGTCCTCAGAAGAAGAGATGATTGTAAGCGTTGGTAGACATGTTTCGCGATATCACGGGATTTTATAAATCTATGATTAAACCGGGAAATAGATTATTTCACGGGATTTTACTAAATCAAGAGAAAACCGTATTAGAAACAATAATCAACCAAGTCGCTATAACCCTTGAAGTCAAGTCAATAAGTCACCAAGTTGCTAAGTAACAACTCGCTAGAAGCTCAAGTCGCTGTGAACCAAGTCGCTAAACACAAGTCGCTATGAACCAAGTCGCTAAACACAAATAGCTATGAACCAAGTCGCTAAAGCAACAAATCGCTAAGCTGACAAGTCGCTAAAGAGCAACTCGCTAAGTGGACAAGTAAGCTAAGGAACAACTTCGCTAAGAGACCAAGTAAGCTAAAGAGCAACTTCGCTAGTAACAGACAAAGACAAGTCGCTAGAAATAATAAAGACAAGTCGCTACGTCAACCAAATGTCGCTAGCAAGTGGAACCTCCACTACTTTATCGTTTTTGTCGTCTTGTCTCAATAGACAAGTCGCTAGGCCTCAAGTCGCTACCACTTCAACTACAAGTCGCTGCAAACTTACAAAGCAAGTCGCTACGAAGAAAAATACACCGAGACTCAAGTCGCTAGGTAGAAAAAACTTAAACACAACCCTTTTCAATCCAAAACAAGCCCAACCACAGTGATTCAAGCTTTCCAAATCAAAACCCAAGCACTTGCAATGATTCTAAACACTAAAGTACAGTCAAAATTCAAACTTTAACACAAGAAATGATCCAAATGATGCAAAAACCACTAAACTTTTTCAAACCCAAAAACCATATAAAACCACTAGAAATCCAAGGATATGTAAGAGAGATGATCAAACCATGGCTCTTGATACCATTTGTAACATATTGGATTTCACAAACACATCAAACTATGATCAAAAGTAGGCGTATACTATAAGGTTTTAGAGAGAGAAATAGTTAGAACTTTTGGGAACTTAGTGAGAGAAAGTAAAAGTATTATTATGAGCTCCAACCCTCTACCTTGGGAGGTAGAGGGTATTTATAGTATCTTACATAAACGCCACCTACGGGTTGTGGATAAGACATACAGTGGGTAAAGACCCGTCCGTCCTCCACGGTGTTACTTAACTAAATACTTCCTAATATTAAACAACTACGACTACGAGCTTTCTAACGATTACATATACTTGAGGTGACCGACACTTTAATAACTGGATTTACTAAATCCTAACACGGGATCATTGTAGAAGTCAACGATTCAAAATATATTATAAAGTAAGTTTTTCATTGTAAATGTCGTAGCTTGTACCGACAAAAACTTTCTTCTCAAATCTTTAGGTATTTTTTGGACAGATATATGCAGACAGCAAAGACAACAAATAGACAACTTGTGTTGATTTCATATTATTAGAAAGAAAACTACTCTCATATATAAGATACGCAGAGATGGGAAATTGATTACTTGTGTGGGGTGCTCTGTGGTCCCTGTGGAGTCAAGATTTACATGACGCGTTACCAAAATGTCTTGGGTTGGGTTTCCCTCATACCACAAAAAAAGGTCAATCTGTCGCCAAAGGATATCAACTTTGTTTTTCAATGATCCTATAATCTGTTCTTAAAGTTATATATAAGCTTTCAATTTCCCTTTTCTGATTTTAACACAAATAAGCATCAACAAATAGTAGAAGGTGAACAACAATTTATGAACTGCATTTCAAGCATATCGTCAATTGAACAACTCCGTTACTGGCTAACCTTGCACCCCCAACCCCAAGTGAACAGATTTGCCTAATGTCATCAATGTATGGGTATTCATTCAACTTCAGGTGCATAAAAGAAACAAATTGTAGAGTAGAAACGATACATACAGTTCGTCCCTGCACACTTTAATCCCTTCAGATAGCCCTTTAGAAGCGGCTTCCTGAACAGAATTCAACAAAGATAAGAAACATGGAAAAAAAACCCAATTATTTTTGGACAAAAGAGTATATGGGTCAAACGGGTTAAAAGCTGCCCGGAGTGTGATTTTACTGCCTACAACCTGCATAAAGAATTATTATTTCTGTAATATCTTTTTTGTAATTATATTTAACCACAAATATCTATGAGAAAATTAGAACAAAAAGTGTTTTAGGACGACGAGGCCCACCAGAAAATATAGGGAGAAACCATCATTAAGACTATCTTTATCAACAACCTACTACAACCCAATCTCTTAATAAAATATTATTTTCTCTTTCCTCCACCTACACAACCAAAACATACAACCAATCTACATATTTTTTACCATTTATCAACAACCCAACCTACACAACCAAAAAAAAAAGAGTTAGAGCAAGGGGTGTGGGCATTGTTGAAACTCGCCGATTCTCACGTGGCATCTCGCCACTTATTTCTTTCCCTCTCCACGACACCATTTGAGCTCGCCAAATGTGATCTCGTCGTTCAAACGACATACAAAAAGACAAAACCATTTCGATTAAACCGTTGCAAATATATCCGTTTGTATTCAAACGGTAACTTTTTTTTTTTCATTTTCAAACCCAAATAATACCCCCTTTTCTCTATAAATAATACCAATTTTTTACCAAAACATTCACACTTCTCATTCACAACCAACAATATATTATTATCATCATCTTAATCCACAACCAAAAATGTCCCAAGATCCCAACGAGATGTCGTTTATGAATCTCCTCAACTCGTCTTCGTCAAACCCGTCCACCCCATCGTCTCAAAGCTCAAGCACTTCTTCGCAAGTCGGATTTCAAGCTTTTCAATATCCAAGACAATCACCACCACAATTCTATCAATCACAACCACAATTTTATCCGTCACAACCGCAATTTTATCCGTCACAACCATCACAAACGCAATTTTATCCATCACAAGCACCACCAACGCAATTCTACGCTTCACAACAACATTACTTTGAATCACAATTCAAAGTGCCTCAACAACCACCAACCGAAACACGTGAAGAACGTCGTCAAGGGAAAAAACCGGCCAAAGCGACAAAGAAAAAATAGAAGGTCGTTGTAAACTTGGACGCGGACGATGACGAGGAGGATGAAGAGGGTCGAACGACAATTCGTTGGTCAAACAAGGAAGAAAAAATTTTAGCCGAGTGTTGGGTCGAGGTATCCCAAAACGCCGCTATCGGTAATGACCGACTAAACGATGCGTTTTGGACTGGTTGGGAGGACTTCAAGGCTCGTAGTCGAGAGCCTTATCGTACAAAATATGTGCGGGAAAATGGACTCGGATAAGCGGTGATTGCCAAAAGTTTAATGGTTTTACAAGCATTTGAAGCGTAGATCCGGGAAAATGATGCGATCACATTGAGAATGCAAGACTTGCTTACAAAAATGGGGCGGGAAGCTTGATTTAATATGGTTTCGGCATGGAAGGTTTTGAGAGAATATCCCAAATGGGACGCGCCGGATGGGATCAATGAAGATAATATCACCGAATTATTCGGCCCTGATCCTAGAGCTCGTCGGCAAGCCTCGTCCGGCAAAAAAATCTAGATCGATGGAGTGGTCAGCGAGCACCGGAGGGAGTCAATCGAATGCTATTGGGAAGCTTTAGCTCAAGAGTATAAGCGTAAAGTTGACGAAAGCGAGAAGTGTACGGGCGAGGATTGAGAGAAAAGTCGGGCAAGAGTCGCAGAAATGGAGTTTCTCATACACGATATTGAAAATTTGCGGGCCAAAAGATCGATCCTCGAAGAAACAAGGCGAATTGGTAGCTAAATACTACAAATGAAGTTGTATTATTTAAGTTTCGTATGGTTTTTACTTTCCGTATGTTTTTTTTTTTTATGTTTTTAAATTTGTCATTATGTTTTTTATTTTCCAGTATTGTAGTTGTATTTTTATTTTAATTGAATGAAATGAATTTAATTGTGTTTGGAAAATATGGAAAAGAAATAAAATGAGGGTGGGTGGGGCCCAAATGAAGAGAAGTGAGTAAGTTGTGATTGGGGGGTATTTTTTAGTTAGTGTGTTGGACTGATGTGGAGGTGAAGTGGCACATGTGGGGCCCAAGTGAAGAGAATTGGGCAAGTTGCCACACCCCTTGCTCTTAGGATAACAAATTTGTAACTACCAATGAGAATATGACATGTGTCAAGGTTGGCATCACAATTGCAAATCACAAACCAACCTGGTTGTCAATCTCATATGTTGATGCAAAAGTTGGACGTTCCTTGTTTGGAGCTCCGGTTCCTACACCAATTGAGAATTGCTGCTTGAGACCTACGCACTAAAAGACAAAAGACACCGTTAGGCTTATCGTGGGATTGTTTCCCACGATTATCCTCCGGCGCGAGAGTAAGTAATCGGTTTAGGGTTTAAGGAGAGTTAGGGTTTGTAGATCGCATTACCTTAAGCGAGGGATGTGATTCCCTTTATATACGCACGGAATCCTTGTTGGTTCCGTGTTCCTCAACCTTCGGCATATCCCGCCTTAGTCGGTTGGGAATGATTATCTATCTATTTTAGAAGATATCGGATATCTATTATGTGAATAGCTTTGGGCTTGGGCCTTCGTGAGCCCAAACCTCTAATCGGTGTAGCCCGTCGTACAGGGCTAAGTTAGTATTGGACTTTAGCCGGGTTCGTGACCGGATGTAGACTATCGTCATCATGTCCCCAGTCTAGTATGCGCTGATCGCGTAGCTGCGGATGCTAGACTAATAACCATAATCAATGAAAAATATACCAAACGTAACAAAGAAGCCAAAGAAATATTATTTGGATACATTGTATCGATGTAATAATAAAAAGCGGGCACCTCGTAAATCGGGAAAGTTCTGCACCTGTCCCATCAAGCAATCTGAACCACACAGTTAAGGGTTAGTGGAGTCCATGTGTCGGTCATCGTGTGGCGGGAGAAGATTATATAACCCCTTCACTTCATTTTCGCCGTCACCACACACGGTAAAACAATCCGCCATTAGCAAACCTTCCAACACATCAAGCCTTGGTGAAATACCCCTAAGGTAACGGCGCTGCGCCTTCATTCTTGATTATAACAATACCATGGTTAAGGAATTATCTGATTTTACATCCAACATAACGGAAGAGGAACTACAACGGTTTGCCTCAGTTATTATATCCCTAGCGCGGTACATCCGGAAGTTCCGGTGCGAATGCATCAATAGCGGATTTCCCGATGGGAAGATTGGTGTATACACGCGATTTTTGAATTCGCAAATCGGTAGCATACCCATATCATTATTCTTAAGTGATGTATTGAATTATTACCGCATTCACTTGTCCTACCTTTGTATAGGTGCGTGAAATTAATAATTCGAGGTGAAGCGCACTTATTGGCCATAATCCGACCATCCATTTATTAGGGCATTTTCCACACCCGTGGTCAAGCGGGTGGGTTTCCTTCGGCATACGGATCCCTCAATGCTACCTGAGACAAGTTAGGCGGCTCGAAATTGGAGGAAACCTTTTCGGATTGACAACACTTGTTTTCCGGCCCCATTCGATTTTACGCTAAGGGACCTTGCCAAAGGATGGCGCCCCCACGGATCATATAATGCGGAGAATGCGGAAACAATAGCGCGAACCGCATCCCTATAAGCTCCTACCCAGGAGTTCTTGGTGCATATTGGCACGAGCCACAACTATTTTGGCGGCTTCGGAAAGAAGTCCCTATCTTCTTAGCGCCGATGGTCGGGTGGGTGCTCATGCTTTCGTACCAGTAGAATTACATTCACGTAAGTTATTCACTATTTACGCTTCGTTCTTGTCATGAGCGTGTGTGTTTTGTTGTTGCGAGAGATGGATCTATTCAGCGTGGTGCACGACAAAGCCAATGGATGTAAAGGTGGGAACTTCGACTCTGAAGGAGGGAGAAGAGCGTGCTAGTTCGCGGTGGCCGTACGTAGCTATGGATATAGGCGGGTGAAAGTTCATCCTTGGCGCTCCAAGCAACTCCCCTACAGAGTAGGCGAGTACCACGATCTGAGACACCTCCCGTGCAACCAGGCGCCCATAGCGGCTGAGCACGTGGAAGAAAGCAGATGAGGAAGAAGAGAGTCCCAATTGGGCGCAAAAGGAAGCGCTTGGCGGCGATGGCTTTACCACCTCCCGGAAGAAGCGCCAGTTGTTTTAGTGTGGAGTCATCTTCGGTGATGTTCGTCGCGCCCCCATCATGGACACCTCCATTCCTGCGTAAGTATCCTTGAAAGATTATGTATCAAAATATATCTAGATAGCAATGAATAAGCTGTGATTATCTCATCATGTTTGTAGATTTGAACAATCCATGAGTCACCCCCCAAGCAAGTCCAAGTCGTATTGAATCATCACGGGAAGAGCCAAAAGCGCGAGCTGAGACCGCTGGGGAAGCACCCATGGAACAACTTGTGGATGACTGGTCTTGCGATGCGGATAAAGGCAAAGTACTCGGTGAAACTAGCCAAGGTGGAAATACAAGCGCATTGTACTACTTGAGGCTCAATTGGCTAATGCTAGAGCGAGCAGAGGCTCTTGGGTCATATGCTAAAAACTAGCCGATGAGAAAATGGCGATGTGTCAAATAAATCAAGAGCGTCTCGGAGGCCTTGAGCTATAAGTCTTCTTGTCGTGGGCTATTAAATATTTGGAAAATGGCAAAGAGCCTTGACCTCCCGCTTGAAGACCGGCACTCTTGTGAAAAGTGTTCTAGAGACGAGGAGGAGAAGTTGCGTAAACTAAGCATAGAATACTGACGAGGAGTTATATCCATGAACTTCTCTCCACCATAGTTTGGCCTTGAGATGGCTCATAAGCCATGGGCTCCGCCTAGCGGCGTTAGGTGTCACGGAGTCACAAGAGGTTCGTGATTCCTTCGGGGATGTGGTGAAGTGTCTTATTGGGGCGTGGAAAGTCGAAAGCCATTGAAAAGTCAAGAGGTTTGAACGCTAAAGGTACCGTTGAGCGGTACCTACTTATGATGAGAAGGCTTATGACAATCGGTCACATTGCCATGAAGAGGATGAAGGACTTGGAACTCCCAAGATCGTTGAACTAGAGCGTGATCGGGACTATCCAATAGGCGTAATTTTGCGGTCGACTCTAGCCCGTCATCTCGGTTGGAGAAGGCATTCTTGCACGGACTATTACCTTAGACCGATGCATCCCAACCGGTTCTGTTTTCGCGCCCGGAGATATCCCGAATCCTTTTGTCTGGGCGGTGAAGTCCCCCAAACAAGTGTTGGAGGCATGCGGCGAGGCTTGCTAAAAGAAAGGTATTAAGGGCAAAGTAATGTGTGGCATTGGCGGCGCGCTCCCTGATCGGCGGGGTGCTGTGAGTGTTGCCACCGTGGCTCGTCGAGATCTTGACTTGTTCAGAGGCGAATAGGATTGGGGATGATACTAGCCGCGTGGGTAGTTCCTCCTTGAAGCGTAGTCATAGTTTGTAGTTTATCTCACGGTCTTTGTAACTATCTGTGACAAATAACTCGTAGTCCATTAATGGACCTCGTTTTGTGAAGGGTATTGTAAAGATATTTTTTCTTTTTGTGATGTACACACTTATTCGTATTTATCTTTGCGTAAAAGGAATATACGTTGTTATCTGTATATGCAAGTGTGAATAATACAAGGATTTCATAATCATGTATGAAAATCCGAAAAAAATGTCAAGTATAATCGTGTATATCAATGGTATGCGCGTCTTTGTAAATACCAATTTAAGGAATCAAGTGTCGTGGTTCCAAAGTTGTTAAACGTGCACATGTGCATTGTTAGCATCCGTCGTGGTAAGTGCGCACAAAGCTTATTCAACGTCTTGAGAACAAGGTGTTTAACAAGGATCATTGATCCAGCGTTGATGGGTTTGCAACCCTCTTACTCAACAAGTTGTTTATTAGGTTAACTTATCCTTTTGACCATCATGGGTTTATATATTGTATGCACGCCATGTAGGCAAAATGTTAAAAATTGTTAAGTATATGGAAGTAACAAATTAAAGTGTGTCACGGAGTTAGCTAGAAACATAGCGTTTTATTGATACTTGCAAGTGTTTATGAAAAAATAAAAACATGATACTAAGGAAATGGAAAAAAAATAATACATAGTTGTGCGCTTGGCCGTAGCCATTTCTATAGGTAGCACCTTTTGAGATTGTAGATGTTCCATGTATGCGTGGCAATTCCACGACCATCCAAGCCCGTAGCTTGTACGCGCTGTTCCTAGTGCTTGATAACCTCATAGGGTCCCTCCCGCCGGTCCAAGCTTACACGTATCTACGCGTGGCTTGCATCATTAGCGATAGGCGAAGTCACAGTGCGAATGAGACACCTCTTACTTTAGTGTCATAGTATCCCTTCATTCTTGACGATTTTTCTTCGCATTATAGGCTGCGCGTTCACGCCTTTCTTCCAGCAGATCTAGGTCAAGACGCCGTTCTTCATCATTATTTGCCACATTTACTTGGCGATGCGGATGGTTGGCATACCGATCTCGGTGGTATGGCTTCTCACGTCCCAGACCGGAGAGAAGGGAGTATCTCCTGCTTGGTTTTGATCGAGTCGCGATCGCCCACAAAACATGTGATAGCTCTTCCACCCATCTCCCTTTGTGCTTATCCAGGCGTGTTTTAATACCTTCGCCTAAGCTTCGATTCGCCCGTTCCACTAGGCCATTGGTTTGTGGATGTTTAGCGGACGAAAGTCTTTGTGTGATGCGTAGCTTCTCACACCAGGTCTTTGAAGGGGTTGTCACAATTGTTTTCCGTTGTGCGAGATGATTTCTCGGGAAGACCAAAGCGACATACAATGTTATCCCATACAAGGCGCTTCACCGGTTGCGGTGATTGTTACCACCGACTTTGCTTCAATCCACTTGGTGAAGTAGTCTATAGCGACTATGAGGAATTTTAATCCCCGCCCAGCGGGAAAAGGGCTGCGATGTCAATACCCACTTGTAGAATGGCCATGGTGATGTTATCGGCGTTAGCTCATCTTTGTGGTTGGCGTGGGTTTGGCCTATGCACTTGGCAATCGGTACATTTCCGTATTAAATCCAGCGCATCGGTGCATAGTAGGCCGATGTAACCGGATCTCATGGCGCGTGCTACAGCAGTCGTGGTCAGGTGCATCTGCATGATCCTTCATGGATTTCTCATGAGCACATAATTTGCACGTAATGGGCCTACAGTAGTGAGCCATGGTTGCAGGAAGGAGCGTCGGTCTGAGAATGTTGTCTCGATTTCAAATCTACTGCGCGCCGTATTCGAGCTTCCTTACGCTCACGGGGTAACATTCCTTTGTTCAAGAAGTCCACTATCGGTGTCATCCATGCAGGACCATCCTCCTCTATGATTGTGGAGACTTCCATCTCTGAGATGGACTTGCTTCTCAATGTTTCTACGGAACTTGCTTTGATAGGTGTGCAAAGCTTGTTGAGGCAATCTTGCTTTGCATCCGCTTGCGGTTTTCCCTCTAGGAACTGTTTGATGGTGAACCTGTCAAAACCTTTGATCAGTGTCTTGGTCTTGGCAAGATATTGAATCATGTTATCCTCCTTAGCCACGTATTAAGCCTAACACGTGGTTGGCTACTAGCCGGGAATCCACATTTGCTTCCAGGTTACGTACACCCATTCTAGCCGCAATCGTAGTCCAACAAGTAGAGCCGTGCACTCGCCTCGTTGTTTGTCATTTGTAAATTCAAAGCGCAGTGCATAGGTGAATTCCATTCCCTCGGATTTGTAAGGATAAGGCACGCTCTGAACCATCAATGCAAGAGTATCCATCTGTAAACAAGATCCATGGATCATGTTGGTCCGTCTTATTTGGTGCGGGTACCTCATGGTTCTGGCTTTTCAATGAGGAAATCGCGGAATCGTCCTTTAATTGCCGTCGTGGTGCGTAGGAGATGTTGTGTTCGCCCGACAATACACTCCACTTCGAGTCGGCCGATGCATCGAGGTTTAGAGATGATCGCTTGATTGGTGATCGGTGATTACTGCAATCGGTGCGCGGAAATACACAACGTAGTCGTTTAGCGCAAACACCAATGCAAGAACCAATTTTTCCATGGCGGTGTAGTTAGCCTCCGTCTTCTTTAAGCGCTTTGCTTACAAAGTAGATGGGAGTTTGCAATCCCTATCAGTAAATGTGCTACCGGTGATTGCTCCATCGATTCTTGGACAAGTACATGATCAGTTCTTCCCTCGGTGGGGTGCAACGGCGTTGGGAGTGTTGCCAGATCTTTGTTTAAGTGAGTGAAGGCTTCCTCTGCTTCCGTAGTCCACTTAAAATCACCCTTCTTTATGCACTTCTTGAGTGTTTTGAAAAGTGGTAACGATTTTTCTACGATTTGGATAGGAACACATTTAGGCCGGCCAACTTCCCGTTAAGAGATTGGACTTCCTTCAACGTGCGTGGTGAAGGAAGTTCGATGACCGCTTTGTCTTTTCGGACATGGTTTTATACCGTCGAGGTTCAATCAGTATCAAGGAACATGCCTTGATGGCGAATGTGCACTTTTGGGATTGACTTCATGTTTATCTCTCGTAGAGTTTTAAATGTCTCCTCAATGTCGCGTATTAGCTCATCTTCAGTATGGCTTTTGATGACTAGATCATCGACATAGACTTCTAGGTTCGACCCACTTTTTTCGAAAGCGGTATCCACCAACCACTGATAGGTGGCACCCGCGTTTTTCAGGCCAAAAGGCATTTTTGTGTAACGATAAACACCTTGGCACGTGTGGAAGGCCGTCTTTTCTTCATCCTCTTTAGCCATCTGATTTGATGGTACCCTTTATCGCATCTAGGAAACACTTCAATGGATACCGCACGAGACTCTATTTTCCGTCTATCTCACGGTAATGGGTAGCGATCCAGGGCAAGCTTTGTTAAGATCAGTAAAGTCAACACACATTCACCAGCTACCGTCGCTCTTTTGACCATTCGGGTTAGAAAGCCGGTCGTGGTAGTAGACTTCGCGCATAATTCCGCATCGACCAACTTGTGTACTACGCGGGATGGCTGCTGCGCTTCTGGGGCTGGCCCGCGTTTCTTCGGCGGATAGGCGAGTACCCTTGTCGGTTCGCGAGGTTGTGCTCGTGATTGATCGCGGTACCCGATCATGTGTTTTGGCTCCCATGCAAAAATGTCTAAGTTCTTTTTGAGGCGCGCACACGGCTGATTTGCCGTTGTCGATAGTGACCCTCAATGGCTATTTCTGATCGGGTATTACGGTGGATCGCTACTTTCGGATGTGGAATTCGGTCGCGGTGTTGGGGTTGATGCGGTCTCGCATGCAATCGTGTTGCATTCTCTATGTGGTATAGTGGCATTGTAAAGAGTAACAATACCACCTTCCACACGGGAACTTAAGCATCCCATGCGTTGTTGATTGCTCGCGCATAGTTGAAATTCACAGTCTCCCAATGATGCCATTGTATGGCGAGGGAGATTTAATCACCATAAATTCCATCGGCCGTTGCGTGAGTGTTCTTCGTTCCCAATCTTTGTGGTAATCTTATTTGTCCCATAGGCCATATTTTCTCACTGTAAAACCGGTCCAGCGTACCGGGGTTAATTGGTTCGTATTTGACGCATTTGCGAAACGGTGCTCATACATGATGTCGTCAGAAGCTCCACCATCAACATACATGCGGTGGATGTCGTGACCCCCCGCGCTTATCTCTATGGTAAGTGGTTCCACTCTGCGTTGTTCATGGTCGAGGGTGGGAAGCGAGATTTCCTTTCCTCGTGAAAAATCTGGCTTACCTTACCTTTGTGACCATTGCCATGATTGTATCATGTAAATTGTGTCAGCTTGTCTTTAGGCGTTTCTTTCTTATTGTCGCTCTTTTGTTTGTCCTTCCCTTCCTTGATATTCTTGACCAGATGGTCCAATCTACCCTCTTTGACCATCTTGTCGATGAGTTGGTAGCGAGTTGGACACATTCGTTAGTGGTGTGGCCCTTACAGCGTGGTAATCCACGGTATCCACTTCGCTGAACCGCCTATCCTCTGAGTGCGCATTTGTGGTGGTCTCGGGAAGTTAAGCCCTACATTGCGAGTATTTCCTTTGGCGATTTGGTAAGCGGGTATATTTGTCATTGTCGGCGTCCATTCCCACGGTTGCGATAGTTTATTACGGTTACTATTCGATCGTGGATTGTCTCCCGTTGTTCTGTGACCGTAGTTGGAGTAGCTTCTCTTGCTATCCGCTGCGGCCTCTCCTTGTAGAAGGATGGCGCTTCATAACCTCATCGAAGGATTGGGGAATCCTATCATTCAATCTTTTAATAAGTTCCGTTCTTGATCCCATTCATGAACCACGAGATTTTGAGTACCTCGGGACATGCTTTGACTTGCATGCACTCATCCTTGAAGCGCTCCATGAAAGCGCTTGTGGATTCCCCTTGTCATTTGTTTGACTCTAGCGAGTTCAATGGGATTTTTAGCGCACTCTTTTCGTTGAGTAAAGTTTAGGCGGAATGCCTTCCTCAACTCTTCGAAACCATTGATGCTTCTGCGTGGAAGCTTGTTGAACGTTCAGCGCATTTCCCACCGTGTGGAATTGAACATGTGGCACCATCACGAGGTTGTGGCGTTTTCAATGGTTCGGTGATTCGAAAATTTTAGGTGATCATCGGGTCACTGTTCCATCATAGGTTTTAACATTGTAGGCATGCGCCTCTTTTTGTTCTCAGAAAAATCAGCGATCGTCTAGTGAACGCATCTACCTTCCTCGACGCGCCATGGGAGAGACATATCCTCCTCTTCTTGGTCATGGTTTTTCTTACGGATTTCCAATGTCAGTCTCACTGTCCTCGTTGTCAGAGGAATTACTAGAAGATAGTTCCTCTCCTTGGCGTTTCGCGTTGTCCTCAAATTTGTGCTTGGGGGCTTTCACTTGGGGAATATCGCTCCCCCAATCTATCTTGTACTCTGCGGCTACCAAGTCTAGTGTGGACACTGGTGCGCTTCTCATCTTCCTCACTTTCGGTCATAGAACGTGAGTCGGATGTATCATCTCCCTCGACTCTACTTCGATTCTATTGAACAGGGGTGGCGATTACCCCTCCGCGTTTCTCCTTCCGACGGCGGTGGAGATGTCCCAAACTCGGGCCAAAGTCTAGCAGTATGCGGCTCGACTTGGTCTTTCTTTGCTTCCTCTTGCATGAGGATAGCTAAGGCTTCGTAATTTTGAGAGACAAAACTACTTGGCTCTAATTCCGGAACGACTCCCTCTAGGGCAGGGTATCCGTTTCTATCAACACGCCCTTGTTCTTGTCGTGCGTCGGTGCTTTGTGAAGTTAGCTTCTAGCAGATTGGAGTGGAGTAAAAGGAGTCTTGTAGCGGATCTCTGGCGGTGGTGGTAGTTGTTATGCGGGTTGTCCCAGAGTGGTTCCACGGGAGGAAGGCGAATCTGGCTGATCCTTGATTCTTAAACCGGTTGTCCAGAGATGCTTGGGGTTGCCTGTGCACCTTCTTTCCATAAAATCGATTCGATCGCTTTGTCATCCTAGTTCTTGGTTCTTAGTGAATGGTCCCACGGATGGCGCCACTTGTTGATGCAAAAGTTGGGCGTTCCTTGTTTGGAGCTCCGGTTCCTACACCAATTGAGAATTGCTGCTTGAGACCTGCGCACTAAAAAGACAAAAGACACCGATTAGGCTTATAGGTGGATTGTTTCTCACGATTATCCTGGCGTGAGAGTAAGTAAGTCGGTTTAGGTTTTAAGGAGAGTTAGGGTTTGTAGATCGTACCTTAAGCGAGGGATGTGATTCCTTTATATGCATCGGAATCCTTGTTGGTTCCGTGTTCCTCAACAACCGGCATATCCGCCTTAGTCGGTTGGGAATGATTATCTATCTATTTTAGAAGATATCGGATATCTATTCTGTGAATAGCTTTGGGCTTGGGCCTTCGTGAGCCCAAACCTCTAATCGGTGTAGCACCCTGCATTTAAGTTAGTATTGAACTTTAGGGGTTAAATCAGGATGTAGACTATACGTCATCATCATACTCTTTCTTTTATTCATTTCTAATATAATATATATATATTTTTTTTTTTTTCTTCTTATCCAACCGGTTGGCAATCTTAGGGATAAACATAGTCTAACCTCCATATAAAGCCAAGATGTCACAATCCAAACAAAATCTTATAAGATTCATACTGTGCGTTATAAGTTTTAGTATTCAGTTCACGTCCAAGTGATTAAACGAAGTAACGTACCATGATACAAATTGTAACAGAAACAGCATAAATCTGTGAAAAAGAAAGATAATAGAAGTCAGTTTTTTAACAATCAAATTAGCTTAAATGAAAGAAGATGAGGCTTTACAGTGCAATTTTCATCCTATGGAAGATGGCTCGACTGGTCAAAACAGCACTAATAATAACCTGAGTCCTGGTTCAGTGATACCAATATCCACCTTTTAAAGACCAGAGCGTCATTAAGTCCATCACCGTCTTTTCACAAACCTGTTTCCTAGCTTGTAACAATCCTATTATTTCACATCTGTGCTCTGAAGTATATTTTGTGATGGATGCTAACAAGAAAACCTTAAACGAGAGGTGGCTATAAACACATATGATTTTAACCATAGACTATGATCATATGTGAAATAAACGGCTAACTATATTTTGTGAATAAATATAAGAAATGTACATTAAGAACTTTTGTTACTCTTAATCGTTTTCTTATGTTTTAGGGCCCGTTTTGTTTTTCTCAACAAGATCTTATTAGAGGTTAATTGTCTGAGATGGTCAGACATTAAATTAAGAGCACTAGGTGTCAAAACGAGCCTTAGGCTCGTCGTCACCTCCAATTACATCGGCATCCCACTTTTCACATTAGCAACAACAAACCCCTTCCTCACTCATAACAAACCTCAACCTCTTCATTTGAGGCCCACCACTACCATTTTATTTTTTTTTTCAAATTTCCAAATAAACTAAATTAATTTTATTAATAATTAAAATACATTAACAACATAATAATAAGAAAAAAAATACGATACGTAAAAAAAATGATACGAAGAAAAAAATAAAACACATATTATAAAAAAAACGACACGGAGAAAAAAATAAAACACATATTAATAATAGGAAACTTCATTTTACTGGTCATCGGCATACTTATATACTCTTCAAATCCAAACATAATAGTATTGCCATTGACTTCACTTTGTCATGGGCTTAAAAATAAGTGATCATGTAAAATGTACAAGTATTGGCCTTAAAAATAAGGTTTTATTCACATTTTGCACTTTTAAAAACAAAAAATGATCTCTTTCCTCTTTCTCTGTGAGCCCCCCTGCAAGTCATCTTCTCCATGTCCAGGATAAAAGGTAAAATATTTTACATTCAAAACACGAAATATAACCATGGGATTTAGTTCAAAAAAATAAAGTGGGATTTAGTTTGAGAAAAAAAAAGGAAAAAAAAGCATCAATCGTTTTTTATCTATTGCTCGGGTCCCACTTGTCAGCAATTTTGCATCGCCGTCTGCACGATTAGGATGGTTTCGGCGAGCTATGGCGAGCTCCGCCGGTGTGGCGGCGATCCACGGCGAGAGGCCACGTCGGACGGCGATTGTGGATGGCGAGCCCACACCCAGTGCTCTAATAAGTGCTTCTTCTTTTTTTTTCCCCTCCACTAGCTCCTAAAACATCTTAAAAATCGCTGATAACCTCCTATACGGTAAGATATAAAAAGTCGTTGATAACCTCTTAATTATTTAAAATCCACTGCGAGTATTTTGCTGACATTCCTCCTTTTTTTGGTGAAAAGATGAAATATATTACTCCAAAACAAACATTTATGTACATGTACAACACTATAAATTTTTGGTGATTATTGACATTCCGAAACACCACCAAAAGACAACATAAAAAAGAAGGAACATTCAAAGTACAACAAAACCAAAACTAATAAACAATTTCCTCCATTATGCCAAACAAACCATATTGCCATTTGTTCAGTTAACTGCATACCTCACACAAAGATAACAGCCTGCTGTACACAAAGAGGCATCGTCAGCAGATTATGATCGCTTTGAGCTAGTTCACCAAACAATGGCTACATTTCCACTCCAGTTTCCAATCCAAGTCATATCTGCAGAGTACATCCCACAGACATAACAGAACTACAAACTAGAATGGCAACACCATAGTTTTGAACTCTACCATTAAATCATTTACTTTCACGCCATTATCATGTTTTGTTTTCTCATTGTGGTTTCTTTTGTAAGTGCAAAACAATGTTTTCATGTGTCTAAAGTCCACACATAAATAACATATCTTCTTCCTTCGTCTTTAATAGTTTTGGACGAAAAAAGAAATGTACGACTTACAATGTCTCTTGTTATTATAAAGCTATATTAAAAAGTTTTGTAAAAAAAAAAAGAATTAAAAAAACTAGTTCAGATATTTGCATTGTCTTTAATCTTCAAACAATCTTAATGATTCTGCATTTAGATTCTAAATGTTGCCTCTTGACATCTCTTCATATTTCAGCCTCATACACTGTTTCAAATCTTATATAAATTTCAATCTATGACAGAATACGGCTCCATTCTTTCGAAAACAAACAATGTCACAGAAAGAGACGCATCAATATGATATAAACCACGAAAACAGTACAATTTTTACCATATCAGTTTAATTAGTACTTAGCCCTTGCATCTGTAGTAGGCGCGCATTCGCAAAGGGATTACTCTTGCCAGATTTATCGAGTTTTTCTGCAATCATGTTGTCAATAAAATGAGAAACTTTGCTAGTTATGTCATGTTTCATGGGCTAGCAACGTCAAATGATGCCAAACATGCTAAGGAGCTAGAATCTAGTCAATCATATGTAACACATTGTGTGAAAACAAAATGATGACACAATTTGCATGCATAAACCTCAACTATAACCAATGTTTTGTATTGATCTTTGAGCCTTTCATTAAAAAGATAGCTTGCATTAACCTTAAACCCCGTATTAGAGATGTAACAATCCGTGGCTGACTTAAAAAAAACAGCGCGATGTGTTTGCAGTAGCTTTCTATTGTATATATCACGGCATTAAATCCCGGTTATATATATCTACGGGATTCAAACGGGGAAAAAGGATAAAGCTCGCTCTAATGTTGAATATGTTGTTATCGGTTAAACAGTGTACGATTGTTGAATTGTTTCTATGTCAATTCCCTTCATTCTAACCACCGACTCAACGTGTCCCTTCAACGTGTGCATTTCTCTCAACCTGCAATCAATAACCAAACCCGGAAAACATTAGTAATCAAGATTGAATCTTAATAAACCTTAACATCGTCAAAAACGAAAAGATTGAGTCTTACTTTGCGATCTCTGCTCTCCTTTTGGCTTCCTCCGCCATCTGGTTAAGCTCCGTCACATTATCACCAAACATTTTCGAGTCGGGAACTTCAAGCCCATGAAGCGTTCTTTGTGCATGTGCCCATTGAAGCTCACGTTGTTCCTTTCCAAAATCCTTTTGTCTCGTGAATGCAATCTAAGAAAGCAAACAAAAACTCAAAATACTGCCTTGACATGAATTTTCAAAAAGTACATGATATGAGGATGTAATGTCATACCCTTCTTTCGATAACAAGATCCCATGCTCGGCCACTGATCGCATAACGGATAAAAAACTTGATGAGATCAAGTGGGAAGTAGAAGATGATATTGTAAAGCCAGATTACACCAGCCCAGCCCCACCCGATTCCTTCTACTGCAGCGAAACTCCAGTTTGCATACACCGCGATCAGAGTAGCAATCTGTTCACAATGAAAATTACTAAAACACTAAGATGTAATAATAAAACAGTTTTAAAAAAGTTTGGACAAAAAGGGGATCACCCATATATATATAAATAAAATTTTGAACATTCCATATATATAAAATAAATAAATAAATTAAATTAAAAAAAAAAAAAAAAACATTTAAAACTGTTAACCAACCCATCCCACCCGCCAATTATGCCATATATAAATGTTACGCACCAACTGGGCTATAGCAAAGGCCACGACAAGTAGCCAACCGGGACGTTCCACAAACGACCAACTACGAGAACGTGTCACAAATATAAGAGCCTGGCTGATTGTGCTGACTTGAAGATAAATTGCTGAGGCTAGCTTTCTGAAGTCGTCATGAGCGGTTTTCTCAAGCGTTGGAACTCCAAATGTGCGCTAGAAACACATTAGATACAAATATTTAAGCGCGTACACACTGAAATGGGTATGTGGGGTATCAAATATCCTTTTACTAAAGCAATATCAAAATGAATTCGAAGTGTATAAACATACAGGGAAAAAGTCGGTTTTGTATGCAGCCCAAAAGAATATAACGGTCATCATTGCTAAGTAACTACCAAGAATGACGCCTGTTGTGAAAATCTCGGCTAATTTCCAACTATCTGGAAGTGGAGACGGCTTTACTCGATCCTTCGATATCGTCATTATAGTACCTGAGATGAAACGTAAATGTACATGATTACAAGTACACGTATTAATTTCAACTCATATAGTTCTGATTCTAACAAGTCAAATAGGTAAAATAAAGAAATAGCTAAAAGGGAAAACGATCAAATGGGTCAATGGGCTGAAAGCTGCCCAAAGTATGATTTACTGCTTAATTGGTTTATTAAAAAATTGACTATTGGTGCAAATAATATCTTCTTGAAATTATAATTAACACAAACATTTATAAGATAAATGAACAAAAGGCGTTTTTGGGCAAGCCAACACGTTTATTTTGCCACCTCTGATTACATGCAGACAAATAGTCGAACCAAGTAAAAACAAGAAAAAAAGTAGGAAGAAAAGAGCGAACCGTCGTTAAGAATGGCAATTATTAGCACCATAAATGGTGGGAAGTCGAACCTCCATATCAATGCGAGTAGCATAAAGCCAAGCTGTCACAATGCAAAGATTGAATAAGATCAATACTGTACATTGTAGGGTTTTGGAATTCAGTCCGTGTGCAAGTGTTGAACGAAGTAACATACCACGATCCGAATGGTAATAGAAACAGCATAAATCTGTGAAATCCAAGAATATAAGTACAGTCAAGTTCTTTTACAAGCAATAAGTATGAATCACAGATAAATGAGAGTTTACTGTGTAATTTTTCATCCTTTGGAAGATGGCACGACTGGTCAAGACAGCGCTAATGATAACACTGAGTCCTGGTTCAGTGAGAACAATATCTGAAGCACTGCGGGCTGCATCAGTAGCATCAGCCACGGCGATCCCGATATCCGCCTTTTTAAGGGCTGGAGCATCATTAACTCCGTCACCCGTCATTCCACAAATGTGTTTCCTAGCTTGTAAGCGTCTTACAATTTCATATTTATGCTCTGAGAAATATTTTTGTTAGGATCAATACAAACACACTGTAGTTAAAACCATTAAAAAAATATAACTGGGGTGGCGATTTCAGCCCAATTATATAGAAACATGTTATTCATGTTTGTAAGTTACTATTAACAGGTCAGAAGGGTTAAATTGGAAACATTTACTACTGGGAAAAAGGGTAACGTAAAGTAATCTCTAATGCTTATAATCTCCTAAATAAGTAAATAGTACTACGTAGTACTTAAAACATGGTTTATAGAATTAGCAAGAGACTCCTAATAATTATGTTAATACAGTTTTTATTATGGATATTCAAAGAACAACCATAATAGTATTGATGGGTCAACGCGACCCGACCCACAAGGACACCCGGTTTTGACCCATCCCCATCCTGCCGTTTTGCACCCCCAGAACAAACTAGTACTCACCAGGGAACACGCCAGCAAAACCATCAGCTTTCTCTATAAGTTCATCGATCGGTAAAGCAGCAATTGACTCATCAGCATTTTGGCCAAGCAAAGCAGATGAAGGATACATATTTGTTCCCATTCCAAGACGGCGTCCAGTTTCTTTGCCAATTGCCAACTGATCCCCTGTTTCAAGTCAAAACAAATAATTGGCCTTCGATGTCAAACACAGCGTTCTTCCATTTCAAAATTTATAAGGATTTTAATACAGATATAACACACATTTTCTGGACCATAGGATCTATTAATAAAGTTCAAATGTGATCATCAAAAAAATGCGCTAAGATCTTCAGAAAACAGTAGAGCCTCCAAGCTTATCATTAGTTTGTTTGACCTAAAAACTCGGTATGTATAGGGTCAAACATAGTACTATTCTACATGAAAAGTTTCACCCATGTAAAATTTACTAGAAGTTCAATGCAACCGTTACAAGTTTTATGAAAATTTACAAATATCATATGAATCTCCAAGTTGATCTTGTCATTTTGGCCTAAAAAGTAGAACTGACTTTTGATGTCAGACATAGTACTAATAACACATCAGAAATCAATACGGTTTTTATTACATATTAAAGTATTTAACAACGTTTTCGGGCTTGTAGAATTTATTAAAATGTTTAATATAATCATATCATAGTTTTCTTTAAAACCATAAAGAATCATATGAATCACCAAGTTGGCAAGTAGTCGATTTGAGTTCAAAATTATAAATGCATATGCTTGACGTACCTGTTATCATTTTAACATTTACTCCTAGATCCAAAGCTCTTCGTATAGTATCGGCACTATCATGCCTCGGTGGATCGAATAGAGGCATGAGTCCTACAAACTGCCATGGTCCTCCAGGGCTCTCTTTTCATCCCTCGGGTACATCCTGTTTTCATTGAAACCAAAAAATCAACCAAGAAATCCCTTAAAAAACTACTGTCAAATAGATCAAAAAATCTGTTTAATATAAATGACCTGGTATGCTACAGCAAGTGACCGTAAGCCTCTTTCTGCAAACTTGTCTATAATAGGATGAACTCGCCGTTCAATATCTGGTTTGTTGTGTGCAAGATTCAAAATCTAATACATAAAAAATAAAAGTAATTCAGTATATTTCAAATAGCAAAAAAGGGAAGGAAAAAGTCAAGTTTTCCTATTGAATATAGAATGTCACGGTACCTGTTCGGGAGCACCCTTGCTGACTCTATGCATTTTACCCTCATTGTCCAGATAAGTCAATGCTGTGCGCTTATCAGTAGGATTGAACGGCAAAAAATGTAGTTCTTGAATGTGGGCACGTGCCTAGAATGCAAACAAGAAACGTTTAAACAGTCTAACAATACAAATAATTACAAAACAAGAGAGACACATTGTTTTACTGTATAACTGGTTCTTGACAAGATTACCTCTTTTGGATCAGCAAGCATACCAACTATAGCAGCATCAATGGCATCCTGGTTTTCGGTTCTGGAGGCTCGAGCTGACATCAAAACAACGGTATCTGCATCTACTCCTTTGGCAAATACCTTCGAATTTAAGTAAACAAAAAATTAAACGCAAGGTAGTAAACAAAACTACAAGATGCTTACCCTATCATTTCAGGTAGCAAAACAGGAGCGTTGGAAAGGTTCAAAATGGTAATTTGAATAGGAGTCAATATGGGTCTGGATGGGTTTTAAGAAAACATTTTTTATCAAAAATATTAATGAATAACTAATGTGTCAATGTGATTACATCCATTAAATTTCATCATGTTCGACTCATCGTTGGCCGTTTCCTCACAACAAATATTTTATACTTAATCCATTTGATCCATCAGATAAAAATCCAGAGTTGGCCCATTTATAGGTAAATGCGGTCAAAATAGCGACCTCTACTGTTTTACCTATCAAGTTGCCATTTAGACACCTTTATCAACTAACCTCAATAAGGTTCTTATCGACAGTGAGCTTGTTTAGTGTTAGCGTTCCGGTTTTGTCACTGCAAAGAACGTCCATTCCCGCCATTTCTTCAATGGCCGTCATTCTTTTTGTAATGGCTCCCTATAGTATATGCAAACATATGTCAAAGGTTTCAAAGAAAGGTGATATATTGGAAAATATCTATGAAGGAACAAACCTGCTGAGCTAAACGATGAGATCCAATGGCCATTGTTACAGAAAGAACTGTGGGCATGGCAATAGGGATTCCTCCAATTAGGAGCACAAGTAGATTGTCTATTCCGGGTCTATATTTCCTATCTTGAATTGGGAACATTACTATAATCTCGATAATCATACCCACGGCAATCGAACAAATGCAAAAGTTCCCTATTGCAGTCAAGACCTATCCAAGATAACAAATAAAGACCGGTATATATAAACATGAATGATAATGAATGTTTCATACTTACAAATGGTACAGTAGGAGCATGTCAAATTGTTTTGTAATTGATAAAAAACTGATTAAGAAGGCGATTAAGTCTAGCATTACCAGAATCCCAAAATCTAAGAGCCAAACACATAAGCAAAATGTTAAAGCCAAGTTGTTTTTGACAAGCTTACCTTTTGAAAATGGCCAACTTGATTGGTGGTGTCAACAAGATGAGCGGCTTTCCCAAAGAAGGTATGAACTCCGGTGGCAATTACAACCGCCTCAATCTCACCTTGCTTGCAAGTAGAACCAGAGTAGACACCATCCCCGGGGCCTTTTGTCACAGGAAGTGATTCACCTGTTAAAGCAGACTGCAAAACCACAACAAAGATTAATTCATATACACCATGAAGCTTGATCCAGAAATGATTCCGATCATGTTTTATCTCTTAATGGATCTCAATAAGCTTATAAGTCGCCCAAATAGCAGATTTAACAGACAGCCTCCTAAACCATTTTTTCATGAAAACATCTTATTAATAAGATAATCTAATTTATATAATCATGCAAAACAGTAAATTGTTTTGGACAACAAGAGTGTTCCCAATCGAGCAACCCACCCAGGTTTTACCCGCGCATTTTGTCATCTCTACATACACAATTTTGCTAATCTTAGAATAATCACCTGATCAATCTTTAAAGGATCACCATCAAGCAAACGAGCATCCGCAGGAATAATATCTCCAAGTTTGACACTAATCATATCCCCAGGAACCAAAATTGCAGCATCTTCCTCATTCCATTTTCCATCTCTTAGAATCTTGATATACAGTCAATAAACACATATTCAAAAACGCTATCAACATATACACAATTCCAAAACTCAAATTCAAAAAATTTCAAGCTTAATTTTACACCTTTGCTTTCGGAGATAGTTGAGCCATAAGAGCTGCAGCTGCATTGCCTGCATTGTTTTCTTCCGCGAAACTAATCGCAGAGTTTATCAAAAGCAAAACAATGATACCAACAAAATCCTGCCAGTCAGGAGGCTTTCCCTGAAACAATTATGATTCATTTAGCTTATTTTTGGGCTTATGAACTTACTTTTCTTTAAGCTTATTTTGGGGTTTATGAGCTTATTAGACTCGGCTTATATATCATACGCCTATTTTTTTCTAGCTTATTTTCCATTTTTAAGATATAATAAGCTCATAAGTCAAAAGATAAGCAGGAAAAAATGGGCTTATGAAATGCAACCCGAATCAAATAAGCTCGTAAGCCCAAAAGTTAAGCGTAAAGATACACCCCCATTCAGTTTTAGCAAAGCAACTCAGTTATACAAAACACATTATTCGACCCAAAAACAAAAAGAGACTCAAAATCAGATCCAAAAACTGAAAAATGCTGAAAATGCAATATTCAGATAATCAAATTGCAAGAACTTACACCACCATTGGCAAGAGCAATTGCCATAATAGCAGCAGCTTCCATAACCCATGATAATGGGTTCCACATAAACCCCAAAAACTTCAAGAATTTGCTCTCCTAAAAAACACCAAATCACACCAACAATTCTATTAAAAAAAACACAATCTTAAGTTCATAAAACACAAATTTTTTTATAAAAAGTACCTTCTTTTCTTCAAGCTTATTATGCCCAAAAATAGCCAATCTTTCTTGAGCAGCAAAAGTAGTAAGACCATCTTTACTACATCTCAAATTCTCAAATACTTCTTCAATGGGTATACTTTCCTACAAAAATTAACCAATTTTATAACATAACAACACAAACTTATTAATAAAAACACAAAATTTAATCCCCAAAATTACCAAATCAACAGTTTCCTTCAAAACAGCTTCAAGAACCTCAGCTTTTTCTTCACCCATCACATCAAGATCACTAAAGATTCAAATCCCAGATCACAAAAACCAAAATTTTTATATAAAAAAATGAAACTGCCCACCTATACTAAATCTACTAACTCCTCATTATTTTTGGTGTTGTACGGAAACATAAGTGTTTGGTGCATTGATACTTGTACTTTTTGCATGTGGGTCCCAATGAAAAAATCTTTACACATAAAAAAAGGCTGCTTTAAAGTTGTCTTGGGACAAAACATGAAATGGGACATGTGAAAAGTTGACTGTTTTGTTGATTTGGAGTTGTACTTTGTGCGTTTAAGATTGTACGTCGAGATGTTGGTCTCATGTTTTCAAGATTCGTGTGGTGCGAGAATCCGGAATATTGTGCCATCGCTTTCTAAAGTTGGAGGCTTTTAACTTGGTGTTTTTCTAACTTGTAACTTAATGTACAAGTTAAGCACACCATAAATATAGAGGCTTACGAAGAAGTACACGGAGATTTACATAAAAGTTCAAACAGTTGTATTTTTATGTGGGTCTATGTGTACTTTTGATGTACTTATGTTATGTTTAACTTGTGTCTTTAGGACACAAGTTAGAAAACCTCTTTAACTTTTTATTGATATACTTAATCAGTACTGTAAGTTTTAATGGTGGTCTAATGAAAAAGATTTGTGTATTTTAGTAAGACTATTAAAATATTTAACAAGCTCGTGCGCTAAACTTTTTCAAGTTTATCATATTATTTACTTGATTTTATGAGTTTTATAAGATTATAAGTTCAAGTGAATAAGTTCGTAAATCCACAAACATTGAGCTTATAAGCTTGTTGAAATTTTAATAAAGTCATAAGTCTATGAAATAATCTTAGACAAACACCTTAAAAAATAATGTTTCATGTGGATCTTATGTGTTAGTTGGTAAAGGTGTGAAAAGAAATGATGGATGTATGCATACGCTCTTTCTTCTTCGTTTGTAATAGTTAGAACTAATGTGGCTCGGTTGTTTACTTGTGACACCCATTACGTCACATATATCTTGTGCATTTACTAGTGATGCCTATTACACCATGCAGATCTTGTGAATTGTCTAATGAAGGCATTAGATTAAATCATAACTCGGTTCAGAGCCTCTTACCTTCACTAGTAACACCCAGTTACATCTCATTCCCATTTTCCGTTATCACCCTCACATTAGTGATGTTTGTTTGTTCATGTGTGTTTATCAAATTAGGGTGCACGTAAGAAAAAAGAGGGAATGTATTGTAGATGTTTAAGCGAGTGAGAATGAGATTAAATTATTTAGGCTCGGCGTGAAATATAAAGTGGGGAATCATGTGAAATCTTACGGTGATTAGAACAATAAAAAAAGATAAAATTAAACAAAAATGAATTGAAAATACGTACGCAAATTAAATCATGAATTAAAAGAAGAAGAAAAAAAAGGCATCTTTTGGAAGGAAAAACTAAATATTGATTTATAGTCTCTAAGTCAATGGAAAAAAAATTGTAAAGAGAACATGTAGATGATTATTTAATTTGGTTAGCTAAGTTTGTGGTTTAGTTTTCAATTAGTAATAGTATTTTCGTAAACTCGATATATCATATGCACCCACTTACAATAGTATGGAAGAATATACTGAACATATACGATCAATTTGTGATGAATGAATAATTATCTTGTGTTCCATTCGTCCCACGTTAAGTGTTTATATTGTTATTTTAGGACGTCACATAATAAGTGTTCGTTTTGTATTTTAACCAATTAAAGTATAATTTGGTGGGTAGATATGATATTTGATTGGTGGAGAGAGTGTAATTAGCGGGATTTTATAAAATTGTGTGCATTATGAAAGTGGACACTCAATGTGAGACGGATGAAGTACTTGTTTTTCTCAAATTGCGATCAGCGACAAACATTTATTTGAAACTTTATACACATAAAACTCTGTAAGGTATATCATTTTACACGCTTTAAAACAACAAGTAACATATATCTTACATCAAATGAGAGTGTAGAATTTGTTAGGGTTCTTTCAATCCAGCTTCTTCCAGTATAATGACACATGAGTTAACTTATCATTTTGTAATGCTTAGATGTATCTTGCAAAAGAAATAACCCCGTTCTTTGTGTTTTTATTCCTTATAGGGGCAAAAGAAATTAATGTGGCTACAAAAGAAGCGATTAGTAATGGGTATTTGAAACGCCCATTACCTGAGTCGAATTTTTGTTTTTCTTTAAAACATAGCCTCTACGCCGTAGAGCCAACATGGCCTCTACGTCGTATAAATGTTTTGTGACAAAAACCCAAAAACCATACACTGTCTACATCGTAGAGCCATCTAAGGCTCTACGTTGTATATGCTACAAAATCCCAAACCTGAAAATCATATAAGCTCTACGCCTTAGAGGTTGTCAGACGCCGTAGAGACTGCCTGCATAAAAGACCTTCACTTACACTTTTGACCCAAAACCTATTTTAACATTAAACCACCATTTAAAACCTAAAACTCAATACTTGTAACTCATACAAAACTGTAAACAAACATTACACAATGAAGTATACGATTTCTGGCCCGTTTGACCTAAAGTGGATAATAGATAACCTTGTTCCAAACATCCCTTGACGACCTTCAGCACACATTTATAGAACTGTGAAAAACTAAAAGGGGGGTTGAATAGTTTTACCGTTTAAAATCTTAATTGTTTCGAAAACTTATTGTGAGATCAATCAATATAGATAAATGATGTGTAAGTAAAAAATGAATAATCTGCAAGCAATAGATAATATGTAAGTAAGGAAGAAACAATCAAACCACGACAAAATTGTTTATAGTGGTTCGGTCTACAAGGACTCTTTTTCCTTGTCCTACTCCACTCCCCGAGTCTCCAACTCGAGAGTTATCTTCACTAATCAACAAGATCCTTTAATCGACAGAGAAAACCTTTACACGTCGTGTGGAAAACTAGAAGGGGGGTTGAATAGTTTTACCAATTTAAAACTTCCTTTTAAATATTTAGATCGACTTATGTCAATCTATTTGGTTGTTTATGTTGGACGTTGATAGATAGATATATAAACATGTAATGAAAGATAAAGAGTAAGAAGCACATCACCATGACACAAGTATTTATAGTGGTTCGGCTACAAGGACACCTTCCTTGCCCTACTCCACTCCCCGAGTCACCTACTCGAGAGTTCGTAAACACTACACCAATCTCCTTATGGCGGAGAAGCCTTCACAACGTCGATTACACCTTTTTCCGGTACAAAGCTAAATACCGAGTTCTTTCACACCAAGGCGAACCACACCTAACACAACGTCGCTTACCCTTTATACGGTGCTAGGCTAACCACCGAGTTCTTTCACACCAAGGAGAACTAATCCTATCACAACGTCGCCTACCCTTTATTAGGTACTAGGCTAAGCACCTAGTTCCATTACTATGGAGGAACTACTACCCATCACAACACAACACCTAATCTCAAGGAGATCCACTCCTTGTTACAACACCATCAAGGATATCACCATCCTTGGAAATAAACAAATAATTATATGTATAACGATGCACCTCATCGATTATATGACCTAGGCATTCTTCCCTAATGCCACTTGATATGATTCTTAGACATCCTTCACTAATGCCTTTGACACAACACTTGGCACCCTTCACTAATGCCTTCGTCTTGACACCTTTAGCATTCTTCACTAATGCTTTTGACACGGACGATAAGCACCTTTCACTAATGCTTTCGTCTTGACACTTTCGGCATCCTTTACTAATGCCTTCAACACAACATCTACGGAGGAAGAAAGAACAATCAACAAGAGAACCTCAGTTGTCTTGATGATGACGAAGCATGGCAACTCATGGACTTGAGCTTGCTCGACTTCAAGAAGTGGTGATCTCGCCTTTAAGAGGAACCTAGAGAATCATACAAAAACAAAAGACAAACTACATAGATCTCTTGGATCTGAGGTTAGAGAGATATAATACTTGGAGAAAGTATGTGTAAAAGTGGTGAGCAAAAAGGAAGAAATGACTCACTATTTATAGAGGAAATTTTATCTTGTTCCCGGATCCATGATCCCTCCCACAAGGAATCCGGCTAGCACAAAGCTAGGGATCCGTGGGACGCTCCTCTTTGCCCATGGGTATTTTTGGTTATGGGTCATGGGTCATGGGTTATGGGTTGATCCATGGGTTTCTTTCTAGATACAATGTATCTCTAGAATACATTGAACTTGGTTAAGTGGTTTGTATAAAACCATGGGTTATGGGTCAATACCATTTGCTAGTTTTTACCCATTTAGTATATACTTGTTTTTACCCATTTTAGTATATACTTAGTTAAGTATATGTTAGCCCAATATGTAAACACTAGTTGTTGTACATATGTATCTAAATCATAAATCACTTATACTTGTTTTAGTGTTTTATGTGAAAACGTTAGTATGTTAGAAAACTATTGAATCAAACTATTTACGTATTTTATTTGTTTTGTTAAAATGATTTTACGTTTGTTATCGACAAAACATTAGAAGATCGTAAAATATAAATAAACGTTTTTACGGCTTATTTGTATTAACAATCTCCCCTTTTTTGTTGATGACAAAACATAAAATTATTTTAAGGAAAAACTAAAATTCGTAGAAAATTTAAATTAGTAGTTTTTACTTTCTTCTCCCCCTTTTTGTCGAAACAAAAAGTGTTAAAAGAAACTAACACAAATTTTTTTAAAAGAATATGTAAAAGAAAATGTAAAGAGAGCAAGTGACGGGAATGGTCCTCGTCTTAACTCCCCCTTGACGAGTCCATCCCTTTGTGAAGGCGTCAAGTACATAAAATTAAGTGGGCTAATGTGTTGCAATTATGTTTGCAATTGGTTCGTCTAAGTGACGAAAACGTGCTCCCCCTTGAAGATTGCAAAGTTGCAATGGGGTGTCATGAAGTATAATCCAAAAGCGGATTAAGTTGCAAATGATTTTGCAATATCGTTTGACACAAAGCTCCCCCTAGCTTTATGGTGTCAAAATCTTCATGTGTATTTTGAAAATCTACAAAGTAAAGGTTAGAAGACAAGAGTATAGTGCATAATTTCCTGCAAATAAAACTCAAGTTAGTAGAAATTTGTGTTTATGTACCACGGATCCCACGATTCCCTTCTTGGAGGGATCCGTCTAGGCATTTTGGAGGGATCCGGCTGTCTGTTGACAGTTTCTTCAACAATGAGAATGTGCCAATCAATGCTAATGAGGAGATGAGATATGTGTACAATGTAACAAGCACAACACACAAAATAATCATGGCATATAAATATTCATTCAATAAAACAAGAGATAATCAAACAAATCTCTAAAACTAAGAGAATGAACTAGGCCATACAAATACCACTTAATACTAACTAGTCACTAGACTTAGAACGCGACAATGTGCTTGCGTCTAGGGATGAGTGGACTTGTTGATTTGATCCAACTTTGCAAGAAGATGATTAAACATGAAATGTATCTCATTTCGTGCTTCTTGAACAAGTCCTTGAGTGATTAGTCAATTTGGACAATCATTGTCTTGGTTTGGAACCGAAGGGAAATGGATATTTTGAGGAGGCTCTATGTGTGATTGTGGGTCTTCATTTTGAGAAGTGGAATGAGGTTCTAAAAATGAGGGTGGTAATGGAACTTCTTTCATATGATCAAGGTTGTTCCTTGTCTCCCATGATGGACTAGTTGGTGTTGTTGGTGGTTCTCTATTCAATGAAAAGGTTGGTGAATGAGAGGTTCTTGGTGGTGAATGATCCAATGAGTAGATGTTTGGGTGAGGGAGAGGCTCATTCAAGGAGTGTAGTCCATGCTTAAGGAATGAGGGTTTTGACGACTTGCTAGAACTAGCCATGTTTGGTTTTGAACTAGATGAACCTTTTTCTAGTCCGAAAGGTTTGATGCTAATCCTTGCGGTTCTCTTAGCACTTATTGGAAGAGTTTGATGAGGTGGGATTCTAGTATTATTATCTCTAATGGGAGATGTTTCGGTGGATGAGATTTCATGGATCATTTGACCCTTTCTTTTGGATGATCCTATGGTTGAAGAGTTGTTGCTAAGAGCCTTAGTCATAGTGATGATGATGCTAATATAAACTTCTAGTTGCTGATTTTTGAAAGGTACGTGAGAATGGTGCCTTAATCCTAAGGTTGTTTGGTTTATAAAGGATAATTTGAATTAGGAAATTAAATTCTTGTCCACTTAGAGGATTAAGCATGCACTTAGGATATTGATCAGCTCTAGGTGGATAATAAATGAAGGCTAAAAGTGGTTAGATAACCAAAAGGTGACTTAAAATTGAATATTGAAGCTGATTTAGGCTTTCTGCAGCTACGGATCCCGCGGATCCCTCTCAGCAGGGATCCGTATGGTTAAGGACCAGGGATCCGGTTGACAGGCAGGTTCTAGGTGAAATGTGTATGCTTTTGTATTGTTTGCTATTAATGGATTTCGAGGTTTTGACTTAATTATGAAGTCTTTAGCTGTTGAATATCTCAAATCCTCAACCATAATGAGTGATGGTCCTTAATGATGGTTTTGGGTAAGAAAATTGACTTTGGTTAGTCTAACTATGTGTTTGACAATGATACCATTTAATTTGATATGGAGAAATGGTGGTAATAAGTCTTAGAGGTCAGATGATGACCTAAGAAGAATTTACTAAAATCTTTAAAAATAAAGAAAAAATGAAATACTAGTTTTGAGCCTATTTTTGAGTCAATAGATGATTAAGATCAATTTGTTAAAATTGATGGATAGACCAAACTAAGTGCTATCAGACGTGATAGATAATGTGTGAGTGTTGGAGCAGAATTATGGTGAGTTTTGACGAGTTGATAAATCAAAAACATTTTGAAATATATCATAGGTAAGCCATGGATGAGGGTGAGGCTTTCAACTATTTGAGGAAGACTTAGTTGGCTCTAGTATCTTATGTTTGACTAGTGTGAGGTGATCTAGTAGGCTATTTTGATGTAAGCAAGTCTGTATTGCTTATCATAGGTCACGGATCCCGCGGTTCCCTTCTGGGAGGGATCCAGCTAGTTCAAATCTTTGGGATCCACCTACTGCAGATCAGAAGGCTTTCAGCAAATGTGCAACTTTGCACTTTTTAGTAAATGCTTCTCCTAGTTGTTTCTATGAGGACTAAGTGCAAGAACACAACAAATATAATGTATAGCAAAGTAGGAGGAGCTAAAATTCCTAAAATGAGTGATGACGACCACTCAAGGGGTCGTAAAATCTCATTCTTCAAATTCCTAAGTTAGAATTGTTTAGTGCCAAGATATTGCGATACCTACATACTACGAGCATAGTTTAAGGTGTTACAAACCATTGTTTGAAATTGTTCATCACAAATTTGGGTCCTATGACCTTTCCTCTCTTCTCCTCCCCATCCTGCCTCTACTCTTTATCATACCATTTCTACCTCTTTTTCTTCAAGAAATTGGCAAAGCACTTGAAGATTCCCTTGGTTTGTTGCCATTCT
Source organism: Chrysanthemum makinoi (assembly GCA_910596185.1). Taxonomy (NCBI): domain Eukaryota; kingdom Viridiplantae; phylum Streptophyta; class Magnoliopsida; order Asterales; family Asteraceae; genus Chrysanthemum; species Chrysanthemum makinoi. The sequence continues at coordinate 250,643,499 of OU343222.1, read as the reverse complement.
GGTGATGCACCAGGAACGTCCGGCAATTGGTTGATATACTCCAAGGGGTCGAGTTCGGTATTTCTGAGTGGGTTGCTACTTCCTTCACCTTCTCTTTGTCTCTCCCTTTCTTCCGAGGAATCCGTGGGTGGGTGATGCCTTTTTCCATCTACCATAAACCTCGTGGTTCTTCCCTCGGTCAATGATACCATAACCTTGTTGCAAAAGCTATGGTCATAGGTTTGTGGAGAAGGATCTAATGCAAAGATGAATTTAGCAAGACGGGTTAGAAGCATTGCATACGGGAGCACCATCTTGTCCATGCTTCTTACACTTGCCATTCTCTTGATCATGTAGTAGGCAATGTTAAAGCGAGTCTTGGTCACTAGGCAATAGATCATGAAGCTTAGACATGCGTTGGGGTGATCCTTGTTTCCTACTAGGCACACCACATTCTCCCTTATCACATCTTCCCATTTTCTATACAACCCGTACATCTCCGAGAGCTCCATTTGGAAAGGATCCCTATAGATCACTTTCGACTTCCTAGTAACCCTTGATGGGGATGCTCTTGGCATAAACACGGTGTCCCTTACCGTGGTTGCTTCCGGGATTATCGTGTGATAAATTTCGTGATGATCAACCATAGAGTGTATCTCCTCCAACGACCACTCATTAGAATACATGCAAACACCATCATATGGAACCCCTATTATTCTTCCAAACTCCTCAAGTGAAAGAGTGTACTCATGTCCATTTATGGTGAATTCAATTAAGATGGACCTATCATCATTTCTAATTATACCTATTGTCTTGTAGAACTCAAGCACAAAGACCGGGAAAATTTGCCCGTTTATATCCAATAAACAATCAAACCCAATAGTTCCAAACACTTCCCTTATGTCAGTATTTGCAAGAAATGATGGATCAATAACTCTACCTTCATGAAAGAGTCTCCTTTCAAGCATCTTAAAGGCTTTCCTATCGTCCGGACTTAGTCCATCTTTCCTATGGTACATGGGTATGTAGTGAGCGGTGTCATGGTAATCTTGTTGCTTGTTGCTTGGCATGATTGTTCCTAAACAATATAACCACAATGTGGTGTTAATTGTGAATAGTAACCTAGAGGGTTTGATAACAATTTTTCTCTCATCATCTTTGTTGAATTCAAGAAATGTGCTTAATTTGTATTAACAATGTTAATTCTTTGATTTAGATTATCTTAGAAAACAATGTGGTGACAAATTATGATAAACCCATTTGAACCCAACTCTTAAAGATGAAGAAATTATAATCCTAGAAATCAAGGAATTAAATTAACAATGTAGTGAAGATTATACTTACACAAGTGATTGTTAAGCTTGAGAGGAATGATCAAATTGCTCCTTTGAACAGTAGCTGAGTTCTTGTTCGTGAGTCTTTGAGGTGAGTATAATTGTGGAACATCCACAGTGATCATTCTTTAATTTAAGCTGTCTTCTGTTGCACGGATCCCGTGGATCCCTCTCATTTGGGATCCGACTAGTGTAAACACAGGGATCCGGCATGACAGCAAAAAATCAACTCAAACATTCCTTGATAACTTTGGTTTGGGAGTTCTAAAACGCCTAGTGCTTTGATGTTAAGGCTCTAAAACTTGTGGTTTGAGGTTTTGAAGATTTAATACTATTCCTATTAGACGTGGTTCCCTTTTTAAGAATTAGACATAATTCTTGGGAAGCTTTTTCAAATATTATAATAAAATCCCATTTTATCATAATATAAGAAGTTTCACATGGATATTTATTGACATAGATGAAATGTCAATAAACCCTTTGTAATGAATAATGATTGAGGCTATCGAATAATCAAGATATCATTATTACGAGTTGGTAGTGTAGTCTAAACAAATTAGTCGAAGAATACTATTTTTGATGATGACTATAATATGGATAACTGCTTAAGTAATTACTAATAGATATAAATCATGCGACTAAGATTTTAACAATAATAAAATCAAAAGTAAATTATTAGCGATCATACCTTTACTAAATATTCTTTTTAAGAAAAGAAGTATTTAGATGAAATGTTTTGTGATTTTCTTGGAATCTCCAGATTCATGTTGTGAGAAAGACAACACTAAACATTCTTTTTGCGAAAAGAAATATTTAGATAGATTCTTCATGATCTTCTTGGTGACTCCAAATCCAAGTATGAATAATGCTTAACAAGGAAAATGTTAGAGCATTCTATCATTGTCCAACAATAAACATTATAATGATTTTTAAAACATGATAAAAAAAATCTTCTTTGTAGTTTTCAAATATACGCGGATCGTATCAAGTTTTTAAAGTACAACATACTTTAAGAAACTTGGTAACGAAGCTCTGATGCCAATTGTGGAAAACCAGAAGGGGGGGGGGGGTTGAATAGTTTTACCAACTTAAAACTTCCTTTTAAATATTTAGATCGACTTATGTCAATCTATTTGGTTATTTATGTTGGACGTTGATAGATAGATATATAAACATATAATGAAAGATAAAGAGTAAGAAGCACATCACCACGATACAAGTATTTATAGTGGTTCGGCTACAAGGACACCTTCATTGCCCTACTCCACTCCCCGAGTCACCTACCCGAGAGTTCGTAAACACTACACCAATCTCCTTATGGCGGAGAAGCCTTCACAACGTCGCTTACACCTTTTTCCGGTACAAAGCTAAATACCGAGTTCTTTCACACCAAGGCGAACCACACCTAACACAACGTCGCCTACCCTTTATACGGTGCTAGGATAACCACCGAGTTCTTTCACACCAAGGAGAACTAATCCTATCACAACGTCGCCTACCCTTTATTAGGTACTAGGCTAAGCACCGAGTTCTTTCACACCAAGGAGAACTAATCCTATCACAACGTCGCCTACCCTTTATTAGGTACTAGGCTAAGCACCTAGTTCCATTACTATGGAGGAACTACTACCTATCACAACACAACACCTAATCTCAAGGAGATCCACTCCTTGTTACAACACCATCAAGGATATCACCATCCTTGGAAATAAACAAATACTTATATGTATAACGATGCACCTCATCGATTATACAACCTAGGCATTCTTCCCTAATGCCACTTGATTTGATTCTTAGACATCCTTCACTAATGCCTTTGACACAACGCTTGACACCCTTCACTAATGCCTTCGTCTTGACACCTTTAGCATTCTTCACTAATGCTTTTGAAACGGACGATAAGCACCTTTCACTAATGCTTTCGTCTTGACACTTTCGGCATCCTTCACTAATGCCTTCAACACAACATCTATGGAGGAAGAAAGAACTATCAACAAGAGAACCTCAGTTGTCTTGATGATGATGAAGCATGGCAACTCATGGACTTGAGCTTGCTCGACTTCAAGAAGTGGTGATCTCGCCTTTAAGAGGAACCTAGAGAATCACACAAAAACAAAAGACAAACTACATAGATCTCTTGGATCTGAGGTTAGAGAGATATAATACTTGGAGAAAGTATGTGTAAAAGTGGTGAGCAAAAAGGAAGAAATGGCTCACTATTTATAGAGGAAATTTTCTACTGTTCCCCGGATCCGCGGATCCCTCCCACAAGGGATCCGTCTAGCACAAAGCTAGGGATCCGTGGGACGCTCCTCTTTGCCCATGGATATTTTTGGTTATGGGTCATGGGTCATGGGTTATGGGTTGATCCATGGGTTTCTTTCTAGATACAATGTATCTCTAGAATACATTGAACTTGGTTAAGTGGTTTGTATAAAACCATGGGTTATGGGTCAATACCATTTGCTAGTTTTTACCCATTTAGTATATATTTGTTTTTACCCATTTTAGTATATACTTAGTGAAGTATATGTTAGCCCAATATGTAAACACTGGTTGTTGTACATATGTATCTAAATCATAAATCACTTATACTTGTTTTAGTGTTTTATGTGAAAACGTTAGTATGTTAGAAAACTATTGAATCAAACTATTTACGTATTTTATAAGTTTCATTAAAATGATTTTACGTTTGTTATCGACAAAACATTAGAAGATCGTAAAATATAAATAAACGTTTTTACGGCTTATTTGTATTAACACGTCGCTTACACAATACTTCCGACACAAAGCTAGATGTCGAGTTCTTTTACAAGGGTACAACCACTCCCAACACACTATGTATTTTAAGGATTAAAATACTAACCACTCACACTCAGAGGTTTAAGATGGTTTGGTACAACAATAATGTGTAAACAAAAATGATTTACACAACAACAAAACAAACAAGACTTCAAACTATTTGTTGAAGCTTGATTATGCCTTGATCTTCTTTGCTACAAAAGATGATCACTAAAATGAAATGAAACTGAGTTAGATGTAATAGAATGAGAGAATGTATGTGTTTTATGCTAATGAGGGATGAGAAAACAACTTGGGTTGGCTTGCTATTTATAGGCCAAGTGATCAGCAGATCACGGACTGGACGGAACCAAAAAAAGTTCCGCCCTTTATAACTTTTGGTTCCGCTAGTCTGACAGTAGAGATCACAAAAAATCTTTCAATGATCATCCAAATCTCTCCAAGATTATGTAAGATATGATGAGTGAATATCTAAACAAAATATTCTATAAAATCTTCTAAATATTTCCAATGTGATGCAAGCCATGATTTAATATGTAGTTTTTCATTTTTAGAATTAACATGATATATAAGTAAATACTTATGTAATGTTTTGTTTAAGAAACTAAACATATTTGATCTAAAAATGTTGAGGCACATTATAGTTTAGAAGGTTAAAAATATGAATTGATATGTAGCTAATCAAAAGGTGATAAGTTGCAAATGCTTAAATGTTGAATACTTATTTAAGAAAAGCTTGTACTAATGCCTAATAATCTTGACAAGCTTTATACTTTGCAAAAATGAAATTTACTTTTGTCGTTAACAAAACAAGGTAAAGATCATAAAATATAAATAAAGTTTTTGGACGATATTTGTATTAACAATCTCCCTCTTTTTGTTGAGGACAAAACATAAATTTTATTTTTACCAAAGATATAAAGATGTACAAAAATGAATTAATTTGAACTTGGGAGAACTAGTTAGTTAAATAAAGTTGACAATTAAAAAATTATTTTATCTTAAAACTAGTTAGACTTTTGTTTGTCAAATTTTTTGTCTACTTTGATTTTGACTTTTACAAGTCAAAGCATGTTATTGACTTTTTGAAAGTCAATGTTCAAGTTCAATAATATTTTCTCCCTTTTTGTCGAAACAAAAAGAAGAGGCGAGGCGGAAAATGCAATGAGCCCGAGCCAATTTCTCCCCCTTGGCCAATGCTCTCCCTTAATTGGGTACCAAGAGAAAGATACATGGATTATGAAAAGCTACAAAAGAAAGGTTAGTAACATTCATCATCACAAGCATAAAAATAATAATTCCAACCAACAAGTAATCACTTATAGTAACCAACAATATTATAATAAACATCATTCATTAGTTAAAATTTTATGACTTAAAAGTCATAAAATAGAACATAATAGAGATATTGAGACATAAAAGAAATCATAAAAAAATAAATAAATAAAATAACTTGAAAGATAAAAATCCTAGAAAAATAAAATAAAAAATAACTTAGAAAATTTAAAAAAAAAAAACCTAAAAATAAAGCAAGAACCATCCTATTGAGGAGGAGGATGAGAAAGAGCGTTAATACGCTCAAGGATATAATGGAGGATGAACCTCATTTCATCTTGTAGTTCGTGGACCATGATGCGGGTCCTTTCACTAAGATGAGTGGTTCGCTCACAATGGGAGCAACCATGCCGAGGTTGGTTTGGTGGGAGAGTAGGATCATTGTTTGGTGGTGTAACATTGGTGGAAAGATTGCTGATATTTGATGGAGCAATGAGGGAACAAAGCAAAGAATTTTGCATTTGCAATGCCTCATTGAGATGAGAATCCACCATGTTTGAAAAAGCATGAAAGTTATCTAGATGAGCTTGTATCTCTACATGAGATTGTGGGTGGTCTTCCCATATTGACTCATCAATGTCATCAATATATGGAGAAAAGGATGTAGGTGGTAGAGCATGTGTCCACATAGTGGCCCATGGATATCGTTGTGGATTGTGTGGAAGATAAGTGGTCTAGGTTCATTATGCAAAGGGGCATTTGGTTCAAATGATGCTCTTGATGGTTCATGAGCTATACGCTCAATGGTCCCGAATTATGGAAGAGGTGGTGGATTTGTGGGCCTAGGAGGTAAGTCTTCCAAGTCATCCAATAATGTATTTGGAGATGTTGGTGGAGTTGAAAAGAGTTCTAGGGGTATAAGCTTTGGAGATTTCGGTGGTGATGGTGTTTTTGATGTTTGTGTTGGAGTCGGTGGAGGAGAGGTGACAATTGGTGTTTTAGTAGGTGGTGAAGTTGTGATGATAATGGTTGATTTTGGTGGTGGAGTTGGAGTACTCAAGGTAAGGAAGTTTTCATCTCTAATAGGAGATGAAATGTTGAGTGGTGATGAGTCTGAGGAGGAACTTAGGTTGACAAAGCAACAAGGTCTTACACTTATTCGTTTCTTCCCTTTGCTTTTTCAGATGCAGACATTCTTCTGTGGGATGTCTTGCTTTTCCGTGAAATTAGTAGAACTTTCCTTCAGTCCTTTCCTCGACTACGGTGGTTGAGAAAAGGTTTGGGGACCTTGCTTTCCTTTGTGCCGATATTTCCCCGAAAGGTTTTTGTAGGTTGAGAAAACCCTGTTGCCTTTCTCTGATTCTTGGTTTGTTCTTAAATTCTCTTTTGAAACTTTGTCGATGCTTGATTGCTGTTCGTTCCATTGGTCTTTGTACCTAGGGCCTTTTTCTTTCGCGACTTCCTGCGGCTATTTCCCCTTTTAGGAAGGAGGTGGTTATATTCATCACTTCGCTCATTGACTTTGGGATTCTGTCGTGTAACCGCTTAATCAGCTCTGGATCAGTGATTGCATGCATGAATCCTGAGACTTTCATAATTTCCGGAGCTCCCTTTATGTCCCTGGTTTCTTCTTTAAACCTTCTTACAAAGTCTTCCGTTAGCTCTCCATCCCTTTGCTTGATATGATGAAGTTCTACGGGATCTTTGGTACACTTCTTTTGCTGGAGGAAGTTAGTCAAGAAAACCTCCTTCAGTTTATCATAGCTGTCTATTGACTCTGGCGGGAGATCGTCAAACCAGACCCTTGCGGATCCAGTTAGTGTAGAGTTGAACATGTGGCACCAAGTTGGAATGGCCCATCGCTCTACCTTTGCATCTGCCTGGAAGATTTTAAGATGATCCTCTGGGTCTCCACTTCCATCATATGTCTTCACGTTGGTTGGCATTCGTGTTTTCGTTGGCATCTCAAAGTAGCGGATACGTGGAGTGAACGGATCAGTCTCCTTGCAGACCCAGGGTCTAGCTAGGTCGTCCTCGTTGCTATCATGTGGTTTTCGCTTTCTGACTTTGGACCTTCGACGTCCGCTTCCGTTCGACCCGTCTCCTGAGCCGTTGTCCACTTTCCAAGACCGAGCTCTTTCAGCTCTGTGCCTTCTGAATCCTGGTCTTATCTGTTGTAATTGAGAGTCTCTGTGGTTGCTCTCCTCTTTTCTTTCAGTGACATGGCGGACTGGCTGCCTGGGGTCTTTGGAGTATATGAAAATACTTTCTTCTTTGTCTCCCAGCCGGTGGAACACGCTCTTGCACAGCCTTTTCAACACCGTTTCCCGTCCGTCTTCTTTCCTTTTAGGTGACCTAGACCGGGTGCGTTTTCGGCCGCTACCACTTTGCGTGTTCCGCCACTTCATTAACTCGAGCTGTTTCCGCAAGTCTCTTCTTCCTGTTGGTATTTCCGATTCATGATGATGCGGGGCTTCACGGTAATCCGTCCGGATTTTTACCGCTTTTGCTTTTTCCTCCCGTTTCTGAACTCTCTCTGTCACAATAGGTAAGATCTGGTCGAAGTACTTATCACAGTACTTCCGGAGGACTGCGTCGGACGCATGCCCCTCAAGATCTGTTGAAACAGTGTGGTTTTCTCTTTCCACTGTACTCTGCAATGTGGACACAAAGGCGGGAGTTTGTCCGGATCAAATGCTCATGATGAGTATTTTCTGGAACGCAGTTGTGTACTGGGTCCTAAGGATGGCGCCAACTTGTTAGTACAAAATGTGTGACGGGTTATGATGGGTGTGAGTGTAGCTTGCTGGACTGGGCCAACAAGCTACTAATTGGCTAATCTTGTACTAATCCAAGTAGTTTGATTGGTTTCCTTGCACAAGAAGAGTAAAACGTTAGCCTTACCGTGGGGACGGACCCCACGATTAGACTCCGGTGTGAGAGTAAGTACACATCCTTGACAGAGAAAGTAAGAGTATGTGTATAATTATGAGAGAGAAAGTCGTTGTACCTTGTATGGGGATTAGAGCCCCTTTTATAGGCGAGACTTACCACTAGGGTTTCCTGATTACTCGCATATAGTGGTTAGTCGTCGGAGCCGGACCCTTGTCGGACAAGGTTCCGTGTTAATCGCGGACGCGGACACAGGATACCTTCAGCGGCCGATGGCTCAGCCTGCTATGTATCTTGCGTGCATCTTTAGGTTTGGACTTTAGCCAATTTCGTAATTGGGCTTACTGTTGGTCCAGAGTTCGTAGTTATTTTACCGTTATTAGGCCTGGGCCCATTATGTGTATAGTGTGTATTGGGCCTAGTAGGCCTGTTATACATACTATACGTCATATATATATATATATATATATATATATATATGTATATATATATATGTATATATATATATATATGTATGTAGAAACGTCGCGGAAAAGCAACCTACCGTAGCGGAAGCAAAATCGCCATGAAACCTTAGTCTAGCAACATTCACCGCATGCAACAAACAAGGCTGCATGCAATGAACGAACTAGACTGGGGGGACTTGATGACGTATAGTAGGCTTATTGGGCCTAGCTCGCACTATACACATTTGGGCAGCGACCCAACAAAATAGATAAGCAAAAATACTCGGTCGCCATTAAGCCCAATGATAAATTGGCTACGGATCGGACACACAAAGACGCACGCAGACCATCCAAAGGATACTTCCGCAGTAATCCAGCGGATCAGCCAATGACCGCGAAAGAGGGTCTGTGTCCGCAACCATGATTATTGCGAATCTTTTCCTGACAAGGGTCCCATTCTAACCATTAACAATTATAAGTGAAATACTAGGAAACCCTAGTATTAGACTCGCCTATAAAAATAGATTCTCTAACACATGTATGAGGTATGACTTTCTTACATATACCAACACACACATACTCTGATATTCTCTGACAAATATGATTTCTTACTCTCACGCTAGAGCATAATTGTGGGGTTCGTCCCCACGGTAAGGCCAACGTTTTATTTTCATTTGTGCAGGAAATCATCTAATTGCTTGGTTTAGTATAGATTCAATCTACAAATAGCTTGTTGGCCCGACCCAACAAGCAATTCTGATCCATATCAGTACTTTTCACATTTTTTGTACTAACAATATTACTACCCATTTTTAAACCATGATCGGATCTACTTTTGTGTTGGAGATGGCACCAACAGGCAATAGGTATCTGAAATAGTATTTTGACCCAAGCCTTTTTTGACATGTTGTCAATCCTGTCCCTCACCCGTTTTACCTGCTCGCCTCAATGAAACTTGGGCTTGGACCCATCGCTCCGTCGGGGTTGGTGCACAAGCTAATTAATCGCCAGTCAATTCACTCAACTGGAGACTTGGAATAGTTTACCGAACTATTGTGTGGGTTTTTAAATTTAAATGAGCCGACCACTTGGGCTACCTCTAAGGATAGTTGTTTCTATGACGTCCGAGATATAATATATAATTCTTACACTGTTCATAGTAAGTGATGGGGAATTGATACCTACACCATATTTTTTGATGCATGCACCACAATTTATACATTACAGTTTGTACCGTACAATACTGTAATACACAAATGGTGGTGCATGCATAAAAAATGTGGTGTGAGTATCAACCCTAAATGATGCATGAGTGAACTAAAACTTGATTCAACCTATACGACTTAGATAATTGTGAACTAAATCTTTGTGAAGCATGTAGTGACTCAAACAATAGTGTCAAGCTGTTGGAAAATTTAGTGCACTTTTGGGATTAGTTCACACCTTGTAATGGGTTAGGAGGTACGGAGTGTACACCCATAAGGTCCCTGAACACCCTGACTCTAATAGTGGTTTGTATTGATAGTGCTCAGTTTCCACTGACAGGCAGTGTTTCCACTGATAGTCAGTGTTTCCACTGATAGGCAGTGTTTCCACTGCTAGTGGAAAGTACTGCTAATGGTAAGTACTGTAAGTGCTATGAAAGTACTGATGAAAGTACTGCTAAATGGCAGTTACAACTGCATTATGACCACGTTTAATTGGTCATGTAACCACTAACGGCTATAATGGGGATAATTATGAGGCGATTAATGGGCCGATTAATTCTCATAATTCCATTTGACTAGCTCAGAGTAACCTCCTATAAATAGGAGATCTGATTATGCATGAAAGACACACAGAAAACGATTAACACTGATAAGCAAAAGGGTTATTGATTTGTGCCTAATTCAGTAACATACATTTGGTCTTATCTCAAGTAGATATTCGTGTAACCCAGGCATTAGGGTCGAATAGTTTACTTTGGAAAGTGATCACACGATTCCAAGTGATATCCGGTAACCACCTAGTGGTATTTGTTTCTGCTGACCTTGATTATCTTATCCTGTTCTGGGAGTTACACACCAACAATCAAAGTAAACTATTTTGTGATAATCAATGGCAACTGCTGCAATGAAACACATGGCTTCAAACTTTGCCAAGCTTGATAAGTTTGAAGGGGTGGACTTTAGGAGGTGGCAGAAGAAGATGCATTTCTTCTTTGTCAAGCATGAGTGTGGTGTATGTGCTTACTACACCTATTCCTGATGATGGGGATGATGCTACTGTTGACCAGATCAGGAGGAGGAGCAAATGGGAGAATGATGACTACATTTGCAGAGGTTTAATTCTCAATGGTTTTTCTGATTCTTTGTTTGATATTTATCAGAACTTTGAATCTTCCAAAGAACTGTGGGATTCCTTGGATGCCAAATATATGGCTGAGGATGCATCAAGTAAGAAGTTTCTTGTTAGTAATTTCACAAATTACAAAATGACTGATTCAAGACCAGTTATGGAACAATACAATGAACTTCTTTGAATACTTGGAAGGTTTACACAACACAAAATGCACATGGATGAGGCTATTTCAGTCTCTTATGTTATTTACAAACTCCCTCCTTCTTGGAAAGATTTCAAGCATACTTTGAAACATAAGAAGGAGGAATTAACTCTGGTTGAGTTGGGCAGTCATCTGCGCATTGAGGAATCTCTCAAAGTGCAGGATAATGACAAGCCAAAGAGTAGCAATGTTCTTTGGTGCATCTGTTGTCAATATGGTGGCAAAACTGGTCACATTAAAAGGGACTGCAAGGGTGTTAAAGTTGGTGGTAAAGCCAATGGATCAGGCACTAATGGTTCAGGGAATGGTGGTTCTACCAACTCACTGAAAGGTCAGAATATGTTTAATAAGTCTTTTCAGATTTATTATGTTACATATGTATCTGAATCTTATTATGTGCAGGATGATGATGTTGCGTGGTGGGTTGACTCTGGTGCAATAGTTCATGTGTGCAAAGATAGAAGCTGGTTCAAGACTTATGAGTCACTGAATGATGGTTCTATTCTTCACATGGGAAATGAGTCAACAGCCTTGGTGCATGGTCGTGGTTGTGTAGATCTTAAGTTTAGTTCTGGAAAGATTGTAACTTTGTTTAATGTTATTCATGTTCCTGATATAAGGAAAAACTTGGTTTCAAGTAGTGTTTTGAATAATCATGGATATAAAAAAGTTATTGAATATGATAAATTTTTCTTGTCTAAATGTGGTGTTTTTATTGGTTTTGGTTATTTATGTAATCAAATGTTCAGGCTTAATATTGCCACTGATAATGTAAATTCAGCCTTTGTGACCACCACTGACCAGACTTACTCTACCCTTTGGCATGCTAGACTTGGCCATGTACACTATAAGAGAATGCAAGATATGTCTAAGGATGGGTTAATCCCAGCATTTTACATGGACACTGAAAAGTGTAAAATTTGCATGTTGACCAAGATAACCAAGAAACCTTTTCAGGGTGTTAATCGTGAGACTAAGCTCTTGGAGCTAATACACAGTGACCTGTGTGATTTGCATGCCACTCCATATTTGGGGAATAAGAAGTACTTTGTGACATTTATTGATGATGCTTCTAGGTTTTGTTATGTCTATCTTTTACATACTAAGGATGAAGCATTATATAAATTCAAAGTGTTTAAAACTGAAGTTGAATTACAACTTGGGTCTTTGATCAAAAGATTAAGGACTGATAGGGGAGGTGAGTACATGGATACTCTGTATTTTCAGTCTGTTGGTATAATCCATGAAACGACTACCCCATATACTCCTCAGCAAAATGGTATTTCTGAAAGGAAAAACAGGGTGCTGAAGGAGATGGTTAATTCCATGTTGTCCTATTCAGGACTGAGTCAAGGGTTCTGGGGTGAAGCTATGTTAACAACTTGCTATTTATTAAATAGGGTTCCCAACAAAAGGAACAAGGTTACCCCTTATGAACTCTGGACTAAAAGGAAACCCAACCTGAACTATCTCAAGGTTTGGGGTTGTAGGGCTGTTGTAAGACTCCCTGATCCAAAGTTGAAAACTTTGGGTGAAAGAGGCATTAACTGCATCTTTGTTGGATATGCTGAGCATTCCAAGGCTTTTAGGTTCTATGTTATTGAACCTAATGAATACATTTCAGTTAACTCAATAATTGAATCAAGGGATGCAAACTTTGATGAGAATAGATTCTCATCAGTCCCTAGACCAAGTAAGAGGATTCCTAATGGAACTCATGACCTGGTGTATCGAGGTCCCGATGATGAACCATCAGTGGTCCCTGATGAGGTTGTGGTTCAACAAACTGAACCTGTGCTTAGAAAGAGCAAAAGGGTCAGGACTCCAAAGTCATTTGGACCTGAGTTTCAACTGTACTTAGTTGAAGGAACAAGGGATGAGGTCTCAGACCAATACTCCTATTGCTTCATTGTTGAGGATGATCCCAAGACATTTGAAGAAGCAATGAAGTCCCAGGACATTGCTTTCTGGAAAGAAGCAATCAATGATGAGATGGATTCCATCATGGGCAACAACACTTGGGTGTTGGTTGATCTACCACCTGGTTGCAAACCTCTGGGTTGCAAATGGATTTTCAAAAGGAAAATGAAGGCAGATGGAACTATTGAAAAGTTCAAGGCTAGACTAGTCATTCAGGGCTTTAAACAAAAGTCAAGGATAAACTATTTTGATACTTATGCCCTAGTGGCTCGTATCAGTACCCATAGACTGCTGATTGCTTTGGCATCTATTCACAATCTAATTATTCATCAGATGGATGTGAAGACAACTTTCTTGAATGATGAATTGGATGAGGAGGTTTATATGAACCAACCTCAGGGCTTCATCATGCCTGGCAATGAAAACAAGGTGTGTAAACTGATTAAGTCTCTTTATGGACCAAAGCAGGCACCTAAGCAATGGCATCAAAATTTTGATGAAGTGGTTTTGTCTAGTGGTTATGTTCTTAACCAAGCTGACAAATGTGTATATAGCAAATTTGATGAATCTGGTAAAGGAGTCATCATTTGTCTATATTTTGATGACATGTTGATCTTTGGCATTGACCAAAATCAGGTTGACTTGACAAAGGAATTTTTGTCATCAAGGTCCTCCATGAAGGACATGGGGGAGGCTGATGTTATCCTTGGTATAAGGATTAAACATGAAAGTAATAGAATATCTATCTCTCAGTCTCATTATATTGAGAAGGTGTTGGGGAAATTCAATTACTTTGATTGTACTCCTGTGAGTACACCTATGGATACTTGTGAGAAGCTGATGCCTAATAATGGCAAAGCTGTATCTCAACTTGAGTATTCTAGGGTAATTGGCGGCCTAATGTATGCCATGACTTGTACAAGGCCTGATATTGGTTTTGTAGTAGGAAAATTGAGAAGGTATACTAGTAATCCTAGTGCTCATCACTGGCAAGCAGTTCAAAGGGTACTGAAGTATTTGAAGAGAACTATGGATTATAGTCTCTCATATACGGGTTACCCATCAGTGTTGGAAGGATACACCGATGCAAGTTGGATCAGTAACACTGAAGACAATTCGTCTACCAGTGGCTGGGTATTCCTACTTGGTGGAGGTGCAATTTCTTGGGCATCCAAGAAGCAAACTTGCATCACCAGTTCAACAATGGAATCTGAATTTGTGGGTTTGGGAGCTGCTGGTAAAGAAGCTGAATGGGTGAAAAACTTGCTTCTTGAGATTCCATTGTGGCCTAAACCTATAGCACCTATTTCTATCCGTTGTGATAGTGCAGCTACATTGGTTAAGGCTTATAGTCAAATATATAATGGCAAGTCTAGACACTTAGGTGTCAGACATAGCATGATTCGTGAGCTTATCATGAATGGGGTGGTATCTATAGAGTTTGTTAGATCTCAACAAAATTTAGCAGATCACTTGACGAAGGGTTTGGCTAGAGACTTGGTTATAAAGTCTGCTAAAGGGATGGGTTTAAGTCCAACTTAGTCACTGAATGCTAGGACACCCAACTCCCTCCTAAGGAAACTTGGGAGTTGAGTTCAATGTGGAAAGCTGAACATTCATTGGACTGGAGCACATGTTTTATTTACATCCCAAGGTTGTGCTCAGAACTTGCTGAAAGGAGGATGAAGTCTTCACTTCTTAATGGTTAATTTTCTTTGAAAAAGTGCTTGGCAGGAGCATGAATAAAGAGGAACCACCTATGTAAATGTTGAAGTTTTGCCGCTTCAGGGAGCTTTAGACTTTTAGCTTTTACAAAATTTATGAATTTGGATATGGATACATGGCTTGTATAGTGTCGGAGTGATAAGTGTTTGAAATCTTGTGTGTATTTTATCTTCAGGTATTCAAATGGGTTGAAGGGTTCAATTCTTAGAACACCCTGATTTTCGAATATTTGAACGTGTAATGTACTAAGATGGAAATTCAATCCTCAGGATATTTTCGTTTATGCACATGTTTTGTTTAATGTTTGTTTTCATGCAAAGGAAGTGAACTAAATTTGGGGAGGATTGTTGGAAAATTTAGTGCACTTGTGGGATTAGTTCACGCCTTGTAATGGGTTAGGAGGTACGGAGTGTACACCCATAAGGTCCCTGCACACCCTGACTCTAATAGTGGTTTGTATTTATAGTGCTCAGTTTCCTCTGACAGGCAGTGTTTCCACTGACAGGAAGTGTTTCCACTGACAGGCAGTGTTTCCACTGATAGGCAGTGTTTCCACTGCTAGTGGAAAGTACTGCTAATGGTAAGTACTGCAAGTGCTATGAAAGTACTGATGAAAGTACTGCTAAATGGCAGTTACAACTGCATTATGACTACGTTTAATTGGTCATGTAACCACTAACGGCTATAATGGGGATAATTATGAGGCGATTAATGGGCCGATTAATTCTCATAATTCCATTTGACTAGCTCAGAGTAATCTCCTATAAATAGGAGATCTAATTATGCATGAAAGACACACAGAAAACGATTAACACTTATAAGCAAAAGGGTTATTGATTTGTGCCTAATTCAATAACATACATTTGGTCTTATCCCAAGTAGATATTCGTGTAACCCAGGCATTAGGGTCGAATAGTTTACTTTGGAAAGTGATCACATGTTAGGAATTGGAAATTCCATAGTGAAGAGTCGGTCACCCCAAATATAATCTAGCATAAGTTAGCTCGTAGACATATCGTTATTTACGTGTTTATTAGTGTAGTTTAGTTTAGTGTAACCCGTGGACCTTTAGTATGGATCCATTTTACCCTTCCATTCTTGGAAGGGGTGGTGCTTTCTCATTAATCTGTTTATCTCTAGAAACACCCAATCCTCTCTTCCTCTCTCTAAAACCATGGATTTCTTGTATCATCACCATCCAAGACCACCCGAATCATCATAACACAATATATGTAAGATCCTACATCACACGATTCCAAGTGATATCCGGTAACCACCTAGTGGTATTTGTTTCTGCTGACCTTGATTATCTTACCCTGTTCTGGGAGTTACACACCAACACAAGCTACAAATCTCTAGTGACTCACAAGTTTGAGTTAATCAAAAACAATATTTTACGATAGTTTTTCCAACCTTTTTGCTACTTAGTATACTCACGATCTTTCCGATCCTATGGTCATAGTAAGTGATGCATGAGTGAACTAAATATGTTTGATCCTATGGCGATACGACACGATTTTAGCCCCTGAGATCGTACGATTTTACAAGTTTACTCGCGATCTTGACAGCCATGTACTAGACCAACTGATTATTGATCTTTGCCGTGATTTTTTATTTTTTAATTTTTATTTTTTATTTTTTTTAATCTATTTTTTCCTTTTAGGCATCTTTTGTTTCATTGTCAAATTTTTGTACATTCTTATGTCATTTCAATAAAAGATTAGCACTCTTGAGGCACATAACCATTCATTAGGAATTTGTACACGGCATTTATAAACACGAAATACTCATAACATGATTTATTCATTAAATATGTAAACTCAGAAAACCTGTTTTCACTCATTAATTTAATTTCATCAGTAATGCGACTATGTAAACTCAGAAAACCTGTTTTCACTCATTAATTTGATTTCATCAGTAATGCGACAAGTCAAGGACTAGTCGCTCCAAGTCTTTCCAAGAGCTTCCGCCTTCTTCTACTGCGACCTTAGCAGCTATAGAAAACTCAGCTGCTCGGCTCCTTTCAGCTAGTGTCTCCTCACTCACTGATTTCCTAAACAACTGAGCCAAGTCACTCGAGTCTGGAACAGTCTTGCCTCCTTCACATGCTTTGATGCCTATTTTCAGCTCATGCAACAACCTCGCATTCGAGAAGTTATCAGCGCTCATCGACCATGTGAGCATCAAAACATCAGCCATTAACGCTTCCATGATTGAGTTCCAACCACAATGAGTCAACAAAGCCACCACTGATCCATGATTCAGTATCGCCACCTGAGGAACCCAGCCTCGAATAACTAGACCTTTTCCAGTCACCCGATCTTCGAATCCAGTCGGGATCTCCCCGTACTCTCCTGCCGCATGTCCTCCAGTTGGTTCCTTCACAGTCCATACGAACTTTACCCACTTGTTTCTAATCCTAAAGCTAACTCCTCCATCTGTTTGTTGGTTAACACAAACTGACTCCCGAAACTGACAAACAATACACTCTTAGCTGCACATAAGTCCAGCCAAGATAATACGTCACTCGAAATAGAACCACCTCTTTGGATAATATTATTTCCCACGGGAAGCATAGGTCCAACCGCAAATACATGATCGTGGCCATATTCCGTCTTTATATGATCAAAATAAACCCTATCCAGCACGGTAAACAAGTTGATAACCACTCCCCAACTCACCAAATTGGCAGACATCCCATCTCTAGCAAATTCCATTGTTGGGTTTCCTTCTACGAAGCTCCGGCAGATCAGAGAAAGCTGCCACCAAGGAAACGTTGGAGAATTCGGGATGTCTGGAAACAAAATAGGAGTATTGTCATTTGCTGGATCGGGGAGCACAGAGAACATGGAAATAATTAGGACAAACCCAAAGAACCGGTGGGAGAGAATACATAACGCCGTATGCCAAGCTTGCTTGCTAGATGCTGTGTCCAGCCAAGAAACATGTCTGAGATGATGGCTACAGGTGGAGAAGGGTGGTTTCGGAACCAATTCTCAATGGGGTTGTAGAGTTCACTAAGGGCTACTACCATCTCACCCACTCTCACATGAGAAGATTCGGACCTATTCTCAACCCCTGGAGGAATCAAAGGGTTAAACGGGAAGGGGAGTATGAGGGTCTTTACCGTGGTTGGATGGATGGAGAGTAAATGGGTCAAAATGGGGAGGTTTTTGGGAGTCACGACTATAGTGATAGATAAGCCTCTAATGGCTAGTTGGTGCACGAGATCAAGGAGAGCTAGCATATGCCCTTGAGCAAGGAATGGGAAAACAAGGATGTGGTCGCAGGTGCCAGAAACTACCTTAGTCCGAGATGGTTGGGCTGATACTTGAATCATGTCTTCCTTGTTTATTTAAGAAACTTATGTCAAATGTACAAGCTATATATCAGATCAAACATTTTATATGACCTGTTTATCTGACCATACTAAGGAATTAAGAAAACTGCATGTTGCCATCAATCCTTACATGGGTAGGGCCATGGCATCTGACATTTACGCCAAACAACAAATTCAATATAGTAGATTTTGGATGCGTGAATGTTGAGGCGAGGATGCCTTTCACTTTATTAAAAAAAAGATAAAAAAAATCATTCATTTATTTTATCTAACATATAATTAAAGTATCATATCGTAGAATAAAACACACATTTTTTATAATTCCATTTATTTTATCTAAGATATAATTAAAGTAAGAGTGGTGGACTGTTGTTGAAGCAAATTCCTGTCGTCCGGTTTGACCTAGGAGTTGAGCTTCTATCAATCGATCCGGAAGAAAGAAGTAGTTCCTTCCTGCACAATGCACGACACGCGTTAGCCTCGCCCTGGGTGATATCCCAGGACCAAGCTCCGGCGTGAAAGTAAGTAGGGGTAATAAATGTGGTAATAAATGTGGAATGAATGTAGGTGAGAAAATTCAATACAAAACATTAAATGTGTTGGGGTATTTATACTACCCCAACTTTGTACCTGTGCCACTGTTCCGCTACTATTCACGCAGACCTATGTTACCTGCCTGTAGGTCTATAACCACCCTACCTTGTAGGCCACGTGGTAAGAATCCCGCAAAATCTGCCGACATGATCGGTCACTGTTAACTACCGTCTGGACGTCAGAGCATGCCGTCCGGCCAAGGATTCTGCAGGACGCTGGGACGTCCGGACACATACGCCAACATGTCCCCCCCAGTATTGTATCACCGGGTGAAAACCGGTGGTGCAATACTTACGATCATTTTGTATTATTAGAAAAGTGTTCCTCTCCGGCCGTCCGTGGGTCTTAGCTGATCCTGTGGGTATTGGGCTGTTCTGATGGGCCTGGTTATTTGTTGGGCTTTTACCCGCGCCTTTCCTTCTTCCCAGATTAACGTGGACGACCCAGATTGAACCACGTCACTTTCTTACTGACTGATGGGACGTTTAGACAGTCTGCTAGGGTTTTCACCGCCTATATATATTCACTTTTTACCACACTTCTTTTTTCACACATTTCACCCGCACTCAAATTGCTTTCACTTGCCGGACGTCTTCTCCATTTTCGTAAGGTTTGTCTCGTTCTCCCTTGTAATTATTTGTTCATTTCCCTTCGGCATCCTTTTAGTAATGGCCGAACACGGAACCGAGGAACAGAGCACTCCCGTCATGGTAGAGACCGTCCAAGCTTCTGTGGTACCCAAATTCGTTATGCATATTTACACCTCTAAGTTAACACAATCCGAGCTAGATAATATAATTTTTGATTATGGCATTCCCAATGACCTTCGTCCCCATCTTCCTCCGGATGACATGACTATGGATCAACTTCCGGCGGACAAGATTGGGATATATCCTCAACAGTTGGATACCAGAGGAGTCAGGATCCCATTCTCTTCATTTTTATTGAACGTGATCAAACACTTTAGGGTTCACATTTCCCAATTAGTTCCCCTAGGCCTGAACCGGGTTACTCTTTTTGAGATCAGGTGTTATGGTTTAAATATTCAACCTAGGGTATCCTCGTTTCGGGCGTTTTATTGGTTGTGCAAGCAGGGGCATTGGTTTTCTTTTGAGAGTAGGACAGGTAAGAAGGCCTATAAGTGCTTCAAGGAGGTGCTCACCGGTCTTAAACACTAGAAAGAGAAATTTTTTCTAATTGAACAGAGGGCAATCCCTTATGCCATGGCATGGAGGCATAAGGACTCAAAAATTACTGACCCTTTTCCCACCAGATTTTCGGAGGATGATGGCGAGAAGCTTAGCAGGGTTCCCATCTTACTGAGGAAGCCGACTATTAGCTTGTTGTGGATGTGCCACCTTTCCTCGGTTTTCAGAAATCCGGGGTTCGAGCCTCTTTTAAAGGATGTCAAGGGTCATGGTAATTATCTGTCCGGTTCTTATGGAATTTGTTGTAATTATTGCTTTATGTTTTCCTCAGAAAATTTCTTCTTTTGCAGTTGTCGATATGTCTGAGTATCTTGAGCTCCCAGAGTGGGATGACACTGTGGTGAGCAAAGGTCCTGCCGTTGACCCAAACCGAGAGAAGCCCAAGAGGACTACTGGCACTTTGCTGGTAGGGGCAGCAATTCCTGCCAAGGATGCCATAACCAGGAGAGCCGAAGAGGCAGACCCGGAGGTTGTGGCTGCCAGAGAAAAGAAGGAAAAGGAGGTCGCTACTCGCCAAGCAGTGAAAAGGAAAGGTAAGGGAATGTCTAAGTTCCAGAATAAGAAAAAGAAGAAGAAGACGGGTTTTGTTAAGAACTTTTCCTCCGGCTCACCCGTGCTGGATGCGGAGCCGCTGAATCAAGCCATACCGGGGAATGATCAAGAGGCAAATTTGAACATTAATGCCGAGCAGGAGACTCCCAACGTTGCTGCCAGAGGGGGCGAATAGAATGTAGCCAGCGAGGGGATGGGGGATAATGCGGCCGGAGGTGGGGGGCATTTGCAACAGATGCCCATCGCCCCCCTTATTGAAGGTGGCCATTCCCAGCCGGCGAACTCGCTCCCACACAACTCTGAAGGTATGCACGATTCATCATGTAACTTGCTTTTTGTAACTTCCTTTTACTCACTTTTTTATTTGGTTATGTCTTTCAGGTCATTCGGTCCATCACTCTCGCGGTTCCCAGCGCATTGAAAGGGTTAATCTTGATTCGGGTATGTTTTAGTCTTCGGTCCATTACTCCGTTTGTTTATTAATTTTCTCTTATCATTCTCTTTTCCTGGGGTGCAGATGAAGCTACAAATGTTTTTATCCCCAACTGGGCCCTCCGCGATGACGTCCGGATATATTCTTACCGTTCCTGCCTGGAGCTGATTGACAATGTCGCTACCCCTGCCAAGAGAGAAGCTCTTGAGCAAATGAACAATATCCAGCTTATCCGTCAGGCGTATGAGGAGTTTGGTTTAAGTGTGGTGACTCAGGGTGAGCTTCTGAGGAGATTTAAAGATATTTCGACAGGGTGTTGGCAGTTGAGTCAGGATCATAAGGGCTGCCAAGGGCTTGCCGACAGGCTAACTGCTGTTGAGGGCGAAAATGAAAGATTGTCGGAGGAGCTGAAGAAGCTGGATGCCGATCACAAGGCTAGTGTGAATAGGGAGAAGGGCTTGGAGGATGAGGTAGACAGGCTGACTCGGGATAGGAATGAATGGATGGAGACTTCTTCCGCGCAGGCTGAAAAGATTAGGAAGCTGGAGAGTGAGCTGACTGCTAAAAATCAATCTTTGGAGTCTCTACAGGCGGAGAAGGGCAAGTTGGTCGCCGAGGTTGCTCAAGGTGAGGTCGTAAAGCCGAACGCTGTTCGGTGCCTCTTGCCTTCGGCTGTTCACCGGTTGTTTGGCAGCGTGGAGTACAAGAAGAGCATGGCCAAGGTGTACAACTTGACCTATCAGGCGGGATTTGTGATGGGAGCCGGTGTGAATAGAACAGAGGCGGAGATGGAGGCCACCCTCCAGGGCATCAGGAATGTTAACAGGAACGCTCCAAGTTTATAGAGGGTTGAGTATGATAAGCTTTTCGAAGCTGAATACCCTTTCATTCAAAAGCTTGCCGACTCTTACCGTTTGCCCCTAGGGGATCTGCTGAATATGGAATCGGCTGTTCCTGCTAGCAAAGACCCTACCGGGCCATCCAACCGTCCCCCTGCCGCCGGTACCCCGGCCGTTGATGCTCCTGTTGTTGGCACCGCGGAATACAATGCTTAAGTTTTAGTCGTTCTTATGACTTGTATTTTGTGAACAATTATTCCGACAATGCGGTTGTAATAATTAACAATATTTTCTTTGTGGTTTGTTATTTTCAGCATGTTGACTTGTGAATAAATGCTCTTTTTACCTGTGGACAAACGTTTCTTTTGCTTTACTGTTCCTCGTTATTTTTTTATTTTTCGTATTGATATCCTCCTTAGGTTATTCTAAGGGCATCCGGCTATACAGGTCGTGCATCCGGATTACGGGCATCCTTATAAAGTTAAAGGGCATCCATTACTTGGGCATCCGGCTCAGGCGCTCGGGCATCTGCGTGGTTATTCCACCAGGCGTCCAAAGTGTTTTCTTTTTCTTTTCACTTGGGCATCCGTATTTCTGGCATCCGACAGGTGCTTTCGGGCATATTTTCATTAATTATACTCAACGGGGGCCAGCCATCGGAATTGCTATGTATCACACGAGTTATCATGGAAAATTGTTTCCCTATTGTAGGAAAACTTTCATCATTGAACTAACGTACATAATTGATTCAAGTTACATAGTGATAGCAGGATTCTTATCACAATAACAATTATAAGAAACAATTTCTGAGGTTTATAGCGTGCCAGGTCCGAGGGACCTCCTTCTCCTCCATCGTTTGTAACTTATAAGAGCCATTCTGATTCGCTCCTACCACTCGGTAGGGCCCTTCCCAATTGGGCCCTAACTTCCCCTGGTCTTCCACCCGGCTAGCTTCGTTCTTTCGGTAGACAAAGTCTCCCACCTTAAAGTTCATCGGCCTGACCCTCCGGTTGTAATATTGCTCGACCTGTGTCTTGTACTTAGCTTCTCGAATGGCAGCATTTTCCCTTCTTTCTTGCAAAAGGTCCAGGTTCAAACGTTGTTCTTCCTCGTTCTGGTCCTCTTGGAACATCATTGTCCGATGTGTAGGCATTCCTATTTCTGCTGGGATCACAGCCTCGCTTCCGTACGTCAGGCTGAACGGGGTTTCTCCGTTGCTTGTTTTGAGAGTTGTCCGATGAGCCCATAAAACATTAGGTAGCTCATCTACCCATCCACTTCTCTCTCGCCCCAGCCACGTTTTTATCCCCTCCATCAAACTCTTGTTAGCTCGTTCTACCAACCCGTTGGCTTGCGGGTGTGCCACAACTGTATTCATCTGCTTAATTTTCAACCCCTCGCACCATTTTTTGAACGGATCATTGACGAAATTGGTTCCGTTATCGGTGACTATGACTCCCGGTAGGCCGTACCTACATACAATGTTCTCATACACAAATTTTATGACATCTTTCCCCGTCGTTTTTACCAACGGCTTTGCTTCTATCCACTTTGTAAAATAGTCAATTGCCACTATGACATATTTGATTCGTCCTGGTGCTTCCGGAAAGGGACCCAACACATCCATTCCCCACTGGTAGAAAGGCCACGGGGCCATGATGGAGGTCAATAGTGTTTTGGGGAGTTTGGGTACTGGGGCGTGTATCTGACAAGAGTCGCACTTTCTAATTTCCTCTCTTGCGTCTCGATGCATAGTGGGCCAATAATATCCTTGTCTCATAAGCTTTGCCACTACGGCTCTCGGTCCGGAGTGCATTCCACAGCACCCCTCGTGCACTTCGCGAATTATATAATTTGCCTGTAATGGTCCTACACATCTCAACATCGGTACCAGATACCCCTTTTTAAAGAGGACTCCTTCTTCCATTACGTACTGCGGAATTTTCATTTGGAGACTCCTGGCCTCGTTGGGATCCTCCGGCCAGATCCCCTCCTCCAGACATTTGATGATCGGCGTCATCCAGTTATCTGATTCTTCTTCCACTACGGCGTTAACCATCTTTTCCTCTCCCGAAGGTTTTTCTAGGACCTCTAATAGCACCTTTTTGGTAAGATGATCAAAGGCTACCGATGCCAGCTTACTTAGTATATCTGCCTTTTGATTTTGAGCTCTCGGAATGTTACAGATCTTGAAACTTTGGAACCCAGCGATGTATTCTTTCGCTCGGGCCAGGTATTTCTGCATGCTTTCTTTGGTAGCCGCGAATTCTCCGTTGATTTGGCTGGCCACCAGTTTGGAATCTACTCGTATGTTTAAAGCCCTGATTTTGAGTTTTTTTGCGATCCGGAGACTGGCCAACAAGGCCTCATACTCTGCTTCATTATTGGTGCTAGGGAAATTGAGCCGTAGGGCATAGGTTAGTTCTTCTTTCTCCGGACTGATGAGGACCAACCCTGCACCGGAGCCTTTTTTGTTGGATGCCCCATCTGTATACACTAACCACTCTCCGTACCCTACTTCCATGATGTCTCTACCTTTTCCCTTGTTGAGAAGACGTCCGGACTCCACGGGTACTTCCGTGAGGAAAACTGCTAGCACTTTCCCCTTAACCACATTCCGAGGAACGTAGGTAATGTTGTATGCTCCTAATTCCACAACGTATTTGGCTAGCTTTCCTGAAACCTCCGGTTTATTCAATATCTGCTTAATGGGTTGATTAATGACCCGGATGGGGTGAGCCTCAAAATATCTCCTCAACCTTCTGGATGCATGTAATAGACATAGGGCCAATTTCTCTATAGGAGCATAGTTTCTCTCCGCGTCATGTAAGGTCCGGCTAACGTAGTGTACCGGCGACTGTCTCCCCTCTCTTTCCACCACCATCACTGCACTTACCGCTCCTCTTGAGGCCGCTAGATATATGAATAATTTCTCCTTTGGCTTAGGTGTGGACAGGGAAGGCAGTTCCAGTATCAACCTTTTCATCTCCTGAAAGGCCATTTTGGCCTCCTTTGTCCAGCGGTATTCGTCCTTGTTTTCCTTGATGATGTTCTTTTGCGTGTCAAAGAAAAGCAGGGATCTTTCTGGTGATCTTGAAAAGAACCTGTTCAAGGCTGTTAATTTTCCACTCAAGCTTTGCATCTCTTTCAGGGTCTCCGGGGATTACATTTTCATGATCGCTTTCGTCTTTATGGGATTTGCCCTTATGCCTTCCGACGTTACCATATAACCAAGGAATTTTCCCTCCTCCACTCCGAACGAACATTTTCGCTGATTTAGCTTCATGTTTATCCTCCGGAGGTTGTCAAAGGTTTCTGCTATGTCGGCTATCATCTCTTGCCCCGTCCGGCTTTTTATGACCTTATCGTCCACATATGCTTCCAAATTTCTTCCTATCTGTGATTGGAATGCGGAATCTACCAGCCATTAGTATGTGGCCCTGGCGTTTTTTAATCAGAATGGAATTTTGGTGTAACAATATGTCCCTTGTTCCGTATAAAATGCTGTCCTTCTCTTCGTAATCCTTATTCATCTGAATTTGGTGGTAACCTTTGTACGCATCCAGGAAACATTTGTATTTATATCCCATGATAGATTCAATCTTCCAATCAATTTCTGGCAACGGATAATAATCTTTCGGGCACGAAGAGTTTAGGTTTTTGAAGTCAATACACATCCTCCAGCTTCTGTCATATTTCTTCACCAACACGGGATTAGATATCCACGTCGGGTATCTTACTGGGCGGACTATGCTGGCATTGATCCATTCTTCAACTTCCCTAGTGATCACCTGGTTTTTATCCCGCGAGAATGTCCTTCTTTTCTGAGAAACCGGCGTATCCTAGGCGTTTACGTTGAGTGAGTGCTGGACGAGGCGCCTCGGCACCCCGGTCATGTCTGTTGGCTCCCAGGCGAATACCTCCTTGTTTTTTCTCAAGAGTTCAATGAGCTGCTTCCGGCACTCCCGAGAGAAATTGGTTCCTATTGTACCCCGCTGCTCAGGGTAAGCTGCGTTAACCAAAATATCTTCTGTCAGTCTCGACTCCTCCTGAGTTCCCCGGTCCACGGTCTCTGCCTTTCTTTCGGGGGAATAACTTCTCCTGGGATCCTGCCTCTCTTCCAGTCTTCTGCATTCCATAACTACTGCTCTTTTGGTAACCAATGTAGCTATTCCTCTCGGAGTGGGGAACTTCATCATAGCGTGAATGGTTGATGGTATGGCCCTTAACTCCTTTAATCCTGATCGTCCCAATATCACATTGTAAGGTGAGGGTGACTTTACAACCGTAAATTCCATCATGACCGTCCTGAATAAACCTTGATCTCTGAAGCGAACCTCTAACTCAATCTTTCCTAACGGCTGGATGACCTCTCCGGAGAAACCCACCAGCAGTGAGCTGGTTTCCTGTAACCTGGACTGGATGGATGGGCACAGGTTACTGAAACAGTGTTCATACATGACTTGGACGGAGGCACCTTCGTCCAAAAATACACTCCGAACTAAGTAGCCCTCTATCTCTGCTTCCAAAATCAACGGCTCTTCGGACAGGTCGTCCGCTGCTATCCAGGGGAAAGATATGGGTACTTACATCCTTCGTCGTTGAACCTGGCCTTCCTCTTTCGGTCTTCTACGTAATGACGGACCATGTTGATTACCTTTCCTTTCCCGTTGTGACCTCTCGGTCTTTCCCTTCCTCTCTGTTGCACATTTTTGACCAAGTGATCCAACTTCCCCGATTCAAGGGCCATCTCTAGCTGTTTTTTCAAATGGTAGAAGTCGTTAGTTAGGTGGCCCCTCTCTCCATGGTATTCACAGAATCGATCCTCGTTTTCTTTACTTGGCTTTCCTTGTAAAGGCGGCGGTGGAGGTAAGTTTAGATGCTGCTCAGTGGCCAGTATTTTCTTTAGCTGCTTGGAAAGACCAGAGAGCATGACCCGGTGATTGTCTGGCTTGTTGAAATCGGTACGCCGAAACTCATTGCGGGGGCGAGGTTCTGCTTTTGGCGCAACGTATGGGGAAAAAACCTCTCTTTGCTTGGAATCATTCCTTTCCCAGGATTGCCTGTCATTCCTACTCCTATCTTTGAATCCTCCCTGGAGTTCCGGTACTTTGTAACCGAAAGATTTCCCCTTCGGAATGATTCGGGTGCCTCCCCTTTTGGTAACTATGTGTTCTTGTATGCCTCTTCTGCTCGGACATAGTCATCCACCCGAGTCATCATTTCTTTTACGGTCCTGGGGACCTGATTAGAAAATTTCTTGGCCAAGTCGGGGCACCGGTGAGCACCCATGAATGCTGATATCTTCATGAGTTCTGGGACCCCCGGTATCCTGCTGGCTTCGTCAGTCCAGCGCTCCTTGAAATCCGACAACACCTCATTCGCCTTCCTTACAATCCGGGTAATTTTCGTAGGGTCCTTCATGTTTTTTTGCCGTAAGGCAAACCTTGTGGTGAACTGATCTCTGAGGTCATCCCAGCTATCAATACTCCCAGGCTCTAGATTGCTGAACCACCCCTGTGCGGCTCCATCCATTGTTTGTTGAAAAATTCGACACCACACTGGCATCGGCCATTCCCCTTGGTTCGCTGCTCCTACGAAACGGTTGATGTGATCGTCCAGATCAGCTGACCCATCGTATAACTTCAGGTTAGTGGGCATGATGTATTTAGGGCCAGCAAACTCTACAATCCGTCTTGTGAATGGCGACCTGGCCACCTCTTTGTGGGGTTTACTAAGATCATCCTTGGGGTTCGGCTCAACACCCTTTCCCTGCTCGTCTTCATCCTCTCCAAATGACAACCGGATAGGTTTAATGGCATTGGCCCTTGTGGCATTGTATTTCCGAATAAGAGCCTCCATCGATGCCACTTGAGCTTGTATCTGCTCCGGTATTCCGGGTGGTTGATCATTTGTGACCCCACTCCCACATGCCTGTTCTGGTGGGGGAGGAGGTCTGGGCGGGGGTGTTTCTTCCGGCCCTGGCATCAGATTCTTCGGTAGAATGAATTGGGTCCCACGGATGGCGCCAATTTGTTGAAGCAAATTCCTGTCGTCCGGTCTGACCTAGGAGTTGGGCTTCTATCAATCGATCCGGAAGAAAGAAGTAGTTCCTTCGTGCACAATGCACGACACGCGTTAGCATCGCCCTGGGTGATATCCCAGGACCAAGCTCCGGCATGAAAGTAAGTAGGGGTAATAAATGCGGTAATAAAAGTGGAATGAATGTAGGTGAGAAAATCAATGCAAAACATTAAATGTGTTGGGGTATTTATACTACCCCAACTTTATACCTGCGCCATTGTTCCGCTACTATTCACGCAGACCTATGTTACCTGTCTGTAGGTCTATAACCACCCTACCTTGTAGGCCACGTGGTAAGAATCCCGCAAAATCTGCTGACATGGTCGGTCACTGTTAACTACCGTCCGGACGGCAGAGCATGCCGTCCGGCCAAGGATTCTGCCAAACGCTGGGACGTCCGGACACATACCCCAACTAACTGTGCCGTTGATCAATAATACATGGACAGTATTAATACAAAGCCGATATAATAACATGCATACTACTTGTAACATGAACATGTATTCTACGAGCGGGTGATCCCGCGCGTTGCGGCGGAAGTGTTGTGAAACGTACAAAGGACTTAGCTTGCGACGACACTTAAACCTCAAGGACAATTTTTGCCATTTTGCCAAACTTACAAAGGACTTAACTTGCAACGACACTTAAACCTCAGGGACTATTGTTGCCATACTTAAACTTCAGGGACTATTTTTGCCATTTTGCCAAACTTACAAAAGACTTAGCTTGCAATGCCACTTAAACCTCAGGGACTATTCTTGCCATTTTGACAAAAATGGCATTTAATGCACCTACTTTGGGGGATTTGGTGTACGCCTTTTAGTATATTATACAAACTAGCACCAACGGGCTTACATGTGTAAATGTGCGCGAGTGTGTGCCAAGTAGCTTATTTAGTTATAATCTCTCAACAGTCATGCAAATATACATATACACTTTAAACACCTCTCAGTTGATACCAATGCTGCACATTCAAGTTTTCTAAATTAACTTTAATCGCTACGTAATTTGTAGCTAATATAGTAATCTATACTTAATAACAAGCTAGTGTTCAGCTTTAAATTATATCATTAATTGTGCATACAATACGCAGGACAGCCTACTGATTTAATGTTTTAGCACTCGGATAAAAGGCTAAACAATTTGCAGAATATGTTGGTGATGTTTCATTACTTGTTTATTTTTTGTTTTTCCGATTAAGTAGCTTGTATCGAGAGATTTTTGGCCAGTAGAAGCTTTTTATGCTATCGAAAAATTAGGTGTGCATTGTTTGTGCTATTAACCCGGGACGGAACCGGGGGTGACCTATGGGTATTTATGTCGTAGTGTTAATTTTGTTAAAAAATTCTAATTATTTTGAAATGCACCCGATTCTTAAAATTATATTCATAGTATTGTTTAGTTTATTTCAAGTGCACCTGGTCAGTTCACGTCTTGGTTCCGTCCCTGCTACTTGAGCTTCAATGGTCACTGTTAGAAAATTCGGTTAATGATAATATTTGATATCTTGTTTGAATGATGTTTGGTCACTTTTAGAATAAAGTATTTCGGTTTTATTGATGTCTGGATATCACGAAATCTTTATTAGGATAATTCAAGAATAACACTTTACTTCTAGCCACAAGAGAACAAAGCAAAAACAAATAGTAATTGTGTGTTTTCGTATTATTTTCTAACTTGGATCTAACGTGAGAGAAAATATTTGTATCGTTAGTCCTCATGAATACATAATGTTTAATGTTTATTATCAGTATTATTTTTAGTTTTATTTTATTTCAGTATTTTCTTCTTAATTTTTTATTTTTATTATTATTTTCTTTTTTTTTATATTTTACATTTTTATATTATTATTATTATTTAATTATTTATTTACTTTTATTATCATTATCATTATTATTATTTTAGCTACTATTATTATTAATATTTTTTTCTTTACAGAATCTAATCCAAATAACTATTTATCTTTATTCTTTTAACAAAAATAAAAGATTCAAATCCAAACACCTCTTTACCTATTTTCATATTCTTCAATCTCATTCTTGTATCAAGTATATACTACTTCATTTTAAATAATAAAAAAATATAAAAAATTATAAATAAGTAAATACATAAATAATAATAAGAGTAAATTACACCGTTCGTCCTTGTGGTTTGCGTTGACCGCAACCTTTCGTCCTTTGACCAAAAAAGTTGCACCGTTCATCCTTAAGTGGCAAACGTTATGCATCGTTCGTCCCTCCATCCAACTGGCCCTACCAAATCCCACTAACGTCAGTTAACTCACTTAACCCACGAAGGTAAAATAGTAATTTAAGTCTTTTTTTCCACATCCACCCACAAACCCAGATTTCTTTTTTTCACTCTCTTCCCCACCAACTCCTTTCTTCCTCAAACTCTCATCAACACCGTAACAAATTATCAAAAACAAAAACAAAAAAAATACACACTGTTCTTACACTTTAAACACAAAAAAACACTCACTCTTAATTCTCTCTATCCAACTCCAGCCACCACCACAGTTGTACACCACCACCAAACCACCACGACATCGCCACCAACCCACTACCACCGACTAACCAAACCACCAACCCATCACCACAAACACCCCCTGCCACAAAATCACCACCAAACCACCACCACCGACCCACCAAACACCATTATGACACCTGCCAACACACATAAACACAACCCAGTTTTCCTTTTTATTATGACACCATTACCACCATCACCTCACATCGCCTCACTTCACAGCATCCAAACCCTAAAAAAAATCCCTAATTTCCAAATGGGTCAAAACAGGCAAATCCTTCAAATTTACTCCAATTCCCAAATGGGTTCCCTTAAAAATCCCACTTTTACAAATGAGTTCTCTTAACTTAATAAAGATCTTAACTTTTTTAACCACAAATCATCTCAAATGATTCCACAAGATCCCTGCCGAAAATAAAACATTAAATTCACCAAAATCTTTAAAACTAACAAAACCAACATACCAAATACATAAATAAACCAAACATAAGGCTACTAACCTTGTTTATATAATAAACCAAGATCCACTAAAAAGATATAAATTTCAACACAAAAACAAAAAAAAGAAACTAACCCACTAATCTAATGGTACAAATGAACAATACCCAGAAGATCAAATCAAATGAATCTCAATAAAAATCCAATCTTTATTAAATTTTTTGGTAAAAGAAAAAGTATCCCTTTTTTATATAATTTGCTTTATACCCGTTGGAAAACATAAAAGATTGCAGCTCATGTTGTTGTTGGGTTAAGGGAATATTAAAGTGATTGGTGCCAGCAAAGAGTACAAGTGTTGGTGCATGTTGTACTTGTTTGCGATAACTAGATTGGGTTTGGTTTTAATGACTTTTGTAGTTAATGGTTGTTTTGAGGTGATGGTGAACAGACGATGTGAGGTGATGTGAGGTAATGGTTGTTTTGTGGGAGGTGGCGGTCGAGAGATGGAGGTGGGAGTCGGTTATCATCAAGAGAGAGGTGAGTGATAGGTGTGGATGGCTGTGTTGGTTGGTCGGAGGTGATGGTGAACAGACGGCGGAGGAGAGAGCAGGAGAGTGGTGGGTGGCGGCTGAGATGTGGAGAGGTTTTAAGATGAAGAGAAGATGATGTTTTGTGTTTATGTGGAAGAGTATTGACCACAAACTATATAAGGTGGAGATGAAATGACATTTTTACCCTCATGTGCAAGTCACATGAGGGGAGTTTAACAGTCAAACTTAACGTCGTTTGGTCAAGGGACGAACGGCGCATAACGTTTGACACTTAAGGACGAACGGCGCATTTTTTTTGGTCAAAGGACGAAAGGCTGCGGTCAACGCAAACCACAAGGACGAACGGTGTAATTTACTCTAATAATAATAACCTATTAAAGCACACTACTTGTCACAAATAGCAGTTCTGCGTAGCGAACAAAAAAAAATAGCTCTTTTAGACATTAAACTTGACATTGTTGTCTTCCTTTAAGTATTATGACCATTTTACCCTTCCAAATTACATAAATGGTCCATGAGGGTTTGCGAAAATTGCATCCATCGTCCCTAGGCTAAATTACATAAATGGTCCCTGTCGTTTGGAATAAATTGCGTCCATCGTCCCTTACAACAACGGATTCCATAACTACAATTTCTAGAATTCAGATGATAATTTCTACACGACTTACATTATAATTTAGCAAACATGGCAACTTTGGTTTCTTCCATCTCATTCAACATATACTGCACTTGTTCACAAAGTTACCAATTGTCTTACTATTGTTCAAACATACAACTTATTTAACTCATAAATAGCAAAAGTCTACGGAGGAAATTACATGGACATGAATAATTGTAATCACCAGTGCATTGGTAAAAATAATTGTTGCTATAGATAAACGAGTCTCGTAACACAAATCCACCAATTCCATTATAATGCTAGAGCTTGCTAGAAGGTGCAGCTCTAGTGCGTTTTTCTACTAACCGAGAAATCATCTTGACTTCATCCTTTGCCATATGACGTGGACGGCTTAACCACAGTCCTCCATCAACAATAAGGGTAGTCCCATTCACATTATTACCTTGATATCAAGCAAGCACATATGTTAGTCAACAAGAAGATGAAAAGAAACCTTAGCAAACTAGTGGGAATGTAGTGAGTAAAATTTAATAGAGACTGACCAGCATTTGATGTGAGATAGAGGGCGGCAAAGGCAATATCTGATTTCTCCCCAAGTTTGAAGAGAGGCATAACTTGTTTAGTTCTTTTAGATTCAATCTCGTCAGGGCCAAGTTTCCTCATGCCGGGAGTGTCACTGATTGGTCCAGGGGCAATGCCATTGACTCGGATATCGTAATCAGTACCCCATTCGAGAGCAAAATTTCTAGTAATAGCATCAACAGCAGCCTATGTATATACAAATTCTTAGAATGCAAAACGTATGAGTAGATAAATATTAAACACTGTTATTTATAGTATGAAGGTTTCAAAACATATCTGTAATGGAATGAAACTGACCACCTAAAGAAAGATTGAATAACATTTGGACATCATTCAAGAAGGTTGTTACTGATTTTTATCTAAGCATTATCAACCTCAAGTAGTCCTGATTTGAATAAAAAAAATATCTTAAATGAAAAACAAACTTGTTAATTTGACTAAATTAAGTACTTTATGGACAAATTCATAAACGAGACAACTGATAGAAACTTCATGTATTTTAGATCGAATCAACATAGAAATCATGATGGCATAAACTCAGGCAAAATATTGAAGAGGTCAAGGGAGCTCAACTGTTAATAATGAGTGCCCATAAAAAAATAGAGATCTATTATGTGTAACTAATAGACTAACTCACAAATTTAAAGAAGAAAGCAAAATGAAAGTAACAATTATTTGAAATCTGTTTCCGAAACTGCAAAACATGATTCAGTAAGTGACTGGCTAAGTTATGTATGCATTTACAATGCTAATAGCTTTTTGAAAATAGTACCATGGAGTTTATTTGCAGCTGCCTGTATTGAATTCCCATACATAGCTTCAAATTCAAATATCTGAATAGTATCAGCCTTGCATTAGCCACTACTCACTGATTCAGAACGATAACCTGATCCTCTGGCCAATGGTAAATACCAACATACGCCGAACAACCTAACAATCCACATTAACAATTACAGCAAAATGATATAACCTATATAAAAAGCGCACAATTTAGGTAGTGTTTGGTATGGCGTTTGCAACATAAATTATGCCTATATGAAAACGCAAATATAACTTTTTTTATCAAATGGTTCGCCAAACACTATTTTCTAACTATCCACGTTCACAGATAACACTTCCAAAACGCAATCACAAACCAGTTAACAACCTCATAAACAATATAACCTATACAAAAAAGCGCATAATTTAGGTAGCGTTTGGCTTACGCCTTTCAAAAATAGTTTTCTCAAAACTATTATCTAACATTCTAACTCGTATGCAGAGAATCACTTCCAAAACGCAATCACAAACGGTGCTCTAAATTAAACAAACTAGCTTAGCAACAACATAACTACAAAAAAAAAAATTAAGCGTAAACGACAAACCTCATAGCCACATTTACACGGATTCAACTGCTGATCAGTCCAATCCATCTCTTCAGCACACAACGGACACTTCTTCTCTTCTTCGTAACTCATCTTTCCTCTGTCACAACAACAACAACAACAAATTCACACACTAAATTCACCGACATAACACTAATTTTCACACACGCATAATGATTACCTGGCTTGATTCATGTACATCAGTAACTATGGGCAACTCATATGTCACTTTCACCTTTTCGAGGATCTGCAATTGAACAGACGGAAAATCAATACAATATAACAAGATATGATCTTACATATACATTTTCCTAGCCATATTGTTTAGGATGGTTTAGATCTTACCACCACCACCACCACCACCAAATCCACCTTCAAAAGACAACCTCCCTTCATTACCACCAAAACCATTAATCAGATGAACCTCATTCTCACCAGCCACATCATTTTCAGTCACCAAGTTTCCTACTTGATTATCTGTATAATCATTAGTTTCTACTGGAATCAAATCTTGCTCATTTCCGGTGGTTGTTCCGGCAGCTTTCACGGCGCCGGATAATTGTTTTCTTCACGGCGCCAAGGTTATAGATCAAAACAGTGAGATTTGAAGAAGCGTGTAACCATTTTGATATAAGAAAGTGACTTTTGAGATCAAATTAAAGTTAACAACATATCCCTATAGATCTAAACCTAGATTTAAGGGTAAAATGAGTTAAAGGGTAGATGACGGCGACCAGAGAGGTCTGTAGGTTTAATTGTGCGGGTTAAAATGAGTTAAAAGGATTATTTATATACTAGGGACATAGGATGCAATTTTTATAAATTTAAGGGTAAAATGGTCATCACAAAATTTATTTTACTCAATTGGAGACAAAAATATCAAGTTTAATATCTAGAAAAGCTATTTTTTTGTTCGCTACGTCGAACTGACATTTGTGACAAGTATGATGCTTTAATAGGTTATTAGCCCTTTCTTGTAATCCTATGGTTTTGTTTCTAATGAAAAGTGACTTGTTACTTTACTCGTGGGAGAGAGGCCTTGATGTGTGTGTTGATCTTACTGGGTCATCGTCCTTGACGCAAACTGGTATGACTGACTTTGTGGCAGGGTGTGTCGTGGTTGAAGCTGCACAGCGCAAACGTGTCAAGTACGAAACCAAATGTGCTGATATTGGATATGGGTTCACCCCCTTATCTTTCTCTTCGTTTGGTGAACTTCAAGAAGGAGGCGGTGACCCTGCTGAAGCGAATCCGAAAGTTCTCGGTCACTCAAGATATTGGCGCGCGTGGTGCTAACTATATTTTTAGTAGGGTTTGTTTTGCTATTGCTAGAGGAGTGGGGGCCCAGTTAGTTTCTCGGCTCCCCACGAATTTCTTGTAATTTTCTATGATTTTTTATTATTATTATTTTTAAGAAAATAATAATAATAATAATAAAGGTTAGACATTATATATCCATTAAGACTAACGATGCAAATATTTTTCCTCACGTTAGATCAACATTAGAAGATAACAAAAAAATAATGGCACCGTTTGTCCTTAAAGATATATGATGGCTGACTTGTAAATGTGGTAACTTCCGTCGAGGATGTATGGTATCCAAATTGATAAACCACATAAATATATTTAGGTACGCCATTTTTTTTTACTTAATTTTAACTAATAATGCATCACCAACCCATGTTAAAATACCAAACAAAAATCTCGACAAAAGATTTAGTTGGAAGGCAACGACAGCTTCTTTTCAATATCTTAATTCCTTTACACTTTAAATAAGAACAAATCTTTGGATTTTCTATTGTTCACGAAATCGTAAGTTATTTGTCTTCTTCTAAGAAAACTAGACGAGTATCCGTGCCTAGCGGTAACGGTGTCTAGTTTTCTGCAAAATTCCGACGACCCATAAGTTTCTTTCAACAAACTATATTTGTAGTGTCGGAGAATCATTTTCGAATAACTATAATTCGGATGTTTGGTTGCATAGCAGTAGAAATATACAGTTTTCAAAAAAATTATGTGGAGTCGATCTAAATGTGAGAGCATATTTCTAATAGGATTATTTTAACTTTTAAGTTATTAAGATTTTAGTTATAATAGATTCAAGCATTACAAAAAGCAACGGTATTTTGTAGCTGGCAATATTATATTGTAGGTTAGATGTATAGCTAAAGTGTGTGACCATCTTTTCTTGTTTTGTCAGTAATTTAGACAGTGATAACTATTTTTTTTACATGTGTAGTGTTTATTATTTGGTGTGTTACTTTTAAACTTGTAACCTACAAATTTAATATCACCATAATAACATTATCTTGTACTATCAATTTGCATAGATATTTAAGCATTGTTCAAATCTATTTGTTTGGGATACAAATAATTATCACTAAAGATAACAATACTATTTAATTTTTTTGATTCAAATAAATTTACATAACATTATTGATATACCAGTCAAAGGGCTATATAATATATATTAACTTTTAAAAGATGATTCATATATGTTAATTCCTTGTCAAAGCAAAATAAACAACAAAAAACTATAATTACTTGGTCTATCATTTTTTCAATTTTGTCACGGGTTCCACAACTACTTCATCATTTCAAATATAATTTTGTTAAATTTGAAACCTGGTTCGACCCAGGTGGTTCAACCGGTTGAACCGTTCTGGTCAAAAAAACAAGTGGATTTTAATCGGGTCAACCCGACAAGTTGGGTCAAAAACAAGTCAATTAAATCGGGTTAACCCGCCAGGTTTGAAGCATCTCGGGTCAACCCGATTTTTTATATGTATTAATAGTTTTCTTTTGAATTACATGTCTTCAACATTTCCATTTTTCGTTTCAACTTTTCACTTTTTATTTTTTAGTTTTTCCTTTATATATAGTATATAACAAGGTACTCGCGCGTTTTGGAGGCGGGTACCCTGTGATGAATCACCAATTTGTATCAGTTTTAACGGGTCCTCTCTTGTTCGTTTTCGGATGGCTTTAATTGGTTAGCCGAACCAGTGGCGACACCGGTTTCCGGTTGAACACGTTGGTCCGGTCCGGTTTTCAAAACTATATGTAACATCAACTTGTTAGCTTGTATGAAGTTTTGTGTGTTTTATTAATTTGTATAATATGTATAATAACATGTACTTTTCATTTTATTATGTTTTAATAATATCATTAATTAGTGTGTTTAATTATTTTATATTTTAAATTATGTTGTAGCTTCTTTAAATTGTACGTTACAAAAATTTAAGCATTGTTCAAAGCTATTTGTTTGAAGTACAAATAATTATCTAAAGATACTAATACAATTTATTTTTTGTGATTCTAATAAACTTACATAACATTATTGATATACCGGACAATGGGCTATACAATATATATTAACTTTTAAAAAACGATTCATATATGTTAGTCCCTTAAGTGGTACAAGACCACTATTTTTTAAAATAACATTATACAAATGACAATGTACATGTGTCAAAGCAAAATAAACAACAAAAAACTATAATTACTTGGTCTATCATTTTTTCAAATTTGTCACGAGTTCCACAACTACTTCATAATTTCTCATATAATTTTGTCAATTTTGAAACCTGGTTCGACCTGGGTGGTTTAACCGGTTGAACCGTTCCGATAAAAAAAACAAGTGGATTTAAATCGAGTCAACCCGACATGTTAGGTCGAAAATAAGTCAAATTAAATCGGGTCAACCCGCCGGGTTTGAAGCGTCCCGGGTCAACCTGGTTTTCGATGTGTATTAATAGTTTCCTTTTGAAATATATGTCTTCAACATTTCCACTTTTAGTTTCAACTTTTCACTTTTTAGTTTTTGGTTTTTCCTTTATGTGGAAAACTAGAAGGGGGGTTGAATAGTTTACCGATTAAAAACTTTGTTTTGAAACTTATTGAAAGATCAATTGATGTTGATCTTAGATATGTTAGTGAAATATGTAAATAATATATAAAGAGTAGATAAGGAAAGAAACAATCAAACCACAACAAGTTGTTTATAGTGGTTCAGTCTACAAGGACTCTTTTTCCTTGCCGTACTCCACTCCCTGAGTCTCACACTCGAGAGTTTAACTTCACTAGTCAACAAGATCCTTTCACCGGCGGAGAAACCTTTACACTTTGCTTACATACTATTTCAGACACTAAGCTAGATGTCGAGTTCTTTTCAAGGGTTCAACCACTCCCACACACAATGTATTTTAAGGACTAAAATACTAACCACTCACACTCACAAGATTATGATGGTTTGGTACAACAATGAAGTATGAATCAACACAAGATCATACAACAACAAACAAACAAGACTTCCAACTTCTCGTAGAAGCTTGAATGTGACTTGATCTTCTTTGCTACAAAAAAGATCACTAATATGATATGAAACTGAGTTAGAAAGGTTAGAGAGAAGGAATGTATGAGAGTATGATAGAAAGGGATGAAAAACTACTTGGTTTGGCTTTGCTATTTATGGCCAAAACATTCAGCAAGCACCACGGACCACGGAACCCTTAAAAGGGTTCCGCCCGTGTTAATAATTGGTGCCGCCGAGGTCTGACAGCAAGATCTCAAAATCTTGCCAAAGTCAATCATATCTATGCAAGATTGTGTAAGATATGTAGAGCCTAAATCTACGAAAAGTATCTAGTGAAATCTTCCAATGATTTCAATGATGCATCACATGATGTCATGTGTTTGTTTTTCTATTTTTAGAAATATGTAAATACATATGTAATGTTTAGTTTTTAAGAAACCAAAACATTCTAAAAACTACTATCATACATTATGGTTTAGAGTCATATCAAGATATGATTAATCACAATGTAAATGCTTGAGTGATAAAGATATTATTTGAAAAAGCTTGTTTTAATATCTATTAAACTTGACAAGCTTTAAGCTTTATAAAAATTAAATTTACTTTTGTCGTAAACAAAACTTAGGTAAAGATCAAAAATATAAATAACGTTTAATGACGATATTTGTATTAACAATCTCCCCCATTTTGTTGAGGACAAAACATAAATTTTATTTTTATAAAAGATGTAAAGATTGTACAAGAGTTATAAAAATATTAGTTTTAGAACTTGAAAGAAAAATGATAATGCAAGTATGTCCAATATAGACATGATGTTGACTTTTTCAGAAAGTCAAAGTCTTCACTAGTTGAAGCATGATGTTGACTTTTTCAGAAAGTCAAAGTGTGCAGTTGACTTTTTCAGAAAGTCAAATATTACCAATGAAGTATCATGTTGACTTTTTCAGAAAGTCAATGTATGCAGTTTGACTTTTTCAGAAAGTCAAATATCACCAAGTTCTATATATTTCTCCCCCTTTTTGTCTCAACAAAAAGAAGATGCGAGGCGGAATGTGTAATGAGCCCGAGCCATTATCTCCCCCTTGACCAATGCTCCCCCTAAATTGGGTGCCAAGAGAAAGATACATGGATTGTAGGACCTAAGATATATCAACCTTATCACTTTACCAAGCAAACCAAACACAAGTATCACCACGTTTACCACGCTACGCGTAGAAAACGTTCAACCCAACACAAACGTAAAGCATATAAAGAAAGAAAAGATAAGAAAGATGGTGACTTGATGTTTTAAACAAAACCGTGTATGTGTAGAGGATAAAGATAAACACAATAAGTTGTATATTCCTTGAGAGAGAAAATACACACACACACACACACTTTCAAGCACACCCCTCAAATGACCATTTGAGGGGTATTTATAGGTGGAATACATGAAAACCTAAAAGGCTTTCCTATGGGCTTCGTTGGACTTGGATTGGGCTTGGGATATATGAGCATACAAACGGCTAACATACCCTAACGTTTAACCAATTAGCTTAGCCCAATCCACGAGCCTGTTGACTAT
Organism: Chrysanthemum makinoi; assembly: GCA_910596185.1. Classification (NCBI taxonomy): domain Eukaryota; kingdom Viridiplantae; phylum Streptophyta; class Magnoliopsida; order Asterales; family Asteraceae; genus Chrysanthemum; species Chrysanthemum makinoi. The sequence continues at coordinate 250,603,572 of OU343222.1, read as the reverse complement.
TCTATCACGATATCTAACACACGTTACAAAGTTCCTAAACGTGAATGACCATCACTTCTAATAAAACTATTAAGGCTAACAATCTCCCCCTAAGGGGTGGTCATTCAAATGATGCTCCACTTGATTAGGTCTTTACTCTCCTTGAGCTTGAACTTTGTGCGTAGATATAGAATAGTCTTGATTCTTTGTTCCTTCATGCTTTGTGATCAATTAATGTGGTTGTCTGCCGTTGTCAACTTCGTTGGTTAGGTGTCTCCACGTCTTTCTCCACCATGCTCACACTTCTATTTGACTTTGAGTTTCCAATGATGAAGTTCTCGAGTCTTTACACTTTGTAGATTCTTTGACATTGACGAAGAATCATCTTTAACTTTGAGTTGCCTTTGATTTTGATGAGAACTTTCATGTGTTGTGGGTATGAGCATGTGGCGAGTCTGCACGATCAATCCGCTCCGGAGCTTCCATAAGAAGAAAACATAAAACAGGTTAGTAATAAGCGGATTCCGGCACTTACAAGTTTGAATTTCGAGGGTGTTAACAGCATAGTGTGAAAACACATCTCTAATTCTCACAAGGGCCGTTCCTGAACTGGAGTCCCACAAGTGAGATAACGCGATATACCGAAGTACATCTACAGTTCGGATGAGTCGCTGAGGTACACCGAAGCATCACCCCACGACTGTAGACCGTTTGAGACACACTAAGCGTAATCCACGGGGAGTTACGGAAGTGACCTGCTGTCAGGGCTGCTTGATGTTGACCCTGGCAGGAGTTTCCATTCAATCACTGAAGATCACAATTGTGAAACTTCTCATAAATGTTCTGGCAAATTGCTAAGATCTGCGTAGGACTCTAGAATATATCACTTGTGCCCTTAATGATGAACAACAAGCGATGTCATGTCATGTGTTCCTATGAGATCTTTTGATGAATCTCGTGGCTCTAGACTCAATTAGTGCATTTTTGGTTTTCCTGAGCGGAGACTAGGGAGAGGGTCTCCTTCTTCAATATCAACGATCTCTAAGAGAAAGCCGATAGTTTACTTAGGGTTCCCTGTGAGAATGAAACAAATCCTTTTAAGAGGAATTGAGTGGCTAGAAGGTTTAGTGTAGTGCGTCACTGGGTCCATGACGTCTTTGTCTTCAATACCAGTGTCATCTAGTGACAACCAGTAGCAGATGAATTGAACCCGGTTTCTGCCCTAAGGTTGATTATGGAGGGCTATTTCTTTTCACCCTTTCATTATATTTCTTTTTAATTCTTCAACCCCTTCTTTCTCCTTTCTCACATTACTCCTTTTTTCAATCATACCTAAGGACTTCTAATACTAACTATGGGTATTGTCCTTGGGTAGATCCCTCCGGCTCTGGCGGATCATAGGACGAATTTCCTATCCATAGTCACCTTATAACTCCATGACTGTCCTATTGTTGCCATAAAACCATTTTTCTTGAAAATCTCTCAAAGTGTTTATGATAGAAAACATGTTTGGAACACTCTGAGAGTTTTATATTTTCAGAAACACTCCCCCTTCACATGTGCTTATGAGTTTTAACAAAAATATGCACATCGAGGGTAGAGTTTGCACTTTTTGAATTGATCGGCTCATGATAGACAATTCCCCACGAGACACGGTTACGTTGCCTAGTTAAAGAGTTCCATTGTCAGTTTTTAGGTGACAACTAGCTCTAATAACTAACTTGAAGTTGTAAACACTCCTTGAAAAGAAGGTTAGACCCATGTAAGTTCATGTCTATCACAAGTTTCTCGAAATGGAACATTTACTGACTTAGATTCCCGTCAATTCATTGGTTCCGTCTGAGTCGAGCTCATTTTGAGATTCAAACAACGATCATTAAAACTTTTTGATCACATTTTAATCACGTCTCCTCCCCCTCAAAAATAGCATATTCGTGATATTTTTGATATCAACGGATTAAACAACATTTTAGAATCTTTTGGGGAGACAAACGGATTTGATTTAAGCATGAATATGGAACATTTTAGTTTTATACTCCCCCTTTAATAAAGCATAATCAATTAAAGGGTTTGAGAGGGAGTTATCTTGAGCACAAAGTATTTTGAAAGATTTTGAAAATCTTTTTGAACAATCTTGAAAAGGTGCTCAAGATGATGATGATTTATCACCATTTTTAAATGTAGTGCACTGAAGCGTACACTTGATTTTTCTATAAAAGCACGAGTTTTGATTTGAAAAATAATCAAAAGTCATCATTTTAGTCCGGGTTTCGTACTGAAGTATACGAAAGCCATTATTTTGGGAAATTTTGAGAAACGACATGTTTTAGAAAACAAATAAATAACTCTCGCTCAAGCATCTGTACATACCCGTATCATTGTTGAATGACATTTCTAGAAACGTCTGAGAATATCGATTATACGTGAGACATGTCGTGAGAAGAATATTTTTGGATTTTTGATTTTATATTGTTTTTGTATTTTTGAAAGTTTTATATATTTTTATATTTTGCTTTTTGTTGGTTTTTCAAATTTTGTATTTTGTTTTTCAAAAATATTTACAGCGAAGCTTTTTGGAAAATCATTTTCAAGAAGATTCGAGAAGACTTTCTAACTCCTCAGGGGTTAGGCTTCGCATTCCAATTCGTCGAACTAAATAGTCAAACCTTTCTTTTGGAAGGGCTTTAGTTAATAGATCGGCGAGTTGGTAATCTGTCTTCACGAAGAATAATTCAACAGTACCATTTTCGACGTACTCTTTGATGAAGTGATAGCGGACACGGATATGCTTAGTCTTTGAGTGATGAACAGGATTGCATGATATGGCTATGGCACTTTCGAGTCACAATACATAGGTATTTTATCGAAAGTAAAGCCATAATCTGAGAGTTGTGTTCTCATCCATAGAACTTGAGCACAACACGCAGATAGAGACACATACTCAGCCTCAGCGGTTGAAAGTGCAGTGCAATCTTGTTTCTTTGAAGACCAGCTTACTAATTTTTCACCCAAAAATTGTGCTCCTCCGGATGTACTTTTTGCTGTAACTTGATCACCTGCGTGGTCCGCATCTGAAAAGGCAATTAGAACAAATCCGGATTCCTTCGGATACCAAAGTCCCATGTGAATGGATGTCTTCAGTTACCGAAAGATCCGTTTAACCTCTTTGAGGTACAGTTCGGTAGGCTTTGCCTAAAACCGTGCTAATAAGCAAACAACAAAATGAATATCTGGTCGACTAGCAGTAAGGTACATGAGAGAACCAATCATGCTCCGATATTTCTTCGGATCAATAGGTTTCCCAAACAAATCGGCTCCAATTTTTGGTGAATTTACCATTGGTGTTCCGACAGAGTCACAATTATCCATACCATGATTTTTCAAAATCTCAGTTGTGTATTTAGCTTGATTTATAAAAATTCCACATGGGGATTGATGTATTTGTAAACCAAGAAAGAATTTTAGTTCCCCCATCATGGACATTTCAAATTTACTTTTCATGAGATTTTCAAAATGTTTTGAAAGATTCGGATTAGTGGACCCAAAGATGATGTCGTCCACATAAATCTGAACAATCAAAATGTCGTTTTGCATTTTTGTGTAAACAAGGTAGGATCAACTGTGCCTTTGGTGAAATTGTTTTGGATAAGGAAAGAGGACAGTTCGTCATACCACGCTCGCGGAGCTTGTTTCAATCCATAGATTGCCTTTTTGAGTTTGTAGACGTGTCGGATGATTCATGTCTAAGAAGCCTTCTGGCTGACTCACGTACACTTCTTCTTTCAGAGTTCCATTCAAGAACGCGGTCTTAATGTCCATCGGATAAACCGTGATGTTTTTGTGAGCGGCATAGGCTAAGAAAATCCTGAATGCTTCTAGTCTAGCTACCGGCGCGAATGACTCTTCAAAGTCTATCCCTTCCTCTTGTCTATATCCTTTGGCCACAAGACGAGCTTTGTTGCGAATTACAGTCATCTCTTCATCCCTTTTGTTCTTCCATAACCATTTGAGATCAATGACGCGAATGTCAATTGGTCTTGGAACCATATCCCAAGAGTCATGTAGACGGTATTGGAGAAGTTCCTCCTGCATCGCTTCTATCCATGCGGGTTCTGCCATTGCCTCGCGAATGTTCTTTGGCTCTATATTGCTAATTGAGCAAAGGTAAATGCATAAGTCGCAATCGGTGGCAAGTTGGCGTCTCGTCTGAATTGGCCTTGACGGTTCACCAATAACTTGTTCAATTGGGTGGTCTTTTGTCCACTTCAGAGTAGAAGGATACCGTTGGTTAAACGTATGCGAGTTAGATGGTTCTCGTAAGCTTGAAGAAGATTCAGCTGATTCCGTAGCAAATGGGTTTTCAAATAAGTCTTCATCTAACGTTGCATCGTTATGGTTTTGGTTTTGCTCATCAACTGCTGGTAGAATGGGTGCAATAACTTGAGTAGATGTAGATGATGTTGATGGAGTTGGTGCATTGGTTTCGACCGTTGTAGATGCATCTTCTGTTGGTGGTGGAGGATGATTTTGAGCGGGTGCAGCGGGATGATGGTTTGATGCATTTGTCGAAGTTCCACCATAGTATTCATCGAACATTAACTCAAAGAAATTCTCCCATTCTTGTTCTTTAGGATTGTCAAACGAAGTTGATTGAGCTCTTTGAGGTACGAGTCCTGAATTGATGTGTCCAGAAGTCTGTCGGTTTAGTGCGGGTTCTAGAGCGAGTCTCTCAGAAGCCATATGTTAAAGTTCGTCAAACTTCACATTCATCGTCTCCATGATCCTCCTAGTTCTCCTGTTATACACCCTGAATGCCCTCGAGTTATCTGAATATCCAATGAAGATTCCAATATCACCTTTTGCTTTCAGTTTTCCAAGATCTTCTCTGTCATTCGTAGGATAGCACAAAGCGCCAAATACGTGAAAGTAAGAGATATCTGGTTTTCTGTTGTTCACAAGCTCATATGGGGGTTTATTGAATCTTGGATGTATGAGAGATCGGTTCTAAGTGAAACAAGCAGTGGCAACAGCATCAGCCCATAGAAATAACGGTGCACTAGAATAGATTAGCATTGTGCGAGCAGCTTCCACAAGAGTTCGATTTCTTCTTTCAACTACCCCATTCTGCTGTGGATTTCTAACAACTGATGTCTGATGTGTGATTCCAACATCTTCAAAATAAGATCTTAACTCCTGATTAGTGAATTCTGTGCCGTTGTCTGTTCTTACAACCCTTACTGGAGTTTGAAGAAGTACTTGAATTCGTTTCAGAAAGGTGATGATGATGCTTGGTGCTTCGTCTTTTGATCTCAGAAACTTAACCCATGTATATCTTGAATAATCATCGACGATAACAAGAATATACTTTTTCCCGTTAATGCTTTCAACTCTCATTGGGCCACATAAGTCCATGTGCAACATATGCAACTTTGCTTCCGAACTGGGTATGGTTTTGGGTTTATATGATGCTCTTTTGCCTTTTCCTTGTTCGCATGATGGACATAAGTGATCCTTGGTGTATTTGAACTTTGGAAGTCCGTTGACGATGTTGTCTTTGGCAATTTTGTTGATGGTGTCGAAATTGAGATTGGATAACCGTCTGTGCCACAACCAGGACTGTGTTCCAGATGCACGTGTCATAAGACATATTGGTGATGAAGAGGCCATTTGATTGATGTCGATAGCATACAAGTTTGTATCACGATTCCCAGTTAAGAGATCAGTGCCATCCAAGTTTCTAACGAAGCAAGCATTTTTCCTAAAAGCAACCTCTAAATCTGCATCACGGAACTGCCCGACTGAAAACAAATTGTGTCCCAACCCTTCGACATAGTAAACCCGAGTGATCAAATAATTTCCAAAAGGTAGATCTCCATAACCCATGATAGCTACTAGATGATCATTTCCGAAACGTACGGTTCCCATGAATTTCCAGACGAAATTGATCAGCAGCTTCAGATTGCCGGTCATGTGCTTGGAGCAACCCGAGTCGACGATCCAAAGACAAATTTCGATAACCTGCCAGAATGGAAAACGAATATTGTGGAAACCGTTTTGATTTTGGTTCCTTTGGGTTAGAGGTAAAATCCTTATCACACGCAGAGAAGTTCTCTACTGGGAGAGTAGGCTCATTACTCATTCTACCATTCTGGAGTGTGAAAGTTCTACCTGTGGGTTTCCAAATATCATCCCTATAGTATACACTATAGTTCCTGTCAGTAGTGTAAAGCCTAAGTTTTGCAACTAGTCTTCCTACTCTTTTAGGGTAAGATCTTTTTGGGACGTTCTTCTTAACAGGCTTATCATTCACATTGTTAGAAACACAATCATCTGGAACATTAACTAAAGATTTCTTGCAAGTTAAACAAAGAGATTCAACACATTCATTAGACTTAGCAAGTTTCACAGGTTCAGTACATTCAGATGAAATGTCTTTCTTATTCAAAAGCGGTAAATTCCTAGGGTGCTCTTCTACTTTCTTCTCTTTATTCAAGCTACTACTTCTAGAGGCAGTCGAGACTCTATTGTTCCTTGTATTGCTCTTAGACTTTAGTCTGCTGCTCCTAGAGGTGCTTTCTAGTCCTGTAGAAGGTAAGGCACACGCATTAGGATTCACATTTTTATCAAGGGAGGTGGTTTCAGCTTTCCTAGTCTCTTTAGAGTGCTTTTCTAGACTTATGTCGTTTGTTCCATATGGTTTAGATGTGGAGGCAGACGCATTAGTGGTACTCATCTTAAAAGGCCAGGTGCTAAAACTTTTGGTTTCTCGATAACTGCTTTTCCCTTATCAACATTTTGTTTAGGTTGGTCAGGTGGAGTGAATGGTTTTGATGAAACATATTTCTCATTGACTTTTGGAGGAGGCATAGAAACAGACATTTTTAGTTTAGAAACCGGTTTGGGAACATTTGCTTTCTCCTCAGTCAATGGTTTTTTAATCACAGTTTTCACTGCCTTTCCTTTTTGACTTTCCAGCTGAGCCCTCAAAAGACCATTTTTCGCTTTCATGTCATTGTAGGCACGCTCATACGACAGTTTGTCATAGTTGCATTCCTCAGTTTTTCGATCAAGTTGTTTAAAATATGAGACATTTTCTTTTTCAAGTTTCTCAAGTGCTTTTTCATATTTTGAAACAATTTTGGAGGTCTCAGACTGGAGTCTTTCATGATCTTCAACAGAATATGTTTGCAAAATGATGGACATAATATCAGTAGTCAGAACATCTTCGAAGAGTGAATCATTTAGATTTTCCAAAACTTTGATGTGTTCAACACTTTCATTAGCTTGCTTTACCGGGGATTTATGGTCCTTGACAAAGTCAGTGTTTCTTTAAAAAGGCTTGTTCAACATGAATTACCCTTGAGTTGATGTTAGTCAGCTGAGGGGCAATTTGAGTTTCAAAAACTTTTACGTTCAATATCAAAACTTTTAAACCAGATGTTTGTTGTAATATTGGTTTTAGTTTTAACGGTCTCTTAAAGATCTGCAATTCTCATTTTCACATTTTCCAAAATACTTCTGGCATCACTTGTGTTAAAAGGATTGTTTGAAGACATTTGTTCAATGTTCGAAAGAGATTTGGAGACAACAACTGGTTTTGAAACTGATTTTGAAACAGGTGTTGACACTTTGTTTGAAACACTTGGTTTGGTGGAAAACGTTGATTGAGAAACAAACGAAATACCATTAATTTTGTTCCATGTGTTATAATCAATTGGTTTGATTTCGGATGTTTTTGTTTCATTTTTGATCTACTCTCCTCAGATAGTTCCTACGTTTCAAGAGAATCATGCACAATTATGGGTTCATGCAAAGGTTTTCCATTGTGCAACACATTCGAGATTTCGAGCTTTCTTGAGAAAAGAAGAAGGGTCGTTACCAAGTGCCATCTTATGTGAAGTATGAAAACGTGGATTTACTTGGTTAGAAAGCATCTTGTTTGATTTAGCTGAATGACCCGTTGTAAGAAGCAAATTGTCCAATGTTTTGAGTTTTTCCGTTTTATCAAGAATTTCATCAAGAAGAGAATCTTCTCGTTTTGAAAAATCAGTGATCAACTTCTTCTTCTCTTTTTCAAGATCAGAATACGTTGCTTTTTGTTTAGAAAGTTGGTCATTTAGATCAGAAATTTCCTTGTTTAAAGATTTTATTTTCAAGTTCAAATTCACATAAAGTGTGTCATACTTGAGTTGCAATTGTTTTTCTCTTAAAACAGAATCTCGATAACCAATTTCTAATTCGGACATTTTGTTAGTATGAAATTCAAAAGCTTTGGCGTGCTCCTTGTAACTCTCAAGCTCAGTGGTCAATTTAACATTCGCGGCCTTAACTTCGCGATTGACCTTACTCACTTTTCAATTTCAATGCCACACTGATTGATTAATGATTCAAAATAAGCACGTGTTTCCTCGTCAGTCTCAGTATTTTGTGCCACACAGCCTCCACTAGGATCCACATCCGGAGTTTCAGAGTTAGTATTGCTACAACTCGGATTGTCCAGGTATGTATCATAAGTAGGTGCTGGCGTCACAGAATCTGTTTATCATGAGTAAACACATCAAATATGACATTGTTATAGTATGGATCAATGATTGGTACCTCAGATACTGCGTTGGCGTCATAGACAGGAAGTGCGTCAGAGTCAGTGTCGTACTTAGTCTCCTGAAGATTTGCCATGAATATGCAGTTCGCATTGATTTCCTCGAGGTCTTCCAAATCATCCACAATAGCAAAAAATCATTTTCCTCAGCAGAAACTGCATCCCTGCTTCTTTCTTCTATGCTAACAGCATAGCTTTCCGAAGAAACTCAGCATTCTTCTTGTGCGGCTTAGTGGGACAGTTTCGTGCCATGTGACCCATTCCTTGACAGTTATAACACTTAACCGATTCCCTGATTCACATTTTCATAATTCCCAACGACTGGAGCTGCAACATTCCCATTCTGATTACCCATTGCTCTATTCCCAACATTCTGTCCCATCGATTTCCAACATTCGACCCAACTGATTACCTGATACGGAACCGCTGATTACCCATGCGAAATCTAGTAGCATATCTCTGCTGATTCCCAATAACTCCAACCATTTGACCTTGATTACCCATATTCACACCCGGCTGTGCAATTTGCCTGTTTCGAGTGTTTGATGAAATCCGTTGGTTGTTGTTAGTTGGTGTGGAATAGCGACTTTTGAGTGCGTTACCCAATAAAGAGTATATCGATGCAAGGTCGCCTGGGTCAGTTTGGATCGTGATTCCTTGTTCTGGTATTGTTGATCTGGATAGAATTCTTGTTGTGGTTGTGGAATGTATTCTGCAAGTTGTTGTTGTTGGAAGATGATGAAGCTTGTTGTTGTGTATTCACCGAAGGTTGAGTCTTTGCAATAAGTGCCAATGGATCATGATTCTTTGCCAATCTTTCTTTCCGACTTCATTGACTTCACTTGGTTTTGTTTGAGAAAATCATTCAGTTGATCAAAGTTCACCTGATGAAGGTCTTTTGTTTGGTTGACAATAGTGACATCTCGTCCCCATTCTTCTGGAAGATTGTTCAGGAACTTGATGTTTTGAACGATAGTTCGGGTGTCAACTTGTTTCTAATAAGCTCATTCATCAAAGTGCAAAACCTTCCATAGTAGGATTCAATGGATTCTCCCGGGTAGAAGTAAACTTTTCCCATTCAGTTAGCAACTTGTTCTCCATGTCTTGTTGACCAATTTATGTTCCGTGACAAAGCCGTCTAACACGTTCCCACATATCGAAAGCAGTTTCACAACTGTCTACCGCAGCAAAGATGTCTATTGGTAAACCCAGTTGGATAATATGAATTGCCATGTCATCTGCTTCGACTTGTTTCGGATCCTCTGCAGTGTATTCAGATTCGTATTGAAGACGAGAAGATGGTGGGACGGGAGTTGTTGCATCTGCATTTCCAGGTACATGAACTTGTCGAGGCTGGAAGGGTCCATCCTGGATGGATTTAATCATGAGTTTCCCATTAGGTTTGGTCTTGATGTAACGAAGCATACGACTTGTCCATTGAAGATAACCACCTTTTGCCAACATAGGAGGACGGTTTTCGGCACCGGCTGCATGAATGTCTTGTTGAGTTGCCATTGATGAAGGTATGATCTGATAAAGTTGATGTAGGATCGATTCAACGATAGAGGAGTTGAGGTTGATGAAGATTAAGATCAGTTGAGGTGTTCTGAAAGTCGTACTCGTAACCTTGGTTCTAAAAAATTTCGCCCAAAATTTGAAATTCACTATAAAAATCAAGTCTAAGGACGTATGAAAAATTTGAGTTATGACAATTTTGACGCCAAATTTGACCGAAAAATTTGAATTTAGGCCCAAAAATTTGAATTTTGACCAAAATTTTCACAGTTAAACCAAAATTTGAATCTCGCATAAAAATTGAACGTTTAGTCTCCTCAAAAATTTAAATTTTACTCAAGTTTTCCCGCCAAAAAACTCTTTTTATTTTTTTTTATTTTTTTTTAATTTTTTTTAAACTTTATGCGTAGAAAGAGCTTAGGCATAGAAACACGAAGTTACGAGTAGACGATGCTTAGGCGTAGGATCTTATGCGTAGGAAGCTTAGGCGTAGGATTCCTTAGGCGTAGGATCTTATGCATAGGATCTTAGGCGTAGGATTCTTATGCGTAGAAAGTATCTTACGCGTAACCTTAGGCTTATGCGTAGACAAAAAAACTTAGTCGTAAAACCTTACGCGTAAGTGTGATCTTATGCGTAGAGTTCTACTCGTAAGAGTTTATGCTTATGCGTAAACTTAGGTTAAAAACCAAAAATCCTTTACACTGTCACAGCGTAAGGGATATCCACAAGTCGAAGTGTTCCACACACTTATCCAAGGGAAGCACTGAGTAACCGTTATAGCTCGAAGAATCTGCACCAAAAAGTTATAAGTAGGACCTTATGCGTAGTTGACTTTCTTACGAGTAGAACTAGGGTTTTGACCTACTCGTAAAAAATTTCCAATGATTCAAACGATTTCTCTTGCACAGATAGCCTTAAAAACACTCCAATAACACAAATCTTTTGACCTTTTTCACCCAAAGTGCTTATAAAAGTTACGAGTAGAAATGACCACCTTCAAAAACACGAGTTCAAACTTGAAGAAAAACACGTAAAGCTTCGAAATTTTTGCAAAAAACTGAAACTTTAGCACCAAATAAACCTTAAACCACAAGAATCTTGAATTTTTAAGTGCAAAAATTAAAGCTTTATGCGTGACACTTTTGAATACCGAGAGCTTTACGCGTAACCACAAAAAACTTCAACCAACCACTCCTAAACCATTGTTAGGCGATTGATACCAATTGTAGGACCTAAGATATATCAACCTTATCACTTTACCAAGCAAACCAAACACAAGTATCACCACGTTTACCACGCTACGCATAGAAAACGTTCAAACCAACACAAACGTAAAGCATATAAAGAAAGAAAAGATAAGAAAGATGGTGACTTGATGTTTTAAACAAAACCGTGTATGTGTAGAGGATAAAGATAAACACAATAAGTTGTATATTCCTTGAGAGAGAAAATACACACACACACACACACTTTCAAGCACACCCCTCAAATGACCATTTGAGGGGTATTTATAGGTGGAATACATGAAAACCTAAAAGGCTTTCCTATGGGCTTCGTTGGACTTGGATTGGGCTTGGGATATATGAGCATACAAACGGCTAACATACCCTAACGTTTAACCAATTAGCTTAGCCCAATCCACGAGCCCGTTGACTATTCTATCACGATATCTAACACACGTTACAAAGTTCCTAAACGTGAATAACCATCACTTCTAATAAAACTATTAAGGCTAACATGGATTGTGAAAAATCTACAAAAAAAGTGTTAGTAATAAGCATCATCACAAGCATTTCCAAACACCATGTAACAAGCAACAACAATATATAAGAAACATCATTCATTTGTTAAAATTTTTCATGATTTAAGAATCATGAAAAGGGAACACAATGAAGTGTTTAGTACAACGAGGAAATCCTAAAAAAAACTTATCCAAAAAAATACAAGGAAAAATCCAAAAAAATAAAAAATGCTTAAAAGAACTAATCTAGGACCATCCTATTGAGGTGGTGGATGAGAAAGAGCATTTAGGCGCTCTAGGATGTGATTGAGGATGAACCTCATTTCCTCTTGGAACTCATGGACCATCACCCGGGTCCTTTCGGTTATTTGGGCGGTTTGCTCACAATTGGAGCAACCATGCCTAGGAGGGTAGTATGGTTGATGAGTTTGTGGTGGTGGAATGGTAGAGATGTTGGTGTTGATGTTAGTGTTTGGTGTGGTGATTATGGAGGCTAGCAAAGCACTTTGCATTTGCATAGCATCACTTAAATGAGAATCCACCATATTTGAAAATTGGTGAAGATGTTGGAGTTCGGATTGAATCTCTTCTCTTGTGGGATGATCTTCCCACATGGATTCCTCAATGTCTTCTATGTGAGGAGACATTGATGTAGGAAGTGGTTGATCCCCATACAAAGGACCATGGATTTCCTTGTGGATAGGGTGGAATAGAAGAGGTCTTGGCCCTAACAGGGCGTTTGGGTCGAAAGAAGGTCGTGGAGACTCATGAGCAATCCGCTCAATAGTACCAAAATATGGTAGTGGAGGTGGATGATTTGGCCTAGGAGGCAAGTCCTCCAAGTCTTCCAAAAATGGATTTGGAGATGTAGGTGGTGTGGAGAATAACTCCAATGGGATGAGTGTTGGAGATTTTGGAGGTGATGGTGTTTTGGATGGGAGCCGGTGGTGGTGAGCTAAGAGTCTTTGTTGGTGGTGGAGTAGTGATGATGATAGGTGATTGTGGAGGTGGTGTAGGAGTAGCCTAGGTGAGGTTTGTGTCATCCCTTATGGGAGATGAGATGGTTATAGGAGATGACTCGGAAGAAGAACTTATGTTGACAAAGCAACAAGGTCTTACGCTAATTCTAGCGGTTTTCTTGCAAGGCTTGGTTGATGGTGAAGTTTTTGTCATTTTGACTTAAGCTTTTGCTAGTAGAAGGTGAGAATTGAGAAGGTGTGAAGATGATCATGGTAAAAGCTCTTAATTTATAGGAATGGATAATTATGGAGAAGTGTGTTTGATTTGATGTTAAACCATAGAAGAGATGAGGTTTATAATGATTTTGAAGTGGGTTTAATGCTAGTCATATCACCCAAGTCAATCCATACAAGAAGGATAGAGTGAAGAGACAAAGATTTGCAATAAATGTGTTCTAATGATTATGAGATCCTAACAATAAGATTTTCCATGGATTGCAAGGAACCAAATTTTTGGTTCCTTCCTTTATGCAAAAGGGCTCCTTGGGTAGATTTTTGAAATTTTTGAATTTTGGTGGGAAATGGATATCCTATGTGCCTAAGTGTGTTATACTTGTTCTAATATGGGTAATAACTAGTTAAGATTAACTTAGAAGTAATGTATGGTAATTTGGAATATCGAAATAAGCGAAATTCAGAAAATTACCTGTAGGATCCACGACACCAAAAAAATACATAGGCGGAACCCAAAAAAGGGTGCCGCCTGGTCCGCCTGTACAGGTACGGCGGTACCAATTTTTACAACAGACGGTACCAAAAATTTGGTGCCGTCTGATCCGTGGACACCAGAAAACTCCACAGAACAGGTTTTTAAGGGTCGGGGACTTTTCCGAAACCTGAAATTTTGCTCAAAACATGTGACATTAATTATTTATAGTTAGGAAAAGTAAATAACACATACACAAACATAGTGGAGCATAGACTTTGACCAAGGGCTAACGATTTCCACATTAAAGTGAAAATGGGTAAAATTTGATAACACACTTGTGTTATCCCCCTGCATGAAATTGTTAGCATACATCATTGTTTTGAGTTATATTATCATCCTACAAATTAAAATCAACCAAATTGTATCAAACATTAACGTTAATGTCTTGTTCCAAACACTCCTTAAAAGGACCCTTACTTGTCCAACTTCTTGTAAATCTTGTTCATCATCCTACCAAGGCACTTTAACATCCCCTTGGTTTGCTTGAACTCCGCTGATTCATTCTCAATCTCGGGAAGAGACGCATAATACTCATGAGGTGGAAGGCGAGAATTTGGAATACCATCCTCGGAGCTATTTGATGACGATGATGATGGAGTTGGAGGTTTTGCTCTTTTTCCTTTTTTCTTAGCCACTCGCTCGTCACTCAAAGGCACAAAGATGTGAGGGATGAGCTCATAGTCAAGCTGCAACCCTTTTGGGCTTGGTGGAATTGGTGCAAAGGCTCTATAGAGACGGGTGAGAAGCATCCCGTAAGGAAGAGCAACCGATCCTTGAGTTGGAATATCAATCATTCTCCTAGCAATGTAGTAGGCTAGATTGAATGGTTAACGGGTGGACAAGTTGTAGAGCATGTGACAAAAGCAAGCATTGATATGGTCCCTATTCCCTATGGTGCTAATGACGTTGGCTCTAAGAAGTTCCTCCCATTTCTTAAATTCGGGCTTTAGTTCATTGAGCTCCATTCCATATGGATCTCGGTTTACCTCCTTTCCCTTTCGGGTGACACGGGTTGGAGCGGCTCTTGGGTTAAAGAGGCGCTCACGGATGACATCCTTATCCGCTAGAGGAGTTTGGTAGGGAAGATAGCGGTCATTGATTCCATCAAGGATAGTGAGTGACCACTTATCCGAGTAGACACAAGTCCCTCGGTTGGGAATTCCTAACACTTGAGAAAATTGGGTTAGGGAGATGGTGTAGTCGTTTTGATTGATCCTAAACCTAAGGATAAATTCATCTTCTTCATCAATGAAACCGGTGACACTAGCATAGAAATCCAACACAAACCTAAGACAAATAGGTTCATCGATGTCATGGAGACAATCGAATTGAATATCGGCTAGTTCTTGACGGAGATCGGTATTGTCGACAAAAGAGGAGTGAATGGTTCTACCCTCATGGAAGTACTTGTTTCTAGACTCTTAAAGATTTTGACTTATTCCTTGGAAAGTCTTTTGGTTTTGTGATGTTTGGGAATGTAGTTAAGGGTATCCTTGTGATCATAGAATCTTGCGGCTACCATGGTTATTCCTATGAGCAAGAATTTACATGTTAAAAATGAGAATAAACTTAACGTTTTGATTCTAGTGTGTGCCTATATGAAAACGATTTGGAGTTGCGGTTATCTCGACTCATTTTATGCATAAAATGGTTTTTAGTGGGGGTGTTTGGCAAATGGCATGAGATAACCCAAACGCTCCTAATTCAATGTGGCTTCATTTGAATATACCCGGGAATGCATATTAGTTATGCAATATTCAAGAGCATGCAAGTGATGAAAATTTAACGTTTCTATTTGTATTAACAATGAAAAATTGTTTTCCTACAAGTGAGAAGCTTTTCAAATTTTTTGACATGGGGTGTTTGGTTATTTGAACAAAACCTTATAGTTATTATCTTTTGATTAGTGGGAAACATGATTTGTTTATGCAATATGACAATGTAGTACCTAATTTAAATGACTAGTTATGCAATTTGCCAATTGAATCCATGTTTTGTACAAGAATATACATAATCCCCATGTAATGATTTTGTGCACAAATTAGAATCCTAGACTCAGATTTAAGAGATAAAATGTAGTTAGGATACTTACAATGATGTTATCTCCAGTGATTAGTGGGTGAGAAAGTGTCAGCAATGAGTTAGGTCTAATGTTGACACGTTTTGGTAAAGTGGGTTGTGAGGAAGAAGATGTTTTGTAGGTAGCATTTTTGCCACTGTTGTCACCGCGGACCAGACGGCACCAAAAATATGGTTCCGCCTTTGTTGTCGTTTGGTGTCGTGGGAACAGTAGCAGGTTCAAAACAAATTTGTTTTGTTTTGTTTGGTCTAAGGTTTAGACTATGTTTTGCCTATATGTTTGGTTCCATTAACCCCAAACCAAGTCTAAGAAGATTAAATGGTTCTCGTTTGAGAGGCTTGGTTAGAATGTCGGCAATGTTGTCTTCGGAGGATACTTTCTCAATTGAGATGTTTCCTTTTTGAACATTGTCGCGAATAAAGTGATGACGGATTTCAATATGCTTTGTACGAGCATGTTGGACGGGATTTTTGCTGAGATCAATAGCTCCTTTGTTGTCGCAAAATATAACAATATCGTTGAGATGAATTCCGTAGTCCACGAGAGCTTGCTTCATCCAAAGAGCTTGTTGACATGCTTTTCCGGCTGAGACGTACTCGGCTTCAGTAGTTGAGATAGCTAAAGCCGTTTGCTTCTTTGCAAACCATGAGGTGAGACAATGTCCGACAAACGTGCAAATACCACTTGTACTTTTTCTATCGACATAGCCATCGGCGTGATCCGAATAGGCATACACTATAGTTTCTACACCCATTCCTTTGGGATACCATAATCCTAAATATGTCGTTCTCTTAATGTATCTAAATATCCTTTTCAAGGCTTCTAAGTGTGATACTTTTTGATTTCCTTGAAAGCGAGAACATAGACAAACACTAAACATAATGTCGGGTAGAGTAAGCTACCGATCATTCCTCTATATTTAGTGTTATCTACCGATTCACCTTCCTCATCCTTGGTGAGTTTAGTGTCCGAGGACATGGGTGTCTTAGTTGGTTTTGAGTCTTCAAGACCAAATTTCTTAAGCATATCTTTTATATATTTAGATTGGTTAAAGAATATGCCATCTTCTAGTTGTTTAATTTGAAGTTCTAGAAAGAAGTTTGATTCACCCATCATACTCATCTCAAACTCATCGTGCATGATTTTAGATAAATCATCACATAGCTCTTGACAAGTTGATCCGAATATGATGTCATCAATATATATTTGAACAATGATAATATGTGATTCCTTTTCTTGGTAAAAAGAGTATTATCTACTAATCCCATGGTGTATTTGTTTTCAACAAGAAAAGTCTTAAGTCTATCATACCAAGCTTTTGGTGCTTGCTTAAGACCGTATAATGCTTTCTTGAGTTTGAAGACATGATGTGGTTTCTCAAAGTTGGTAAAACCAGGAGGTTGAGCAACATATACTTCGTCGTTGATAAACCCATTAAGAAACGCACTCTTAACATCCATTTGAAATAATTTAAAGTCATAAGCACATGCATATGCAAGTAAGATTCTAATAGACTCGAGCCTAGCTACTGGTGCATAAGTTTCATCATAATCAATCCTCTCTTGTTGATTATAACCTTGTGCGACAAGCCTAGCTTTGTTTCTAGACACTACACCATTTTCATCCATTTTATTTTGAATAACCCATTTCGTTCCAGTTATAGTTTGATCTTTAGGTTTTGGAACTAATTTCCAAACATCATTTCTAACGAATTAGTTTAACTCTTCTTGCATAGCAATTACCCAAGATTCATCTTTTATTGCTTCATTTATGTTTTTTGGTTCGATGGTAGACACAAACCAAAAATGATTACTTTGATTTTGGGCTTGTGATATGTTAGGATCCAATATTTATGTTGTTAGATGATTCGGGTGGTATAGGATTGTGATTAAACAAGAAAGCCATTTTAGAGAGATGAAGAGAGTTGAGAGGAGGTTCTTGAAAGAGAGTTGCTTAAACAAATTTAAGGTTAGATTCAAAAAAGCCACACCCCTTCCATGGATGGAAGGGGTATTTATACTTACAACTTACACGACCTCCTATCGGCCTGTGGATCAGGCATACAGTGGGTAAAGACCCGTCCTTCCTCTACGGTGTTGCTCTAAACTAAACTACGCTACAAACTAACTAATAAACTGCTAAATAACGTAACTAATGACAAATCTACGAGCTAACTTATGCTAGATAATATTTGGGGTGACCGACTCTTTACTATGGAATTTTCTAATTCCTAACAGTCTCCCCCTAAGGGAGGTCACCCCATGTTTTACATTTCAAATCCTAGCATTCTATACTTGACTTTGTTCTTGAGCTCGTAGACTTCAATTCTGCAATCGTTGTGCTTTTGTAGTGACTCTTCATAGTCCGATTATTTTGTACTTTCAGTGGAGGTCTTTGAACTGATCCACATCTTGATGATCTTCGAACATTCTTTGAGATCATCAGCCACAGTAAATCTCTGGATCACCCTTTATTGTGTTGCCATCATGTGAAGTTGTGACTTTTGGACCGACATGCTCACACTATAGGGATCATGACATCTTTCCATCAGAGTAGCGAAAGCTTTACTGGTTCATGATATTTGCAGCAGCGTAGTAGAAGCATAGTATAAAAATATCGAACCGGTTATGTAGATATGCACAAGTCATGATTTCTTCAATTAAGTGTGGATGCTGTGAGCATGCGACTTTGGATTGACTCCTCAATTCTGATCAGTTGCAACCTTCCAAATGTACCTGCAAACAACAGTTAGCAAAAAAGCGCACGAAAGTGTCTTTGATCACTTTCGTTGAATTGAGGTACACGGCCCACGGTTCCCGTTGATCAGTACAAGTACTGTGATCGTAGGATTTCGAGGAATCTCCTTGACAGGGTTTCACAGCTGTTCTAGCCGTTCTCAAACCGGAATGTCTCAAAGAAGACAACACGGAGTAAGTGAACCAGCGAATTGAGATTCACTGATTGATGAAAAATGATTTGAAAAACAATCGTGTATTGCTTGAAGAAAGAGTTTTGCAATACAACGAAGGTTTATGAGAAAGATCAATTTTTCAATAAAAATACTTTTTGTATTAAAGAATGAGTACACATTCGACGTGCTAGTGAAAAGAAGAGATTCGCACATCGAATGGTTTTTCTAAAAGTATTTTTCAATCAGAGATACTTTTTGAATTTGAAAACATAAGTACACATTCGACGTGCTAGAGAAAAGAAGGTTTGCACATCGAATGGTTTTTCCAAAAGCATTCGTCAATTCCATTCCTGGACCAAGGTTGATTCAAGAGTGAATCGCCCCATTGTTTCAATCCAGTTGTCACAAGCTTGATCTTTAGAAAAGATCTCACATGTCACCCACCAAGAGCTTGTTTGATGTTGGCTCTAGAAGGATTTCCATCTTCATTGTGAATATTTATACATATCACTCGGATGTTCTGGCAATACCACAAGGATAATGCGTAGGACTCTTAATATATACTTACTTTCCACATTGTGTGAAACAGCAAGTCTTCATTAATTTTGCGTCCTAATGAGATATTGTGGATGATCTCTTGGCTCTAGACTCAATAGTGCACATTTGGTTCCTATGCCGGAGACTAGGGAGAGGGTCTCCTTCTTCAATATCAACAATCTCTAAGAGAAAGTCGATAGATAATGTCGGTTCCCGTGAGAATGAAACAAGCCCTTTTAAGAGGAACTTGAGTAGCTTGGGAAGTTTAGTGCAGGGCGTCACT
The DNA here is from genome assembly GCA_910596185.1 of Chrysanthemum makinoi. NCBI lineage: Eukaryota > Viridiplantae > Streptophyta > Magnoliopsida > Asterales > Asteraceae > Chrysanthemum > Chrysanthemum makinoi. Next base: position 250,584,196 of record OU343222.1, on the reverse strand, counting down.
GGGTCCATGACGTCTTGTCTTCAATACCAGTGTTACCTTAGTAACCACCAGTAGCATATGTATTGAACCCGGTTTCTGCCCTAAGGTTGAATTATTGGAGGGCTATTTCTTTTCACCCTTTTCACATTCCAATTCTTTTTCATTCTTCAACCCCTTCAGTGCTTACCGAGACTTCATTACTAGAACCTTGTTGGGTTTATTCCATTACTAGCTCTGTCTCAGTCCGCACTCTTCCCAAATCTCACTTTTCTCCTTCTTTTTTTTTCATCATACCTAAAGACTCTACACTATCTAGTGGATTGTCCTTGGGTAGATCCCTCCAGTTCTGGCGGATCGTGGGAACGAATACCTAACCACACCATCCTTATAACTCCATACATAAAGTAAAATGGTCGGTCTTTTGGTACAGTTCATTCCTCCTTGAAACCAATTGAAAAATCATTTTGAAAAACAATCAAGGTACTTGTGATTCGAGATCAAAGCATTTTGTACCTTAATAGTTTTGATCATTTAGAAAACCTCCCCCTCAACAGGTGCATATGATTTAGAAATTGTTTAGCACATGGAGACAAGAGGACTTTGAAATATTTTCTTTGATCACAATTTTCATACGAAAAAGGCCATTTGATTTTCTTGGTAAAATTCTCCCCCTCAATATGTGCATAGGATAAGAGAAATCATTTTAACACATAGAGGCAAGAGTTCTTTTGAAGCACATCCACGAATCACAAAAGCCATTTAGAAAACCATTTGAAAACTCAATCAAGGTACTTTATGTTAAAACATAAAAGCTTTTGTACCTCAATAGTTTATTTTCTTTAAAATGCTCCCCCTCAATATGTGCTTCGAGATTCGAAAGAGATTAGCACACAAGAGAGAGCAGCATGCATATTTGAATCAAAACGATCACCTTTTATCAAATTTCATTATTAAATCACAAATTCTCCCCCGATCAAAGATATCAAACCCTTTGAGATTTTGGATCCCAAGTGATTTAATTAGGTTTAGAAAACATGGAAGAAAATGTGGCCTTGTTTAAATACTCATCTGGTTTTTGGATAAATCCTCCTCCTCAACATGTGCATTGTGTATTTGAAATCGTTTGGCACATGGAGGCAGGAGTGCCTATATAGGACTAAAACCGATTCCATTAAAACAGATTTGAGATTTGAATCACGATCTCTCCCTTGATAAGAAAGTTTTGGGGAAAGACGTGGCAAGATTTAATTTTGAAAAATGACAGATAAGGACCATTTTAAGACATTAAAGATTGTTAGTGTCAGGTATGATAGTTTTTAAGAGATCTTTTAAGTAAAACAAAACAATTTCACAATCAAACAAGAACAGAAAAAATTTCATTTTGAAAGACCTTGATTCAAAAGAAAAATCATACCATGACATAACATTAAATCTTTAGATCACCACATTTTAACGTACAAACGGAACTTTTATGAAGAAATATTGTAAGAAAATATTATATTTTAAATCACTCTCCCCCTCAATCCATGACAGAAGTCAATAATTGAGTGACTTAGGTTTTGTTAAAAAGAAGTCCGGTGATTTTCAAAATTTAGTCTAATATATTTTCAAAACAATATTTTTCCATTTTCAAAAACAATTTAATCAAATTAATCAAAATTGTTTAACAATGGTATCCTGCACAAAGATACGTTAGGTGGTTGAGAAGCTTCTGTTGTTGTTACTGTAGGGTTTGGAAGAAGACCATCTGCTGATGCAGTGAGACTTCTTACGTTGCATTTATGCCAACTCTCCATGGAAATCCAATTAAGCTCCGTTTCTTCATTTGTCAACCCAAGATCCAGTTACCCCTTCCTTTCGGCATCCAAACATCATATTATGTGGGATCCCGATCGGGAACATTCTTATACCAAGATACCTGCATACGTTAGTGGACACAAACAGATATATGGTGGTCGACAACACCCAAACAGCAATCGACTAATAAAAGTCAATTCAACATATCAATCAGTTCATATAAAGCATGGGAATAATGTGTTTCATCAAACTGTAATCATCTAATCCTAACAATCATATCCTAAATTCCTAGTCCTTCGACATAGGCAAATATCATTTTTAATTAAGCACGTAGGATATTAAAGAAAGCCCGTTAGATGATATACATTTGAAAACATTATCCCCCTCAATCAGTGACTCAATTTTTGAAAAGTTTAAAAGCGCTGAAGTCATTGATTGAGTTTTTCAATTTATTTCGAAAACTCTGAATAAGATTGATTTTCAAGCAACTCATTTACCGCCATTTTTGAAAACACCAAATATTTTTTTGAAGAATTTTAGACGGAAAAACATTTGTGTAGGAACAGCAGTCCTTTGACATACTTTCCTTGTTTTGTTATTAGGATAAGTGCACGAAATATTTTGAAAATAGGTTTAGCGCAGCACTTTCCTTCCTGTAAAAGAACGGGTTGCTATCTGAAATAATAGCAAGCCATTTTGAAGCGCGGGTTACATTCTGAAATAACTGTAAGCCATTTTTTAAGCACTGGTTACAGTCAGAAGTAACTGCAAGCCATTTTTTGAGACATGTTTTGAGAAGAATATTTACACCTCCTGCTCGAACTTCATCTATGGTCCCGTGCCATTATTGAATGACATTTCTAAGACCGTAGATGTTATCGATACCAGAAGACATGTCTAGAGAAAAACATATTTTTGGTATTTTTGAAATTTTCTGATTTTTATGGGTTTTTGAAGGTTTTATAGTTTTGTATTTTGCTTTTCTGAAAAATATATACAAGGATAGAATAAATGATATAGTTTTAAGAAAGATGATGATACGAGTACCGAGATAAGGATATCGAACAGCCCCGTTGTAGAAGATAGAAGTCATCATCTGTTAAACATTCACCACCAAAGCTTCCAAGACTCTTGAATCGAAGAGAGAATTTGAACCATCTGAAAGTGAGACTTTGGCAGCTTCCCCCCAAACCGAAAATCCTTTAGCTGAGCAGATTCGAAGCTCTATTTCAATCTTGCCTTAGCCAGGTGCACGAAGAAGCACACCATTATCATAAATCCCGCTGCTCCATTTAAGAATAATCACCGTGATTCTTCGTTCGAGGTTATATCATCCAATAGAAGAACAACAACATTTCATCCCACACTTAAATAATCTTCTCAAATTCCTTTTCCACTGAAGTCTGAAGCAATCCATTCCAAAAGGTGTCAAGAGAACAATTCCCCCAAGTAGTTGAGTTGATGCAGTCAGTCTGATAGTATAATGCTCAAGAACTCTCCCGAATACACTTCATGAGGGGAATGAAGAACACCTTCCCATGTTCACATTTTTCTTCCCTGATGAACGTGTATTAAGCTCAAGTATCCGAAGTATACCAATACACAAGGAATGAATAACTGATAACATTGAAGAAGCAGGCCAAGTCACTGATTATCTCTGCGGGTGATAATCTCTGCGGATGTCAACACCGCAATAAGCGATTATATCTCTGAATCACTGATTAAGCACTCAAGTGAACCAGCTGAGCATCCCCAATGAACCCAATCTCTCTCCCCTGAACATTGCAATACCATCGAAATCACCACACACTTGTGTACCTCTTTTATCTTCAAAAACTTTCTCTAACATCTCTTCCCCTACATAGTTGGAATAAACACTAAACGCCATGAGTCAAACCTTGAGTTTCTCTGCGGTAATGACATTTGTCTTCTCGGGATATCTTCAATCACTTAGAAGTATTAAGTTCATCAAGTTTTACTCGCCATGAGTCAAACCTTGAGTTTCTCTGCGGTAATAACATTTGTCTTCCCGGGATATCTTCAATTACTTAGAAGTATTAAGTTCATCAAGTTTACTCGCGTTTAGATGCTTATCTCCTTCCCCCTTGCTGGTATTGACACTACAGAGTCAGCAAATCATTATAAGCCAGTAAACTAGAAATTTGTTGAGAAGAACACTTGAACTCTTGTGAGAATCAACTTGCTGAAGACTCTCTCTGACTATTTTTATCAACCCTTATGTAGACAATTTGAAGTGACCACTGAAGAAGAAAACCCGATATACCATACTTGAAACTGAAGTCAACTTTCCCACATTTGTATCTTAAGCTTGCACCTAATGATGGAAGAACGGTGTAGAGAATTTATGCTACAAGCAAATCTCTAAGTACTCACTACCCAAACAAAGTATGAGACAATAACACCTCTTGCGATTATCCACACCGTCATATGCGTGTGACAATGAGTAAAACAAAGTAACTCCTAATAGTGATAGTTAACCAGGTCTTCAACCATCCACCTCGATTGCTGGTAACTAGATAAACCAAGTCTTCAACTCAAAATTTTAAGCCCGAGCAAGTTATCAAATAAGAACACGCCTTTGTGAAAGTCAACTTCAATCTCAAATAAGTGATAAATGATTAACTCAGAAGTAATCAACTTGTGTCAAATATCCAACACGTGAATAAATGTACAACCGGATGTACATTGACCCACTTAATGAACCGGAACAAATGATTCCTCAACATCAATTCCATCTTCCTAAAGATATACATATAGAGATGATCGGAAGATTCACCAATAATGTCTTCAAGCGGATGAGGTAGTCATTTTCCTTAGTGTTCACGTGGTTGATTTACAGAGTGCACAATAATCTGTGAAGATTTGGTAAAGGAATACCAAAGAGCGGATCATTTTTCATGAACAATAATCCGTGAAGATTTGGCAAAGGAATACCAAAGAGCGGATTATTATTCAATAGTGCAACTGCAATATTACAATAGTCAATATCAACGCCTCCCATAAACCGACAATCTGTATGATAAATGCCCAGATTAAGAAGAAGTCTTTAGATAATCAAATGCAACTCGTCTTTAGTCTTCTAACATGTAGCAGAGAATGTAGACTGACTGTAGACTCGACCTTCTTCAAGATTGTCCGAATGGGGAATAGAGTGTTAACATCTTCAACTCACACCAAAAAGCATCCCACCAAAAAGCATCCCAATTAACTTACATCTTGCAAATCCCCTTAACTAAAATCCCTCCCAATCAAACAAGAACAGAAAGATGTTCATCAAGGAAATCAGCAATCGGCCGCAACAAACACACAAGATGGTAACACCAAACTACCCATCACATCAAACAAGAACAGAGATTGTTCGGAATCATCATGTTGATGTATACGTGAAGCATTAACCGGAAGCACTTTGTCGATAAACTCATCAATCCGAGTGAAGATGTCAACCAACGGCTCTTAGAGGAGAAAAACTCCATGTGAAGATGACCCGATAAGAAGAAGCTCGGTTCTTACATGAGTTTAGAGCCGTATGACCATTTATATTCTCAAATATCAATCAACAATGCAAAAAATTCACACTTCTTCTCCCCCTCAAGAATTGCATACGGAGATGCCATTCTTGACTAAATAAGTGAAAACATCCAAAAGTATTCTATTCACACTTCTCCCTCGCAAAATTAGCACATGATGTCGCCATCGTCATTATAGTTGAGCAAGTGGAATAAGAAAAACAATCAATGGTAGCCCGGTTCACTTGATGACTGAAGCGCATGGAAAAAGTATGAAGCATGTTGATGAGAATGGTCATAATAAGAAGATTTATCTTCTTTAGAAGATAAAGCGCACTGACACGTACACTTTTCTTTTCTTTAGAGAACGAGGCATGAACTGATGTGCTCATACGTCATAAAGTTGAAGTACGAGGCCTGAATTGATGTGAACAGACGTCATAAATCTCTCTCTTTTCATCATCTCTTGGAAAAACTTATAATCACCCCCATTATCATTCAGTAGGCTCTTTCCATTAGCATCTCTAAGTGCTCTCTATGTACTCTATACTCTGAAGTAAACTACCCCGAACTCGTGACTTAAACTTGCACATATGTAACAAAGAGCGGTGCCGATTTCCATTAGCATCTCTAAGTACTCTCTATGTACTCTATACTCTTCAACCAACCAACCATCAAGTATAAGACGTACATTACCTCTTGAAAATCCACAATTGAATGTGACATTGAGCACTACGACGTAACTCCTTAAAGTGATAGTTATTTTGTGGTGGTATGAGCCCAATTCCCCCAAGTGGTAAAAGAAAAGGTAAAAGACACCCAACAATAACTAGATTTCCAAGTCTTCGTTTTTGATAATAAGCTCGAACAAGGATCATGAAGAATCTTCATCCATCCATCCCCGATACCTTCAGATACTAAGTACACTCGCCCGTGATATTTCACTTCAACCTCAAATAAACAATACTGAATTAACGCCATTGTCACATCTTCTGATTAACTGCTCAAATCTAGCCTTCTTTGACATTTTAAGTGAACTCTGATAATGGTTTCATCCCGACCATGGTTTAATGAGCATAACCCCGTAAAACTTTGAAGTAGCCAAACCGCCATGACGAATATCCAAACACACTTCCAATTCATGAAGTACACCCTTTTATCCCTTATTTGAAGCAGAAACCGTAGCACCACCATCAAATGAGATCCCGAAATACACTTTCCTTTCTCCAGGATGGTTCCATCATTACGGGATTTTACAACTCTATGGTTTAAACCGAGAAATAGTTTCTTTCGCGGGATTTTACAAAATCAAGAATAAACCGTTAGATAGATCCAGAAATGTTCATTACTTTAACCAGGATGTTTTCATTGTCACGGGATTTTACAAGTCTATGATTTAAACCGAGAAATAGGTTCTTTCGCGGGATTTTACAAAATCAAGACAAAACCGTAAACAATGTCAGCTTGAATGAAATGACAACTTTGGTTTCAGTGAATATCAGTTTTAGGGGAACATGCAGCGGTTCATCAGCGGTTCATTATCCAACATCATCAACATTATCAACCATCCAATAAATACTCTGGTAGACACATTATTCACACATTCTGTCGGCAATTGCAGTGACAACATGGAGAAGTAGACCCGATATGCCAATCTTGAGCATGAAGTAAAATCCCCAGATTTGTTACTTAAACTTGTACTAATCCTCGTGAAAAAGAAATGGTGTACCCAATATACAAAACCTCTTGACATTCTCAACTGAGTGAGACACCGAAGTGATAGTTACGTTGTGGGTTAAACGAGAAAGAATCACAAACGCAACTAAATAGCCAAGTCTTTATCACCCTCTATAAACGCCCAAACAAGTCATCTTCGCAGAATGGTAGAAAGAAAGAAGACAAAAATTAAGCAACCGTGCCCGGAAAACCTCACTTCAAATCCAAATAAGAAATACCGTACAGACAGCCCCATAGTCAACCTTTCTCAATAACCAAATCAAGCCGTGAAGAAATATCCTTTGTGAAAATGTATACACCAAAGTACCAAACTCATAACACAACGAATCTCATCATCAAATCTCATAACCGAAATCTTATAGTCAAATCTTATTATCAAATCTCTAACATTGTCAAATTGCATCATCTTGTTACAAAATGCAGACTGAGTATATTCGATCCAAAAGATTAATTAAATATCCCAAGTCATAGCCCCCAAGTCTCCTAATAAGTGTAATAGCTTCAAATTAAAATATCACTTGATCCACATACACCCAATCACAAATTAGTCAATGACCCAGTTTACATTTGGAACATAATCATTCGGAACAAGTAACTCAATCCCACATTCACAATATATCTTTTCGGCACATGTAACAAATTAAATCCACAGTCCAATAGAGACAATGTGCGTTCCACACATATAATATATACCCGATCCCCTAACATTCGATAAGCCTCCAAACATAAACAAAATGCCATGACAAAGATATGTTGTATCCTCATATGTCTGATTTAAAAATAATATTCATAATCAACCCATCTCCAACTTATCAGATTGACATATCACTCTCCATGCCAAATGTAATCAAATAGACATGAACTAAAAAATTCGGATATTAAATTCAGCCAAAAACCATTTAAGACACCATACTTAATCATGTATATATCAAGTCAATCCAATAACAGCCCAAGCTTGGCCCAATTCGGATCCCATTAGCCACAAACCAGGGTTATATGAGATACCCTAATTATTAGAAGTAAATAAAATGTACCATATCACTTGAGTTCCTAAACTTTAGCAACCCTAAACATAAACTCAAAGACCTGCGCCTCCCATCTCTTTCTCACCTGAACACAGTCACTAAACCCTAAACTTTTTCATATCACCCAACCCTAAATCACTACTCATAAACCGTCCGCCTCTCACATCTCAAACAATAATCTCAAGTCACATAATCCATTAGCATACCCTAATGATCTCAATCAATCATATCTTAACACACGACTGCCCCATCTCTTGTTATTACAGCTATTCAAAAAAGCGGGTCCAGACAAGAGTCTTCCACTTACCTCGCTACAGAGATGGCTTGAGGTCATTAACGCCACAGGGATGGTGAAATGAAGAGAAGGCTTCTCGATGTAAAAGTAACCCCAGGTAGGCATAATCTTGAACCATTGTTGTGTTAGAGTCACATTCGAGCCAAAGATATTGAGTTAACATAATTTGTTAAACTCATATCTTTATTTCGTATAGTATCTCATGATCAATGATGATTATTGTTTCTTCTTATGCCTTTGGCATGATGAATCTTTGAGAGGTCCTTAGAAACAAAGCTGAGATCTTTATAGTTTCTGTTTTCGTTTATGTTGCAAGAGTCTTGAATTAGATATTGGTTAGATGAAACATAGTGGTATTCGACTGTGTTGGTTTTGAAATAAGACAGATGATGATTATGTAAGACTGATGATGGTTTAAGACCTGAGGTTGATTAGATTTGTGGTATTTGGTTAAAGTTCAACAGATAGCAACTCGCTTTTGACTTAAGTTGGTATGGGTTTCAAAAAAAGTCTAACCACTTGTATCATCACAGCAACTCGCATAAACACTACTTGTATCATCACAACTCGCTTTGACATAAACAGGTCTACACGCATTTTAACCCAACTCGCATTTCTTTTATCAAAACAGTATCAATATGCATCTTGTTATCACAACTCGCTTCATGACCATAGTTAACAACTCGCATTAAGTAATGCAAGTAGACAACTCGCTTAAGGTACGTAGTATCTGGACATATTTTGACAGCATCTCGCTTGCTCTTCAAAAAATTTATAACAACTCGCATATGGCAAGTCGCTTAGCACCATAACTCACCCAATTCGCTCAAAAGCAACTCGCATATGGCAAGTCGCATAGAAGAGGCAGACCACAACTCACATACAAAAACTCGCATCTGACCAACACTCATCTGATACATTGAATCTGGACAACAAGTCATAGTAAAGACATACAACTCGCATAACAAAAACAGTCAACTCGCATTGAAGAATATGAGTGAAACTCGCAACCAAGAAAGACCAACTCGCATCTTGAAAAAGCTTGACCATATTTTCGAATAGCAACCCAGAAAAAGTTTAAAAGGAAATGCTTTTTACCCATTTTGACCAAATACTAGACCTTAACAGTTTGGACAAAAAGCACGAAACTGATGATACATAACATGAGACATTTTTGACCAATAACATGAGGCCTTTTTGACCAACATGGATGCATAGTACTGGTATTAAATTGTTCTTAATGAATGAATATAAAATTTCAGATTCAACTACAATGCATAAAAACAGTAACCCGTATTAAACAACATCAAAGAATCGCAACAAACCGCACAAAAACACGAATCGGACCATACGAATCAACATAAACAACATAACCTTGGCTCTGGTACCAATTGTTAGGATCCAATATTTATGTTGTTGGATGATTCGGGTGGTCTAGGATTGTGATTAAACAAGAAAGCCATTTTAGAGAGATGAAGAGAGTTGAGAGGAGGTTCTTGAAAGAGAGTTGCTTAAACAAATTTAAGGTTAGATTCAAAGAAGCCACACCCATTCCATGGATGGAAGGGGTATTTATACTTACAACTTACGCGACCTCCTATCGGCCTGTGGATCAGGCATACAGTGGGTAAAGACCCGTCCTTCCTCCACGGTGTTGCTCTAAACTAAACTACGCTACAAACTAACTAATAAACTGCTAAATAACGTAACTAATGACAAATCTACGAGCTAACTTATGCTAGATAATATTTGGGGTGACCGACTCTTTACTATGGAATTTTCTAATTCCTAACATGATCTTAAGGTTCTTTGATTTATTTGTCCTATGACCTTTTATAAAGGATGACTTTTGGATTCTTTGATGTTTATAATCTCATTATTTAATGGTTCATCTTCCTTGTCATTTTCAATTATTTCTTGACTTTCTACAAGTTGACTTTCAACTAAGTCATCATCTACCAAAGGTGATGTCTTAGAGGGAGGTGGACTTTCGTCGAATGTTATGTTCAAAGATTCCTCGACTCTCATTGTTTCTTTGTTTAATACAATGTAAGCTTTACTAGTTTGAGAATAACCAAGAAATACACCTTCATAAGACTTTGGGTCAAACTTGGTGAGATAATCTTTAGTATTAAGAATAAAATATTTACATCCAAATACTCTAAAATATCCTAAAGTTGGCTTTTTTACCTTTATATAGCTCATATGGTGTTTTGTTTAAGAAAAGACGTATTAGGACTCTATTTAAAATATATGTAGAAGTGTCAACGGGGTTACACCAAAACTTTTGAGGAATGTTTTGTTCATTAAGCATTGTTCTACTCATTTCTTGAATGGTTCTATTTTTACGTTCTACAACTCCATTTGATTGAGGTGTTCAAGGAGCCGAAAAGTTATGTGTTATACCATTTGTATCACAAAAGTTTCCAAATTATGTTTCATTGTCAAATTCACGACCATGATCCATTCAGATCGACACAATTTTAACACCTAGTTGATTTTGAATTTTCTTGCTAAGAATTTCAAATTTATCAAAAGCTTCATTTTTGGTTTTCAAAAACAACATCCAAGTAAATCTTGAGTAATCATCTACTATGAACAAAGTGTATAAGTTGCCTCCATAACTTCTTATACTGGATGGACCAAACAAGTCCATATGCAAAAGTTCTAGACACTTAGATGTGGACACCATGTTTTTAGCCTTATGACTACTATGGGTTTGTTTACCAATTTTGCAAGCGTCGCAAAAATGTTGGTCATATTTAAGTTTTGGTAAATTCCTAACTAGCTATTTTGAAGATAGGTTTTGTATAAGTCTCATATTAGCGTGACCTAAGCGTCTATGCCAAAGAGTTGAGCTATCATCTAATGTTGTTAGACAAAGTTTGTCATTAGATGTTTTATCTATTTTCATGACGTATATGTTATTTTTCCTAACTCCTTTAGCTATGGTGATACCATCTTTTAGTATTTTACTACCATTTTCTTCAAATAGTACTTTATACTTTTTATCACATAATTGGCTAATACTAAGTAGATTAAATCCTAACCTATCGACATGAGCAACATTTTCAATATATAGGGAGTTATGAGCGATCGTACCTTTGCCAATGATTTTGCTTTTGAGATTTCTACCAAAAGTGACATTACCTCCGTCATACTCTTGGTATGTTGAGAAAAGACTTTTGTTTCCCGTCATGTGTCGTGAGCATCCACTATCTTTTATCCACTCATCTGGTTCCAATCCAACTTTCAAGCATACCTAAGACACAAATAACTAAAGCATTTGGTCCCCAATATCTCATGGGTCCGTTTGGGTTAAACATACCATTTACTTGATTCATGTATGGAAATGATGGGTAAGAGTTCCATAACATGTAATCTGGAGTTTGATATGGTCTAGGGAAGTTTTGATTCCAACCGTTATGTTGATAGTTGGGTTGTATGTTATGGTTGCTCTTAGGAAAGGGGCGTTTGGCAAAAGGTGTTTTATGTCGTTGTTGAGTAGTTTTTATCTAAATTCATTTTTAGCAAGTCCTACTCCTGATGTAACAGCAGGTTTTAGTTTAACACTATCATTGGTTTTCTTTGTTACTTTGACAAATTCGCTACGGTCCGTATCACAAGCATTATGTCCTGCTGCAGTCCCCACGACACCATTTTTTACAAAGGACGGAGCCCTTATTTTGGGTCTGTCTGGTCCGTGCTGCACTGCAACAGTTTTGACAGTTTGTTTGTCTTTTTTAGCCGTTTTGTTTTGACTCTTTGGAATAAATACCTCATTAAATCCTAGCCCATTCATGTTTCCTGGTGTTTTTTGAATTCTAACTATTTCATCGGCACAAGCGATATTTTTGTTAAACCTTTTATATTAGAATTATGTTCGATTAAAACATCTTGTGTGAGCTTTAGTTTTTCTATTTCAAGATTAAGCTCTTGACATGATTTGCAACCATCGTCATTTGCTTTTCCCTTTTCTAATCGTTTTGCCTTTTCTTTTAACTCATAGACTTCATTTTCTAAAAATTCATTTTTAGTATTTAAAAATTTATTTTTAGTTATGATTTTTAGACTTAGCTCACACAATTGATTGTATTGTTTTTGCAAAGTGTCATCATCAATAGAGGAATAAGATGAGTCGGAATGTACCTCGTTTGACTCATGTGCCATTAGAGCGATTTCCTCCTTGCTTGACTCTTCATCATCTTCACTATCACTCCAAGCACCACTTACAAAAGCTCGTTGAGTTTTGCTTTTAGGTGGCTTGGGACAATCTCCTATTAGATGACTTGCATCACCGCATCTAAAGCACTTTCTTTCACCTTTACCCTTTTTGTCATCCCGATCTTTTCGGAATGGCTTCTTTTCTTCTCGAGGTTGTCTTACAAACTTTCCTCTTCTTCTAAAGAACTTTTTGAAATCTCTAACGGTCATGGCATACTCTTCATCTTCACTACCGGAGCAAGATTCGTCATCATCACTTGATTCCATTCTTGCTTTTAGAGCAACAGATTTGATTTTCTCTCTTTTTCCTTTGATGATTTCCGAATCTTTCTCCATCACCATTTCATGTACTTTGAGGTTTCCGATTAGCTCGTCTAGTGACATTTTTGAGAGATCTTTTGATTCTTCAATGGCCGTTACTTTAGCTCTCCACTTCGGATGGAGTGCTCTAAGAAATTTCCTGACAAAGTTTTTACTACGAAAAGATTCATCAAGTGCTTTAAGTGATGTAATAATAGTATTAAAAAGAGCAAAGCCACAATCAATGGTTTCATCTTCAGGGATGACAAATTGTTCATATTGTTGAACAAGAAGATCAATTTTGTTATCCTTGACTTGTGAATTTCCTTGATGTGTAACAATCAAGGATTCCCAAATATCTTTGGCGGTTTCACACATAAAAATTCTTTCATATTCTTTTCTAGGCAAAACATTATAAAACATTATTTTAGCTTCATTATTTTTAGCAATTAATTTCTTTTGTTCATCAACAGAAATATCTTTTGTTGTAGAATTAAAATCCCCTTTAACAATAACAAACCAAAGATCCGTATCTTTTGATTTTACATATGTTTCAAAACGGTTTTTCCAATAGATAAATCCATTGGTTCCAAAGAGTGGTGGTCTTTGCATAGATTGCCCTTCTTTAAAGTTTTCAGAATCAATGGATCGTTTCAAGTTTATAAAATACAATATATTTTAGAAATTCTTGAGCAACGAGGCTCTGGTACCAATTGTGGAAAACTAGAAGGGGGGTTGAATAGTTTACCGATTAAAAACTTTGTTTTGAAACTTATTGAAAGATCAATTGATGTTGATCTTCGATATGTTAGTGAAATATGTAAACAATATATAAAGAGTAGATAAGGAAAGAAACAATCAAACCACAACAAGTTGTGTATAGTGGTTCGGTCTACAAGGACTCTTTTTCCTTGCCCTACTCCACTCCCCGAGTCTCACACTCGAGAGTTTAACTTCACTAGTCAACAAGCTCCTTTCACCGGCGGAGAAACCTTTACACTTCGCTTACACACTATTTCCGACACTAAGCTAAATGTCGAGTTCTTTTCAAGGGTTCAACCACTCCCACACACAATGTATTTTAAGGACTAAAATACTAACCACCCACACTCACAAGATTATGATTGTTTGATACAACAATGAAGTATGAATCAACACAAGATCATACAACAACAAACAAACAAGACTTCCAACTTCTCGTTGAAGCTTGAATGTGACTTGATCTTCTTTGCTACAAAAGAGATCACTAATATGATATGAAACTGATTTAGAAAGGTTAGAGAGAAGGAATGTATGAGAGTGTGATAGAAAGTGATGAAAAACTACTTGGTTTGGCTTTGCTATTTATAGCCAAAACGCTCAGCAAGCACCACGGACCACGGAACCCTTAAAAGGGTTCCGCCTGTGTTAATAATTGGTGCCGCCGAGGTCTGACAGCAAGATCTCAAAATCTTGCCAAAGTCAACCATATCTATTGAAGATTGTGTAAGATATGTAGAGCCTAAATCTACACAAAGTATCTAGTGAAATCTTCCAATGATTTCAATGATGCATCACATGATGTCATGTGTTTGTTTTTCTATTTTTAGAAATATGTAAATACATATGTAATGTTTAGCTTTTAAGAAACCAAAACATTCTAAAAACTACTATCATACATTATGGTTTAGAGTCATATCAAGATATGATTAATCACAATGTAAATGCTTGAGTGATAAAGATATTATTTGAAAAAGCTTGTTTTAATATCCATTAAACTTGAAAAGCTTTAAGCTTTATAAAAATTAAATTTACTTTCGTCGTATACAAAACTTAGGTAAAGATAAAAAATATAAATAACGTTTAATGACGATATTTGTATTAACACTTTATATATAGTATATAGCAGGGTACTCGCGCGTTTTAGCGGCGGGTATCCTGTGATGATTCACCAGTTTGTATCGGTTTCAACGGGTCCTCTCTGGTTCGTTTTCGGATGGCTTTAATTGGTTAGCCGAACCTGTGGCGACACCGGTTCCCGGTTGAACACGTTGGTCCGGTCCGGTTTTCAAAACTATATATAACATCAACTTGTTAGCTTGCATAAAGTTTTGTGTGTTTTATTAATTTGTATAATGTGTATAATAACATGTACTTTTCATTTTAGGGTGTTTTAAAAATATTATTAATTAATGTGTTTAATTATTTTATATTTTGGATTATGTTGTAGCTTTTTTAAATTGTACATTATGAGAATTTTATTGTACTTTTTAGTAAATATGTTTTAATTGATTGTTTTTAATTTGGTAGGTGTGCTTTTAATTAGTTGTACAATGTGAATAAATTATTGTTATTTTAAGTAATGTGGTGTTTTTAAGAGTATTAATTACCCTATCCATTTCTCTTTCATTTGACCAAATTCAATAATTCAACTTTTCAATTTTTCACCTTTGACTGTTTTTCTATTACTAGACGAGTACCTGCGCCTAGCGGCAGCGGTGTATAGTCTTCGACAAATTCCGATTAGATCAATATTTTTGCGTGTTCTTTTATCCTTGTTTCGAGGCTTAGAGATAACGGTTTTGTGTAGCAAATTTTAGATAGATCGATATTTTTGCATATTCTTTTCATTGTAAGGCTCAAATAAAAATTGTGGTAAAGTAAAGCTCGCGCCTAGTAGTGACGACATATATACTCTATTACACGCGATATAACTGGTGGTAATGTGTATCCGGTGAACAAGTTTTTTGAGCAAACAATTTTGTTGATGTGCTTTTACAGTGGCGTTTTCTTGAAATAACGTGAGACCTTTATTGTGCACACGTACTAATTTGTGTCACATCACGTGAATCATAGGCCAATCTACTCATATGAGGATGCTCTTCATTTGTGAATTTTGATAGTAATATGAAAAATAAGACTAATCTTCATTTTCTTTCTAAAACTCATTTTTGTTATTGCCTTAATCTGAAAAAGATGAAATTATGAAAGGAAATGGAAACAAAATAACTGGATATAATGTGTCGTTATATCTTTTGTTATTGCCTTAATCTGTAAAAGATGAAATTATGAAAGGCAATGGAAACAAAATAAATGTATATAATGTGTCGTTATATCTTTTGAATTAGTATATGATGGTTTAGTAGTAGGTGTTAGAGTAAATTGTAAAAATCGTCCTTGTGGTTTGGCTATTTCGGCATATGGCGTCATTTATAGTGGCTGCTATAGGTGTTAAGTTAAGAGAGAAAGGGGTTCGGTTTAAAGATAGAGAGAAGAGATAAGTCAAATTACAACAACTATGTTATATGTTTTATTTACATAACTATGTATTCAGTTTAAAAAAAAAAAAAAAAAAAAACCCATACCCTATTCATTATTTATTTTTTATCTTTAATGACTATGAAGTTTGTAGAACAAGCTTTAATATTTTCACTTTCAAATAATTCATCACTATAATGGCCATTAAGTTTCATCATTTAATTTTTAACATTTCCTTAATTATTTTATTTTTCAACATTCTCTTTCACTCACATTTGATCATTGTTGAAAAATTCAACATTCAACTTTGACCTTTTTTCTATTTAATGTAGTTAAGATATGTAGCATAGATATAACATATATGTTAAGAAAACTGGCTTTGATACCGCATTAATTAGTATTTAACTTATAAAAAATAATTCTAGAGAAACTATATAGTGGGCTAATCCTAAATATACAAGTGGGGCTTAATAAATCAACTACACATATACAAAATATATATCAACTAATACCGAAACCGGTTGTTCTGATGTAAAAAGATCAAGGAGAGACACGTAAAGTGACACATTTGGATCCTTCATCAAAATAAGAAATTCATTTCTATTTGGTTCGATTGGATCAAACAAAGCTTGCTTGTAAAAAACTATGTAATCACCTTTTTTGGTCTAGCTTCTAGTTAGTTTTGCTTTATATAATATCCGCCTTTTTATAAAAAAAAAAAATAAATAAAATATATTATAGTGAAGTTTCAGAAATTAGGGCCCCAATAAAAATGGAGGCCTTGTGCAGTTGCCTATCTTGCACATGCCCAAATCCGGCTATGTTAAAATGCAACAATATTTTTTCAAAGTGTTGTTCTTTTTGTGTTGCATTAGGCTTGCTTTGTTGTAGTGTAACCAGAAAAAATCCAAGTGTTCAAGCGTATTTAAACTTGAGCTATAAAAACAATATGGGTGAGCAGAAAAGTTACAAAACCGAAACCAAACTGAAAACCGAAAAACCGAACTGAAATAACCAACCGAAACAAAATACGGACAGTCTGGTTTTACTTTTACAAAAACCAAAAAATTCAGTTCGATTTGGTTCTTCCAAAAATCAAACCGAACTGGTTCTATTATATAATAATATAATACAAATAATAACTAAATAAATCAAACTTATAATTTCATATCGATTTTGTAGGTGCATTTATAATATATTTATCTTGATGTTTATATGTGTGTTTTTTGTGTGCATGTGTTTACTTGATAATATATCAATACTTATATGGCGATGATCATGCTATGTGTATGTTCACTTTCATGTGTGTGTGTGTCTGATAACATCAAAATAGTCCTGAATATTAAGTTTCAATTTCCCCCGATAATGCTTGTAATTTATATCATTTATATTTACGCTTGTTTTCCATTGTTTTCCACTTTCAGGTAAATTACGAGCATTGGAGCTAAAGAGACGCGGAACTGGAGAAATATCTAAAGATTTATCACAGTATGCTATTTTGAAGAAGTTACGGCGTAACTCGTCTCTCACATTACGCCGTAACTATTGCGTGACTCAGAAAGCCAACTTATCATAAGGCTACGGCGTAACTCTTCCCAAAGGTTACGACGTAACTACATTAGGTCAAATGAGGTTTCACGCCACTGATACTTACGCCGTAACTACTGCATCTCTTACGACGTAACCGAGTTTATTGAAGACTACAGCGTAACCACTCATAAGGTTACGCCGTAACCAGCAGATCTAGTGCATTATTCGAAGAAATAGAAGGTTACGGCGTAACTCCTATATTGGTTACGCCGTAACCCAGATATGGCCTATAAATACCCCACTAATTCCAGCATTTCTATTCATTCCATTCCGCACACAACACTTTGAGAATGTGGGAAAAAGCTCAAGGCAGGTCTAGAGGAGCATACGGAGCTGTCTCCAAGGGAGAAATCACTCCCCTACGATAAGCATTAGTGTTTTATATTTCTTTTACTTTCAATTCATGTATTTCGTACCCATGAATATTGAATTGGTTTGCATGATTAATATGAGCGGCTAAGCACCTTTTGGTGCTAGCCTAGTTATGATTCCTTGGTTCGGTAGTTTTGAATGCATAGTTATTTCTAAGTGTATGCATGCATAGTTTATTGGTAGCCACCCTTGGTTCGGTAGTTTTGAATGGCGATCGAGGCCAATTGCCTAGGAGATATGACCAACTGACCCTAGGTGAGCGGACTGAGATGGGAAGGGTAAGATATGACCAACTGACGACCCTTTCTACTTGTGCGATTTGACCAACTGATCACCTATCGTTTGGATGAACTTAAGAATTAGGGGGTGCGTGTCTAAGTTCCTAACGGCCGGGCCTTCACTATTATAAATCTAGCATGTAGCGGTACTTAATGACTTGGCTTAGGGGACCAGGAACAACAGGACTTATGAGGGGACACCTGACTTCTCCTGTGGTGGCATCTTTGCTGATAGGTTAGGGCGAATTGACCAAATGCTGTCCTCTCGACTTTGACCCCACCTGAAGTAATTGGAAGTAAGTAGACGTAGACATAACTAGCTAGGAGGATTGACTAGGTTAGCACCACTCTCCTCTATTGATTTCCCTTTATCCTTTATTTGCTTTTATTTGCTTTATTCTGCTTTAATAGTTTAATTAATTAAATCCCTATCGAAACCTTTATTATTCTGTGACACCTAGACTTAGTAATAATCCAATACACATAGCTCTTGGGATGACCTCGGCTTTAGCGTTTACTACACTACACACGACCGGGTACACTGCCCGTTAGTGCACTAGGGTAGACCATAGGTATAGCGAGACACTATAAATATTAAGACCTGGTCAGTAAAACCTGCATCAAGTTTTTGGCGCCGTTGTCGGGGAGTTATTTTAGGATTAATATTAAGTTTTTAATTTCGTTTTAAACTTTTCTCACGATCATATTTCAAGTTTTCAGGTACCATGGAATTTGTTAACATCGATGACCTCACTCTTGAGGAATACTTGGCATTGACAAGAGCGGAGCAAGGGCCGGGTCTCGTAAGACCGGCAATTGGAGCGGATGTCTGTTTCGAAATCAAAGACCAATTTATGAGGGAGCTTCGCGCTAACCCTTTTTTAGGAAACAGGGACGAAGATGAATATGAGCACGTTGAGAATGTCCTATACATCGCAAGCCTTTTCAACATTCCAGGCGTGTCTCATGATGCTGTTATGCTGAGGGTGTTCCCAATGACTCTTACTAGAGCTGCCAGAAGATGGATTGAAAGATTGCCCGCCGGGGCAATTAATACTTGGGCGCTACTTAAGAAGCACTTTATTCAGAGATATTGTCCACCATCGAAGATTTCTAACCAGCTTTTGGAGATCCATAATTTCAAACAAGAAGACGACGAAACGTTGTATCAAGCCTGGGATAGATACAACGATCTCCTTTACAAGTGTCCTACCAATGATCTGAACAACCAGCAGAAGGTCAATATTTTCTACAAAGGAATTAACATAACTACAAGGCAAATGCTGGACTATCAAGGACCTATCCCGAACATGACTCCTACCCTTGCAATTGAAGCCATTCAAAAAATGACGGATCACTCTCAAAAATGGCACGACGAAGGGAGTAAAAGAAACCAAGGCGGAAGTTTAGATGGAATTGCAGCAATTACCAACAAGCTTGAGAATCTCGGTAGAGATATCTTTGAAAATCAGAGAAACTGTTCATGCCATCCAAGTCGGCTGTGAAAACTGTGGTGGGGGACATTTGACTAAAAATTGTCCTAAAATTGACAAGGAAGATACGATCGAGGAAGATAAATATGGAGAGAATAGACCTTTCTACGGGGATAATCGTAATGGGTTTCGTGGAGGACCCCCACCATATTATGAGCGTAATGAGAGAAGAGCTAACCTGGAGGAAATTATAAACAAGTACCTTGTAGATACTACCAAGAGGCAAAAGGAGCAAGATGAATGGCTTAAAATTTTCCAAGATAATACAAACAAGAGCCTCTCTGCCCATGACATATCACTTAAAAACTTGGAAACTTTAATTGGAAAGCTCGGCGACGAGGTACAAAGAAGAAACGAGGAACAAAAGAGCAAATCTACTATATGTAAGGCTGTATTCTCTGATAACAAAAATTACTCTGATGAATCTGATACTGATGGCGAAAGTGAGTTCGCTGTAATCACACCTCGAATTACGGCGTAACCCAAATTCAAGCAAAGACACGGGCACCAAGGACGACAACCCTAAAAGGAGAAGTCATTGGTGTAAGGCTATTGCAATTGATGATGGGGAATGCTACAGCTTATGGGCCTCGTGTGATCCTCGGAAATTCTGCGATGGTGGAGTTGATAAAGAAAGGATAAAAGATGACAGATACATGTGGACTACACTTAACGACGAAGAAAGGTTAGCCAAGTTCTCTATTAATGAAGTGGAAGGACCACCTATCAAGCATTACTGCAAACCCTTACTCGTCATGGAAGATGAGATTACTCACGCTTGGCCAACGTGCAATCCTTTTCGTGAATATTGCAACGGAGGAGGTAATGTGAAGAACGAAGTTTGGATATGTCCACACGAATCTGGGAGGCATGACGTTGATTTTGGAAATCTTTCATTTAGAGATTGGTATTCGATAAGATTCGGGGACGCGATAATTAATTCGGCTTTGTTCAGAAATCTGGAACTCAAATATGAGAAACATATTCTTCGAGGAAAAACCATTAAACCCCACGATGATATTCCTTCTGAAGATGACAATGACGAAGGAATTCAAAATCATTGGTGTGAACAAATTAAAACCAATGACGACAATGTTTGGGCTTCCTGCAACCCTTTTGAGTATGAATGTGACGGGGGAAGCAGCATTGAAAGAACTGGGGAAGACGAGTTCCTATGGACTTCAACGAATGATTATGAAAGAACAAAATTGCCTTGGCCTGATGATCTAGGTTTCAATGATTGGGTCAGAATCAAATATAGAAAAATTGACGCGTTAACTAAAGAGAAAATCTGGAGTGGATGTATGAGTAAAGATCAACCTAACGGCGAAATTCTAATGAAAAACAGGAAGATGACACCAAGGACTCGTCTAAGGTAGAAAAGAAGAATGCAAGCAAATACTGCACCAACTTGAAGATACCGATTAGAGCTCGACGATGATTTCGATTATCTCGAGTTACAAGGCGAAGACGGTTTCATTGACCTAGATAATGAAATGCACGAGAAAAGAAGATGCCAACTTCTTGGCATCCCGTTTAAGAGGCCACCTCCAATTATAGCCGAAAATTTTGAGTTTACACGATACCTCTTGGGAACTGAAGAAAATTTTTGCAAGATCCGGAAGATTGAAAGCAAAGAATATCTCCGCGCTGCCACAAATGTCGGGTGGGTTAGGCGTAACTTAATGAAAGACATGGAAGAGGTCGGGGAAGTCCAAAGGCACGGCTCTGAGTCTAACTTAAAGACTCGTAAATAAGGAAAAGTGCTCTTTCGGGAGACAACCCGAATTATCCCTTTCTTTTGTTTTATTTCCATTTCTGTAGGGTTTTGTGTTTTCTAACTATTTTTGTAGGAAACGAGAACTAATTCTTCGGCTGATTCTTGTCTGAACGAGTTACGGCGTAACTCATCTTGGTGATTACTGGCAACCAACCTTTTAGCAGCATAATTCTTGACGCATTACCAATTATGGCGTAATACCATCTCAGTGGTTACGCCATAACTACTCGCTTTGCTTATACCGGTTTTGCGTTACGGCGTAACTCCCCAAAAGAGTTCTTACGTAACTTTCCTCTGCTTTAATTCTTTCATTTTAAAACACAATAACCTTTTATTAGTATTTTAAATGAACTTTGTGGGTGTGTTCCCTATAAACCCTCACGAGACTTCACTCGTCAACTTGGGACACCAAGTGGTTTAAAAGGCTTGTTGCATTCGCTAAATGCAACCGTGATTCCTACGAAAGTGAGTTAGGTTTGTTTTTCATTTTTTTTTCATTTTTTTCTTTTTAAAATTATGCTTGCCGTTAGTGTGATTTCAGGGATTGAAGTTTGTTCATGATGCTTATACGAAGGCACGTCTCTTGTTCGTGAGCCTTCCTTCTTTATGGAGAAAATTTCAGGGAAGTTCTCGCTCTAATTCTACCTTTCTCTTCACCTTTATTTAATTCCTAGTACAAAAGGGACTTTGTACAATTCAAGTGGGGGGACGGGATTAGAATTATCTCTTGAACATTATTTCGCCCTCATTTTTCTAGTTTATTTTGAAAAATTATGCCATTTTTAAAATTTTGACATATTTTTCCTAACCTAACTAGATTAGACCTTAGCCGAGCACATACAACCCTTGATATTATATGGTGAGATTAGCCTTATCCGTTTCCTATATTTTAGCCCAAATCCACCAAATTATGAGTGTGCCGGTAGCTTGTAAACTTTAGAACTTGGCCTTTGCATCATTTCGAGACCATAGACGAGGTATGTTGAGTTAGCTCGATGTATTTGGACTTTTCAGCTTTAGAAGGCAATATTATAGGATTATCACCCAAACAGCCTACCATTGTGAGTCTATCGATTAGTCACCTCGGCTTTTCGACTCCCATGTAAAACCTTTTTGTTGCACTCATCTTTAGTGCAAGATACCCCTAGATATACCCTTCTGAGCCATTCCTTTCATTTTGTTAACCCAATATATTGTTTCGATACACCTATACACCTTAGCCTACCCTGTAGTCTTTATTTGTGATTGGGAAGTCATCATTTGCCTAAGTTCAAGGTTCGAGTGGAAAGGTTCGGAAATCACGCTTTCATCGACAAAATTTCTGAAGATTATTGAAGACCTCCCGTATTCCCATTGTTCATCTCAAGTGGGGGGATATTATGTTATGTTATTATTGTTATGTTGAAAAAAAAAGTAGTTGTTATGATTATGTAAAGTGCGATGTTATAAGCACTGTAGTATGAGTTGTACTAATTTAGTATCGAGGAGGCCACCTCGGTCACATTTGAAGATTGGAGTTGGTAGTTATGCAAACAGTTGGAGAAAAGGTAGTGTACCAATCACGACGTCCTCTAATGACACATCTACCTTGCATTTAATGATCCGGTTTCTTGACTTCAAAGCTTGAACTTTGGGCGAACGGTAAGTGGTGATGACTTGGTTATAGATTTAGACTACCTGCTTGTTTTTTATTTTACACCAATCATATATCCCATGTCTTATCCTACCCTTTAGTCATGAAGCGTGTCTAGGTGATGCAGCGAGCAATCTTTGGTGTCTTGGCCATGGATTTGGTCATGTATCATTGATTTTGTCCACTTCGCCGTGACATGTTAGTAATGACGAGTCACCCCTTAACCTTTGTCGTATCTACCCATATTGCCTTCGAGAATTCTTTAGCCCTTAACTCTAGTGGTGGAGATTTTTGTAACCGCCAAGCTTATGATAGAATATGTTATGACTGTGATGCGATTGAGTGATGAATTGACACTTAGAATTGTTGAGAGATTTGAGTGTTTGTTCCCCTTTCGTGAGGTGTTCGGCTTTGTTTTATTCTAGCATAAGGGATTTGTAAACTTATATTTTCAGTTATGGGAGATATCTTATTAGGAATCTTTCTAATAAGGTCTACTTGAGGGCAAGTAGAGTTCAAGTGGGGGATATTTGATAACATCAAATAGTCCTGAATATTAAGTGTCAATTTCCCGATAATGCTTGCAATTTATATCATTTATATGGATTTATGCTTGTTTTCCATTGTTTTCCACTTTCAGTTAAATTACGAGCATTGGAGCTAAAGAGACGCGGAACTGGAGAAATATCTAAAGATTTATCACAGTATGCTATTTTGAAGAAGTTACGGCGTAACTCGTCTCACATTACGCCGTAACTATTGCGTGACTCAGAAAGCCAACTTATCATAAGGCTACGGCGTAACTCTTCCCAAAGGTTACGACGTAACTACATTAGGTCAAATAAGGTTCCACGCCGCTGATACTTACGCCGTAACTACTGCATATCTTACGACGTAACCGAGTTTATTGAAGACTACTGTAACCACTCATAAGGTTACTGCAGAACTAACAGCAGATCTAGTTCATTATTCGAAGAAATAAAAGGTTACGGCGTAACTCCTATATTGGTTACACCGTAACCCAGATCTGGCCTATAAATACCCCACGAATTCCAGCATTTCTATTCATTCCATTCCTCACACAACACTCTGAGAACGTGGGAAAAAGCTCAAGGCAGGTCTAGAGGAGCATACGGAGCTGTCTCAAAGGGAGAAATCACTCCCCTACGATAAGCATTAGCGTTTTATATTTCTTTTACTTTCAATTCATGTATTTCGTACCCTTGAATATTGAATTTGTTTGCATGATTAATATGAGCGGCTAAGCACCTTTTGGTGCTAGCCTAGTTATGATTTCTTAATTATTTTGTTTTCGTTTACTTTACTTCCGTACAATTATTTCTAAGTGTATGCATGCATAGTTTATTGGTAGCCACCCTTGGTTCGTTAGTTTTGAATGGCGGTAGAGGCCAATTGCCTAGGAGATATGACCAATGACACCTAGGTGAGCCAATTTGAGGCAGACGGAAGGGTAAGATATGACCAACTGGCGACCACTACGCTTGTGCGATTTGACCAACTGATCACCTATCGTTTGGATGAACTTAAGAATTGGGGCGTGTCTAAGTTCCTAACGGCCGGGCATTCACTATTATAAATCTAGCATGTAGCGGTACTTAAAGACTTGGCTTAGGGGACCAGGAACAACAGGACTTATGAGGGGACACCTGACTTCTCCTGTGGTGGCAAACGTCGGGGTGTACCTGCATAAGACAGTTAGCAATAAAGCGCACGAAAGTGTCTTTGATCACTTCCGATGAATTGAGGTACACGCCCACGGTTCCTGATCAAGATACATTCGTCCTTTTGTGATCGGTAATTCGAAGAATTTCCTTGACGAGGGTTTCGCATGTTGCTCTATTTGCTGTTCTCAAACCGAACGTCTCAAAGAAGACAACACGGAGTGAGTGAACCCGGCAATTTAAGTCCACCGATTGATGAAAAGAGATTTGAAAAACAATCGTGTAATGCTCAATAGAAATTGTTTTTGCAATATAATGAAGGTTTTAATGAAAATCAATTATCAATCATAAAACACCTTTTGATTTGAAAATTAGTACACGGTCGACGTGCTAATGAAAAGAGTTTTAAAGCACAAAGACCGTTTTTTCAAAGGTATCCGTCAATCCATAACTGAACTGGATTGATTCAAAAGATTGAATAAGCCCATTGTTTCGTTCTGTTGTCACATGGTTGATCTGTATAATAGATCTCACATGCCACCTACCAGAGCTTGTTAGATGTTGGCTCCAGAAGACTTTCCATCTTCATAGTGAATATGTAAACACATCACTCAGATGTTCTGGCAATACCACAAGGATAATGCGAGGACTCAGGATATAATTCTCTTTCCACATTGTGTGAAGCAGTCTTCATTGAAAGTTTCCTAATGAGATTTATTGATGATCTCGTGGCTCTAGACTCAATTTGTGCATTTTTGGATCCTATATCGGAGACTAGGGAGAGGGTCTCCTTCTTCAATATCAACAATCTTTAAGAGAAAGTCGATAGATAATGTAGGTTCCCCGTGAGAATGAAACAAGCCCTTTTAAGAGGAACTTGAGTAGCTTGGGAAGTTTAGTGCAGTGCGTCACTGGGTCCATGACGTCTTGTCTTCAATACCGGAGTTACCTAAGTAACCACCATTGCATATATTGAACCCCTTTACGCCCTAAGGTTGAATAAATGGAGGGCTATTTCTTTTCACCCTTTTTTTTTCACATTCAATTCTTTTCATTCTTCACCCCTTCAGCTTAGAGACTTCATAACTAGAACCTTGTTGGGTTTATTCCAAAGACTAGCTCATCTCAGTCCGCACTCTTCCCATATCTCACTTTTCTCCTTTTTCAATATACCTAAGGACTCTACACTATCTAGTGGATTGTCCGTGGGTAGATCCCTCCCGCTCTGGCGGGATCATGGGAACCAATACCTAACCTTATCATCCTTATATCACCGCACATAAAGTAAAGTTGGTCGGTCTATTTGGTATTGTTCATCTGCCATAGGAACCAATTGAAAACCATTTGAAAATCAATCCATATACTTGTGATATATTATCAAAGCATTTTGTACCTGAATTGTTTTTGATATTTTTAGAAGAAGAACTCCCCATCAACATGTGAATCAAGTATTTGAAATAGTTTTACACACCGGAGGCAAAGAGAAAGAATTAACTTCTTTGATTACCAAATTCTAAAAAATATCAACATCACTTCCCTAATCGAATCAAGTAGATAAAGCATTTTGGGAAGGATGAGGTTTTCATGATTTTGCTCCCCTCAATATGTGCCTCGAGATTTGAAAAGAGTTTTGCACATACTAGAGGGAACCTGCACATTGAGATAAGTGATCACGTTTCAAATCATAGGTTTAAGATAGATGCTCCCCTCAACATGTGCATGGAAAATTTGAAATCGTTTGTCACATGTGGGAAGGAGAGCTTGTACATCCTTATAAAACCATTTACCGAATTATCAGTTTAAATCAATTTAAATCACACATTCTCCCCTATCACAATTATCAAATCATTTGAGATTTGTGATCTCTTATAGATTTAAATTGATTTTGAAAGCTTTTGAGGAGAATTGTGACTTGATTATGAAAGCGTTTTAAGCCGATAAGGATCTGATGTTGAGATTTTAAACTCCATTGGTTAAACATGCATGATTATCTTTTGAAAACAATTGAATGCCAAATAACTTTTTAATTTAATTGAAATCATTCTCCCCTCAATCAATGACATAGGTTGTTGATTGAGAGATAGATATTTTGACAAATAAATCCAGATGATTATCAAAAATAGAGTCCGAAGTTAATTTTTCATAAAGTTAGTTTTAGCAGATAAATGTTTTTAGAATCGAGCATGGAATTTTGAAACTATGATACAAAGTATGGCTCTGTTTTTCTTTGACAAGCGGGTTATTGCACCGAAATGACAATAAACCATTTTTTCTCTTTCTCCCATTTTTAATAAGAATTCGAGAAACATCTAAAGTCCCGTGTCATTCTTTGAATGACAGCACAAAGACCGTAGATATTATCGAATCGAGAAAAACATGACAAATTGACAATAAGTTTTGAAGATTTTTCGAATTTTTTAGATTTTTATGGATTTTGAAAGTTTTATAATTTTCTATTTTGTTTTTCGAATAAATATTTACAAGAGATAGATGAGCATAGACCTTTACTCCTCGTTCTCTTCCTGAAGACGTTTGAGTGTTTCTGGTTGAAGGCTTTTCAAGCCTAGTCGTGGAAGTATGAACTCAAAACGTTCTCTTGGAAGAGCTTTGGTGAAGATGTCTGCTAACCGATATTCGCAACCTCACAAAATAGAGTTCCACCACACCCTTTTCCACTTGTTTCCTAATGAAATGATGACGAATGTCGATATGCTTAGCTCTTAAGTGTTGAACGTTGTTGCATGAAAGAGCAATAGCACTTTTATTATCACAGTACAGAAGGATTTTGTTGAATACAAAGCCATAGTCAGTTAATTGAGATCTCATCCAAAGGATTTGAGCACAACAAGATGACATGGCTATGTATTCTCCTGAGAGGAAATAGAAGTACTCATTTGCTTCTTTTGAAGACCAGACTCACAAGCTTATCACCCAAAAACGAAAGCACCTCCCAGACGTACTTCGACATGTATCTTGACATCTTGCATGATCAGCATCTGCATAGGCTGTTAGTGACATACCGGTGTTCTTCGGGTACCAAAGTCCCATATTGATGGTTCCTTGGAGATACCGAAAGACCCGTTTAACCGCTTCAAGGTGCTTTTTAGTAGGCTTAGCCGGGTATCTAGCACACATGCAAACAACGAACAAGATGTCGGGTCTACTAGCAGGAGGTACATCGGGATCCAATCATACTACGATATTTTGTTTGGTCAATCATGATCCTGAGTGGTCCTCATCTAGTTTGGTTCGATCAATCATGGGAGTGTCAACAGGTCACTTGAATCAAATCCAAATTTCTTTAAGATCTCAGTAGCATATTTAGATTGATTTATGAAAATGCCTCCGGGACTTTGTGAAATTTGTAGTCCCAAGAAAATGACATTTGTCCCATCATTGACATTTGAAATTTTGAACTCATTTCATTTGAAAACGGTCACACTCATTGGGGTCAGTCGAGGCAAAAATGATATCATCAACATAAATTTGAACATGAATTAAATGTTTGCCTGACTTTCGGGTGAACAATGTTGGATCAACTGCTCCTTTGCTGAATCCGGTAGATAGAAGAAACTTTGATAGCGTATCATACCATGCCCTTGGAGCTTGCTTTAAACCATACAGAGCCTTCTTCAAACGATAAACGTGGGTAGGATGCTCTGGATTCACAAAGCCTTCGAGGTTGGTGACGTAGACGACTTCTTTAAGATCTCCGTTCAGGAATGCCGTCTTCACGTCCATTTGATAGACTACCATGTTCTTACTTGCAAAGCATTAGCCAAAAAAGATTCTAATTGCCTCGATTCGAGCAACTAGAGCAAAAGATTCTTCAAAGTCTATACCCTCCTCTTGACGGTATCCTTTAGCAACTAATCGAGCCTTGTTCTTCAACACATCACCATGCTCATCAAGTTTCACTTTGAAGATCCATTTTAGAGCAATAATCATAGCACAATCGGGAGCAGGTACTAACTCCCATACATCAAGTCGATCAAACTCATGAATTTCTTCTTGCATGGCATTGAACCAGCTATCTTCATTCATGGCGGTTTTGACATCTTTTGGTTCGATCTTAGAGAGTACGGAGTTGAAGAAGCACCATAAGGCATCGGTTGCAAGTTGTTTCCGTGTTGATACCGGACGAGAAGGATTTCCAATGATGTTGTCTAATGGATGATCGTGAGTCCATTTTCTGAGGTGTTCATGTGGTAGTTGTTGAGGAAATGAAGTAGCAGAGTCGATGTCTCCAAGAAGATGGTTCTCGATGAAGATTCAGGAGCAAATATGTTTTCAAACGGAGCAGGAGTAGCAAAGGGATTAACTTCATCATTGATGCAGAAACAGTTCCAGTGATGTACATTTGAAGAATGATGATTTGTTGATGAGACTAAAGGATCAGCAGCAGGCACTTCTTGACTTAATGATATTGAGACTGAGGGATTGACTTCATTCATAGGAATATGAGCAGCCTCTGTTGTAGGAATCGACACCTCATTAGTACTTGGATCATAAAGTTCATCAAACATAGGATCAAACAATTTCTTTAAATCATCTTCGGATGGAGGTACATATGGAGTTTCTTGAGAAAAGTTTGGAACAAGGGATGAACCAATGGGACTGTTTTGAAGTGCAGGTTCTGAACTGGATTGTCCAGGAGCCATTTGACCGGTCAGCTCATCAAACGTGACGTGAATTGTTTCCATGATATTTCGGGTTCTT
The DNA here is from genome assembly GCA_910596185.1 of Chrysanthemum makinoi. NCBI lineage: Eukaryota > Viridiplantae > Streptophyta > Magnoliopsida > Asterales > Asteraceae > Chrysanthemum > Chrysanthemum makinoi. The sequence goes on along the minus strand of OU343222.1, from coordinate 250,554,528 downwards.
TTGTTATAGATTCGGTAACCTTTTCTGTTTGGTGCATAGCCTACAAAACTCCAATGTCCGCTTTAGCTCTTAGTTTTCCTAAATCTTGACCATCATTAGTTGGATAACATAAAGCACCAAACACACGAAGGAATGAAAGATCAGGTTTTCTGTTGTGGACAAGTTCATATGGAGTTTTCCATGAGCAGTGTGAATCAGGGATCGATTTTGGGTGTAGCATGCAGTGGCGATGCAATGGCTTCACCCCGAGAAACATTGGAACTTTTGAGTAAATCAAGATAGTCCTTGCGGCTTCAATAAGAGTTCGATTTCGTCTTTCAACTACACCGTTCTGTTGAGGAGTTCGAGGAACACTTCTTTGATGACTAATTCCAATACTTTCATAAAACTCACCAAGTTGTTTGTTAACAAACTCAGTTCCATTGTCTGTTCGATGATTCTGACAGTTTTGTTAAGTCGAACCTGCAGCTGTTTGATAAGTTTGATGATGATATCTGAAGTTTCATCCTTTGACCTTAAGAACTTTACCCAAGTGAATCTAGAGAAATCATCAACCACAACTAACACATATTTCTTTCCAAAGATATTCTGCACTCTCATAGGTCCACACAAGTCCATGTGAATTGTATGAAGAACTTTGAGACTTGTTTGTAGGTTTGGGTTTTTGGGCATACTTCTTGCTTTTTCCCAATTGGCATGTTGAACAAAGATGATCATTTTCATACTTTAGTCTAGGTAAACCTACAACTAAGTCCTTTCTGGAGAGATCATTGATGGTGCCGAAGTTCAAGTGATTGAGACGACGATGCCATAACCATGACTTTTTTTCGAAGCCTTTGATAACAAGCAAATTGGAGAAGACTTCATCATATCTTCGATAGAGATGGTGTATAAGTTTGAACCACGTGTTCCTCTTAAAAGTTCCTTACCATCAAGTTCTCTAACGAAAAAAGTATGTTTTCTGAAAGCTACTTCTAGATCGAATCAGAATTGACCAAAAGAGAACAGTTATGACCAAGACCTTCCACATAATATACCCTGGAGATAACACTTTTTCCAACAACATAATCTCCATAACCCATAATTTCACCGAAATGATCATTCCCGAATCTAACTGTCCGATGAATTTGCTCACGAAGTTCATGAGCCGCGACCGGTCTCCAGTCATATGCTTGGAACGACTGAGTCCAAGTACCACGAACGATTTGAACGATCTGTAGTTGAACACGCAGACAAGAATGGATAATCGATAATTGGGATCCCCATGCAAGAATGGGTTCCTCTTGGTTAGTAACAGTAATTGGAACACCCACATCAGAAATAGACACATCTATATCAGAAGTAGAAGCAATGGAGTCATTGGGAACAGATGCAATGCCGGTGTCTGTATTTAACCTATTCAAAGTATGTTCACTTCTTAAGGGAATAGTTCTACCAGTAGGCATCCATTTTCTAGTGGGCATAGTCTTAGTAGTTTGAGAGCAAAACTGATTATTCTTATGGCCAAAAGGTATCCAATAATAACCTATCTTTATGAATGTTCTTCCGTGGGTTTCCATGTTTTCTAGCAATCTTTCATTTTTGCCTTTTGCCTTCTTTGCACGATTATTAGCTTAACAATTTTAATCGAGCATTTGACACATTAGACAAAGCATTCACACCACATTCATGATTAGCAAATGAATTCAAGCGACATCATTACAAGGTTTGCAAATAGTATTAGAATTCGAATTAATTACAATACGCCTAGGGCTAATACTAGAATCAACACGATTCATTTTATTCAACACAAGCTTAAAGTTCCTAGATTGGTCTTCTACTCTCTTCCAATGCACATTCTTAGCTTGCAAGGTCCTATCATTCCTTGTATTGTCTTGAGACTTTGACCGCCGCTTTAATGTCACTGATTACTCCTGTAGAGGGAATGGGAACATTAGTTGGTTGATCTAATTTTCGCATTCCTGAACTTGATGTGCAAGGATCTGAACTACTAGAAGGCACATTAGTGTTTACTTTCTTAAGACTGTGATTTGAGCTATTTGCAGGCACACTAAAGTTCACTTTCTTAGCACTAACATATCTCGGAATCGAACTACTTGAAGGAACATCAGTGTTTACTTTCTTAAGACTGGGCATAGAACGGATTTCCTGCTTGGCACTAGGCATAGAACAAGGCTTCACAGCTTTGCCTTTTTCACCTAAGGATTTTGGACATGTTGCAATTACACATTCAAGCAGCTCTTGAGATTGTTTGGCCTGGAGGCAAGCAAACCTAATTTCTCTATCAAGAGGTTTATTAATGAAGTCCTCTTCAACAATCTCACGGAGACATTCTAGACTATCCTTAAGGTGAGCACAATAGTCATGAAACGCATGTTCATTATTCCTAAGATGAGGAGGAATATATTTCACCGTCACAGATATTTGCATCTAAGGGTGACTTTGAGACAACATTCTTATTGAAAACAAGTGGAAGTTTCCCATTTTCCTGACTTCTCAGATTCTCAATTTCCTTTTGTAAAGACGTTATTTTTCGTTGTTTTGGTCACGGGTGACTTTCATTGAATCATATAACTCTTAAAGTGTCGTTTAACTTTTTCATTTTCTTCTAGAAAACTCTCGTTTTCCTTTTGTAAGGCATTTACCAAGTTTTGAAGATAAAAAGTTTGAGAGTACTAAGAATCTAAAGGAGGAGGCATTTGGGATCCAGTCACATTGTTCTTTTCACCCTTCAATTGAGAGATTTGGGCTTTCAACTTTTTGATCGTGTTACAATGAGCTCGAATCTGTTCATCACGTTTGCTAATTTCAAAAACTGCATCAAATTCTGAGAGCATCCGAGGATGTCTTGATAAATTTGAGGTTTTAACATTTTTTTTAGATGTTGATATTTTAGTTGTAAATCAAAATGTTCAACTTCTAGTTTAGAAAGATGCTTTACCAAATTATCGTGATCATCTTGATCAATTTTCTCATTAAGTTTCGAATTAATCTTTTCAAGCTCAATGACACGATCATGAGAGACTTTCGAGAGCAAAGATAATTCATGAAATTGAGAAGCATTAATGGAGCAATTTGTAAGTAGCAGTGTAAAAACGTCTTGAGCAATACATTCAGAAATAAGATTCTCATTCAAGGTATGCAAGTTCTTCCTCTCAATCTCATTATATTTTAATGCTCGCTCATAGTCACTAACCTCAACTATCATTGCATCAAATTCCTTTTCCATTCCTTTAATATTTGAATTTATCCCCTTTTTAAGACTCTCAAAATGATCTTTTAGTAGTTTGAAGAAAGGCATTACCTCGGTTAGATAGCATTCTTTTGTTTGTTCAAAACCCCTTTCCCCTTCAGTGGGTGTGATCCTTTTCTTACAAGTTTTCTCAAAATCGACAAATAGTTGAAGAATAACATATTGACTGATTAAGGTCTTGCTTTTAGTGGAGATAGTCCTAGGAACTAAATGCATTGGTGTATTGGGAGGATACACAGTTGCTGAAGGCATTTTCCTAAAGGGTGGGTTTGTTACAACAAGATTCTCTGCTTTTTGCTTATCTAAATCCATTTTCCAAAACACTTGTTCGGGTGTTAACAATGTCCGAGGCTTAAACTTGTTCAAGGAAATCCAATTCTCCTTCTTGTAATCATGGGGTGTGATATTTATTTTCTTTTCTTTACATTTAGGATCATCTAGTTTCTTGTTCATCTTTTCCCTAGTGACTTCATCTGATTTCTTATCTTCCTCGGTGCACTCAGCGCAACTAGGTTTCTGTCTAGGCTTAAGAATTTCATTGCCATCATAAATAACCTTATGAGCAGCTCTAGCCTTTTTAACAACTTCTGGATTTGGTTCCTCAACAAGGGGAATACTATGCTTATCACTCAAAACTCTGTGCTTAGTGATTAAGTGAGCAAATGAATGGTGTTTCCTTGTACGTACAACTTATTTTCAAGCTTGTTTTTCAAGGTTTTAGATTAGAAAAATCATTCAAAAGTTTTGATTCCTTAATGCTAAATTCTTGCTTAAGCATTTTAACATTTTCTTGAAGTTCTTGTTTTTGCTTAGCAGTTTTAGAAAGCTTTTCTTGCAAGGAGTTTAACTCTTGTTTTAATACTTCTTCTCTAAACCTACTTTTTCTAATAGTTTGTATGCATTTGGTCATCTATTTCCTGCTCACGGGTGGTCAACTCAAATTTAGCACGTTGTTCATAAATAGCAACACGTTCTTTATAGGCATTAAGTTCAGAGATAAAGAATCATCGAGGCACATGTGTGTATTCATCAAAAACATAGTCATCGTTAATGCGAAGATGCATCACTTGGCACAACTTCACTTTCACTTTGTTTCACATATTGATCATATGGGACAACATTGATATTACCATATTTTCAATATTTGACTCAATAGTTTCAGTTGATTGCACTTTGTCATGCATCTTTTGCATATCTGCATCATCATATAGTTTTAGTACCTCAGAAATGAGTTTGTCTTTGGATGGACCAGCTTGTGGTAGAGATGAGATCTTAGGAGAGACCATTGGAGAAATGCTAGCCATGAAAATTGTTTGGGCAGAAGGTCCATCATCAACATCAGAGTCGTATGCATCACAATCAGCTACTTGAAAGGCATTCTGATGATTGTGACCTATCTCTTGAATCGCTCATCAACATCAGCATCATAGGTTTTGGCATTCCTTCAGAAGAAATAGTAACTCCTCTTCATCCAAAGCTTCTCCATTGTCTTGAGCTTGTACTAGTAGCATCTTATCCTGAAGTAGTTTCAGCATTCTGTGGACGTTTTGAAGATGTGCAGTTCCTTGCAATGTGTCCCTCACCACCACGGTTATAGCATTTGATCGGCTTAGCTTGACCTTGATTTCCATTCCTTCCCTTATTCTGATTTGCCACATATTCTCTACCGACTCCACCTCTTCCTTGTTCATACTGTCTTTCTTGAACTGGCTGCACCATGACTTTCCATCTCTGACTAGAGCATGATTGTGAAGATTGGAAGCAGTTCTAATTTCATTGTTGGTGTGAAGACGGTTGGTATGTGGACTGAGTGCCAAGTTTTGTTTAACCATAAGGGCCAGTTGAGTAATGAAGTGTCCCATAGCTGCATCAGCATCAGCTTATTTGAATCTTGGATCAGGAATGAGTTTGTGATTGCCATCACCCATGGGTATAACTTGAGATGCTTTGGTGGTAATTCCAATGTTTGAGTAGAAGGCAGTTGAATCATTTGATGAGCTTGTCTCTCTGGATTTGTTTTGAAATTTTCAAGAATCCTCTTTTCAAACATGGCATGTCTCTCATTCTGAAGAAGGAAGGCATATAGTTGCTCATAGTTTGTATTCTTCAATCCTTTAGTGAGCTTCACAGAAGCGACAAACTTGTGCCATTCAGGATTCATGTTGTTAACAAACTTTGAGTTCAACTGAATGTTAGGCATGGTCATTCTGATGTTCCTCATGTCATTCACCAGCTTATGGAATCTCACATAGTACTCATAGACACTCTCATCTCGTTTCATCTTGAAGTGCTCAAATTTATCATAGAGTTGAGATTCTCTGTCTTCCATGGTTAATTCAGAACCTGAGAGAAGCATCTTAACATTATCCCATACATCCTTTGCTTCAGTGTTGTGGTTGATAAGCTTGTATATGTCTTTTGGAAGACCTTGCAATATGATGTTAGAAGCCCTGATATCTGCATCGAATCTCTTCTCCTCCTTATCATTGAGTTCATCATACATCTTTGGTCCAGTCCATTCCGTAAATCAATGTACCATCTTCACAATTATGTCTCTAGTAGTCACAACCAGATATGGTCCTTCATCAATTGATTTGAGAATGTTGACCCCATTTTCCTTTCCAAGACAATACAATCTAATTCTTTGAGACCAAGAGTCGTAGTCTGTTCTTCAAGCATGGGGGACGAGTATCTGAGCCAGCTGCTTGAACATCCTCGGCAACAGTGGAGATGATTGTAGGAACGTTGGTAGACATGATGACTGATTAAACGGGATTTTATAACTCTATGATTAAACCGGGAAATAGATTCTTTCACGGGATTTTACTAAATCAAGAGAAAACCGTACTAAAATTCACCCAAGTCGCTAGAAAATCTTGAACCAAGTCGCTAACTACTAAGTCGCTATAAACCCAAGTCGCTATAATCCCAAGTCGCTAGTACACAGTCAAGTCGCTATATAAACAACTCGCTAAGATTCAAGTCGCTAGGAAAATTTTGACAGCAATTCGCTAAGATCCAAGTCGCTAATGTTCAAGTCACTAAATAGCAACTCGCTATACACCAAATCGCTAACACCAAGTCGCTAACGAACACAAGTACAAGTCGCTAACTTCCACCAAGTCGCTACCCGTAGTGGAGAATCCACTAAGTGTACTGTTTGTCGGCTTGTCTCACTAGACAAGTCGCTAACCCAACTCGCTAAGACTTTCAACTACAACTCGCTACCAAATTGTAAAGCAAGTCGCTACCAAGAAAACTTTTCCGTGGCTCAAGTCGCTAGCATGAAAAACACATAAACACCACTTTTCAATCCAAAAACAACCCAACCACTATGATTCAAACCTTCTAAATGAAAACCTAAACACTTGTGATGATTCTAAACACAAAATTACTACCAAAATCCAAACTTTAACACTAGAAATCAACCAAATGATGCAAAAACCACTAAACTTTTTCAAACTCAAAAACCCCCTAAAAACCACCAGAAATCCAAAGATATGTAAGATATGATCTAACCATGGCTCTTGATACCAATTGATATATATTGGATTTCACAAACACACTAAACCATAATCATAAGTGGCGTACAAGATGGTTTTTAGAGAGAGAAAGTTAGAGGTTTAGGGAACTTAGTGAGAGAAAGAAAAATCTTATTATGAGCTCCAACTCTCTACCTTGGAAGGTAGAGAGTATTTATAGTCTTACAATAAAACGCCACACAACGGGCTGTGGATCAGGCATACAGTGGGTAAAGACCCGTCCGTCCTCCACGGTGTTACTAAACTAAATACTACTTAACATAGAAGTACTATGACTACGAGCTTTCTAACGATTACATATACTTGAGGTGACCGACTCTTTAATACCTGGAATTTCTAATTCCTAACAGCTTTATTCTGCTTTAGCAGTTTAATTAATTAAATCCCTATCGAAACCTTTATTATTCTGTGACACCTAGCTTTATTCTGCTTTATTCTGCTTTAGCAATTTAATTAATTTCTAATTCCTAACACACATAGCTCTTGGGACGACCTCGGCTTTACTGTTTACTACACTACACACGACCGGGTAATTTTCTGCCTCGTTTGTGCGCTAGGGTAGAACATAGGTATAGCGAGATATTATAAATATTAAGACCTGGTCAGTAAAACCTTCATCAGTGTCTCAACTATATGTGTGTAATTATAGAAATAAATAAATAAACATTATTAGGCTTAGATGGGAAAAAAATCAAAAAAGTACCAATTTTCTGCGAAATATAAATTTATTGGTATAATTGGTCACACCCAAAAATAAAATGCTTAAAACCGGAAAAACTGAAAAATAAAACTGAAACTGATAAGAAAACGAAAAAACTAAAGTGCTAAAAACCGCATGATTTTGGGCCGGTTTCGGTTTTAGCCAAAAACCAACAAAAACCGAACCGTGCAAATAAACAATGACTCAGTACATGTTGCATGCAATCTTATTATCTATTGTGTGTTGAATATAAAGGTTAATCATAGAAACCAGTTATGTGTTTATAAACTTCAATTACATGTGCAAGAATATATGAGTCTTTGAAATATAATGCAACATGTTCACTTTAATGTAGTCAAATATAACTATCCTTAATTTACGTATGGAACTAGCTACCATATATATTACCACTCTAAATTATACTAGTAGGGTATTAGCGTATTGTGATTGCGGGTATTTTGAAATAATTTTTTCTGGTAAATTATGTATTTTAATTTATTATGTTTTTTTTGACAATAAATTTACGGATATCAAGAATTTTGTTAAGCCCGTGCCCGTTCTGGCTCGAGCCCGTTTGGGTTGTTGCCCGTTTGGGCTTGAATATTGTATAATGTATTTATTATTTGTATTTGTGACATTTAATGCACAAATTATGTTTAAGTTGGTTGTACAATATGTTTGATAATTTGTATTGTTTTATGTAAGGGGTGTTTTAATAACTGCATTAATTATATTTATTAACCAGTTAATTAATTGACTATATTAAATATCTTGATTACATTAATGGTGCTTTGTATTTTGTACATTAAGCTTTAAGACTTGTAAGTCTTAAAATTAAGATTTCTGATAAAGATCATTAATAGTGCATTGTTTATTTTACAATAGGCTTTGTGTTGTTCCCGTTTCACAAACGTATAAAAACAATTAAAGTACTAAACCAACTGAATGTGAACAATGACTGAAATAATGTAAGTTAAAACACAATGAATAATTTTCAACTTATATATTCTTTATTAGAAACAAATAAAAAAGAATACATTACCCAAGTACTTGCGGAATAGTACTTGGGATTGAAGCGACAAAGTATGGTATCTCATCACTAAGCTCAGGCTAAGTCTGAGCACAACTACAAAGGAACCACTGAGCTATCTCAGGGACAGAGTTGTATTTGGAAGAGTGAAAGATGGCTTGTGTGTGTGTGTTTTACAATTAATCTACAAGCTTAAAATTCTTCCACTCCATCTCTTATGCTATTTATACAAGTGTGGTTTTGACTCTATCCTAGAGGACAAACTGACAGGTTACAGAATACAAAATACTGATGTATTTTGTCTCTGTTTACATTGGCTATATTGGGTAAGTGACAAAGCTGCTTTCTTCTTGTCAGTGATGACACTGAGCCTGATAGTTAACGATTCAGGGAAGGTTTGACTTTGGTTGATAAGGACTTCGTCTTATCTGTTCAAACTTATCCCGCGTTGTCCCGCTCATTCTTCAGTCTTCATAGCCTTCAGTCTTCAGTCTTTAGTTTGTTTTCAATGTTAGTAGTTGGTGAGGAGTTTCGGGATTCAGTGAGTTATTGTCATCACTCACTGAATCCACCTTACTGAGTGGAGAGACTTCTTCTTTGTCTCTTATTGAGTATCCTGAAGACAGCTCACTGAGAGACTATGCGCTCAGTGACTTGTTAATGTTTAATGGATTAAACACTTAGGGTATTTTCTATTCAAATCCTAGACTTAAGGGGTTTGTGTAACAACCTGCATTTTCAGGTTACTTTTCATTTTTTTTGAAAAGTTACTATTCACTTTCACTATTCATCCCGTAAATTTTTTTTATTTCACATTCTCGTAAGTTAATTTATTTTAGTAATAACCTGAGAGTTTGACAATCGTTAGATCATCTTCGCAAAAGTTATTAGGAAAATATCGTCTTAAAGTTTTGTTTTGGTCGGAGCACCATTTGAACATCCCGCGCATAACGAAAACCAACTCTGAAAATTTTCTTCACATCAGATTAATTTTTAGATCACTCATAACCAGTTAGAGAATTTTTAAGATTTCATTTAAATGTTACCAAATAAACCCTGAGCCATACGAGACTAAACTTACGTTTTTAAACAATTCTACTTAGACCCAGACTTAACCATTTCTGCACTGTATTTTCTAAGATGTTTAGACGCTTTTACATTTTTTTGGAAAAGTCAAACATATTTCCCTCCTCCTTTGACCATAAAGAAATTAACCTTGTACGTTCTACATTTTTGCTTAAATCGCGCAACTTTTAAACTTCACGTATAACTGTTAAGTTATCCCATGTATAACGAAAATCATATTTTGACATCTCATATCACTTATAGACTAATTTTAGTCTACTTTAAATATACTCACGGTCATTTCCCTGAAATCTCGTTCTTTTATAATAAATTGCATTTTTCACGTATTTAGCCTACGTTTCCAGTTTTAACAACGTTAACGCGACCCATTAAAATTATCACTCATTTTTATAAGATAATAATGAGTATATTGATGAGTTTAATCATTCCTATAAGATTCATATTTTTACGACACCCGATTTTACGTTTCATGAATTAAATACTTACCGTTAGCGATTACCGGGACCAAAACTCACTCCGTAAACACAAGATAATATCTAAACAAACTAACCTCCTGATTTTAGCCCAAGGTGGAATTTTTTGATGAGTCATAAGGACAAGTGTATTAGTGATATCCATTTAACCTTAGGATTATTACATTTGTAAAACTTAACCATAGTTAAATTTTAATCCAATATATAGTTAACTCCTAAATTTTCCCTATGAATACCAAGCTAAAACTACATAATTTCTTGTACCCTCCTCTCTTTATCTATCAAAGTCCTAAAACCCTAAGGAACTTATCTTATATTTTGTAAGAAAGTTAACTAGTTTTTGAAAGAAAACTAGTGTTTGATCTTCGTTCTTGGAAGTTTTCAAGAAAGAGTCGTTATAATCTTTAAATAACTTCAAGTCTCCAAAAAGACGTTGTTATAATATTCTATTCTCCTTCGAGATTTCAAGAAGGCGTTGTTATAATCTTCAAATTGCCTCGGGATTTCGAAGATTACAAATTCCACGTCGAAGCTCCGCTTATATTTCATTTTTCCATAATACTCAAGCATTCTATATTAAGGTAAGTATTTATAAGACTCAAAATTATTTAAATACTTATAAACTTTGTTAGTTTATTTATTGTATTTATAAACTCTTAATATATCATGTAATCAAGTAATCAAAATACATGTTTTAAGTATTGAGCACTACAACACTAGGGAGCTTCATGTGAGGGGTTTCATTTGGGTAAACGGATCGACGAGTTGTTGGATTTACGAATTAAAGTGTCCTAGCTCCTTGAACGTTTACTACATGACCTCTGAATTGTGATGGCCTGAACGGTAGTACGATATATAAACTAAACACGTTTTCATATACTAAATCGGTTCTATAAACAATACCCAAACAACCATGGAGTACATCATGATCAATATAAGGAGTTATATATAGACACGTTTATGCTTTCGCATCATTATTCCATAATCTAAGACACAAAAAGATATTCTATGTTGCTCGTAGAGGTTTCCCGGCTTATCCATCATATTTGTAAAAGCACTTATCATCATCCACTCACGGTGAGTTCATAGCCTCACTTTCTATTACTTAATTGTTTTACAAAACTTTGGGGGAGATACATGCTTTATTTTAAATCGAACACATTGCTTTCAAACTGTATGTTTATCTGATTGTCATATTGTCACTAAGTAACCATCATTGCCAAACATAAGTCCCTAAATCATGAATCATTAATCACTTGAGAGAGTGAGCACGAATATTGTGAATAGATCTATTAGGATTGACGAATCCCGTTTGTGTTGACCGGGTAGGCAAACAAACGCACTATATTTGAGTAACATTAGGTAAAAACGGCAATTTTACCTATTAGGGCTAGTACCAACAATTTCTCCAATTAATATTGGAACACGTAAATGCCTTGGTTGCATGAGCTTGGTGACAAACAAAAGCGGGCTCAAGTATCATATACTTGAGGCAGCCGTACCAAACAATAATTACTGTTTTGTTTTCAAACCATTGGTGTGAGTCTAATTAACTCACACTACCAACATAATGTGTTCAACCATCAAACAAACTCTATGAATTTCACTCAACCTTTGTGTTGACAGTTTTAAGCATTTATTTCAGGTCCATAATGTCGGAAATGGCAGGAAGAGCAAGGACTAGATCAAGGAGGCTATAATTATTTTATCATTCAAGAAAGACATCAAAAGACTTAATATTGATGCATTTTGTAAACAATGGAACCAACAGGGACCTATTTTGTAAACTCTGATATATTTCTATAAATTGAATGATAAATCCTTTTTAAAACGACTCATTTAGAGATCGTTTTCTATTGTTATGACTATTGTGCCATGAAGTAACACCCAGTTTGAATTCCGCTGCGTATCACGAAATTGGGGGTGTTGCAGATTGGTATCAGAGCCATGGTTATAGAGAAACGGGTCTAAATTGAGACCTAAACTATAACTACTTTTACAAACAAAAACATTTTATAGCCTTCCGTTCTCCGTGCCTTCCATCCTCCAGACGATTATGTGACTTTTATGCATTTTAAGCTACACAAACATACTAGTGTATTGATATATACACTCGACATAATTTCAATCATAAACGATGTACTAAACATATCTGTGTATGTCTATTCTAAGGCATTATGGCACAATCATATTTTCCCAATCTCCCAATCATGCATCTACTCGTGCATTTTAGGATTACGAAACTTTATCCAAGACATTGTAACTGATTACAATGGTCTTTCCTACTTCTCAGACATTGTGAGATACAATTGTCTCATCCATTTTTCAAGACATTGTAATTTATACAATGGTCTCTATTACATTCTCAGACACTTTAAATCCTACAGTGGTCTTTATTATATTCTCAGCACTGTAAATCCTATAGTGGTCTCTATTACATTCTCAGACACTGTAAATCATACAGTGGTCTCTCTTATATCCTCAGACACTGTGAGTGAAACAGAGGTCTCATTTAATTTCCAGACATAGTAAATTGCACAATGGTCTCTATTATTTCCAAGACATTGTGAGTTACACAATGGTCTCAACTATTATTCAGACATTGTGAGTTGCACAATGGTCTCTATTATTTCCAAGACATTGTGAGTTACACAATGGTCTCAACTATTATTCAGACATTGTGAGTTGCACAATGGTCTTTATTATTTCATAGACATTGTGAGTTACACAATGGTCTCAACTATTTCTCAGACATTGTAAGTTGCACAATGGTCTCTATTATTTCCTAGACATTGTGAGTTACACAATGGTCTCAACTATTTCTCAGACATTGTGAGTTGTACAATGGTCTCAATTATTTCCTAGACATTGTGAGTTACACAATGGTCTCAACTATTTCTCAGACGTTGTGAGTTGTACAATGGTCTCTATTATTTCCTAGACATTATGAGTTACACAATGACCTCTCCATCATTTCTCAAGACATTGTGAGTTACACAATGATCTCTCCATCATTTGTCAAGACATTGTGAGTTACATAATGGTCTAATTTACTTCACAGACATTGTAAGTTATACAAAGTCTCTAGAAATTATCTTATAAACCTTATATGGTATTGTTTTTACACGAAACCCTTCACAATCTATCAATTTCCCTAATGGAAATACAAGAAATGGGATTTCTAAAGGATAAACTAATTTATCATCTACAAAATCTGAAGTTCAGCAACTTTCTCTACATTCATCAAAGTTCTATTCTGAAACCTTCATTGTTAAGAGTTTGTGCTCCTGGACAAGTATGGACTATTTTAGAATTACTTAAAACTTCCTTTCCACACGTATCTACCCATACTATCTACTATGCAATTGAATGTGAAAACATAGGTTACAAGTCTTGTATGGTCAGGACTTGCAACTGAATGGTTTGATATCGCCTTTGCTTAGTGGACATTTTCTTAAAAGCTATGGACATATCACAAGTATACCTAATTTAGGTATTTGAAAATTTTATCGAACCTCGGCTAAATATAGTCTAGTCACCTATATTTAACCTAGGGACAGTGGAACACAGTCTGACTAACTATGTTCGACTTTAATTTTTTAAACACTGAGAATAGTTATACAAGGGTTATATTCAGGTTAATTTCCTACTTAAACTCGATAAACCACCAGAATTTATTAAAAAGATCTAGAGACACGATAGTGTCTTACCACTCAGCGAGATCTTAACACTTATTTATACTACCTAATTTCATTCTTGAAAGTTTTCATTTATGAGATAATCCTAACTACTATCTTGGAATAATCATCAAATCTTCTCGTCATTTCTTAGAAGTACTAGCCTGATTAGGTTTCAAGGCTATCATTCCACCATAATCCTTTACAATCCACTTATGATTTTAAAGCAAACTTGACATCTCTACCTAAGAATAATGGTAAGCGTACACTACACTCTTCTAATCGTCAACATATCACTTCATTATCTGAACCCCATTATAAGTCAGTACGTAAAACTTCACAATACCATGTTTCTTTCAAACACTAGTAGACATAAACACTATACGATATTGCCTTCATCCCGAAACCACCTAAGACACGATCAAATTTGGAAATGGTTTGGATAACCACTTGCCACTATCAAGAGTTTCCTACAACGACAATTATGACATCATCATAAACCATTTCGCATCAACAATATCTTATACCTTTAGATTATCAACTTAAGCCACTACCAAAAACATAACATGCTACATAACACATTCTATGACCAGAAACTTAAGAACGCAAATATACCCACATTTTCCTAGACAATTCAACATCAGATAACACAAATTGAATTCCGGGACGGAATTCCCATTAAGGTGGTGAGACTGTAACAACCCGCATTTTCAGGTTACTATTCACTTTTACTATTTACTTTCACTATTCATCCTGTAACTTTTTTTTATTTCACATTCTCGTAAGTTAATTTATTTTAGTAATAACCTGACAGTTTGAAAATCTTTAGATCATCTTCGCAAAAGTTATTAAGAAAACATCGTCTTAAAGTTTTGTTTTGGTCGGAGCACCATTTAAACATCCCGCGCATAACGAAAACCAACTCTGACAATTTTTCTCACATAAGATTAATTTTTAGATCACTCATAATCATTTAGATAATTTTTAAGATTTCATTTAAATGTTACCAAATAAACCCTGAGCCATACGAGACTAAACTTACGTTTAAACAATTCTACTTAGACCCAGACTTAACCATTTCTGCACTGTATTTTCTAACATGTTTAGACGCTTTTACATTTTTGGAAAAGTCAAACATATTTCCCTCCTCCTTTGACCGTAAAGAAATTAACCTTGTACGTTCTACATTTTTGCTTAAATCGCGTAACTTTTAGACTTCACGTATAACTGTTAAGTTATCCCATGTATAACGAAAATCACATTTTTACATCTTATATCACTTATAGACTAATTTTAGTCTACTTTAAATATACTCACAGTCATTTCCCTGAAATCTCGTTCTTTTATGATAAATTGCATTTTTCACGTATTTAGCCTACGTTTCCAGTTTACGCGACCCATTAAAATTATCACTCATTTTTATAAGATAATAATGAGTATATTGATGAGTTTAATCATTTCTATAAGTTTCAAATTTTTACAACACCCGATTTTACGTTTCATGTTTTAAGTATTGAGCACTACAACACTAGGGAGCTTCATGTGAGGGATTTCATTTGGGTAAACGGATAGACGAGTTGCTGGATTTACAAATTAAAGTGTCCTAGCTCCTCGAACGTTTACTACATGACCTCTGAATTGTGATGGCCCGAACGGTAGTACGATATATAAACTAAACACGTTTTCACATACTAAACCGGCTCTATAAACAATACCCAAACAACCATGGAGTACATCATGATCAATATAAGGAGTTATATATAGACACGTTTATGCTTTCGCATCATTATTCCATAATCTTAGACACGAAAAGATATTCTAGGTTGCTCGTAGAGGTTTCCCGGCTTATCCATCATATTTGTAAAAGCACTTATCATCATCCACTCACGGTGAGTTCATAGCCCCACTTTCTATTACTTAATTGTTTTACAAACCTTTGGGGGAGATACATTCTTTATTTTAAATCGAACACATTGCTTTCAAACTGTATGTTTATCTGATTGTCATATTGTCACTAAGTAACCATCATTGCCAAACATAAGTCCCTAAATCATGAACCATTAATCACTGGAGAGAGTGAGCACGAATATTGTGAATAGATCTATTGGGATTGACGAATCCCGTTTGTGTTGACCGGGTAGGCAAACAAACGCACTATATTTGAGTAACATTAGGTAAAAACGGCAATTTTACATATTAGGGCTAGTACCAACAATTTCTCCAATTAATATTGGAACACGTTAACGCCTTGGTTGCATGAGATTGGTGACAAACAAAAGCGGGCTTAAGTATCATATACTTGAGGCAGCTGTACCAAACAATAATTACTGTTTTGTTTTCAAACCATTGGTGTGAGTCTAATTAACTCACACTACCAACATAATGTGTTCAACCATCAAACAAACTCTATGAATTTCACTCAACCTTTGTGTTGACAATTTTAAGCATTTATTTCAGGTCCATAATGTCGGAAGCTGGCACGGAAGAGCAAGGACTAGATCAAGAAGGCTATAATTATTTTATCATTCAAGAAAGACATCTAAAGACTTTATATTGATTCATTTTGTAAACAATGGAACCAACTGGGCCCTATTTTGTAAACTCTGATATATTTCTATAAATTGAATGATAAATCCTTTTTAAAACGACTCATTTAGAGATCGTTTTCTATTGTTATGACTATTGTGCCATGAAGTAACACACAGTTTGAATTCCGCTGCGTATCACCAAATTGGGGGTGTTACAGTTTGGGTATTTACTAAACCCAACAGTCTCCCCCTATTTGGATATACAAATAGCCTAAGTGTTTGATCAGTGTAAGTGAGTAAATGGCTTCTTCTTACACTGAATGTACTAATGAACATAATAAGGTACACCGAATATTTTAACACAACATACATCGTTTATTGATCAAATTACATGGTTGTTATCACTAGTACAAAAGATAAAACATATGATGTCACTCAAGATGGATTCCCAGTGCTTCTAGCTTGACTTTCTTCTTGAGGAGTGTTTCTTTGTCAGGGTGCTCTCTTATCCTAGCATTTAGGTCAGTGCAGAACCTGATGTTTTCTGGAGTTTGAATTTGAGAGGCCACTGGTAGATAGCTTGCCATTGTAGACACTCATGCAAGATCAATGTCACTCCACCTTTGGAATGCTGGGTTCCCATAGACATCAATAAAGAAAAGTTCTCTTTCAGGATTTTCAATACAAAAACCACACAAACTTCACACCTTGGTAGCTCCACATTGCTGATCTAGGCGAGTGTACTTGATTTCAAGATACTGAATTAAACCCTTTTCCTCTTACCATGGGTTGGTGGAGTTCCTTGTTGTGATTAAATTTGGCGTTGAATCTAAGTTGTAACGGGTGCTTCCATCCGGTCTTTCATACCGTTCTTTGAGGATTTCCATGTCCATTCATTGACCACTGCATTCTGCTTGCTATGATAGGACCAAGCTCATCAAGTTTGGTAATCCCAAAGTCAGTGAACTTCATGGGATCATGAACCTCAAAATGCCTTTTATCATCCCCCCTGTAGACATTCATTGCCAGTGGTTTGGACTTGGGGATGATTTTTATCGATGATCTTCTCGGGTAGCCTTCGCTTGTCATGGACCAATTGTAGTGGTCAATCCTTTCCTGCCTGATGGTTGCAACCTTCCTGTTCTTTTCATCTAGTTTCTTTCTCATGGCAACCATTTGAGCAGTCTGAGCCTCTTTGAAATTTTGGCCTGCCTGTCCCTTTTCAAGCTTCTTAGGATCAATTCCACGCTTTTCAGCTTCTTCAGCCACTACTTGTACCAGTGCTTATTTGCTTTTCATTTAATCCTCATCCAGTTTCTTTCGCTTGTCTTCCTTTTCAAGGTAGGCAGTTAGTTGGCTTTTCCTTTGTCCTGAGCAGATGAAGAGGATTCTATCAGTGGAGGTGTTGTTGTGATGATTGGTGTTGTTGTTGCTCTTGTCATTGTCATTGTGGTTGTTCTTTGTTGTTGATGATGGTGGGGTGATAGAGTGGTGTTCTTGATATTGGTTGGCTGGCTCCCCTTGATGTGAGAAGGAGTCTTCATGGCTCTCCCCCCCTCAACTGGCTAACACGCTGTCCGGTGAGCAAGTTGCTTGGGATCTTGAGGGAGTAGGGCTGACCTTTAAAGGCTTGATGTATCTCCGAGACCATGGCCTTGATGTCAGTTGTATCTTGTTGAAGACTTGTGACCTTTTCAGCAAGATTGGCCTGAGATAATTCCAGTGCAGTCATTCTAGGCCCAAGATTCTAGGCCATAGAAGACGATGCTTTAGCTAGATCAGTAACTTGAGCATCCAGTGAACCCAATGTTGATTGAAGAGTCGAGTGAAATACGAAGACCACGAACATTTGCGATTGAAGCATGTTGATCGGTTCAGTGAGGCGGAGGAATTCTTCATGTAGACCTCAGTAGCCTCCGACACTTTGAGTTAAGTGTTGGGTCTTTAACGAATCCTTTCATCCAATTTGGTGTGAGACTCAAAGTACTTGAGAAATTTAACCGGTTTTCATCCACATTGCAAATGTTGATACATGAGCTCGCTCATCGGTGTTGGCATGGTAGTGAGCACCGACCTTTAGATCGGCATAACTTCGCTGACTTCAACATCTTGATCCCATAGAGTATCATCATACCGAGGTATAACTTCTTTGAAGCATTTGTGATCCACATAACGGTGTCTTTGTCGGTGGAAGAAGCGTTGTCATACTTTTTGAACTCCTCGGGACAGGGATGAAAAAGAGGAGTCCGAGTCATTTTCATTCGAAAGCGGTGACTCTTCGTCTCTTGTGGATCATCTTGATGCTCTTGTTCTTGTGTTTGAACATCGGTGTCCATTTCTTCTCGCTTAAAGTATTTCTTCTTCATTCAAAGAGCTCCTCATCGAGAGACAAAATATCAGGTAACCTCAATACGTCAACAAACCAGTAGTGGTTATGGGTTCCATATCGAACGTGGTATTTGTCCCTCTGAGTCTTTGTCCCCTTGTGCTCTTTCAAGCACTGGTGGGTGATTCCTAATGCTATCCTTAGAAGCGGTGGCGGTGAGATCCGTCGGTGGGTTGTTCGTTTCCCCACGAGTCTTTGGGATAATTCGTTTGCCCTTAGACAAAAGCCGGATGAATGTCCTCCATGGGATGTGTGGATGGCGTTCCCTACCGGCGGGTTGTTTGTTTCTCTCGGATCTTGGGGAGTAGCGGTTGGGACCAAGGGCACTTGACGTGATGTATCGCGTCCTTCGTTGTCACCGGGGTGGATGTTGCTTGGTCTCCTTTGGGTGGCAAATCAGTCTTGGGCTTTCTTTGCTTTTAGGTGTGTTCACGAAGCCTCGGGGGCCGAGACTTGGGTTTGGTTTTAGTCCGAACCGAGACTTCCCCTTTCTCTTTTTGGGGCGAGGATTTGGAGACCGAGTCCCTCTCGGTTGTTTACGGCAACCATATGGGCGTCAATTCGATTTCAGTGACTTGGGATGGGTCTTTTTAAAAATTTGATTGACTCGGGATGCGGGTAAAGCATAATATTTGTATTCGAGGATAATTGCAACCCGTAACACTGTAAAGCGCGTGAGACAAACCTAAGTACGGCGTGGTTCGTCGTAGTTTTCTCGGTAGCGCAGTTACGAATCACGTAAATGATCTCCCCTATGCGACGGCAGTCCTGTCATCAAGCAATATGTCATCATCAACGAATAGAGTTAACTTGTGGATGAGTGGTTCAAGAGAACCTGAATCACAAATGTGAACAGGATCTTCCAAGCCGTGGGAAAGAGTTCTTGGTGACTGGGGTTCTCTCCAAAAACTTTGGATCTAAAACAATTTGTTTTAACTCATCCTTAACTGTGGAAGGGTCAGGATGAGCAACGTAATTTCCAGGATTAGAGTCAAGCCATGTTGATGTACAAAACATGTTATAGTCCAGGGTGACTGACTTTTCCCCGTTAAAAAGTGTGAACTTGATGAGATACTCCTAGTGGTCTAAAGGTCAGTCTCATCAGTTGAGGGTGTCGAGTCATAGGCCACAGCTATTGCCCAAAACTCCCTGAGGAGGTTTTGGTACAGTATAGAAGGGGACTGAGTAAAGGCTTGTTTTAGTGGGCATTTGAATAAGAATTTCATGATTCCCTTATAGACTGGGACATCAAGGGGGTATTCAAAATTGCCTATAACATTATTAGTTTTGAATTCAACATTTTCAAGATCGCCCACCCACTGAGGTGCAAAATGAAGGCTTTGTGTTCTGGCCATTTCCATTGAAAGATTTTTAGGGTTTTTGAAAATATTTGACAAGAATAATCAAAAAGTTGAAAAACTTTTGAGTTTGGTTGAAAAAAATCTTTTGTAAATGGATTACAGAGAAGATTTTTTAAAAAACTGGTTGAAGATTTGAAAAACAAACAAAGTTTTTACGTGTTTGAGAAATAATTTTGACAACGTTTTGATGCATAAATAATTTGTATGTGTTTTTAATGTTTTGAGGGGGGTATTTATAGAGTGGTGAGAAGGGTAGATTTTGCACTAATGAGGATTTGTAAAGTTTGTTTTGAAAGCGTTTTATTTACCTCATTTAATGCCACCACTCCACCATTCAATTTTCGGTTTCAAGAGAACAGGTTAAAGTACTGTAAAAGTGCATTTTGCGGTATTAAAATATCCTTAGGATATTTGTTGTGAGAGGGGGCATTTAATGCCAAGTGGGATGAGGTAAGGTTTGAGGGACCCTTGACTTGAGTGACAGAGGACATAGAGACATATATTCCTATATTAAATTAGTATGTTTACCAACCTAGGAAATTTAAGTAACTGAAATACTTGGTGCATTTAGTTACTCATTCAATGCTCAATATCAACTGTCAAGGTCCCTGAATGAGTCTTACTCATTCAGTGAGAAGGTTGTTTTGGGGTTTTGTTAGAGGCATGCACCATTTAGAGAGAACTCGGGATTGGGATTGATTTTCAGGGTTCTGACTTTCAATGTCAAGCATTCCCAATCAGCTTTCAGTCTCAAAGGTAGGTTCATCTAGGGTTTGGTGAAGATATCGACAAGTTGATATTCATGGGATGAAATGAAGTTCTATGTCACCTTTTATTATATGGTCCTGATGAAATGATATCGATATCAATGTGTTTGGTTCTTTGGTGAAGGACGAGGGTTGTTGGAGATTGCAATAGCGGTGTTGTTATCACGAGAAGATGGGTACCATGTAATGGATGTCATAGTCGAGTTGACTTTTCATCCATAATACATTGGCACAACACCCTGCGGCGATCACATACTAAACTTGCTGAAGACATAGCCACTGATTGTTGCTTTTTATCACTCCAACAAACCAACTTTTGTTAGGATTTAAAAAATCCTGTAGTTAAAGAGTCGGTCACCTCAAGTATATGTATTCGTTAGAAATGCCGTAGTCGTAGTCAATTTAGTGTTAGTAAGTAGTTTGTTAAGTAACACCATGGAGGACGGACGGGTCTTTACCCACTGTATGCCTGATCCATAGCCCATAGGAGGCGTGTCTTGTAACTAACTATAAATACCCTTTGCCTAGCAAGGCATAGGGTTGGAGCTTTCATAATTCATTTTTCTTTGTCTTACCAAAGTTCCCAACTCTCTTCCACTTTCTCTCTCTAAACTCATCTTATACGCCCCATATTGTGTGTTTGATTATGTGTTTATGAAAACCAATATGCTACAAATGGTATCAAGAGCCATGGTTTGATCATCTATCTTTCATGTTCTTGGATTTCTAGTGGTTTTCATAGGTTTTCGGGTTTGAATGAGTTTTTGAGTAGTTTTCATCTTTTTGATCATTTCTAGTGTTAAAGTTTGAATTTTGATAGTACTTTTGGATTTAGAATCATTATAAGTGTTTAGGTTTTGGTTTGAAAGGCTTGAATCATCGTGGTTGGACTGTTTTTGGATTGAAAAGTTTAGTTTTTGAAAGTTTCTTTGAAGCGGTTTGTCCCTCGAATTGTATTTCTTTGAAGTGGTTTGTCTTGAAAATCATGCGGTTTGTGTCTCGGGTGAATGTTCCTTGAAGCGGTTTGTCTCAATTCTTAAACGGTTTGTCTCATTTCTCTGACGTTTGTCAAAGCGGTTTGTCTATTAAGACAAAACGACAAGAAAGGACAAAGTAGTGGAAGTAGTGGGTGTACTTGTGTTCCCCTACGGTTTGAGTATTAAGCGGTTTGTGTGTTAAGAGATTTGTCTGTTAAGTGTTTTGACACTTAAGCGATTTGTCAAGTAAGCGGTTTGACACTTAAGCGATTTGTCGTGTTAGCGTTGGTAGGCGATTTGACAAGCCGATTTGTCGGTATGCGATTTGACCGGCGGTTTGATTTAAGCAGTTTGATACAGCGGTTTGATTAAAGCGATTTGGTAATTAAGCGGTTTGACTTAAGCGTTTTGATAAATTGCGTTTTGACCATTTCGTCATTGCGTTTTGTTGACTTTTCCAGATAAAACTTCAAACAGCCATAACTTTTGAACCGTAACTCCGTTTGCGGCGTTCTACCCATCAAAACGACCATGAGAACGAGGAGAATGGCATGCCGAATATACTAAATTTATTTGGGGCAACCTTCAAGGCCTAAATCCACTCCGATAAGAAGTTATTGAGGTTTTTAAGTTTTTTGACCTAAATTTCTCCGTAAAATCGTGCATCAACCAATATAAATCTCAACCAAACAACATCTCAGCTAATCCTACAAAAAATCCTAAGTCCTAACACACAATTGCCTATCATTGTGTCGATCCATCGGTCATCTTAACACATTCTATTGGTCATTGCTTAATGGTTTCTTCTTGATTTTCTAAAATCCCGCGAAAGATTCTATTTCTCGGTTTAAATCATAGATTTGTAAAATACCGTGCACGTCAAAATCATGCCTAACGATTCAGATTCAGTTGTATCTAAGATACTCAATCTATACGATGTGATCAATGAACAGAAGATACCCAACAATGTACAACAGGCTATCGTGTTTGAGTCGGATAATGCTAAAATGGATTCTTGGTGCTCAAATTCATAAGAGAGAGAGGTGCACCAGCCACAAATTTTGCAAGTTAATGCAAAGGAACGCTCCCGCGAAGCTTTAGATGTACCCAAGAGAGATGCACCGGCCACAACACAGTAATGCGTTAGAGGAGAGCGCATGGAAGTTTCTATTGTACCTAGTTGTGCATCTTCTACTCAAAATGATGATTATGAGCTGCATGAGTACTCTGCATTTATCCCCGATGATTCCTACCACCGAGCTTAACATATATAAGGATCAAGTTGCCATCTATGAACACGTGCTAAATTTGGTGACCTCACGTGAGCATGGATAACGAAATCGCATTACTACTTATAAAGTAAGGGAAGAAACATTAAAACAACGAGTTAAATTCCTTACAAGAAAAAACTTAATAAAACTGTTAAGCAAAGAAAGAACTTCAAGAAAATGTAAAAGTGCTTAAGGCGAATTCATTGCTAAGGAATGAAAATTTTAAATGATTTTTCAACCTAAAACTTTAAAGAACAAACTTGAAAACAAGTTATGCGTGCAAAAGGGAACACCATTCATACTGCTCACATGATCACTAAGCATAGAGTTTTAAGCGATAAGCATAGTATTGCCCTTGTAGAGGAACCCAATCCTAAGTATGGTAAAATAGCTAGAGACGCTAAAAGGTAGTTTATGATGGTAATGAGATCCTTAAGCCTAGAATAACACCATCATGTATAGAGGGAACTGAAGAGGATAGAAACTTATAAGATGCCTCTTAGGAGAAAATGGCAAAGAAATTAAAAGATCCTTGGTGTATAGAGTATAATATAACGCTTAAATCCCATGATTACACTAAGGAAAATTGGATTGCCTTGAACAAGTTGGACCTCAAAATCAATTAACTGAACAAGTGTTTTGGAAGAAAGATATTGATAAAAAGAAAACTGATGAACTTGTTGAAAAGAATCCTCCCCTTAGGAAATTTCCTCCAGCTACTGTGTATCCTCCTAATACACCAATGCATTTAGTGCCTAGAACTCTTCCCACTCAAAGCAAGACCTCAATCAACCTATATGTAGTTTACCAACTATTCATTGATTTTGAAACGTGTAGAAATCACACCTATAGAGATAACTGAAGGGGAAAGGGGTTTTGAGCAAACAAAAGAATGTTATTTAACTGAGGTCATGCCTTTCTTTAAACAACTAAAAGAACAATTTGAGAGTCTTCAAAAGGGCATAGATACAACGATTAAAGAAATGAAAAAGGTGTTTAATGAAATGGAAAACTAGGTAAGAAAAAATGAATGTGAGCTTAAGAGCAATGAGATTGAGAGGAAGAACCTTCACATCTTTATCGATAATTTGATTTCTAGATGTATTGCTCAAGATGTGTTCTCTTTGTTCTAATTATTCCATTACTGCTTCTCAATTTCATGAATTGTTAATTGCATTGAAAGTCTCCCAGGATCGTGTCATTGAGCTTGAGACCAAAAATTCAAAATTGCATGATAAAATTGAAAAAGACGACCATGATAACATGGTCAAGCATTTTTATAAATTGGAAGTTGAATATCTTGGTTTACAATTAAAATATGAACATCTGAAAGAAAATGTCAAAACCTCAAATGCCAAGACATCTTCGGATGCTCCTGAGTTTGATGCAGTTTTTGAAATCAACAAACGTGATGAACAGATTCGAGCTCATTGTAACATGATCAAAAGGTTGAAAGCCCAAATTTCACAATTGAAGGGTGAAAAGAATGAAGTGACTAGCTTCCGTATGCCTCCGCCTTTAGATTCTCAGAATTTCCAACTTCAAAACATTATTGATAAATTGCAAAAGGAAAATGAATGTTTTAAAGCTAAAATTTCAAAAGTTAATGATCAAAACAAAGAGCTATGTGATTGATTCAAAGTTATTCATGACAAACACATTGAAAAGGTAACTTCTTTGCTTAACGAAATTGAGAATCTGAAGCGTGTGGTAAAAGGGAAAATGCTAATCACTAGTGGTGAAAATGTTGCACCAAAAGTGCCTGCTTGTTCTAAATATGCTGTAACTAAGAAATATATTCCCCCTCATCTTTGAAACAGTGAATTTGCATATCAAACATATCTTTCGTACCTCAAGGATAGTCTAGAGTGTCTCTGTGAGATTGTTGAAGATGATAAGATAGAGAAACCACTTGATAATGCTGTTGGACATGCATGCTTATATGCCAAACGATCTCAGGAACTCTTAGAATGTGTGATTGCAACATGTCCTAAATCTGGTACTAGGAAAGATAGAGAAGTTATACCTTGATCTATGCCTAAAGTCAATCATGTGACCTTTGATGTGCCTCTGAAAGCCTCAGAACCCAACACTTCTAGACCAGAAAATCAAATGGTAGTAAAACAAACTAAGGATCCCATCATCACTTCTACAGATGTTAAAATTAACACTAAAGTTAGCGGTTAAAACCTAGAAGCAATGCAAAGAAGGATAGGATTACACAAACTAAAAGTGATCATGAAAAGGAAGTGAAAGAACACCATAGGGACAATAAGTTTTACTTTAACAAAAAGAATCATGTTGGTTCTAGTATTAGCTCTAAGCTTATTGAAATTAATTCAAGTCTTATGTTGTGCAAAACATGTAAAGAATGTCTATTTTATGGTAATCATGATAAATGTGGTATGTTATTTCTGAGGTCTAAGAATCAAAACCCAGTTAAGAAAGTTTGGAAAGAAAAACAGATTAAGCAATCCTGGACACCTACAGGGAAGGTTTTTACCAATATAGGATTTCAGTGGAAGCCCACAGGTCGAATATTCACGCATGGCAAACCTTGCTCCTTAACTAGATCCACTATGCTTAGAGTAGTGCTTATTAAGGTTTGGAAGCCAACTGGTAGAATAATCCCATTAGGCACATAATGCCCTTTAACTAAGTCTGATGATTCTACTGTGTTAGCTCCTAGTGATAATGCCATAGCAACCAGCGTTTCTACTGATTCAAATATTGTTTGCGCTAACCAAAAGGAACCCATTTTCACATGGGGATCCAATGTTTTCAAATTTCCACCTTTTTCTGTGTTCCAATGCAGGTCGTACAATTCATCCGTTGGTACTTGGATTAAGGCTGCTCTAAACAGATGAGGGGAAATGACAATGACGTCTGTTCACATAAGTTCAGGCCTCGTACTTCATCATTATGGTGTCTGCAGTTAACACTTCAGGCCCCGTTCCTCAAAGAAAAGAAAGGTGTACGCTTCAGTGCGCTTTATCTTCAAAAGAAGATAAATCTTCATGTTATGACCATTCTCATCGACATTCTTCATCAACAAGCTTCATGTTTTTCCCATGCTCATTCAACCTCAAGTGGATCTACGTTCATCGGTGAATATTCTTATTCACTTGCTCAATCAAAAATGGCAAACTTCATTTGCAATTTTTTAGGGGGAGAAGAGTGAAGAAACTAAATGTCAGTAATCAAGGGATCAACTTACCATTGATCGTATTCTTATTCACTTGTTTAAATCATAAATGGCAACTTCAGATGCAATTTTTGAGGGGGAGAAGAGCGAATATACTACATGTTGATGGATGCTTAAATTATGGTCATACGATTCTCCAACGCCTAATGTTTCACTTACTAAGGATAATTGGGCTTTAAATTGTTTCAATATATGTTTGATAAGTACTTCCAACCTCCAACGAATGTTGATCATCCAGTTTCTAAAGCTATTGCTCTGGTTCCTGCTGAATCAACTAGTTCATCTTCTTCAAATCTCCATTGATCAAGATGCACAAACTAAGAAGTACAACTCAGACTACTCATTGATCAACTAAGAAGTCTAATCTCCAGTTATTCCTCAAGGCGTTGATAATGACTATCATTGCAGTTGCACTCATGAACAATGTTGCAAAAATCGTGAATTGGTAGTCGGGCGGTCGACCACCCTGCAGCGAGTAATCGGTCAAGTCGGGATTAATCGGTGATTAATCGGATTGACATTTCCTGCAAATTTGGGTATTTCGGAGACCAAACTAAAAATCTTAACCGATTCCAAGCCTGCTATGTTTCCAAACCTCAATAAAAGACTTTAATTCTCATTATGATGCCCATTGTGCGTTATAAATATACGATCCCCAAATTAAGTATAATGCCTAAATTATTATTATTTTTAAAATGACCGATTTTCCCGATTCGGCCAATTTTTTATCGATTCGACCGATTTTGACCGATTCGGCCGATTTTTTGACTGCTTAGTGTCGATTTTTTTCCTAGGCCGATTTTTCAACCGATTTTCAAAAATCGACAAGGTACTCGACCGATTAACGATTAATCGGCCGAGTTGACCGATTTTTGCAACATTGCTCATGAATAATGATCCGCATTTTGGTATTCCTTTGCTAAATCTTCACGGATTATTGTTCTTCTCTAAGTGTGCTCTGTAAATCAACCAAATGAACATAGAGGAAAATGAATACCTCATCCGATTGAAGACATTATTTGTGAATCTTCTAGATAAAGGAAGAAGGAATTGATTTTGAGGAATCATTTGCTCCGGTTCATTCAATGGATCAATGTACATCTGATTGTATGTTTATTCACGTGGTGGGCATTTGACACAAAGTGATTACTTCGGAGTTAATCATTTATCACTTATTTGAAATTGAAGTTGTCTTTCACAAAGGCGTGTTCTTATTTTATCTTGAAGTCGGGGTTGGTTGGATGCATGAATCTCAATGATAACTTGCTCGTGCTTAAAATTTATGTTGAAGACTTGGTTTATCTAGTTACCAGCAGTCGGTATGGATGGTTGAATACCTGGTTAACTATCACTGTAAGGAGTTATGTTGTTTTAACTCAGTGACACATGCAAATGTCGTTGTGGATAATCGCAAGAGGTGTCAATGTCTCATACTTTGGTTGAGTATTGAGTACTTAAAGATTTGATTGGAGCAAAATTCTCGACACCGTTCTTCCAACATCAGTGCAAGCTTAAGATACAAATGCGGGGAATTCTACTTCTGTTTCAAGTTTGGTATATTGGGTTATCTTCATCAGTGGTCACTTCAAATTGTCTACATATGGTTTGGTAAAGATAGTCGGAGAGAGTTTCTGTTGCAGTTGATTCTCACAAGATTCATTTGAGCTAATTTTTGTTCTTCTCTATTTCAAAAATATTTGGTATGTATAATGTGTTACTGATTCTGAGGTATTAAAACCAGCAAGGGGAAGGAGACATACATCTAAACACACAACGAGTACATGTGATGAACTTAATAATTCTTCTCTATTGAAGTAATCCCGGGAAAGACAAATATCATAACTATAGAGAAACTCAGTGTTTAACTCGTAGCGTTTGGTGTGTTATTCCAACTACTTGGGAGGAAGGATGTATTATTCCAACCATTTGGGGGGAAGTGGTCTCTGGATACTTTTGGTATGTGTTAGCTCATCTATCAGTAGGAAGAAATATGAGAAGAATATTTGGAGCGTGAGATGATATTGCTTATCGACATCTTCTATATGAT
This sequence comes from Chrysanthemum makinoi, assembly GCA_910596185.1. Classification (NCBI taxonomy): domain Eukaryota; kingdom Viridiplantae; phylum Streptophyta; class Magnoliopsida; order Asterales; family Asteraceae; genus Chrysanthemum; species Chrysanthemum makinoi. Next base: position 250,526,225 of record OU343222.1, on the reverse strand, counting down.
TTATGGTAGTGCTTCTGGTTATTGCTTCATGTACACAATGAAATGATGATTCCGATGATATCGCAACCATCAGGGGAGAGATATGTGTACATCAGGGATGCACAACATGTTCACTTGATCGAGCTAATTCAGTTATTCCATAGTTGACATCCGCAGAGATGATTAGTGACTCAACATGTTACATGGATGTCATCGTCTCTACTCTTGTTGGGTACATGTGAACATTATGGGCTGATTGGTTATATGTAAGATAACTGGATTGCATTTGGTGAAATGAAGATGTTGATATATTGTTCCCCTGAATAGACAACTGCTCAAATTCGAAGAGTAATGTATACATCGTGGACGAACAACAAGTTCATGTGATCGGGCTTAATCAATTATTCCGGGTTTGATAACCGCAGAGATGATCAATGTTTTAACTTGTTACTCCGGTGTTTTCGTCTTCTTCGGGCTCTTGAGCTTCATACAATGAGACTGTTTGCTTCATTTCTTCTTGGGGGAAATAGTCTTCTTATGAAGTTTGTCGGTTTGGGGGGGGGGGAAGCTACCAAAGATTCACATTTAGAAGGCTCATGTTCAGACGACTTTCTTAGAAGCCTCGAATGCTTTGGTGGTGAAAGTTTAAGAGATGTTGATTTCTTTCTTCTACAACGTCTTTGAACGATATCCTTATCTCGGTACTCATTTCATCATCCTCTTAAACTAAATTATCTTCTCTGTAAATATTTCATCGAAAAGCAAAATACAAAATTATAAAACCAACAAAAAGAAAAATATAAAAATATAAAATTTCAAAACCTATAAAAAAATCAGAAAATTTAGAAAAAGTCCAAAAATATTTTTATATCATGTTATCTGGTTTCGATAACATCTACGGACTTAGATTTGTCATTCAAAGAATTACACGGGTCTTTAGATGAAGTTCGATCAGTTGTAATATATTTTAATTTAAAAAAAATGAGATGGAGAAAAATGATGGTTTATTGTCATTTCAGACATTAACCCATTTTTAAAGAAAGAACAGAGCTATGCTTCATCCAATTTTTAAACCTCACGCTCTGATTCTAAAAACCAAGTTTTTATAAGGAATATTTGTCGCCAAAAAGACAAATGTTTCCAACCAAATATTTTTCCTTCTAAAGATTCTTCTGGAAAATATGTGTCATCTAATGAAAACAAAATTACTTTGAAAATACCTCGATCTTTATTTTGAAAATCATCTGGACTTCTCTTTGTCAAACATCTCTATCACTCAATCAAAAACTTATGTCATTGATTGAGGGGGAGAGTGATTTCAAACATATCAAAAAGGTTATTTTTCAAAACAATAGGCACGTAAATGTTCAAGGTCTAATTTTGGATAATCACAAAGAACAATGTTTTATACAATTGGATCCAAGCCAAGGTTGTGTTTTCATAAGATCATTAACCATGTTTTAAACAATGGAGTTTAAAGTCTCAAACTCTGATCCTCATCAATTAAATGTTTTCAAAAGAAGGTCATAATTCTCCTCAAAAAGCTTTCAAAATCAATTTAAATCAATAGAGATCACAAATCTCAAAGGGTTTGAAAATTGTGATCGGGGGAGAATTTGTGATTTAAATTGGATTTAAACTGATAATTCGATAAATGGTTTAGAAATATAATAATAAGATCTCCTCCCTACACATGCCAAACGATTTCAATTTTTCCATGCACATGTTAAGGGGGAGCATTTATCTTAAACCAAAAGGATTGAAACGTGATTGACTTATCTCAATGTGCAGGTTCCCTCTAATATGTGCAAAACTCTTTCGAATATCGATGCACATATTGAGGGGGGGGGGAGATCAAAAGAAAACCTCATCCTCATGTTTTAAACAATGGAGTTTAAAGTCTCAAACTCTGATCCTCATCAATTAAATGTTTTCAAAAGAAGGTCACAATTCTCCTAAAAAAGCTTTCAAAATCAATTTAAATCAATAGAGATCACAAATCTCAAAGGGTTTGAAAATTGTGATCGGGGGAGAATTTGTGATTTAAATTGGATTTAAACTGATAATTCGATAAATGGTTTAGAAATATAATAACAAGATCTCCTCCCTACATATGCCAAATGATTTCAAATTTTCCATGCACATGTTAAGGGGGAGAATTTACCTTAAACCAAAAGGATTGAAACGTGATTGACTTATCACAATGTGCAGGTTCCCTCTAATATGTGCAAAACTCTTTCAAATATCGATGCAAATATTGAGGGGGAGAGATCAAAAGAAAACCTCATCCTTTCCAAAATATTTTGTACAAAGTATTTAAAATACTTGATTTGATCGGGGAAGTAATGATGATATTTTTAGAAAATGATTAATTAAAGATTGGACTGGTTACTCTTAATCTAAGATTTCAAAGTCCTCCTGCCTCCATGTGCTAAAACAATTTCAAATACTTGAAGTACATGTTGAGGGGGAGCTTTTTTAAAATATAAAAAACAATTAAGGTACAAAATGCTTTGATTTCACATCATAAGTACCTTTATTGATTTTCAAATAGTTTTAAATTGGTTTCGAGGCAGAATGAACAATACCAAAAGACTTACCAAATTTACTTTGTGCACGGAGATATAAGGATGGTTAGGTTAGGTATTCGTTCCCACGATCCCGCCGGAGCCGGAGGGATCTACCCAGGGACAATCCACTAGATAGTGTAGAAGTCCTTAGGTATGATAAAAAAAGAGAAAAATGAGAATACGGGAAGAGTACAGACTGAGACATAGCTAGTACTGGAATAAACCCAACAAGGTTCTAGTTAGGAAGTCTCGGTAAGCATTGAAGGGGTTGAAGAATGAAAAAGAATTGAATGTGAAAAGGATGAAAAGAAATAGCCCTCCATTAATTCAACCTTAGGGCAGAAACCGGGTTCAATTCATATGCTACTGGTGGTTACTAAGGTAACGCCGGTATTGAAGACAAGACGTCATGGACCTAGTGATGCACTGTACTAAACTTCCCAAGCTACTCAAGTTCCTCTTAAAAGGGCTTGTTTCATTCTCACAGGGAACCTACATAATCTATCGACTTTCTCTTAGAGATCGCTGATATTGAAGAAGGAGACCCTCTCCCTAGTCGCTGGCATAGGAAACCAAAGTGCACAATTGAGTCTAGAGCCAAGAGATCATAAATATATCTCATTAGGACACAATTAATAAAGACTCACTATTTCACACAATGTGAAAAGTGAGAATATATTTTAAGAGTCATATGCATTATCCTTGTGGTATTGCCAGAACATCTGAGTGACATGTAAACATATTCACAATGAAGATGGAAAGCCTTCTAGAGCCAACATCAAACAAGATCTTGGTGGGTGGCATGTGAGATTTATCCAACAGATCAATCATGTGACAACTGGACAGAAACGATGGGGCGATTCACATTTGAATCAATTCTGGTTCAGGAAATGGATTAACGGATACCTTTGAAAAACCGGTTGTTATGCTCAAAATTCTTTTCTGTAGCACATCGACCGTGTATTATGTTTTCAAATTAAAAGGTATTTATGCTTGAAAGGTGATTTTTCTAAAAAACCTTCGTCGTATTGCAAAACTCTTTCTTCAAGCAATACGTGATTGTTTTTCAAATCATTTTCTTCAATCAGCAAATCTCAATTTGCTGGTTCTCTTACTCCGTGTTGTCTTCTTTGAGATGTTCCGGTTTGAGAACGACTAGAGCAGTACGCGAAACCCTATCAAGGAGATTCTTCGAATTATACGATCACACGTACTTTATGCGATCAACGGGAACCGTGGTTCTTGCAACCTATTCAACGAAGGTGATCAAAGACACTTTCATGCTCTTTATTGCTAACTGTTGTTTTAGAGGATACCCGGCATTTAACATTGTCGAATTGAGCGTCAATCCATAGCGCGCATGCTCACACATTATGTTCATCTCAAAGAAATCATGATAAGTGCATATCTTCATCAAGTGACTCTGATATTTTCACTCCAAGCTTCTGCTACGCTGCTGCAAATATCATGAATCAACGAAAGCTTCCACAACTCTGATAAGAAGAATTCATGATCCAGAATGTGAGCATGTCGGTCCAAAAGTCACAACTTCACGTGATGGAAACACTACAAAGGATGAGTCAAAGATCTACTATGGTTGATGATCTCAATGCTGGCTCAAAACTCATCATCATGTGGATCAGTTAAAGACCTCCACATTATGATCACAACATGCAAAAAATGAAGAATGAAAGACTAAGGGCTATAAAGCAAAGAACTTAATCAAGAATCCAAGAACACCAAAATGTAATATCTGTTCGTAATTGATGTAATTGAGATGACCTTCCTTAGGGGGGGATTGTTAGGATTTAGAAAATCCTGTAGTTAAAGAGTCGGTCACCTCAAGTATATGTATTCGTTAGAAAGCCCGTAGTCGTAGTCAATTTAGTGTTAGTAAGTAGTTTGTTAAGTAACACTGTGGAGGACGGAAGGGTCTTTACCCACTGTATGCCTGATCCATAGCCCGTAGGAGGCGTGTCTTGTAACTAACTATAAATACCCTTTGCCTAGCAAGGCAAAGGGTTGGAGCTTTCATAATTCATTTTTCTTTGTCTCAATAAAGTTCCCAACTCTCTTCCACTCTCTCTCTCTCTAAACTCATCTTATACGCCCCATATTATGTGTTTGATTATGTGTTTGTGAAAACCAATATGTTACAGCTTTCCTCCAAGAAATTGACAGGACCTTGAGGTACTTTTTATGCCCATGTTGCAGCCAGCATAATCAAAGTCAGAATACCCTTTGAGGTCGAACCCTGAGTACTTTGGATAGTAAAGTACAAGGCTTGGAGGTCCCTTCAGGTATCTAAGGATTCTTTTGGCTGCAGTGAGATGGGATTCTTTGGGATTGGACTGATATCTTGCTATTCGACAGACTAATAATTGTATGTCTGGTCTGGAAGCAGTTAGATACATCAGTGAACCTACATTCCCCCTGAAATGAGTTTGATTAACTGATTTGCCAGAGAGATCAGGTCCAAGATTATTTTGAGGAACCATTGGAGTCTTCACTGAGGCACAATCAGATATCTCATATTTCTTCAAGAGATTTCTGGTGTATTTCGCTTGACTAATGGTGATTCATTTATCAGTTTGCCTGATCTGTAGTCCAAGGAAGTATGTGAGTTCACCCATCATGCTCATTTCAAACTTCTTTGTCATTAGTTTTTCAAACAGTTTGCAAAGAGTGTAATTTGTTGAGCCAAAGATGATGTCATCAACATATACTTGGACCAGTATCACATCTTGTTTTGTCTTGTAGATAAACAATGTGTTATCTATCTTTCCTCTAACAAACTTGTTTTGAATCAGGAAGGCTGAGAGAGTTTCATACCATGCTCTAGGAGCTTGTTTAAGTCCATATAGGGCTTTGTCAAGCTTGCAGACATAGTCAGGGAATTCACTAGTCTCAAAGCCAGGAGGTTGCTGAACATACACATCTTCCTTGAGTTCACCATTCAGGAATGCACTTTTCACATCCATTTGGTAAACTTTAAAGTTCATGTAAGTTGCAAATGCAATGAAGATCCTGATGGCTTCCATTATTGCAACAGGAGCAAATTTCTCATCATAGTCAATGCCTTATTGTTGACTGTAACCTTTGGCTACAAGTCTGGCTTTGTTTTTAATGACAATGCCGTTTTCATCAGTTTTGTTCCTGAAAACCCACTTCATTCCTATGATAATGACATCCTGAGGACATTTGATCAAGGTCATGACCTTGTTTTTATCAAACTGTTGAAGTTCTTCTTGCATAGCCTGAACCTAGCTTGGATGTTTTAGAGCCTCAGTGACACTTTTGGGTTCTATTTTGATAGAAAATCAGATATAGACATTCATTGGTGAAGCTGCAGTGAACTAGCGCGACCATGCTTCTAGTGAGCATGCCTTCGTGGGTTCACTAATGATGTTTACAAGCTCAATGTCCTAAGATCTTGTCCACTTACTTTGTGGTCTAGGATCTGAGCTTGAAGAGGTCACTGGAAACTCATGAGTGAGTTCAGGTGCAGGAGCCACAAAATCATTTAGATCATCTGTTGAGATGCTTAGTTCAAGTTGGGGTTCTTGAATCACAGGTTCCTGAACATTTGGTTCAGTATCACCTATCCCAGTAGGGACTAATTGATTATCAAAGACTTCACTGATAGTTGGTTAAGGAAGGTTGTGTGGTAAGACATAGTATGAGATGTCAGCATCAACTTGATACGAGGAATTGATTTTAGTGTTGAACTCATCAGGAGGTCTTGTTGAGTCATCAATTCCTATTTCCTCCACTGAGGTATTGGTTAATCTGATGCTTTTTGCACTTTCATCAAAGGTGACATGAAAGGTATCCTCAACTTGTTGTCTTCTGGTGTTAAACACCCTGAAGGCTTTAGAGATCAGTGAGTAACCTAGGAAATACCCATCATCAGCTTTTGCATCAAATTTTCCTAAGTGATCCCTGTGATTGTGAATGAACACAGGACACCCAACACATGAAAGTAGCCGATATCGGAAGTCTTCCTTTGAAGATCTCATATGGGGTTTTGTTATGTATTTTAACAATGATTGACCTGTTTTGAGTGTACAGGTTGTTTTGACCGCCTAGTCCCGAAGTGCTTAGAGGTGCCGAGCCATTTAACATATTTTCGCGGCCTCAATGAGAGTTCTGTTTTCCTTTCGCCTACCCCATTTTGTTCAGGGGTGTAAGTAGATGAAATTTTTTGGGAAATTTCCTTTTTATCACAGAAATTCTCAAGCTCTTGATTTCTGAACTTAGTACCATTGTCAGTTCTGATTTGTTTAACAGTAATATCATTCTGGTTTTCAATTTTCCTGATGAATGACATTATTGTATCAGCTGTCTGACTCTTTTTGGGAAGAAAGTATACCCAAGTGTATCTTGAGAACTCATCAACAATGACAAGTGTATACTTCTCATGTTGGATTGATCTTGGACTGACAGGTCCAAACAGATCCATGTGCAGGAGGTGAAGGCAACTTTTGATGGAGAAATTTTGTTTTGTTTTGAATGGTGCTCTGTGATGTTTGCCTTTTTCACAAGCTGAGCATGGTTTGTCTTTTGCAAAAACCAGTGATGGTAAGCCAAGGACTTTGTTTTATTTTGCCAAGTTGGTGATGTTTTTGAAATTTAAGTGAGACTATCAAAACAACTTCTTTGTTGGCATTGAAATAGTGCCTTGTTTGTCATTGAATTGCACAATGTACTTAGCATCACATAATTGACTGACACTGATGAGATTGCATTTTAGACCATTGACATAAGCTATTCTAGAGAAAACTATTCCATTGCAGTATACTGAACCATAACCTTCAGTGGGACATGATGAGTTATCACCAAATACTACCTTGGGTCCTGTTTCCTTTACATACTTGCGCAGATACTCCTTAACGCCAGTCATGCTTCTTGAGCATCCACTATCTAGATGCCAAATAGGCTCCCTGGCGTGTCTATGCACAAATAGTAAACTGGATTAGTTTCTCTTGCTAACCCACATGCTAGTGGGCTTGGGTCTAAAGGTCTGCTTAAATTTGGCAATAGACTCATGGTCAGTTGTTGACTGTGTTGTGCTACCACAGGTTTTGCATTTGCTGACTGAGGATGACTTAGTGATGCGGGGTTGTTTTGAACTTCTCCTTGATTGGATGACACTGTCATGTTGGGATGTCTCATGAACTAGATTTCCGCAATTATCACAGCAGGTGTTCATGAGACAATCATCAGGATGATGATCATTGAAGCCACAGTGTGGACAAGGAGGAAAGGGTTTTGCTCTATGCCTGTGAGCTTGTTTGGAGGTTGAAGCATGTTGATGACCAGCATTGGTCTGTCTTGCTTCACTGAATGAACTTACATACTGTAAGTGATCGGAAGTTCTGTGATCATCCTTTTTGTAGATCATACAAAAAAGGATTTTGTAGCAATTATCGATGGTATGACGGTATAATGGCAGATCACACTTCTACCTGGGTTTGGTGTTGGATTTTGACCTTGATGATCCAGAGGAGGCTGACTTAGTTTCCTTGATTGAATCAAGAGCTTTTTCGATGGATTCCATCTTGTCAATCAACTTCCTCACAAGTTCAGTCAGTTGATGGATTTGGTCTGCTTTAGTAGGAACTGAAGATGTGGAGGTCTTAGTGGGAATAGAGTCATCTTGGGTTGGTTTTGTTGGTATTTTCAGGATGGTTCTACCAAGTTCAGATCTTTCTTTTGGTGAGTGAGGGTTGAATTGCAAATGAGTAAGCTCAGATTTAGATGCAGCACCCTGAAGAGGTTTCAGGGGTGGAAGCGGTGTTTGAGATTCGGCTTCAGACTTAGAGATGTGTTCAGTACTACAGGGCACATCAGGGAGTCCAAGCATGCTCTTTAGAGCTTGACTTTTCGGCTCTAGTATTCTTCCAGAATCGAAATTTGGAAGCTTACTCTCAGGTTTAACCCGTTCAACCCAATCGCTGGACGTAGGTAATGACAACATATTGGTGATCATGCCACCCGACACAAATGGTTTTGGACCTTGGTCTTTGTTGTGAGAATCGTGAGGAGATGATTTTCACCAATGATTCTCTTTTTGCTACTAGGGGCTCCTACAGCATCAAAGACCCTAGGATTCTTAGCAGTCCAACTTTCAATGATATCTTTTTCCTTTTTAAGTTCTTCCTGAAGAGCTTGATTTCTTTTAACTAGTTTAGTGTTTTGAATTTGCAGTGTGACAGCCTCAAGCTTAGCTTATTTTAAAAGAAGCAGTTCATCCCTACACTTGTTTAATTCAAAACTAAACTTGTTGTATTTTGAGAAAAGATTTAATCGTTGCTCTTCTACAAACTTAAGGTCAACATTGATATAGTTCATAAAAGACTGCCAATCAGAGTCATCATCCATAGAAAGTAAGATATTTACCTTCTTCATTGTGATGTTGACCCATTCTCCATTCCTGGCATGATTCTTCCCAACAGCTAGCTTGTCCTCTTAGAGAGCCATCAAGCACTGACTTGCACCATTTCATCGTCGAGGAGATGGCTCTTCATCCCGGTCGAAGACTTCAGCAATAAGGCCCTTGTTTTTACCTTGCACATATTTAACATTTTTTGTTGTTTCTAAGGGAGTGGCCTCAAGCAGTGCTAGCTTAGCATTGGCTTTCCTGTACTTAGCTTCAAAATCAACAGTTTTATTTTGATCAGATTTGTTTTGAAAATTTTGATGAGACTGATATATTTTTGGTTGAAATTTGCTAAAGCCGAGGACCGATTTGACCACGATGGTTTGTAAGAGAGTCCAGAAATTGTTTTTGAAAAACAGTCTTTGGCAAAATGACCTCTTTTGTTACACTTAAAACACTCAGTGTCCTCATTGGCTTTAGCATTAGAAAACCCCTGGTTTCTTTTTATAAACCTTCTAGAGTTAGCAAGGAGTGCCCTTTCTTGAAATTCAATGTTCAGGTCATTTAGGTACTCTTCGCTTTATCTCTCATCAGGCTCATCATTTGAATTTTCCTGAAAATCCTGAACCACACTGTTAGAATAAAAAACAGTAGAAATTGGTGCTGAGGTGGTGGTGAGGGGACTTCTTGACTTCCAGAGACTTCTTCAAGTCAGGGTATCGTCTGTTGATGAGGTTTTCCTCATAGACAAATTTCCCATGTATTTCAGGAAGTTCAAGATTCTGGATATGATTAGCATTCCTAAGTCCCTGAGAGAAATTCAACCACTTCTTAGGGAGACTATTGATAAAACCAGCATTGATTTCATGTTTGGAGAACTTAACACCATCATTTGACAGTTCATTTAACAAGGTTTTGTACCGTGTGTAAGTTTGAGACAGAGTTTCTGAATCCTTAACCCTGAAGGTGTTATACTCAAATTTCAGGTCCATAATCGTGTTCTCCTTGGTATCTGAGGGACCTTCGTGACTGTGGACCAGGTCATCCCAGGTTTGTTTAGCTGTACTACAGCCTATAACAGATTCCATAACATCATCATGGAGACAAGATATGATGATGCTCTTGAGCCTTTGGTCCTGGTTGACCACTTTCCTCTCGTCCAGAGTCCACTGAGCTTCAGGTTTAGGCAAACCTTCAGTAGTCTTTGGGATAAATGGACCTTCATTAATACATTTAATGTAGTAAGGTTCCATCCCAGTCAAATAGCAAAGCATTCGCTTTTTCCATTTGTTAAATTTCCAACTTCGAGTCGAGGGGCAACAACTGAATAAGCTCCACCCATTTTGTCGACAAGTTGGGGCACATAAATTTCAGCCATTAGGATCCTGATTTAAAAACATTTTGAGCGGCTTAAAAAGGGTTTTATAATCAGCCTACTCTGATACCACTTGTTGTTCCCGTTTCACAAACGTATAAAAACAATTCAAGTAATAAACCAACTGAATGTGAACAATGACTGAAATAATGTAAGTAAAAACACAATGAATAATTTTCAACTTATATATTCTTTATTAGAAACAAATAAAAAAGAATACATTACCCAAGTACTTGCGGAATAGTACTTGGGATTGAAACAACAAAGTATGGTATCTCCTCACTAAGCTCAGGCTAAGTCTGAGCACAACTATAAAGGAACCACTGAGCTATCTCAGGGACAGAGTTGTATTTGGAGGAGTGAAAGATGGCTTGTGTGTGTGTTTTACAATTAATACACAAGCTTAAAATTCTTTCACTCCATCTCTTATACTATTTATACAAGTGTGTTTTTGACTCTATCCTAGAGGACAAACTGACAGGTTACAGAAGACAAAATACTGATGCATTTTGTCTCTGTTTACATTGGCTATATTGGGTAAGTGACAAGGCTGCTTTCTTCTTGTCAGTGATGACACTAAGCCTGATAGTTAACGATTCAGGGAAGTTTTGACTTTGGTTGATAAGGACTTCGTCTTATCTCTTCAAACTTATCCCGCCTTGTACTGGTCATTCTTGCCTTCATAGCCTTCAGTTTCAGTCTTTAGTTTGTCTTCAGTGTTAGTAGTTGGTGAGGAATTTCGGGATTCAGTGAGTTATTGTCATCACTCACTGAATCCACCATCTTCTTCTTGACTCAGTCTTCACCCCTTAAGTTCCGCCTTACTGAGTAGAGAGACCTCTTCTTTGTCTCTTACTGAGTATCCCGAAGACAGCTCACTGAGAGACTATGTGCTCAGTGACTTGTTAATGTTTAAGGGATTAAACACTTAGGGTATTTTCAATTCAAATCCTAGACTTAAGGGGTTTGGGTATTTACTGAACCCAACACTTTGTATTTTGTAAGTCTTAATTTTAAGACCATGAGGAGAGAGATTCATTCCTATATTATATGTACTAGATGAGGATCGTTTTGTGTTAAAAAAAATTACGTGTTATAAACGAAAAATAATAAAAGTTTGAAGATTTGGAGATTAAACATAATGTTTTGAAGCCCAGTTCAACCCGGGTGGTTCAACCGGTTGAACCGTTACGGTCGAAAAACGGGTCAATTTAAACCGAGTCAACTGATGGGTTGGGTAAAAAACGTATCCAATTAAACCGGGTCAACCCACCGGGTTTGAATCGTCCCGGGTCAACCCGGTTTTCGATATGTATTAATAGTTTCCCTTTGAAATATATGTTTTCAACATTTCCATTTTTTGTTTTAACTAATCACTTTTTACTTTTTAGTGTTTCCTTTATATATAGTATAGCAGGGTACCCGTGCGTTCTTTGTAACCATCGGTAGATTTCCACCTTGAATTAACTTAATATAATATTCTAATGAAAAAATACTTATCCATTTTCAACGTCCAATGTTTTTTAAATTTAACATTATTAGTTTATCTGATCACAATAATTAACTAATGTCTTTGCAACTCATATTCCCAATAAACGTGCTCACCGACACCAACATGCCTTATGTTTATTTCACATAAACATCCTTATATGTCAAGTATAACATTTTTCAACTTTTATTTACCACTTTACGTTATTTCGTTAACATACGATTATTTAACGTTAAAACTAAACGTTAGCCATTTATTTGAGTTTTGGCGAAACTTTTCAGGTTAGTAAACTTAACTATTGACTTCTATTTATTATCACTATACATTTTCTTTAGTTTAAATAACGTTTAAACACTCTGATTACTCACGAATCAGATTTTATAATTGAGTACATTAATAATTTTTAACATTTTTATAAGCTTTGTATTTTTACGTTACCCGATATTAAGTTTCGCAACTTAAGAACCTAACGTTTGTAATTATCGGGATCAAACTATACCCATTATGCCATCAAACTTAACCATTAAGACTAGCCAAAAATATCTATAGACAACACAATATCAATTTGGTTTTCTCCTGGTCTAAACCGACACACACCCCATTTTTTTTGTTTCTCTCTCACTTGATCAACAAAAAAAGGAAAACAGAGAAGATATTATCTTCTCTCTTCCCTCTCCTGTACTACCAGCAATCAACAACAACATCACCACCATCGCAGCCACCTCCCATCTCTCCATCACCACAGCCACTCTACGCAAACATCATCACCAAGACGAGGAGTCTAGAGACCATGGGTGTTGTTTCTGGTTTGGGTAGTCACCACCACAACCGTCGCCACCACCATCATCTCCATCATATATCTATTTCACACTCTTGGTATGCCAACATACATACATCTATTTTATCTAAATTCTCTTTTATTAAAACCAAATACAAATAAGTTTATTCACTTTTCGTGGATGTAAAAATTGGATTAAATATGTTTTTGACTATGAATTCGTGTGGTGGTAACGATTTAAGAGGAGTTTATTTGATTGGTGTTGTTTTGGGTCGGGTAAAACCTAAAACCGTATGGGTCTTGAAGTTGTGTTCGGTAGGGGTGTGCACGGTTCGGTTTGGGTCGGTTTTTGGCTCAAACCGAAACCGAACCACAATGTTCGGTTTTTGTAGAACCCAAAACCGAAACCGTTCAGTTTTTGGCGGTTCGGTTTTTTCGGTTTGTGATCGGTTTCGGTTCGGTTTTTTCGGTTTCTAACCGTTAATATTTGGGTAAGGCCAAATTATACCAACAAACTTGTTTTACGTACAAAATTAGTTATTCTTCTTTATTTATTTTTTTCAATCTAAGCATAATAATGTTTATTGCATAATTCTACAATTACAAACATATAAATGAGACATACAAATACAAGTGAACATACACGTAGTATAATCATTATCGAATACTTATTGATATATTCACACAAAACACGCGACACGACAAACACATATATAAATATAAATGTTAAGATAAATATATTATAAATCCACTCACAAAATGCATATGAATTTATGAATTTGATTTATTTAGTTATTTAATCATAATATATTAATTAGATATTATTATATAATAAAACTGGTTCGGTTTGGTTCGGTTTTTGCGGTTTGGTTTTTGGACGAAAACCGAAATCGAACCGCATTTTTCGGTTTCTGAAAAAGTAAAAACCGAACCATCGGTTTTTAGTTTTGGTCGGTTTTTTTGGTTTAGGTTTTTTCGGTTTGTTTTGCTCACTCCTAGTGTTCAGATTGCTTATTTAAGCTTGTTTGTTGTGTTTGTATTTGGTCCGAGACACGAAAGCCTCAAGAGGGTTGTCGTTTTTGTTTGTTGTTGTCGGATCAAAGAAGAAACATCAAAAGGGTATGGTTGTTTTCAGTTCAACAGAGACGACCCACAACGGGTGTATGGTTATCTCGAGTTCAAGAAAAAAACCACTCAAAGTGGTGCTTGGTTTATACTCGGTCCAAGAAGAAAACCCCACAGGGGCTGTTATGCTTTTGTTTCTGATTAACTCAGAATCATACCCACAAAGGGTTTTGGTTTGTCATACTCTAAGTTCAAGCAAACCATACCCACAAAGTTGTTGAGTTTTATTGGTCCCAGTTCAGTGAGAGTCACCCCATAAGGGTGCGTTTGGGTTTGCTGTCGCGGCTCACACCGAGCCCACAATAGGGTGCACTTGGTTTGTTTGTAAGTGTCGGACCACAACAACTCACAAAGGTGCGCTTGGTTTGCTCGTTCCTAGCTCACACCACAAGGGTGGTGTTCTGGTTTGGTTAAACCCACGAGAGGGTGTTTGTTCCTGCCATTAGTCAAGAAGACACCTAAGGGGTGCTTGTTTTTGGCTCTCGGTTTACAGCCACCCGCGAAGGGGTGTTCTGCTCGGTTTCAAAGCGAAGGACACCACGGGGGTGTGACTGTTGTAAGTTCTTAGTAATAGGGTGCATTTGATTTGATTCCTGGTACAGAAACTCACCCGTACATGGGTGTTTGGGTCTGCTGGTTTTACTTGGACCAACACAAGCCAAACGGTTTTGGTTTTGTATTTTGTTTCGAGTTCGATCCATACAAGCGCTACAAAAATATGTTTTCTTGTTTCATTTTTAGTCACAGGTAGAGTTGTGCTAACAATTTACACAAGATGCATTTGTTGGGTTAATGGTATAAGGCCCATGTGATAATTTAGAGTATATTGCATTCGTTTTGATTAGGCCGTAGTGTTATAAACTATATTGGGCCTAAAACTTGTTAATGGATTAATCGTTTATGTACCGTATGTACTAATTGATATCGGAATAAGACTATTGGATTGAACATTATTTGGACTATGTATTGGTCAAACTTTGGACAAGTTGACGTATATATGACTATCAAACTCAAAATATAACGGACATGGACATATTATTTTTGGACAATACATATACTTATTTGGACTAATGACAGATTATCTACATATATGACATTGGACAAAGATTGTTAATATCGGACTTATATTGAATATATATTCTTTAGACATATATTAGACTTATGACAGACTTATGATATCGGACGTATACTGAACTAAACGTTAAACACATTAGACTTGTATTAGATTTAAGTTGGATATTTAATGATTTTAATTTATATTTGAAAGTGTTGGGAAAATTGAATTATATGAAAGTCTTTCGACTTGGGATCGTTCTATAAGCGAAGGGGTCATGCCAAAACTTATTAATTGACTTGCTTTCTTGATATTGCATCTTGTTTATTCTTTTACTTTTATATAATATCTATATATATATATATATATATATATATATCTATATATATATATATATATATATATATATATATATATATATATATATATATATATATATATATATATATATATATATATATATATATATATATATGTGTGTGTGTATGTATGTGTGTGTCATATATATATATATATTATACTTTGGAGTGCGTTTTGTTTCGAGTCTATGATTTCATATCACCACACGAATGATGAAACTGAATATTTTACAAACATCGATGTGAATCTTCCACGAAAACTAAAACATAATATCTTTTGGAAACTCATATGCATCGATTACTTTCGCGTGACATATTCAAAAGATAATTATTATCTTCTAGGTCGTACCGACCATGTATGGTTATGCTTTGCTTCTTGATTCTATTTTACAATACTCAGACCACTACACGCTAAGGTGAGTCATAGCCCCTCTTTTACTTATTTTGAACTCTTTGAGGGAGATACATGCTCATTCTAATTACATATTTTACTCGTATACATTAAACATTTTACTTGGTTGATGATACACTCTATTCGTTTGTTGAAACAAATACTTGCTTTTACTTACACAAGTATTTTAAACTTTTACGAATTACAGCGAGTTCATTAATCTACTTACTTTTATACGTTTTTCTATCTCATGGGGAGATACATGATACCAACATGAACACAAGTATTTTTCTGTGTGCTATCCTGATTGTTATTGCCTAAGACATAATTTTGCCACTAAAAGTCCCTCATATCATGAACCATTAATCACTTGCAAGTGAACGCGAATATCGCGAATAGATCTATAGGCAGTTGACGCCTCATTTGTGTTAACCGGATATGTAACCAAATGCACTTTATTTGAAGAACTACTATGAAGTTGGCAAACTCCTAGAACGAGGGCACCGTGACTTACGTCATTTTTATGATGTTTGTTACTTATATTATTTTTATGATATCACACACCTGTTAAGGTTTGCGTTCATGAGACTTGGAGCCATAACAAGGTATTGTAATGATAATGTACTGCAACTACTGGACTTATGTGTGCTAACAACATGACCCGCTACTTCTCTTATGGGCGTATACCAATGTAGCCCACTGTTTCTTAAACTTGAAACTTGTGTTCAACTGATTTTTCATATAAATCATATGGATTCACTCAACTTTGACCCGGTTAGGGTAAACAAACAAACTATCTTTTGTGATTGACCCGGTTGGAGCAAGCAAACGAACTATGGGTGTATATCAACGTAACCCACTACTTATTTTATCGATATTTGTATCTATTACAAATATTCACCCAAACTTGAAACTATCGAGAAATCAACTGTCTTACTCATATAGTCATATTATATTTTAGCAATGAGTTATGAACACACAGGTTGCAAGTTTTGTATGGGAGGGATTTGCAACTCAGTGGATTTACAATGCCTTTCTTTGTGTGAACATTCTTTATATAAACTTTTCAACTTATTCACAACAAACTCTGTGAACTCACCAACCTTTGTGTTGACATTTTTAGCATGTTTATCTCAGGTCCATAATGAACGAGGCTGGCATGGAGGAGCACGGATACTCAAGAAGGCTATAAATTTTATTATTATTCGAAAACTTATTTAATAAACTACGAAACTCTTTGGGACTTCATTTTGTAAACTCTGATATTTATATAATTCGAATGATAAATATTTTAAAAACGACTCAATTAGGGTTCGTTTTCTATTGTTGTAACTGTTGTACCATGAGTAACACCCAGTTTGAATTTCACTGCGTATCACAAAATTAGGGGTGTTACAGATTGGTATCAGAGCTACAATTATAGAGAAATGGGTCTAATTGAGACCTGAACTATATCCCCTTTTACAAACAAAACATTTTATAGTCTTACGCTCTCCGTGCCTTCCATCCTCCAGACAATTATGTGACTTCTAGGCATGTTTATGCTACACCAACATTTTAGTATATTAATATATACACATTCGACGTACTTTCGATCACTTTATATAAACAATGGATAGAACACATCTGCGTATGCCTATTCTAGGCATTACGGCACACCACATTTTTCCGATCATGTACCTACTCGTACATTTTTTGAGATATGAAACATTTCACTCATTCATTGAGACACTTAAACTAACAAACGTTGTGCCATTTTGAACTAATGGTCTCTATTCTTCCCACAGACACTGTGAGTGATACAGTGTTCTCCATTACTTCTCATACACTGTAGCCGAACCGGTGGCGAAACCGGTTCCCGGTTGAACCCGTTGGTCCTGTCACATTTTCAAAACTATATGCACCATCAACTTGTTAGCTTGTATGAAACTTTGTGTGTTTTATTAATTTGTATAATATGTTTAATAACATGTACTTTTCATTTAAGTGTGTTTTTAAAATAATATTAATCAGTGTGTTTAATTATTTTGTATTTTAGATTATATTGTAGCTTGTTTAAATTGTACATTGTGAAAATTTTATTGTACTTTTTAATAAGAGGTGTTTTAATTGGTTGTTTATAATTTGGTAGATATGATTTTAATTGGTTGTACAATGTGAATACATTTTTGTACTTTTAAGACCATGGGGTATCATAACGTGAAAACCCGCCAGATCCAACGTGGAAGTCAAAGTGGCGCCGCCACCTTCGTGCCAACATACCCCAACCACCTCTCGCTACTTCCCAAGCCACCTAAATGGCGCCGCCACCTTCATGTCTGAGTGTTGTGTTTTAGGGTGTTGTGGTTTAATTGGAGGTGAAGGCTGAATATACGTAACAAACTTTATCAAATTAACCAATATACGAAATATACTTTATTTATTGTCGATGTACGTAATCTACTTTTGAATAATTACCAATGTACGTAACATTGACAGATTACCATTTAAAAAATGTACAGTTTTGGTTCCTGACATTTGCGTTGACTTTCACCGTTAATCCTTTGATATTTTATTACTTAGAAAAATTACAGTAATTATCCCTTGACATTTGTGTTGACTTCCCTTTGTTAGTCCCTTGACATTTTTAATACGCTTTCGTTCATTTTTCTTTACGTTTTTATCAGTCTTTATCCGTTTTATACGTTTTCGTCCATTTTTCTTACGTTTTTATCCGTTCTTATCCGTTTTTATCCGTTTTCATCCGGTTTTGTCTGTCTTTATATGTTTTCATCCGTTTTTATACGATTTCGTTTGTTTTCTTACGTTTTCATATGTTTTTATCTGTCTTTATCCGATTTCATCCGTTTTTATACGCTTCCGTTCGTTTTTCTTACGTTTTTATCCTTTTTTGTGCTTTTTAAATGTTTTCATCCGTTTTTATACGCTTTTGTCTGTTTTTCTTACGTTTTTATCCGTCTTCATTCGATTTCATATGTCTTTATACGTTTTTGTTCATTTTTATACGTTTTCATATGTTTTCATCCGTTTTTATACTAATATGTCCATTTTTGTCCGTGTTATACGTTTTGTCCATTTTTATACGCTTTCGTCCGTTTTTCTTACATTTTCATACGTCTTTATCCGTATAAATGTGGACAAAACCATATAAAAATAGATTAAAACGGATAAAAACGTATGCAAACGTAAGAAAAACAGAAGAAAGCGTATAAAAATGGATGAAAACGGAGAAAGACATATAAAACATATGAAAATGTAAGAAAAACGAACGAAATCGTATAAAAACGGATAAAGAAGGATAAAAACGTATGAAAATATAAGAAAAACAGATGAAAGCGTATAAAAACGGGGAAAAAATGGATAAAAACGTATGAGAACTAAAGAAAACGGATGAAAGCGTATAAAACGAACAAAAACATATAAAAATGTAGAAAAAGGACAAAAACGCATAATAATGATAAAAACGTATAAAAATGGACAAAACGTATAAAAACGAATGAATATGGATAAAGACGGATTAAAACGTATGAAAACGTAAGAAAAACGACGAAAAGCGTATAAAAACGGACAAAAACGTATAAAAATTGATGAAAGCGTATAAACATGGATAAAGATGGATAAAAACGTACGAAAACGTAAAAAAAAAACGAACGAAAGAGTATTAAAAGGTCAAAGGACTAACAGTGGAAGTCAATCCAAATGTCAAGGGACCACTACTATAATTTTTTAAGTAAAAAAATATCAAAGGACTAACGGTAAAAGTCAAAGAAAATAGCAGGGACCAAAACTGTAACTTTTTTAAATATTAATCTGTCAATGTTACGTACATTGATAATTATTTAAAAGTATATTACGTACTTTGACAATAAAAAAGTATATTACGTATATTGGGTTAATTTGATAAAATTTGTTACGTATATTCGGCCTTCACCCTTTAATTGATTTTCTCTTTTCTGAACATTTGTGGTACTGTACGTTAATGAAGAAGACGAAAAGCGGCTAAAGGAGACAGGATATATAAAAGATTAAAATATAATAAAACCCTAATATTAACTTCACATACTTTTTGTTAATTCAAGCCCAAAAAGAAAGTAGGTTGTGTGTATCTATTTAAGGCCCACTAACCAAAAAAGAATTGTTAGTAAAATATGTATAGAAAGTAGTAGCGGTGCATTGAAAATAATTAAGAACTAATATAACTTTATTTTATGAGCAACATGTATAAAATATACTAAGTGTACTTTTTGGTACTTTTATGTGTTTTGTGTGAAATGGGTGTTATGAGCCAATGGGTGTTTTAATGTGTGAGTGCTAAAAGTGAAATTCTTTGAGATGGTCTTTGAAGTGGCACTGAAAAGGAGAATTTGGCATGCCATGGTACTCCATGGTCTAAGTAATGAAGTGTTTTAATAAGAGTATTAATTACACCATACATTTATCTCACCTTTGACTTTCAACATTTTATTTTTCAAAGTTGACCGTTTTTGTTTTATATGTACTATAGATTATATATATAGATTATAAATTTATTTATTTAATGTTAGAAAATGTGTTTTAATTAATTGTATTTTTAGCTTAAGAACTTATAATGTTAAATTTTAGGGCATTTAATTTTTAATTGTGTTTTAATTATGTGCAAGCTATTGAATTTTTATAATAAGTAAGTTGAATTTTTAAGTATTTCTATTTAAAGAAAGCATAAGTAATTTATAAAGAGTAAGATTAATATGAAGTAAGAACAAGTGAAAGGATTGCAAGGTATGAAATGAGAAGGGAGAGATCATGATTTTCGTTAATATAATTCATATAGCTAACTACAATAGTTTTATATATCTAAAACAGTGAAAGTATTGCAAGGGTATGAAATAAAATTGAGAAGAATCACTTTATTTTGCTTACCCAAAAATCCATGTTTAACAAGGGATAAATCTTCTTCATCTATCTAGTTTGATCTAATGGTGGAGATTAACCTAAGATTTAGTAGATAAACCTAAGTTCATGTTTTTTTCCTGTATTTTTGTCTTTCTTTTTTATTCACATTTTTTTTTGTTTTGTTTTTTTCTTATTCACGTTTTTTTTGTTTAAATTAACGTTTATTTTTTCTTTTTAATTCACGTTTTTTTTTAATTCGTGTTTTTTTCTTCGATTTCATAAGGTTTCATCTGTTTTCATACGTTCTTATACGTTTTCGTTCGTTTTCTTACCTTTTCGTCCGTTTTCATACGTTTTCGCCCATTTTCATCATTTTTCTTTCATTTTCGTCCATTTTCATACGTTTTCATCCGTTTTCGGACGTGTTTTTACTCTTTCATACGTTTTCGTCCGTCTTCATACGAATTCATCCGTTTTCTTACGTTTTCGTCCATTTTCTTAAGTTTTCGTTCATTTTCATACGTTTTTGAGTATCACAAGTGATTTCTGTGATATTCAGTATATCACTTGTGATTATCTGAATATCACTTTGTGATATTCTGAAAAACACAAGTGATATTTTGTTAATATCACTTTGTGATTTTCTGAATATCACATTGTGATATTCTGAATATCACTTGTGATTTTCGGAACATCACATTGTGATATTCTGAATATCACTTTGTGATATTATGAATATCACTTGTGATTATTTGAATATCACTTGTGATTTTCTGAATATCAGTTTGTGATATTCTGAATATCACTTTGTGATATTCTGGATATCATTTTGTGATATTATGAATATCACTTGTGATTTTCTGGATACACTGTGTGATATTTTGAATATCACGTGTGATTTTCATGTTACAAAACATTAGTTGAAAATCACTTGTGATATTCAAAAAATCACTTTGGTATTAAGAATATCACATATCACAAGTGATATTCTGAATATCACAGAATATCACTTGTGATATTCAGAATATCACATATTATCACTTACGATATTGACAGTATCATTTGTGATATTTAGATAATCACTTGTGATTATCTGAATATCACAGAATATCACTTGTGCTATTCAGAATATCACTTGTGATATTCAGAAACGTATGAAAACATTTAACAACGGCCGAAAACATTTAATAACGGACGAAAACGTAAGAAAACGGACGAATATGTATGAAAACGTAAAACACGCATGAAAACGGGAGAAAACATTATGAATAATGGACCAAAACGTAATAAAACGGGAAAACGGATAAAATGTATGAAAACGGACAAAAACGTATGAAGCGAGCGTATGAAAGCGGACAAAAATAGATGAAAACGATATGGAAACGGACGCGTATGAAAGGGAAGAAAAAAACGCGAATTAAAAAAAAACGTAAATAACGTGAATTAAAAAAATAAACAAACAAAAGAAAACGTGAATATAAAAAAATGTGAATTTAAAAAAAAACGTGAATATTAAAAAAAACGTTTATTAAAAAAAACGTGATTATAACCTAAAACGTGTATAATTAAAAAAAAAATGGGTATAAAAAAAACAGAAAGACAAGAAAAAAAACATGGACTTAGGTTTAGACATATTAAATCTTAGGTTAATTCCACTATTAGATCAAAGTAGATGGATAGTGGAAATTTATCTCTTGGTAAGCATCAAAATAAAAGTAAGCATTTGAAAATTCCTCCTTTCAACTAATATAATACATTTACGTAGCTACCATTTTATTTAAATCAACAAAATATATAGACTGGTAACTAATTAATGTCACGTTAGAAGTAAGTTTACATGGAGCCAGGCTAGAAGTAAGTTTAGTTTTAGTTGGGATAACTGGCTTCAATACCCATATTTGAATTTTTTGTAATTGTTCTAGCTCCTTGCTAGTTTTTAATAAAAGTTGCCGTTAAAAAAAAAATTAATGTCACGTTAAGTTATTATATAAATGCAATATACAGTAAAACATTTATAAATTAATACTCGATAAATTAATAACCTCGATAAAATTAATAATTTGTCCAGTTCCAACTTGATACCAGTACAAATCTGGACCCCAATCGATAAAATAATAAGATAATAATTTTTTTGGAACCCCAATGTATATATATTAGTCCCTACAAAATTGTAAATTAATAATTACAAAAATTTCATATATATATATATATATATATATATATATATATATATATATATATATATATATATATATATATATATATATATATATATATATATATATATATAGTCCGGTTCTAGAGAAAAGTGTAATTAGATAGAAAAGTGAGAAAAAAAAATTTATAGGGTAGATTTTGCAAACATCTCAAACTTCAGGATAAATTTTGAAACAAAGCAAACAAATATGGAGTAACTAGTAACCATCAAATGCAAACACACAGTTATTAGTTCAAACACACACAATCGTGATTCCTCTAATTCACCATCTCCATCACCACCACCACACAGCCACCGCACCGCCACCAATCATCATCGCACCACAACGGTATCAACACCATTCCTCCGCCACAACATCATACCATCAATTCTCAATCATGTTTGTTTTCTTTACGAATTGATCTTCCCATTCATTTGTTTAACTTAATGTTTCTGGATCATATTATTGATTTAAACATAATATAATTGTTTATAATTATCAATTTTAGCAATTAGAATAAGTTTTTAATTAGGTAACTTTTAAGTGTACATAATCTGTAAGTTTTTAACTATGATGTAATGACTTTTTAAGTTTTGTTGAAAGCTTATAATCATATCATCATGTTTTATACAAGATTTGGAACAAATTTGACGAAAAATGCATATAAAATGTGTTTATTAAAGTTGCACACTAGGTGTTTGATAAAATGTCTGAATAAGATTTTAAAGTTGTGATGCACTAATTTTCAGTATAGGAGCTTAATATTGAATTATATGACATCTGAGGGCATCTGTGTGTATATTCAAGACATCAAAATTACAATTTAGGGCATCAGATTGTATTAGTGCATCTGTGTTTGTGGTTCCTGGAAATACTTCAGCATCTATTGTATGTTTAGTGCATTCTAGGAAATACTTGGGCATCTATTTGTATATTTAGTGCATCGATGGACATATTAGGGTATCGATAAGTATGATTACTGCATCATTGAACATCTTAGAGCATCAGCGAGTATGATTGCATTAGTGAGTAAGATTAGTGCATCATCAGACATATTAAGATATTAGTGTGTATGTTTAGTGCATCGTTGGTCATAATAGGCCATCCATTTGTATGTTTAGTACATCGCTGGAAATACTTCAGCATATACTTGTATGTTTAGTGCGTCTATGAACATATTAGGGCATCAGTGAGTATGGTTAGTGCATCGTCAAAGATATTAAGGCATCTGTGTATTTTTATAGTGTATTCGTTTGTATGTTTAGTGCATCGGTTGTCATAGTAGGGCATCCATTTGTATGTTTAGTGTGTCATTGGAAATACTTGGGCGTCTGTTTGTATGCTTGGTGTAATTCCTCAGGATGCGTCTGAATATGTTCTGAAAGAGTTTGGTGAATCTATTGGAGAAGTCACCCGAGGTAACCTTCTCTCTCTCTCTCTATCTCTCTATCTATCTCTCTCTCTCTATGTAACACCCCCAAAATACCACAGCGGAAGATTGTGTCATTGGGGCGCTACTTCATAATACAAAGTACAAGGTATAGAAAACGACCTCTAAATGAGACGTTTTGAAAAGTTACCATTCGATTAATGAGAACAGAGTTACAACATAAGTTCTGAAGTGCAATACATAAGTGTTTTTAAAACATATCGAATGGTAATAATAAAAGCATAAGTCTTCAAAATATGCCAAGCGACTCTATGCTCCATGCAACAGCTATCATCTTATAGACCTGAGATAAACATGCTAAAAAGTGTCAACACAATGGTTGGTGAGTTCATAGAGTTTGTTTTGAATAAGTTGAAAAGCCTTTAAAGAATGTTCACACAGCAAAGGCATTGTAAATCCACTCAGTTGCAAGCTCCGCCCATACAAAACTTGCAACCTGTGTGTTTACAACCCACTGCTAAAAATAGTATTTTAATCATGTATGTATGTATCATAGTAGTAAGAAGTATAAATGTCACCACAAGGGTCTTCCAACAACTTAATTTGGGATGTATCTAATTTAATAGCCTTCCAACAACTTAATTTGGAGCTACTAAATTAATGGTCTTCCAACAACTTAATTTGGAGCCACTTGTGTATGTATCTAATTTAATAGCCTTCCAACAACTTAATTTGGAGCCACTAAATTAATGGTCATCCAACAACTTAATTTGGAGCCATGAATTGAATAACGCAAATAAGTATAACGTAATCAAGTATAATGCAATCAAGTATAACGCAATCATTTATAATGAAATCAAGTATAATGTTTTGAGTATTTATACAAGTAAAAGCAAGTAGTTGAGCATGTATCTCCCCCAAAAGTTTCAAACAAGTATAAAAATGGGGCTAAGAACTCACCTTAAAAATGTTATCACAGCATATACGGAATCGATGGATAAGCCTAGAAGTCTCTACGTATAACCTAGAATATGATGTCAACTCTTAGGTTCAGAATAATGCCTAAGAAAACATGAACGATCCTATGTATGTAGCATTTGTATGTTTGTTGATAGAAATTGTTTTAGTTTGTATATCTCATACTACCGTTCGGGCCATCATAATTCAGAGGTCATACAATAAACGTTCGAGGAGCTAGGATACTTTAAATTGTAAATCCAGCAACTCGTCGATCCGTTTACCCAAATGAACCCCTCACATGAAGTTCCCTAGTGTTGTAGTGCTCAATACGTAACACATGTATTTTAATTATTTGATTATATGATATATTAAGAGTTAAAAAAAATACAATAAATAAACTAACCAAGTTTATAAGTATTTAAATAAGTTTGAGTTATATATATACTTACCTTAAAAATAGAATGCTTGAGTATTATGGAAAAATAAAATATTAGCGGAGCTTCGACGTAGACTTTGCAATCTTTGAAAACCCACGACTATTAGAAGATTATAACAACGCCTTCTTGAGAACCCGAAGAAGAAAAGAATATTATAACGACGTCTTTTTGGAGACTTGAAGATATTTGAAGATTATAACGACTTTTTCTCGAAAACTTCCAAGAACGAAGATCAAACGCTATTTTTCTTCAAGAACACATGAATGTTCTTACAAGATCTATAAGAAATGCCTTAGGTTTAGGACTTTAGATGATAAGAAGGGGTGGTGCAAGAAATTATGAAAGTTTATGCTTGGTATTTATAGGCTAGAGATTTTAGTTAACTATATATTGGGTTAGAAACTAACCATGGTTAAATTTACACATGTAAATGATCTAAAGGAAGTATGCTTAGGATTTTGACACCAAGGTGATGACTACCCTCCCTAATTTCGTTCATGATAAGATAGGATGACTTTGGTGGATAGTTTTGGTATTATCTTGGTTACGGAGTGAGTTTTGGTTCCGTTAAATGCTAACCGAAGCCATAAAAGGTAAAACCGGGTATCGTAAAAATATGAAACTTGCAGGAATGATGAAACTCATCATTATACTCTATCTAAAAATATAAAATGGGTGATAAGTCTTATTGGGTGCAAAAACGCTGCTTAAAATTGGAAATACGGGTCAAAAACGCGTAATTCGCAGTTTATCAGAAAAGAACGAAATTTCAGGGAAACGACCGTGAATTTATTTAGAGTAGACTAAAATTAGTCTAAAAGTGATATGAGATGTCAAACTTTGGTTTTCGTCGTACGCGGGATAACTTAACAGTTATTCGTGAAGTTTAAAAATTACGCGATTTAAGAAAAAGGTAGAACGTGCAAGGTTAATTTCTTTATGGTCAAAGGAGGAGGGAAATATATTTGACTTTTCCAAAAATTTAAAAGTGTCAAAAACATATTAGAAACACAGTGCAGGAATCGTTAAGTCGGGATGTAAGTAGAATTGTTTAAAACGTAAGTTTAGTTTTGTTCTGTATTTGGGCTTATTTGGTAATATAAAAATAATAAATCTTATAAATTTTCAAATTAATCATGAGTGATCTAAAAATTTATCTGATGTGAGAAAAATTATCAGAGTCGATTTTCGTTATGCGTGTGATGTTTAAACGGTGGACCGTCCAAACGAAACTTTAAACGATGTTTTCATAATAACTTTTGCGAAAATGATCTAACGATTGTCAAACTCTCAGGTCATTACTAAAATAATTTATCTTACGAGAATGTGAAATAAAAATTTTACGGATGAATAGTGAAAGTGAATAGTAAATTCTCGAAAATGCGAATTGTTACAGTACCTACCCCTTAAAAGAAATTTCGTCCCGAAATTTAATGCATCTAGGTTTCTAATCTACCAAGGCATGAATAAAGCTAAATTGTGTACTAGAATAGAACAATGCGGTAGGATAAGGCACGTACTTGTTTATGTATTGCGGGCTTCCTTAGTACCTAAATAGTATGCTCGACCCCGAGGTGGACTAACATTGGCTCCATGGTTTGGGTTATTTCCTTCTAGCATTACGGCTAGAGTCGGGTTATCCAGCGCTTGTCTGTGTGCCCCATTCAACTTAGGACAATTAATTCGGAATTGGTTTGGGCTGTTACACTCAAAGCATGTCCTTTGGTTGTTCCTCCTATCGGCCGCATTTGCCTGCCTCACAACTGATTTACACTGATTTGTATAATGGCCATATCGATTGCAATTATTACATAAAGGGCAGGGCTCAGACACCCGATGATGATAAGCACATTTTGAACATTTAGGCAATGGGCCCTCATAACGTCTCTGACTAGAAACAGTTGCCGCAAATCCTCTTGCCCTCTTGTTATCAACCATTGTACCCATTTGATCGACTGATTTACCCGCTCCCTTTCTTTTGTCATTAGTCTTCAAAGCTCCATTCCTAACCATCTCATCTGTTAAGGTCCCTGCTCTTAGTATCGCACTTTGAATTGTAGAAGGCTCGGTTGTTTTTACTGTTCCACGAATCTCGGGAACAAGACCATAGATGTACCTTTCAATCCTCTTGGATTCAGGGGTAACCAGATGAGGAACTAGTTTGGCTAATTCATGAAACCGATCCGTGTAGGCTGCATGACCAGCCCCCACCATAGAGTGATGATAAAGTTCATCTTCTAGCTTTTGCATCTCATTATCCGGGCAGTACTCCTCTTTCAGCAGTGCTTTAAAGTTGTCCCATGTCATGCCTACAGCTATTTCTCTTCCCCTAGCTTGAATCTGCGTGTTCCACCATGTCAATGCCTTTCCTGACATTAAGCACGAGGCATACTTCACCCTTTGGTGAATTGCACAGTTACTGATGTCGATCACTGACTCCATCTTCTCGACCCATCGTGTATATGCCAATGCACCTCCTTTACCATCAAATTCAATTGGCTTACATGCTGTAAATTCCTTATATGTACATCCAGTCCTATTGTTGTTGTTATTACCATTCCCGCCTACATTATTGGTGGTGTCATTTATGCTTCCGTGGTTTCCCGAATTATTGATGTGATTGCCAACTTGGGTGACTATAGTGGGAAGTAGGTTTTGTAGTTGTTGGGCAATAATGGCGGAGAAATCAGGATTTCCACCATCATTACTATGGTCACTATTTTCGTGACCATCTCCTCTACCTCCACGTCCACCAGTTCTTCCACCCCGTGGTGTTGCACCACCTCGGCCAGTGCTACGAGTTACTCTCTTTGGTCCCATGATTTCTACAAGGAAGGACATTTGTCAAGATATGAGGTAAGTTCCTGGACTGCTTAGTCTTAAATCATTCCTAATTTGAGTCAATGTTGATTAATGCAAGCATGATCAGATATGTCCACGTGGGTCGTGATGCATTTATAATTATGTTGGCCACCATAATTATAATTGCCTCCTTTCACACGTGTACATATTACCAGGCACACATATCTCAGCGATAGACATTCCTTAAATGGATGGGCATTCTACCGCTTGATCCTAAATGGTGGAGGAGTGGTGTAGTGTGGGTATCTAGTGAGTGTCACACTCAGTACATAGAAATTTCCCTTAGGTGCTAAAATCACAAAAAGATTAGTCTCTAACAGTTCTTAGAAGTATCTACAGGGGAACTCCCATCCTTGGGCAAATCATCAAATATCTCTGACTAAATAATAACCTTTATTTAACTTAATCTCGTGTCTCATCAAACAAGAACTGTCACAAGATTAAGTTAAATAACCAGTTATTACCGAACTCCACATTTTTGAAGACTTGACTAAACTATGGGATTTCTCCATCAGTACAAAAACATATCATCCAATAGCGTAGATCTAAACAAACAACTAACAAGAAGCATATGCGCACAAAGTGTGTGTAAGGCAAATAAAGAGGAGTGTCTTAATGTATGAAGTAGTTATAGTCTAGGTACTAAATGCAACCTAGTTCTCTATAACCAAGTCTCTGATACCAATCTGTAACACCCCAAAATACATAACGGAAGATTGTGTCATTGGGGCGCTACTTCATAATACAAAGTACAAGGTATAGAAAACGACCTCTAAATGAGACGTTTTGAAAAGTTACCATTCGATTAATGAGAACAGAGTTACAACATAAGTTCTGAAGTACAATACATAAGTGTTTTTAAAACATATCGAATGGTAATAATAAAAGCATAAGTCTTCAAAATATGCCAAGCGACTCTATGCTCCATGCAACAGCTATCATCTTATAGACCTGAGATAAACATGCTAAAAAGTGTCAACACAATGGTTGGTGAGTTCATAGAGTTTGTTTTGAATAAGTTGAAAAGCCTTTAAAGAATGTTCACACAGCAAAGGCATTGTAAATCCACTCAGTTGCAAGCTCCGCCCATACAAAACTTGCAACCTGTGTGTTTACAACCCACTGCTAAAAATAGTATTTTAATCATGTATGTATGTATCATAGTAGTAAGAAGTATAAATGTCACCACAAGGGTCTTCCAACAACTTAATTTGGGATGTATCTAATTTAATAGCCTTCCAACAACTTAATTTGGAGCTACTAAATTAATGGTCTTCCAACAACTTAATTTGGAGCCACTTGTGTATGTATCTAATTTAATAGCCTTCCAACAACTTAATTTGGAGCCACTAAATTAATGGTCATCCAACAACTTAATTTGGAGCCACTGAATTGAATAACGCAAATAAGTATAACGTAATCAAGTATAATGCAATCAAGTATAACGCAATCATTTATAATGAAATCAAGTATAATGTTTTGAGTATTTATACAAGTAAAAGCAAGTAGTTGAGCATGTATCTCCCCCAAAAGTTTCAAACAAGTATAAAAATGGGGCTAAGAACTCACTTTAAAAATGTTATCACAACGTATAACGGAATCGATGGATAAGCCTGGAAGTCTCTACATATAACCTAGAATATGATGTCAACTCTTAGGTTCAGAATAATGCCTAAGAAAACATGAACGATCCTATGTATGTAGCATTTGTATGTTTGTTGATAGAAATTGGTTTAGTTTGTATATCTCGTACTACCGTTCGGGCCATCATAATTCAGAGGTCATGCAGTAAACGTTCGAGGAGCTAGGATACTTTAAATTGTAAATCCAGCAACTCGTCGATCCGTTTACCCAAATGAACCCCTCACATGAAGTTCCCTAGTGTTGTAGTGCTCAATACGTAACACATGTATTTTAATTATTTGATTATATGATATATTAAGAGTTAAAAAAAATACAATAAATAAACTAACCAAGTTTATAAGTATTTAAATAAGTTTGAGTTATATATATACTTACCTTAAAATAGAATGCTTGAATATTATGGAAAAATAAAACATTAGCGAGCTTCGGCGTAGACTTTGCAATATTTGAAAACCCACGACTACTAGAAGATTATAACAACGCCTTCTTGAGAACCCGAAGAAGAAAAGAATATTATAACGACGTCTTTTTGGAGACTTGAAGATATTTGAAGATTATAACGACTTTTTCTTGAAAACTTCCAAGAGCGAAGATCAAACGCTAGTTTTCTTCAAGAACACATGAATGTTCTTACAAGATCTATAAGAAATGCCTTAGGTTTAGGACTTTAGATGATAAGAAGGGTGGTGCAAGAAATTATGAAAGTTTATGCTTGGTATTTATAGGCTAGAGATTTTAGTTAACTATATATTGGGTTAGAAACTAACCATGGTTAAATTTACACATGTAAATGATCTAAAGGAAGTATGCTTAGGATTTTGACACCAAGGTGATGACTACCCTCCCTAATTTCGTTCATGAAAAGATAGGATGACTTTGGTGGATAGTTTTAGTATTATCTTGGTTACGGAGTGAGTTTTGGTTCCGTTAAATGCTAACCGAAGCCATAAAAGGTAAAACCGGGTATCGTAAAAATATGAAACTTGCAGGAATGATGAAACTCATCATTATACTCTATCTAAAAATATAAAATGGGTGATAAGTCTTATTGGGTGCAAAAAAGCTGCTTAAAATTCAAAATACGGGTCAAAAACGCGTAATTAACGCATTTATCGAAAGAACGAAATTTCAAGGAAATGACCGTGAATTTATTTAGAGTAGACTAAAATTAGTCTAAAAGTGATATGAGATGTCAAACTTTGGTTTTTGTCGATGCGCGGATAACTTAACATTATTAGTGAAGTTTAAAAATTACGCGATTTAAGAAAAAGGTAGAACGTACAAGGTTAATTTCTTTATGGTCAAAGGAGGAGGGAAATATGTTTGACTTTTCCAAAAATGTAAAAGTGTCAAAACATATTAGAAACACAGTGCAGGAATCGTTAAGTCTGGATGTAAGTAGAATTGTTTAAAGCGTAAGTTTAGTTTTGTTCTACGCTGGGCTTATTTGGTAATATTAAAAATAATAAATCTTAAAAATTTTCAAATTAATCATGAGTGATCTAAAAATTTATCTGATGTGAGGAAAATTATCAGAGTCGATTTTCGTTATGCGTGTGATGTTTAAACGGTGGACCGTCCAAAACGAAACTTTAAAACGATGTTTTCATAATAACTTTTGCGAAAATGATCTAACGATTGTCAAACTCTCAGGTCATTACTATAATAATTTATCCTACGAGAATGTGAAATAAAAATTTTACGGATGAATAGTGAAAGTGAATAGTAAATTCTCGAAAATGCGAATTGTTACAGTACCTACCCCTTAAAAGAAATTTCGTCCCGAAATTTAATGCATCTAGGTTTCTAATCTACCAAGGCATGAATAAAGCTAAATTGTGTACTAGAATAGAACAATGCGGTAGGATAAGGCACGTACTTGTTTATGTATTGCGGGCTTCCTTAGTACCTAAATAGTATGCTCGACCACGAGGTGGACTAACATTGGCTCCATGGTTTGGGTTATTTCCTTCCAGCATTACGGCTAGAGTCGGGTTATCCAGCGCTTGTCTGTGTGCCCCATTCAACTTAGGACAATTAATGGAATTGGTTTGGTGCTTACACTCAAAGCATGTCCTTTGGTTGTTCCTCCTATCGGCGCATTTGCCTTTTGCCCGATTTACAGCGATTTGTATAATGGCCATATCGATTGCAATTATTACATAAAGGGCGGGCTCGGATTCGATGATGATAAGCACATTTTGAACATTTAGGCAATGGGCCCTCATAACGTCTCTGACTAGAAACAGTTGCCGCAAATCCTCTTGCCCTCTTGTTATCAACCATTGTACCCATTTGATCGACTGATTCACCCGCTCCCTTTCTTTTATCATTAGTCTTCAAATCTCCATTCCTAACCATCTCATCTGTTAAGGTCCCTGCTCTTAGTATCGCACTTTGAATTGTAGAAGGCTCGGTTGTTTTTACTGTTCCACGAATCTCTCTCTCTCTCTCTCTCTCTCTCTCTCTCTCTCTCTATTTTATAGAAAATTATGTTGCTAATATGTATTTTAATGTTATTTAACGTGTAATAGGTCCAGATAATGAAAGGTAAAGACTTAACTGAGAATAAAGGCTATGCTTTTGTGACCTTCAGGTTTTAAGATTTAGCTGCTATTTCCGCCATTAAAGAGCTTAACAATAGAGAGTTAAAGGTATTGCAACAGTTTTAAATCCTTATAGAGTTATAAAAACTGGAGGTTTTGGTAGACTGCCTCAACAACTATATTGACATATGGATCTTATGGTCTTGGGGTGAGTTTCTGTTTTATGTTACTTATTTTTTCATTTTTGGCTGTAGCAAGATTTTATTTGGCTATAATTTCTTCAAAACTAGTGTAGGTAAATAATGCAGAATACGACATTGATGCTCTTTGTGTTGGCCTGTGGTTCGCCATTTTGACAGTGACTTGTCATCTCATATGTTTAATTCATTTATTGGCATACACTTAGGAAAGAAAACATGGAAATGCAACATTTTGATAACAATTATTATTTTACGTTATGCAGGAGGATTTTTTTCATATGTCTACACAACATGCTTGCAAATAGTGTAGAGGTGTCGGGTATACACTGTGTTAAGGACGCAAATGTTCCATTGATGAGATTTAAATTTGAATGGATTTCAATTGACTTGCCTTATGCTCAACTTCAAGTTACAACTGCTCTTGAGGTATCTTGACAAGTTATTTTCTTTTTAATTACGTTATTAAAAGGGAGTTGGATACTAAGACTATAATGCTCACATTATAGTCTTTAACAATGGGCATTGGCGGATTCACATCAAGACTGCCAAAGGGTAATATCTTATTGTATTTGTGTTATAAATTAGTGCATCAACATTATACATTAATTGTTTAATATTGCATAACGATTATTCAGTGATGTAGTAAACACTGGGGTGTTTGGCAATATAATAATTTCTATACAATTTTAGTGCATTTGTATTAGAAAAATAATGCATCTTTATGAAATATTGCTTGATGATTATTAAGCGGTGTTTGGCAATATACTAATTTGTGTACATTTTATGGCATATGTATTAAAAAAATAAGGCATCTGTATGGAATATTACATAATGATTGTTCAACTCATAATGATTATTCAATTAATTCAGGTTCTATTTAGAAATATACATTTGACCTGTCCCCATCTGCAACTTATTGGAATGGATGAATTTAGTGACGAAGATGATTTTGTCAGACGAGAATATGAAATTTCTTCTTGGTTGAACGCTGATGATTTGTTACAAGGTAACGAATTTATAGGCATCGAAAGGTAAATGGTTTGAGAGGCTTCTCTGGATGTTTCAGAATTTGCAAGAATTTGAAGATAGTCATTGCTTAGC
Source organism: Chrysanthemum makinoi (assembly GCA_910596185.1). Taxonomy (NCBI): domain Eukaryota; kingdom Viridiplantae; phylum Streptophyta; class Magnoliopsida; order Asterales; family Asteraceae; genus Chrysanthemum; species Chrysanthemum makinoi. The sequence goes on along the minus strand of OU343222.1, from coordinate 250,492,513 downwards.
TTGTAAAAATATTATTTTCCAGTTTTTGTTTAACTTACTATATCTTAGGAGATGTTGTATTCTTATTGTAGCATCACTCATCAATGCAAAATGCATCTGTTGTATTCTGATTGGCAAGTTAAGTTTATAATAATATTAATTCGTTCATAACATGACTACTTATTTATTTGTATGTTTATTGATATTTTTTGTTCAACTATATTTTTCGGTTGATATTTTTACTCCCAATCGCACAATAAATATATTCTTTTTAAATATACAACTTTATCCCTTCATCTCCATTACACTCAATGTATTCTTTTATTATTTATATTAATGGATGTGTTTATCATGATTACAAATAATAACTACATCATGGTAAGAAATAAAGTAGTGATATCACAACAAGATTATACATCAATATTACATAAAGCAAATGCATCATGTTAATACAGCTATGTTGTGCGTTGTTTATAGCTATGATGCATCATTTGGTGCATCTGTTTTTTTATATTAAGTGCATTAGTTTATGTAAAAAAATAATGCATCAGTTTGTATAAAAACAATGCATCTGTTTATTACTTATGTTTAAATCGAACTAAAAACGGACTGAGAAAAAGGAAACCAACAAGAAGACACACTTAAATTGTAACCATATAAAAAAAAATATTGGTCACCTCATGGCTAGAAAAATGCATGTCTATATTACATAAAACCTCAAAAGACACTGGTTTTAATCAATTATAAGTATTACAAGCTCAAATGTCCAAACATCCGTAAAAACGGCAATTACATACAAAAGAGAAACATGATAAAACATGAAAAAACTTTACTGCATCTGTTTGATGAACTTTAATGCATCTGTTTGAGATACTTTAGTGGATCCGTGTGATCAGTTGGTGTAACCTGAAAGATATAAGATCTGAGGTTCAAATTCAAGTTATGTCTTAAGAAACTAGCATGAAAAATCTATAGGTTACAAATTAAAATCTAAGCTGCAAATGAAATAGTTCAAAAATATAATGACAAATATAGCATTATTAACCTTTTTAGGAGCCTGAGATTTCTCTAAATCTTCCAACTGGCTTTTTGGTACTGATATCTATTGACCTGGAAAGATAACCATACTCGACCATTACAACTTTCTAGTAAAAATAATTTGAAAGAAAATAATAGTAGCTTGCCAATCTTACATACCTATTTTATTCTCCCGTTTACCCTTTATGTCGACTTTAGGCGTTTGATTAATTACATGTGACCCATCTGAGGGTGCCTTCGACAACTCCTTGAATGTAACGTCACAAGAACCTCATGTATTTTTGTCTTCCCATAATAATAACACATCCATACAATTGAATATAACACATCCATTACATTCTGCAACTGCATTTATTTATCCTTTGCATTAATGATTGTGTTCATTTTCAGCTAAAACTTTAGTGCAACTGTTTGATGCAATTTAGCGCATCTATTTTAGGCACTTTAGTCAAGTGAATGAATTATAGACATAAAGCAAAAGAAGCTCTACCTGATTATCACGGAGTACAAAGACTATATCTCTTAATTAATATTTTCCTTGATAACTAACTTTAGTCAACTGTGGCACCAGTAAATGTATGGTGCTTGCATATTTTACAAGATCAGGACCATCTAGATCCATCATGAGTCCATATACAGAACCGTCAATCATACCAAGCTGTTGATCATACTAAGCTTGAGATTCAATTTATTTCCATCACTTAGATTTGCAGCATGCAATGAAGCACCTAAAACTATAGCCTCGTCTGCATCTAGATGTATGTCAAGATCACTCCTCCCAAGAAATTCTTGAAGCTTAGCTTGTGAAAAAGAATACATCAATACTAGTGGTAAGAGAAAGTTGCATCGCAAAAACGCAACTTGTAAAGGTATAAAAAAAGAAAAATAGAAAGAATAGATGCATAGAAAAAGCAATCCAAAACATTCTAATCAGTTCTCATATCTATTTGAGGTTCCTGTTGCTTAAGAAAATGGCACCTCATCACGGTCTTGCGAACGAATATAATGTGAATAACAGAACTTTCAATTAGCATGTATAAAACATAATAAAAAAGAAATAGCAACACACCTGCAACTTTTCTACTCGAGTACCGCCACCAATCAACTCAACAGCGTATATATCATCAACCTATAAACCTCACTCATATATTTGTTACCACATAACTAATCTCATTCGTATACTTGTTGCTTCTGGAATTCATATCTACTTATTAATTAGCAAGACACTAATTGGTTTTAATTTTGATATTATTTAAAGACTCAATATCTGATTCTAATTACATTACCCTTAAATTTCATTGGTAATAAGCATTACCAAAGTGACACTTATACAGCTAAAGGGTACATGCCAAAAACTGTTAATTTGATTATCAAAGCTAGTAAGTTCCAGTTTGCTACTTCACTCATGAAAAATTAGGGCATCACGGTGTATCTAAGATCTATTAACAAGAATTAGGGCATCACAGTGTAAAATTAGTGCAACACAGTTATAAAATCCCTTTCAGACATTTTATAAAACACTTACTGCGCAGTTTTTTGTAAACATGTTTTCGATGTATTTATTTTTCAATTTCGTTTCAAAATAACTATTCTATACAATGAATCATGTCAATAAACTCTGAAAATTGTAACACGTATAAAAAAAGATGATGATTACAGAACCAAATTTCACAAAAAACAAAAAGCTAACTCAATTTGAACAACAATTCGTACAGATAAAACAACAATAATCACATATATAAGCTTTATAGTTCATTTTAGTTAGCAAAAATAACATAATTATAATCAAAATCAGTTACATACCTTAATTTGATCTTTAATATGATAAATTATGATGGGATGATATTGTGAATCTGATAACATGATATCTTATCAAATAACACAATAGGATTTCGTGATGAGATGATTTCGTTAATATGATTTCATTAATCTTCGATTTGATAAATCTGGAACTGATACTGGAATAAGATAAAAGAAGAGAAAAAAGATCGGTGTGTGAACTGTTAGAATGAAGAAAAAGAAAAAGTGAGAGAAATTTAGGCATTATATATGAAAGGTGAAAATTTACAAAAGACTTCCTTAAAGAATAAAAAAAGTTACAATCAGGTCTCTATAGTTATAAGAAAAAAAAAAGGAAGGGGGAATATGGGTGATCTAATGGTTGAGATCACTTCCAGTTTTCCACCGAGATCAATTTTTTAAATGAACCAACTTCTATATATATATATATATATATATATATATATATATATATATATATATATATATATATATATATATATATATATATATATATATATATATATATATATATGGGAATATATTAGCTACAATATTTTGTAGCTAATTGGCTACAATATTGTACTACAAACTGTGGGTCCCTGACTCCTTTTGTGGGTCATGAGTTATTTTTGCGGGTCCTTGATTAATGTATTGTGTATTTTTAATGGAGAATTGTAGCCAGTTGGCTACAAAAATTGTAGCCAACATATCCCCATATATATATATATATATATATATATATATATATATATATATATATATATATATATATATATATATATATATATACTAGTTTTCGAAGCCCGCCCAATGGGCGTGCATGACTTATAATTATTTGTTTTTTGTTTTTTGTTAGCATAAATATGTTTTAAAAAATTATCATAGAATATTATAAGACGATTGGTCGGGCATTTTTTTAAATCATTTGTTTGTTGTTTTTTTTATTTTTTTTTATTTTGATGGTGTTAGTTAACGGAAAATTATTTTTAACAAAGGCGAGCTTGATGTTCTTTAAGTTTGCCGTACAAAATAACTCCTCCCTGAGGTCTTTTACCCTAAAATACTTTTAAAAATCCTTTAATATCGTAATCATTAAGTAGCGTTTTCATTATAAACCTAAAATGAATGGCACCTCCGCATCGTTAAAAATTTGTAGAGAAAATCATTGATTAGTAGTTAAATTTTGGTAAGTTATGCTTAATTTTGCACGTTTTTTTTTTATACTTTGGTTTGTAATTGTGTTATTTGGTAGACTAATCTTTTATATCTTTTATATGATAAAACAAAACCTTAAGTTGGGACTTTCGTATTTAAAAAAAACTCAACCATTCCTTATTTAATACATTAATAATTTTTACTAAGACAAAACTTAACGTCAAAGTATATAAAAATTTCAATATAAAAGTGTAAAACATCTCATAAGTTAGACGGATTAGGAAAAGATATACTTTCACATAATTAAGTACGAATCAAATACTTCACTTTCTGAGGGACAATCTTGACTCCAAACCCTTTAACTGGAGCTTGGCGTTAGCAAACAGCAACATCCTTAGGTTGATTTTTACTTTGTTTTGGAAAAGATAGCTACTCAGAGCTACATGTCCAAAATTCTTGGTAATGGGTTAAGCCGTAAGATTCTGATATAAGGGACATAGATTGAAAGAATAATTTATTCACTATTATTGTAACCATACATTTTTACATTCAAAGTTAAAACTTGCAAATTGTAATGGATACACAGTCGGGGATTCATATATGGAGTTATTCAAACTAAACTTCCTCTACTGGATTACATCCATAAGCGAAGCTAAAGAACTCACCAAGCTCTAAGAGCACCTAAATCATGAATCTTGAAGACCTGAAGCTGCAAATATGAAAAAAAATATATATATATATATATATATATATATATATATCAATATCCAAATAACCCATTTTCAAAAGAATCAAGAATGTTTCTGACTATGCATCATGAGTTCAGACCATATAAGTCGGAAAGTGTCAAAATAAGTTACAAAAAGTGAGCATTTACCAAAAACTTCTAAATCTGAATGCTACTAATAAACAAATGTTGAGCAGGAGTATTAACTTTTACCAATTAACACTATGATGAGTAATTATGTTAAGCAAAATGCAATACTCCAGACCATTTTGTGCATTATGTTAAGCATATATTAAATATGATATTCAATCTCCTCATGTTACCATAATCATGTATACGCCAATTTAACATATCTATCACCAGCTTTATCAAACTAAATACATATTACTTTGAATAAATTCATAATCTACAATCAACTGAGAAACAAAAACTAATTATAAGTGAGAAAAAGCCCAAAACCAAATAAGCCATAAGCCGGCTATATAAGCCGAAACAAACACCCTCTGAATGCAGGCTGCCATTTTGTTACACTAAGGGTGTGTGATGCCTTAATGAAGTAATAGTCATTGCATAATATTTGTAATATCCTATTTAGGGATAATTGTATTTGCATAATTGCATTAGCAAATAATGGCCGATGTTTAATGGCAAAATTCACGACATAATACACCTTGATTTTGCCAAAATGAAAAGGATTGGCACAAAAATTTGTAGCAACACTTCCTCGACGCAAACTATAAAGTACCAGGAGTACATAGGAGGGAAGGCAAAGAGTGTTTGTACCTGGGGTTGGCTGGATCTTGGATCTCAAATTTGTCAGTATGAGCATCATAACTATACCTTACAACATAACCAAGTCAGCAAACAGGCACAACCGTAACAAATTATGTGATAAGTTATGATTGAGTTCGCTCTTTCTCAATAGCATCCTTATTTCCATTCTGAATTACATGAAACTCATGCGTAATAGTAACAAATAAAACTCATATTAAATAATACATTAGCGTTACCGAGTGACCGACATGGCTGCACTCACTCACCTGGCGTGACTATCAAGCCAAGATATGGACGCATGTAAAGTATGCAAAGTAGATGGAAAATTATCATCATCGACCATAGAAGAAAAAAGGACAGGCCTCCTTAACAGAAAACATTGGTATACAATCTGTGTTTCAAGTGTGCCAAATTGAGCCTCAGATCCGCAGACACAAAAGCGACACTCCAAATACTACAGTGTGCAACAACATTTAGGTCTGCAAATATAGAGAGTCTTCATTGTATAATAAACTTGCAAGCACATGAGATGTATTTTTTAAAACGTTGGATCATTTATTACCTCCACACAATGTCTATTCAATAGTACCATCTTTACCAGCAGCATAACCATTGTATCTACCTGTCCATGGAGAGTTCACAAAAGATTTTTAGATCAAATTAATAAGGGTAGACTATAATTTGTGGAACTTGTTAAGTTCAAATTAATCATACTTATTATGTTAAAATATGTACATTCTGAGTTATGATCTGAGATGGAGAAAAAGTTTTTTGTGCCGATCGATTATGTTCATTCTGGTTGGGTGAGACAGGCTCAAGTGTCGATTCTCTGTTACAACTTGCAAACTGTAATGGATACGTTTCACCACATTCAGCCTCAGCAAGAGATTTATATTCCGGCTCAACTAAGTGGAAGATCAGTGAAGCATGTATTTACGTGAACTATTAGTATTATGTTTTACCTGGATGTTGTGTAGATAACGGGATTCCCAATAGGTTGTGAAGTTTTGATGTTTCCTATCTGCCAAAACAGTTAAAAAATATAGTATTCAGTTTTGAAGTTTGTAAAAATGCTGAATACCCAAGTTCAAAAAATGAATTTTATAATAGCAATAAACATCACTTCCTATGATTAACAAACCTGATTTGAATAACGGTGGAACCCATTCATGCCATTTTGATGATTACCGAAACCTGATTTTTATAAAAAAAGGTTGTTGTTGGGTATGAACTGCTGGTTGTTGTTGCTGAACCGAAATCGGTGGTACAGCAGCAGACTGTTTAAAAGTTCAAAGTAAGTACAGAGGTAAAGTTCAAGAAACCTTGTATACACTTGCAGTATGTACGCTTCTGTTAGTTCAGTGACGTTTTGAGTTTCAGTCGATTGAGATGTGGTTAGTGTGGTATCGGAAGGAGGCCCATTCTCATTTTAATCAATTGACGATGTATGACTCACGTCAGACTAACATACTTCCAAACAAATTTAAGAACTTCCAAAATTTCAAATGTAAGTTGTAATCCACATTATTTGGAATAGAAGTTACATACCTCAAATGGAGTTGGAGTAGTTTCATTGCATGTCAGGTGAGTTCAACAAATCCAAAAGCCAATAGTGGCAGAGATACTTAAGGCCCATCATGAGCTGGTAGCTTCTCTTCTGAATAAGGTTGGAAATAACTGGTAATGACTATATAATTTATAAAAACTACTAATACACATGCATATGTGTGCGAATTGATCTCAATATAGAAGAGGACCAGAATTGGTGAGGGGAATACAACCAACAGCCATACTAAGACTACTCCCAAACACCCATTTCCAGCAGCTACAATGTACTTATAATTGTCTAGCTTGAAGATGTGTGTACTTATTCGGTATGATAAGATTAGACAACTACATGTGCATCAGCTAAAAGGGGAATATGAAAATCCAATTAAGTCTATATATAATCAATTTGAAGGTAAATATGACAACAAAACAAATAAGACATAGCTGACTCACCTGAGGAAAAAGTAAATCAGCTGTAGGTGTCTCAAACTCTTCATGCCCTTCATACGGTACATTAAGATCATGGACCGGAGCCCCAGGGGGAGCCATATTGACAACAGCAGATCTGTCAATGGGACCAAGTATAGCTCCAGCTTGCATCATCTTCATCTCCCATAACTACACCATACACAACATCTCATTAAACCCCCTAACAACTTTCCAAAACTCGAATGACAATCGCATAAAATCAACCCTTTTTTTATACGGCACTTGATGCATCAGAGAGCTCGCAAGAATCCAAGGATGATATAACTTTTGATTTAGCTTTGTTTAGAGCAGAAAGTATCCATTGGCAACTAAAAGGCATGTTCTCTGGGACTATCTTTGATGGAGGGGTATAATCATCCCCAAGTTTATTTGCTGATGGCAAATCGTACAACGTTCCAAAGTTTATTACACCATTGCAAATAGTCCATAATAACATACCATTGTTATGCAAGCAACTGGAATAACTTTGCCAACATCCACGACATTAATGAAAACATCCAAATTAACTGTAGCAACAATACCCTCATTTTTAACTTTTATGGTCGGAGGTGACAATATCGTAAAATTCAAGCTCATGCCATCATTTGGGAATTTTTTAAAGAGCTTTGGGATTATAAATATCCATCCGGAAGTGTTCAATAGCTTTTGATCTGGTAAGTTATCAACGATCCAAGAAATTTGTTTCGCCTAAAACAACAAAATAAAAGGAAGTACCAAACATTTTCTTATCAGCACTGCGATATTACTGGATGATGTTTATAATCACATTTACCTCGCTAATTTTATATTGAAAAGATGTCCTGGAAATATAATTGTTTATAAACAGATACATATTCCTTTGGTGTACTGAGAACTTACGTTGAAGTACACTAATGACGCTGAGTTAAGAACATCTTCATGAACTGAGATTGCTACCATCTTCATTGGGTTATTACACACACTACTACTTGATAATAAATTGTTGCCATAACGAATACACCAATGCATCATTATCTTGTAAAATCAAGTTTTAGATGGTTACCTGAAGGATGTAAAAGCTCGCCCAACACAAGCAGCCAACAGTGATCATGACTGCTCCTTTGATATGGTGATCTTGAGATACTGTGGAAGGTGCTTGAGAGTGGTGAACCGTGCTCACATTGGTCCATGGCAATGGGATTGGTGGTCCATTGAAAAGGGTCATGACAATGGCTCCACCTACCGTCACAAGGGTTCCTATGATAACTTAACTTCTAACCATAATGTGACAAATAAACTAAATGAAAGTTTATAGTAGACTCCAAGTAAATTTTGAAGTTAACATAAAAAAAAAATGTCAGATTTGAATTTTAATGAAAACAAAATATATTATATTCACAAAACAATAAGAACCATTTTGTGTCAAATTCAATATTTTATAAGTAGGCTAATGGATTTGATAAGTTACGGATATTGAATTTGAGATGCAAAGCATTATAAACTCACATGCAAAATAAATAAAGAGCGAAAGTGTCACCTGCCCACTTCATGGATCCTACATTCCTACTTCCTTGAATCCATTGTTATTGCCAAAGCCTAACCTGAATATGGACCAACAATCTTCTTCTGTTACCAAAATATTTATTATAGATATCGAACTTTCAAAAGTACAATTCAAGCATACAAACGCATATGCAGAATATGAATGCAAAGAATCCCTAATTCACATACTCCTACAACACACACAATCGAAGAATACAAATCGTTTGTTTTGTTATGTTTTTAACCTAAGAATCCTGTTAGGAGATAATCAAACAGCTAATACGCTTAAGAAAATATTGCATTCATATGACTTGTTTTGGAAGTGATTGGATAACTGAATCTAGTTGTATCACAACTTCTTTAACCTTGCTGGTGATAGTATCTTCAACTGCATAAGCTATATCTTCTGAGAAAAAATCAACTATTCTGAAAATATGGCAACAAATTCAATAAGAAACAGTTGATGCACAATTTCAGATAAAAATTATATAAACTGATAAATTTACCTACGAATCGGCCAATTCGGGTACAATATAAAAGCAACTTTAGTATTGGACACTGTCATTGTTGTCCACCACAAAAATAAGCCCATGTGTGATTTGGAAGTAGTGCCTTCACAATGGACGAATCTGCAAAAGATCAGAACTTTATTATTTCACCAGAGAAGTGAACACGAAAAGGTGGAAAAAGAAAATTGATATGTAAAAAGTAAATAGCCACAGGAATCACTACAAGTCGTTATGTGTGGCTTTGCTCCAGCAACCACTACAGAGAATCTACAACTTCAAGCAAATATCCCAAATGGTGTTAACCACGACCTTAAAACTCACTTGTTCAACAATTTCAACATCCATTACAATTACAGAAATCAAGGTCAAAATGTATCTGCTTATACATTCTCTCATTTTTCCATAAATAATTTCGAACACTTATGTGTTTTATTTGTACAATACTCTTTGATGCCCAAGCGCTGCTGTGGGGGCATCATGTCATGCTAATACATAATGCTTATATACAATTTTATATTAAACATATAGATAATTATAAAGGTTGGGATTATCTTTCCAGTACAAAACATTACATTCGCAGCTAATAAGATTACAAAGCATAGTTTTTACCAAATGATAAAGGTATTATAACTGTTATTTGGAAGATATATCCTATAAAGGAATAATGACACATCCCACGCTGATACTAACAGAGAAGGCTGCAAGTATAAAACTGCGGCAATAAATCCCATAACAAACAGCAAAACAATCGACCAAAACACAATCTTCTGGAAGCTCCTGAAGAATGAATTAGTATCCTACTGGCTCAAATGAGTAACCGACTGGTTTTTAACCATTGAAATGGTTCGTGACTTAATTGAACTTGAAGAGTCCAACGGACCTGATGACTTGCACCTGATGAGTTAAGTGGACCACATGTAATTAGACCAGTGGCAGGGGGAACCAGAGGTAAAGGTCCGGAATTTTACCTAGAAGACATCCCTCCACCTTGAGGACCATATGACTTTCTTATCGGTTCACCATGTTTGTTTAACGGACCAGAACTCGTTTTCTTCATCGAACCTATCAGCATGCATGAAAATATGACAGTAGATATACATGATTAATAGAAAATTTTAACAACATACTATACTAATAAAAACTTGATCTTATGATTCTAACCTTTTTGGTTTGAAGACGTTGTTAGACATGCACAGAAACGTATATAAATTAATAAACAAAAATAAACCTTTATGTGAGGTAGAGGTATCATTAATTCTATAAACATAATTCCCATGAACATCATCATCTACTTCATGAACCATCACAACCAAACTGCAAAAGGAAACAATATGTAAAAAAATATAACAGAGACCATTATGGTTTTTAGGAAAAAAGAGGCGTGAAAAAAATATGAATGAATCGTATATAATTTTTTATGTATATGTTTTGTTTAGGGCTACCTAAGTTGTAGGGATTCTCCTGCATAATTGATTGCATTTATAATTTTGGACTTGCAACAAATATTCCAAAAAATCATGTTGCCTTAGTGGTAAACACACATGTTATTTATCCAAATAACCACGAAAATTAAATAATAGCTAATTAAATTAAAAAAAAAAAATGCTTAGTTGGACAACAAATGCTTATGTGGCATGAAATTGGATTATTTGGCATTGAGGTGGCATTAATGCCAAATGCCTCCTGTTATATATAATATAGAGATATACTAGTTTTCGAAGCCCACCCAATGGGCAGGCATGTCTTATAATTATTGTTTACATAATTTGCTATAGCGATAGAAGGAGGGTAATCGTAAAGAAGGAGTGCAACTAAGGTTGAAATTTTCGACCTTGATGTGTGGGTCTTGAGAGGCAAGAAGATTCGTGACATATTGTCTGAATCTCTTAGACCGCTCTTTAGGCCGTTTTTGGTGTGGATATAATTTGTCATCAAAGTCAAGATTGGTGATTAAGGCCCGGAAATGCTTCAATATACCTATATATATGGGCCAGCGAGAATGACCTTGTGGCACCACTTAGACCAAGAGGAATCATATAGATGGTTGAGTATGGAATTTTCATGTAAACCGTTTTCTTATCTTATGAATGATCAAACTGAAATTGATGTACGCTTGATTGGATATGAGTAGCAACTGCAGCATTTGTACATGCATTGGTATTATCGACTGATGGAGACAACATTCATGGGGCTTAGATGAACAATTGGTTGTTACAAACCACATGTAACTTTCCTTCAATATTATTTGGTACATGTATACGGTTACCGTCGGTGTTATTGTAACTTTAGTGCCGCGTCATGGCTATTCACTGCCACATCATAATTGATATTGTATGGATAGCAACGTCAATGATTCATTACGAATCATTACTACTCAAACAATTGTTTCTTTGGTTTTTAGTTGTTGGTATTTTTTTTGTAAAGAATTATAAATAATTGTATGGTTTGTGTGGATGTAAATTATAAAAACATACAAACTATAAATAACTAAGTTTAGTGTAATACATATAAAAGATAATGAAACAATTAAATAATATAAGTATACCGGCTTTTGTAGAAACAAACCAATCTGGGACAATGTTTGACCTTAACTTTTATTAATCGTCATAGGGAAATAAAAAAATGGATGATCATTTTATTCATATACAAAATAAAATTTCTTTGTACACGATATTTGTTGCGAAGTTCCTGTATTAATCGTCTTTGTCACAACAAAGAATCTTAAAACCTTTTTTCGTCTTAACTCTTGAAAGACCAACATGTTGTTGTCCGGTCATTGTACCCAACGTGTGATAATGTTTGAGAGCCAAATATATACAAAGTTTTCTATAGACATGAAGTAAATTTTGAGTAAAATAACATCGATGCTGCAGTAGTATTTTTTGTGTTGAAAATTTCAAACACTTGGTGAACCAATTCAATATTCATCGATAATTAATATGTTACAAAATATTATTAGAACCTTTTTTTGCAAAAAGAGCTTAAATTTTGTTAGTCCAATAGCGGTCTGAAACCTTTGTTAGTCCCGACATTGTTTATCTGTAAAACGACAGAGTTACGAAGCAAGAAACTAATGTAGGTAAGTAGGTTCAGATATCAATTCTCATGAAGCTTTTATGTAGATAAAGTCAAAATTGCTCACCCAAATGTCTATAGAACCAAGTTCATTGACAGCAAAATTGGCCAAAATTTTAACACCATTAGGATCACGAACATCACATGAAGTAACCTTTGTTAGTCCCGACATTGTTTATCTGTAAAACGACAGAGTTATGAATCAAGAAACTAATGTAGGTAAGTAGGTTCAGATATCAATTCGCATGAAGCTTTTATGTTGATAAAGTCAAAATTGCTCACCCAGATGTCTATAGAACCAAGTTCATTGACATCAAAATTGGCCAAATTTTTAACATCATTAGGATCACAAACATCACATGAAAAACATATATATTGTGAGCGATATCTATGAGGTTATTGTGACAACTACATCTAAAATTAACAATAGCCTATGCTTTTGGTTCAGTTATAAAGATAAGGTCTTTGAACTACTAAATATCAAACATTGATTAGCTTAGTTAGATAATGTGTGTTATTGGGTGATTATTTGGGACATTTATGATGACATTAAACGCTTTTTCCTTGTTTTACCTGTACATAGTAGTCCGGTTCAGTAGGAATCTGTTAAATGATTGTCCATACCATGTGTTGTACTACAAAACGCTATTTGATGTAAAGGTAATGCTTACCATCTGAAAATATTGGCATGAGCCAATATCAGCCAATTTTCATTCTCAGGTGTAATACAACAGTTTGAAGACAGTATCAGCCAATTGGCATAAGCTATGAGTAAACTGACATGGGATTTTTTATATATTCTACGACAACACATTGAACATATTGAACATATAACCTTTTTTTGCATAACGCGGCCGTTTATTATTTTGGTATGAGACAACGGAAGATGGCCCAAGTATTGCACCTAAAATCCAAAAAGAATTTAGTATGAATATTAGTTATGTATAGCTATTCACAAATAAACATGTTACATAGTTGAATTGACAATTTACCATCTGATTTTCTTTTATATCTATTGATGTTTGTTGCTAATGAGGTTTTCACTACTAAATCGCTTCAATAAACCACGGTTTCAATCCCAAAAAATAACTCGATACAATAAATTGCATATAAATATGTGTTTTTACATTGGGTTAACAAAAAGAAATCGCCTAAATTTATTAGTTTTGTGGTCATCGTCCTCATTCCGTACATCATTAGCAGATTCATGGTCCTATAAAAAAAACAAAATAACAATGAAAAGCATATTTGATAGATAACAACGATGCGGATTTAAGTTATGATTCAGCGAAGCATTGAACTGCAAAGCAGTGCCCGGAGGTTGAATCAAGTTCAGACTCTGAAGCATGTTGTGTGCTGAAAAGTGGCTTCAGAGAACAGATGGTTGACTTGCTCAGAGTCGGTGTCCAACAGGAAAGGGAATTTTCTCTCCCTCACACGGGCATACGAATTTGATGGTGTGGTCTGTTCAACGGCTACATTCAGTTTCTGGTTAAAATTTTCTTCACTGGCCAGGTTAGAGAACTGCCAAATGTAGTTGTGTGGGCCCTTCACCAGTCGCTTCTTGGGAGTCTTCATTTCGTTGTTGCTGTTATCCGGAGGTAGGTCTCCCGACAACACGCACACCTCTTGGACCTCTGACTCACCTTCATTTTCAGTTAGGAACACGCCAGTACAGGTAAAGCTCTCAAACTCACCGTAGTTGTAGTATGTATGCGATTTGATCTCAAACAAATGCCTGGTACCGTACAGGTCCGTTAGAGTAACTGGCAATGCAGGGGTGTCATCACCATCATCATCAGCTAGTCCATCCAACAGGGCTTTAGCACTCAACTTCGTCAACTCAGTAGCGGTCTCATCCCAAAGGACAACAACAACATCATCTACATCCTTCACAATCACTTCAAGCCGGTACCTGGGGCAGACAACATAAAATACCAATGGTGAGTTTCGAACACTCATACATGATGAACATAAATTTACGCGTGCTACTTTTTAAAAATCTAGAACGGCATAACCTGGGTTTAGGATAATTGACAGGTTTGTTGCACGCATCACACCATAGCTGACCGAGTTGACAAATGGGTTTGTCGCATAACAGGTTAAATGGGTTTGGCAGCAGTAAAAAAGGGTCAGGATAGGCTGGGTTGACCCGAAACTTTCACAAAAAACAATAGGTTACTTTTGTCCAACGTCTGCAACTGTGTTGTGTAACCTTCAGGATTCCCTGTCCAACTGGAAGCCGTGTTGAAGTTTCGTTTTGAACGGCTAGCTGATCTGATCCCTTTTACTGTAACTGGAAATCTAATAAAATTTAATTTACAAAGATTCGTCATTTAACACTTAGATTATAAAAGTAACAAAAATCGTAAAACGTATCATGAACACCAAAACCGATCCTCTAAAGGACGTTCGCAAAGCTCTAGTTCTGAGTAAAATTAATTTGCAGTATTAGTTTGTTTATTGGTTGTAAATTTTAGTCAGTGAGTGATATATAGCTATCAGAGAGCACAAAACTTGGGGGGAAGCTGTAAAACAGAATCGTGATAGTACCATACCAAAATTCTTTTTTTCTTTAAAGTAAATGAAACGACATCAAAATTGTTTCAAAAGATTAGCTTAATATCACAAGCCCAAAGTTTGAGTCCGCTTCACAGTACAGAACCAGATGACTTTTCATAAGCTGACTTTATTGATATAATATAGCTTTTTGTAATCATAAATGACTTTTCATTGAACGTTTAGACAAAATAAGTTTTACCTGTAACATATAGCCCCGTCATTGTGCGTAAAATGGTTCTAAGGTTTACCTGCAATGATCCGTTATTGAACGTTTATAACATCTCCTAACTGAATCAGAAAAAATTAAAGATTGAAAAGTCTAACCTTCGGCCAACTAGTGTTCGATCCATAAGGTGATCGGTTGGGGGTTCAGTAGCTAGAGCAAGTGCACCAAGAGTTTCCATGATAAGATTCACCCACAGTAGCTGCAAACAGCCAAATGATTTCTATTAGGTGCTATGTCACTGAGTATGTATGTGTGTGTGTGTGGGTTTAAGAGAGACAGACCTGCACAGCATTTAGTGGGACATCGCCACCCTCAATGGCTGCCACAACATTAATCACAAGTGCAGCAACATCACAGTTAGCTGGAACTGTATGAATTTTTGGATATTTGCATACACGGAACTTCCCCATCGAACAACCTGTTTTATAATGAAACATAACAAAAAAAAGTAATAAACTTTTACCAGCAGAAATAATATATAATAGAAATTGTTAACATATTTTCTTTATTGTCCAAACCAATGCTGATCTGTATGTTCTGCTACTCATGTTTGGTCTTTCTAACATTAGGCATGGGTTCCTCTTCATCTATCCCTGCAAATAGCTCCTTGCGAGCCGTTGTAAAGATATAAGTAGGACTTCAATTACCCAACTACTCAAGCATGTATACGATAAAGCCAAAGATTTTCATTACCTCCGTGTGAAATTCCTTCTCGCATTGTTTTGAATCAGTTGCAAGAACTTTAACAGCAAGATTTTCACCAGTGCCCATCTGATCTTTGTAAACAGAATCAAACGCCCCTTAGCCTATTGTGGATGTGAAATTACTCGTTGCTTTCTGTATATCTTTGTTTGATCCAGAAAAATAACACGATATAGGATAAGGATATAAACGTTAACAAAATATCAACCTAGTATTTTTGACATACCTGCAAGGGTACACCCTAGAATTCCAGAAGCTGCAACCACATGAGATTTTTTCGACCCACCAAACCAAAACGACGTGACATTATTTATAAACGATCTTGCTGACTCTGTATCAATAGATGAATCCAATAACACTGTACATGAGTCGACACCGTTTGCTCGCATGGAGACAGTTGATGCTCTCTTAGAACTGCTATTACCTATCTGAGATCGTGTCCGGTGTAATCTAAAACAAAGTAGTCCTATCATTGCTAAAACTACTCCAATCACTACCCTTATTGAAATCCTGATTATTAGACCAGATGACTTTGCTTTCATTTCTTTGCAGGCGCTCTAATAGTCTCTACCATCAATACACCTGTAAAAAGTCAACAATAAGATTGAATTGTGATTAAGCTGCAACTCTAACTACCAATAACCAACCAATTTACTAATTAGCAATTGTCAACACCGTCTTCTGCATTTTTTCCAGTATTAGACAGATGAATGCGATTTTGTACTTTTTGGGTCTAAAGATATTCAACATTCAATTCAGAAGAATAGTGGTACCAAAGATAAGTAAGACAGTAGTTATCATTCCAGAAGTACCAAAAATATCATGAGTTGACGAAATCAACGTGCCTTTTACTTTTTCAACACACAAGACGAAAACCAAATGAAAAGTCACTGCCAATTTTCAAACTGTAGCCATACATTCCAGATCAAACGTATCATACAATTTAAGCCTATAAATGGCTTGTGAGCTTATTTGATTTCAGCTTATATACCATAAGCCTCATTCGTAATAAACTTATATAAGCCCATAAGTCTAAAAATAAGCCGGAAAATTAATTTATAAGCCGAAATCAAATAAGCTCGTATGTGTGCCGACTTTGTTAAATTCATAATGATACAAAACCACTCCTAGTTGATGCTTATTTACTATAAACACAACACAACAATGAATAATCATCAACGCATGCTTCAAGCGACTGCCAATACACAAAGTTTCAGTTGCAAATATGTTCAGACGCGGCTAATCCGTTTACCTAACAGCCTGTGCATTAGTCGATTGGACCGAATGTCTCATATGTTCGTACGCTGTTACTGGGAACCAACAGACAATGCCTTCGGGCATAGTAGTATATTACTATCTATGTTATTTTATATATCTGAAATAATAACTAAGTGTTATGCTAATGTAGGTAAATAGTAGAACAGAAAATTTTGATGAACGTGGATGCTACCTTTCCAACGACATCCATATTGGCAGCATAATGCTATATTCCAATGGCTTCTATATTTGCAGGAGCTTCCATGTTGGTACCTAACATAAAAAACATCATAAATCAATGTATCGGCAAAAGGAAAAAGGAAAAATAATGAGATAATTCCTGGCCTGTCATTCTTCTTTTCCATATCTGTCTTGTCACGCAACCTTAAAAAGCCGCAGCCAAATTTTTTTTGTCTCGCAACCTGAAAATTGCAGAAAGGTTTTTTTTAGGAAGAAAATGAGGTAATCTGGATTTTCACAATAAGCAGACCTTGTTTGACACTCCTTTGTCGCCTGCCATCTGTGTTCACATTATGTGCAGCAGTATAAGGCTGACGCACACCGGCTGTGACAACAATATCTAGTAGTTTGTTAGTACCAGCCATTGTATAAGGTATCTATAGTATTTTACTTACAAAAAAGGAACTATTTGATGGATAGGAAACCTATTTCAGAAACATGTTTGTATAGGAGGTTACCTATAAAAATTCTCGGCATACCTTCAAGGATCATAGTAACACTGGTTGCATGACCGCGTTTCTGTGTATCCGCACCTACAAAATGATTAAAAATCCGAAATAGTATAGGAGCATACATATTCAGTCACGATAGAAGTGTAAAAAAAAGATAAAAAAAGATAACAAAAACATATATATCTAACTTTAAACCGGCGCGTTGCGCAGGTGTTTGTCTGCTAATCTCTAGTTTTGATTAGGTCAAAATTAGAGTACTATAAATTCGTAAACCAAAATCAGTTGCGATGACGATAAATGGCTCACCTTATTTTGTTATCTTAAAATTGTAGACAAAAACATACTCTCGCCCACGCGCGAAAGTGACTGAATCAGAAGTGGATTCGTGTACGTTGGCGTTTCCAGCTAGCCTCTTATTTTTATCAGTCTCCTCTGTTGAGCCTTTATATACACGTACTGGAATGTAGTAATTTTTTGAATAACTTCCTGAAACTTTGCCGCATCTTAAAGGCCTGCAACATTCACAAATATTAGTTAAAAATTAATGCTCCAATGATGCCAAAAACAGTTGCAACTGATAGTTGTTGTTGTCTAGTTACATAAAAATGTTTTTTGATAACCAAAACATAGGTGTATACACTTTCACTGAAAGAAGTGGTTTTGCTTATCTTACCATCGAGTCATCTTCCAACTTTCACGTGACGACACTCAATCAAGAAGCTGTTCCACATAAGTAGCAAAATAAATGAACATCAACAATCTTACAAACCCAAATCAAAATCATTACAACACACACACGAAAACCTCAAAGGTATCCGAAATTATAGCACTTGAATATTGATTTGAGTGCATGTAAACAATAAACACATCTCCACATATTCTACAAAACAACAACCACGACGTACATCGCAAACCGTATAAACTAAGATATCCCAAGCACCCACTAAAAATACTTTACCTCCAACATAAAATAGGCTTACGTTAATGTTGTTTTTAAATAAATGTCCTGTGTAAATATTGTGTTTGTGCATAATTTTTTGACTTTTTTGAGCCTAACATGGTCAACATATATTTACAGGAATAAGAAGCTTTATCATGCTACAATTGTCTAAACATATCAGATTGTTATAACTTTTATCACATTAGATAATTCAAAATTTTCTCTCTATTTATTGAAGCACAAGAAAATGTTGTACAGTATAGGACTCTAGATGTAGCTCAACATTAACATATTTAATTTGTTATCAAGCTACAACTTCAGCCTTGAAGTTCAAACATAACAACATAAGAAGATCTGATTTGAGCCATACATTCATCGGCTAACATATAGGGAATATCTATCTAACAGCTATCCATGGTCCTAGATACCTTAAACTTGAGAAACACAGGACCACCTACGTTACATCTTTCCAGCATGTAGACTGTGGATAAAAAGCTATTGCATCTTTGACATCCTATAAAGAAAGAGTAAAAAAAAACTAACCAGTATATTTTTCAAAATCCAGTTGCCAGTAAGATGGTGATTGGTGAGTTTATGAAAGTCATATTTGCTCAGGTTGTAATTTAAGATATGCCAGATTATACTGTCACGGTTTTGCTTTAAGAACACATGGGAATTATTTGAGACTTTAAAACTCAATTTAAAAAGTATAATCAAATTAAAACTCAAGAAAAATACCATAGGGCTTGACTGCTACAACCTGTGATGTGATGAAGAACTATTCTAAAATCTGCAAAGAAATCAATGACAATGACAATGTCAGTAGGCAGTAAACCTGTGATGGAGAACTAACCATGCTGTTTTCTCAAAGAAACATTACATGTCAAGCGTCCATGGTTGCAAACCTGTCATGAAGAAAACACAAAAATCAGTAAACCTAACATTAGAAGAGATTGTGAGGAAAAAAAGGATATTAGGGTTTTTGAGAAAAAAATATAATGAACAGTATATAAGTTTTTTTATATTTAGCGTTACCTAAGTTGTAGGGATTCTCCTACATAATTGGTTGCATAGATTTATAATTTTGGACTTGCAACATATATTCCAAAAAGTCATGTTGTCTTAATGGTAAATACACATGTTATTCAACCAAATAACCAAGGTTCAATCCTTGCTAATAAAAAAAAATCCGAAAATTACATAATATTTAATTAAATTAAAAAAATATTGCTTAGATGGATAAAAATATTGCTTAGTTGGACAACAAATGCTTATATGGCATGAAATTTGATTATTTGGCTGAGGTGACATTAAGGTCAAATGCCTCCTGTTATATAATATATATATATATATATATATATATATATATATATATATATATAAATGTCATACGTAATTGAAACTTGTACAAATTCAAATAATTCAATTAAGGTCATATGTAATTGGAACTTGTTCCAGCGAAACTAACTTTTTACTTATTCAAAAACAATGAACTTTAAAAATTCGATTAATTTGTGAATGTGAATTAATAAAATGTTAATTAGAACATGTTTTTCTAATTTATTTTTCATCTAGAACTATTATACATTGTAACTAATATATTGAGCTTGAAAATTTAAAAATTATACGTAAAACATTTTTAAATTAATAAATTATTAATTTATCGATATAATAATATCTCACTAAATTAATAAAATCTCTCAGTCTCAATAATATTAATTTATTGAAGTTTTACTGTACATGGTACATAAAAAGGTCAAAAGGTTAATAAAATTTGAAGGAACAAAAAGTGATATATATCAGTACTCCAACAAACAGAATATCGTAGGTAGAATTTGAACAGGTTATAAATTGGAATAAACTTGCATACCAATAACAAATAAATCCCCCTATACATACACAACTTAACAACCCAAGAGTGTTAAGTGAGTACGACCACATATAAAAATTCAAAAGTTGCTTTAAATGAAATATGATTCATGCATTTGTCAAACAAACTCCCCACTTAATTCGCACTCTTCACTTTTACTTGGTCTCTTTTAACCTCCACCAAATCCTCTCATATATCAGACTTCTTCTTTCCATTTTTTCATCATCTTGCATTACACAAATTATGACCCTCAAAGGTGGCACCAGCCAAGCTTGTGCCGCATGCAAATACCAACGAAAACGGTGCACTCCTGAGTGTTTACTCGCCCCTCACTTCCGCCCTGAACAAACCGAAATTTTCAAGAATGCCCATAAGCTCTTTGGTGTGAGAAACATCTTAAGAATCCTTGAGCAGATTGATCCCTCTCAAAAAACCGAAGCCATGAGGTCCATAATCTATCAGGCTAACATGAGAGACCGTTCTCCGGTTCATGGATGCTTAGGGGTGATTTATCAGCTTCAGTATCAAATAAGGCAAGCTGAAAAAGAGCTTTATGCTGTGTTATCTCAGCTAGAGTATTACAAACAAAACCAACGTCGACAACATGAGATCACATTGTCACCAATGGACTCATCACCTGAATCACAACAGTTACAACTAGGTATGGGCGTTGTTGAACAATCTGGTAATCCCGGGCTTGCCCTTTTTCAGAATGAAGCTAATGATCAGCAATTTGTTCCTGTGGCAGCCTTACCGATTTCCTATAGTGGAAATGAGAATGTGAATGATGGGTATAATACTAATAATAATGTGATGCATATTGAATCTAAGGATAACATGAATATGAGTAATGTTATTTGGGGTCAACAAACATATTACAATGATAATGATAATGACGGAAAATTGGTTAATTCACAACCATTGAATATACAAGAAGAAGTCACTCACGATTATGATGAACTCTATCCGTTTTTTGATACCATTGACGACACTCAATCGTATATAGATTCCAATAAGGAGCCTAATGAGTCAAGGTATGCCCTTTTTCTATACACATTAGTCGTTAGAACTTAGAACATTCTATATATTTGTACTAATTATTGGTTTGAATTCATTTATAGCTCGGAATCGTCACAAAAAGAGACTACACAGTCTGTCCAGTATGTTGCGGGTGATACTTTAAAGAATGCTGAACTCCAAGTAATTTTTGTGTGTCCATATAATGAGGCTAAATATAGTTGCAATACTGCCTGATTTAACTTTTGGTATGACTTTACTTTGCAGCTTGGAATTGTGACTGAAGATTACCAGGCGTTTGCTTAGATGAGTTAAGAAAACAATAGAACACAGTTAAAAGAGCGGCTTTTTCTACTTTGTTATAGCCAGCCAGATGAATAAAGTAAGCTGATAAATGATACATTAGAGGTGGATTCTTACAAGTTTTTGTTTTTTGTTTTTTTTCTTTCTCTTTTTCACTAGTTATTTCGGGATCATATCGTCAAAGACATTCAAAAATTGAGGTTATTTTTTGTTAGAGTATTCTATCTATGTGTTATCTATCTTAGTAACATTTTGGTTCCAGAATATGTAGTTCTTTGTACTGTACCTTTATGCTTCATAAATAGATACATAATTCTGATACGGAGTAGTACCAAAATGTGACTGAAGATTTCATACTACAGTAAAATGTATATTGCCAAGAGAAGAAATCAGTTATTCGACGCATGCAAAGTCACATTTCAAACTTACTCTTTAAAGCACCTCACACAAAGGTTTATTGTGTTTCATGCATTGTGGAACTGAGTATTACTGCAGCTTGTAGTCACAATAGCCGGTTTTTTATGCTTAATAAACTAGACTGCTTCTTATAATTTTTGTCATATTAACTGTAAAAAAAAATGATTATCAATGGTTAAGGTAACATTATCTAATTTCACCTTTTTAAAGCTAACTCATAAACTTTCCTCTCATATGACAAGAAGTATGTCCTTTTCTAACAACAATTAGTTTCATTTTTTCATTTCATATACTCAAACCCCTATAATCACTATCCAGTTGTGCATAGTTATTAGGTGCAAAACTACGCACAACTATGCGCTGTCGCTGTCTATATATTTGACACGAGCCTGCCTTGTACGTGTTGTCTATAGTTCTTTTCTTCAACCAGCTTTGAGTACGTATTACCAAAGCACAACTTTAAGAATTCTAATTTTAAGTCAAAATTCAGCTTGCAGGAAGATGGGACAGTTTTGAAGTTCATTTAGGAATGGAAACTAGGCACGAAGGCATTGTAATGGTAAGATGATTCATTTGTGACAGTTATAGTAAAGTCATAGAAGTGAAAGTAAACCACTGAAAGTTATTATGAGCAAAATACAGATTACAAAAGTCAGGGATACTCACAATTGGATGCATTAGTCCATTCACGATTCAACGGTGTAATGTTGTTCCTAATTTTCTCATGCATCCAAAGCAAAACAACTACTATAATCATGTCTAAAATCTTTGTAGTCATTCTAGAAACAACTTTTGCAGATTATAGAACAGATTGAAAGTAGTCTTTATCATTTAAGGCAGGACACAAATAATTACTAGTTTAGCTAAGAACATATCTTTAAAGGAGTGTTTCTGTTTGTGTATTCAAACTATTAAGAAAAGGATATGTTACTTTTCATTAGCTTCTTTTGTATAAAAAATCAGTATGTTCAGTTGTCTTTCATTACCCAGGCATTGTGCTCTCTTAATAGCGCTACGTTATTGAATATTCGACCATAAGTCAATAAGTCATCTTTCTTCAAAGGCTGTTGAGTGCATTGCTCTCAGATCCAACAATATACAAACACATTACGCTTAGTACTCTTCTGTGTCTAACCAATACGTACTATCCCGTCCTTATAACTTTTGTGTAATTAGGTTTGTTAGTAAATGATTTGCACGCTGATCAACAAGCATTTTGGGCAGGTAAATGTAGTCTTCGGTTAATATTGAAGGTACAAAGAGTGTCTGTTCAGATGTCAAGACTCCACTCTTTCAAACAATATAACTCGGCTGGCATGGTGGCCATATAACTAATATGTGACTTTCGGATCTTAGCTATGATCGCACGTGATTTATAGTAGTTTACAGTATGTCAACACAAAAGAGTTTGTTTTATAATCGCATATGATTTTTGAATCATAGACTTTAATCCCATATGATTTTTGAGCCACAGATTATTGCCTAGGCTTAAAAATCACATGCCATCATGAACGCAAAACTATAATTAATAATTCAAATGAAACACAACATGGGATGTACTATAAATGAATGAAGTTTATTAAAGTGGAACAATAAAACAAGCATGAGTTTATTAAGAGAAAATTAAAGATTTTTAGACTAAAAATCTCATATCGATAGGCTATATCCCTTCGTGCCCGAACCCGGCTTAGTTCAAAGATTTTAAATCAATGGGGTAGACTCTTGATCAAGCTTTCTTGCTAGCAAAACACTAGCATGCTCCTTACCCATGCCACATGGCGAAAGGCTTTGTTTAAAGTTGTTGTTGCCAAAGAAAAGCAATTTCAGCATGTTGAATCACCGATAAAGCACTTTAGTACTTTAAACTCATATGTGTTATTTTCATATTTTTATAATTTATAGGACTCTTCAATATTCATGAATTTGTTAGAGCATCTCCAACAATAACATAAGTTAAACTTTAACATCTGCCACGTTAGCGTCACATCAGCTTTAACATTTCATCTTAACATCTCAAAAAAACACCCACAATGGTTAACATTTCAAGTTAAACTTCAACAATTTACAAAAACAACCCCTCATTTTGGGGCGGAAATGAAAAAAAAAAAGAAAAAATAAAATAAAAATGCAATTAACGCCCGTTGGTGTGTTAACACCCAACAATAACTTAGGAATAACACCGAAGGCCACAACGGTTAACATCGTTTAACACCGATGTTAAGCAATAACTTGGGGGAGGAGCGTTACCGATGGAAATGCTCTTATATCATCAATTATATTAGTAGACACATAAAAAATCTTATAATTCAAATAGATTTTCTGATCTTAATCTGATTTTCTGATTTTGATATTATCACTTCGATCTTGTAAAAAGAATTAATTATTTTTTTAATTTTTTAGAACGACAGTTTTTTTTACACATATATCATCTATCTCACAAATGCATTCAGTGAGTCTTGAACCCACAACCTCTAGATTGGTGAGCAACTTACATACTATTAGACCAAAAGCTTTAAGTTTGTAAAAAGATTTATAATTTATAGTAGGTTCTCGATCTAACATAATTGTAACATTTATTTCTAGTAGTGGTCAATTGTTTCACACAATAAAATAGTTAAATTAAAACAGATGATGTAACAAGTCTCTTAACAATCAAGGCCAATTTTGTTTGAGGTTTTTGCCTTAAGGATTAGGATTTGGATTCATTTGAAGTGTTCGGTACATATTGCTCAACTTTATTCAATAGTGTTTAAACTCACATATTCACTTTTTGTAAAAGTTGATGGGGTAGACGATTTTATAAATGCATCGGCTACTTTTATTCTTGATATTTGTATAACCTTACCGCCACACAATATATAATATTTAATTCATACGTGTTTAATTCTAAACAATAAAATATTATATAAAATGCTATTATTTTAAGTTATAACATTAACTAATTTTAAATCATTTTTTTCTCCTACGTCGAAACCAAATTTTAATTCAAATCCTAAACCCGTCTATAAACAAAACGAGCCCTCAATTCCATTAGAAAATCCCAAAAAGCAACTCCTAAAACATAATCCCAAACACCCCTTAACTCTCCTACATTCAAGCACAGCCCAATAGGGTTTAAGAAAGGGTTTTCCTGTCTGCCGAATAAACAAAAAGTCAAAAACCTTATTCTTTTATTTTTCTTACAATGTTACAGTAAACCCATGTTTCCCTCTTCATTAATCCATCATCGCTATAATCTGGTACGTTTAATAATCCCATCATCATATCACTTCATCATTAAACACCTTCATTCCAATCTTAACAACCCAAAAACCCAAACAAACTATGAACTAATAAACCTAAACCTTTCATTTAATCGCCTTGTTGAACGTGTACCCGTTGCGCCTATTCGTACACTTAATCACATATTAATTAAGTTAGCTAAAATGAAACAGTATCAAAATGCAATGTCATTAGTAATAGGTCATGATATGTTGTGTTTGGGAGGGGATGGGGATGGTAAGCCTAGGCCTAATTTGTATACGTTTAGTGTTGCGATAAATTGTTTGTGTCATATGGGTCGAGTGGACTTAGGTTTTGCGGTTTATGGGAAGTTGGTGAAATTTGGTTTTAAGGTTGATTGTGCGGTGATTAATACTTTGTTGAGGGGTTTATGTGACGTGGGGTGTGTTTGTGACGCGGTGAGGTTTTTTGGTGAGTTGGGGTGGAATGGGTTGGAGCCGAGTGTGGTGAGTTATGGGACGATGATAAATGGGGTTTGTAAAAGTGGGGATGTGGAACATGGGCTTGTTTTGGTTAGGGATATGGAGGAGAGTGGTAACGGGTGTCGACCGGGTGTGAGGGAGTATAATATGGTGATTGATGGTTTTTGTAAAAGAGGGAGGGTGAGTGAAGCGTTGGAGGTTTTTTATGAGATGGTTGGGAGAGGTGTGGAGGCGGATGTTGTTACGTTTAATAGTTTGATTCGTGGGTTTTGTTGTAAGGGTTTATGGGAAGAGGTGAAGGCGTTGTTGAGTGAAATGCAAGCTCGTGGTGTGTCGTTGGATGTGGTTACGTGTAGTATTTTGGTTGATTTTTTGTGTAAGAAAGGTGAGGTTGAGGAAGCGCATAGGATTATTGACGAGTTGATGTTGGATAGAGGCGAGAAGCCCGATACTCATATGTACACGGCGTTACTTCATGGGTATTGTTTGCTTGGTAAAGTGGATCACGCGAGTAAGATTTTTGATATTATGATTGCACAAGGATGTGTGCCTAGTGAGGTTAGTTACACTGCGTTAATGCAAGGATATTGTTTATGTGGCAAAGTGGATAGGGCTAGGAAGATATTTAAGGCTATGATTAGACAAGGGTGTGCACCTTGTGTTGTTAGCTATAGTATTTTGATTGACGGGTATTGCAAGAGTGAAAAGATTGACAAAGCTTTGAATCTAATCCGTGAAATGCATGAAAGGGGAATTGTTCCTAATCTGGTGACGTACACCTCTCTCATCAATGGATTATGTCTTGTTGGAAGACTCGAAGAGGCGTTTATGCTTTTTGACGAAATTCAAAATCATGGTATATCTCCGAATATTAAAACGTACTCTACTTTGATAAACTCTTTATGGAAAAATAAAAAAGTCAAAGAGGCTTCAGTATTATTGAAAAAGATGGAAGGTCTTGGTATGGTCCCTGATATTGTTCTTTCCACTAGCATTATTGATGGTATGTGCAAAGTTGGAAAAGTCACTGCTGCCCATCAATTTTTTAATGACCTCTCCAATAGGGGCTTGCAACCTAATAGTCATACATATAATGTCTTGATCGGTGGATTTCTGAAAAATGGTAAACTTAGGGATGCGGGGGATTTGCTTCGACAAATGACGGTTGGAGGTCTTGCGTTGGATGGTGTTACTTATAATTTAGTTATTACAAGATTTCTTCGGTTTAATGAGACAAAAATAGCATTATCATATCTTGAAAGAATGCTTGATGCTGGTTTTTCTGCAAATAAATACACAGAATCCATCCTAGTGCACTTCATGGACAGAACGGTGTTAGATGACGCATCTAAGAAATTGCTTAAGAGGGTATTTAGTGGTTAGAGAATGATGTGTGTGCAGAACTAGAATGGAGATGCCTAACATAGTGCAGATTAGAGGTGACTGCAGTCAATTGTGGCATGGCATTTGGTCAAGCAACACTGCTATTCTCCTTGGATTTAAAGAATATCATTTGTTGCAGCCAAATGCGTCCAAGTATGGTCTAATTTCCCTTTATAAGACGAAGCATATTTAATTATAAATTGTTCTCTTGCCGAGCTTTTGTCTTTTATTCTCAGTTGGAATCACACTAGTGTTGATTTTGTATTGCAGCTATGTTATATCTACCTACAGTGAACTGGAAAAGTAGGCCTGCTATACGCACACGGTGAGCATTTTGCTGTTTATTCTATGTTTCATCATGGTCGTGTAATTAAAACAGCTAAGATTGAGTTCATATTTGAGTATGGTTTTAGAAACTATTGGCTTAGTTGGTTTGATAGAATTGATAATTTTGGTATAGAGTTCATGCTTAGAGTCTTCCCAAAGCATGTTTTGGGAATGACATTTTTTTATTGCCTATATGGTTTGGCCCTATAGGTTTGTAAATGTTCTTTGTAATTAATAAATTTTGCTGGGGTATCGTCCCCTTTACCAAAAAAATTAAATAAATAAACTCAATGGCAATGGACGAGTTTCACATATACGTGGTTTCTTTGACTATTATTGATGGAACTGGCTGGAGAGGTCTATGAGGCCAAGCCTCTTCAAGCGATTATCGTATACTCTACAATACATAGATTTGGTTCCTAGGGTCTATTATGATGAGGTGACACTTTTGACCCATTTAGTTATAAGTGGTCCAATTTTGGTTATTTTTAATCTTAAAGGGGTCAAATAAAATAATTTAACTAAAAAGGAATGGGTCGAATTGGTTAAGCGGGTTGAAAGTCGCCTAATTTGTTTTTCTGTGCGATGAGCATTGGACATTCCTTTAATAGGAGATTCTGATTATTATCATACTCGTATTGATATTGTAATCATAATGAAACCAATTAATTATTACCAAAAGCTTATAAAAATGAACATAAAGTATTTCTGGGTCAACCCAATATGTTTCTGTAGTGCACTTAATACATAGAGTATATAAATTTGAAGATGAGAATAATTGATTTGTTAGTTGACCAACTCTTTCTTTCCAACAAATGACTCAAATTGCTGACGTTATTTTGGTTCCTGAGAAGTGAATAAGTTAAAATTTTTACATTAGAAAACTGAATGTAAGGAATTATAAATTCAAAATGTCTGCATACACCTCGTAGTTGCTTAGGGCTATCGTTTTAATACATGAATGTTTTCCGGGCACTGTCTCTACAAATCTTGTCTTTATTGACATGGTGAATCCATAACATTACCTCTGATGGGTTCAAGAGCCTTCTCCTCCGATTACTGGTGCCAGCTTGTGGTCACAAAGTGTACCTCTGTATGATTCAAAAAATGTTATTGACAACAACAACAACAAACCCAATCCCGCCAGGGCAGGGTATGGGGAAAAAATGTTACTGACAGAATCATTCAAAAGTTGCAGAGGTAAATGTTACTCGTAATAATGTAGCCTTTTTAAAGACATTTTACTCGTACTCTGGAAGTTTATGGATGAGAGGAGCTTCCCGTATATAACAAGTAAACAATTCTCAGTAAAAATTTTGTGTTGTCCAAGTGTCAAATTGGAACATAATTAGTTATAAGCACGGGCACAGACTATGACATAACATATTTGTATTTTTAAGGTAATCTTACTCATTTGAGAATGTTTTTATAAGTGTAACAAAAAAGCTTCAACCATAGGTAGCTAGAAAGTTGGAAGTAAAGCTGGTGGGAGTGTGGGAGTCATGACTACGTCTGAGTCATTTGAGAATGTTTTTATAAGTATACTACGTCTGAGTCGTTTGCGCATACTCTGAGAAACTGTCTTTATTGACTTAACAGATAGATATTAGCAGTCATGACTACTAGTATATCCTCATAGTATCGCCGTAGTTAATTAAGTTTAGTTGATATACTACTATGAATATTGTAATTATGATTAATAGCTATTTGATTCATTATTAGTTTGATAGCTAATAACCACCATCAGCAAGTAACCACAACCATCATTAATAGTCAATCCTAGTCAAGCAACTGAAAGTGCGAGTATCCTCATGACCTTGCATGAATCCTAAAACGGTGCCGTGGTCAATGGCGTTGTGATTACATGTTTGTCACTCAGATGATTCATCACCAGGTTTGACCATCATCTGCTTTATTACACTCGCCCTTTTGGAATTAGGTGTAACCATACACAAAGATGCCTTAACTATTTCCTTGTACTAAAAATCCGTGTAGGCCTAACATATTCATAATTACATCACTGTCATTATTGTTCTGATCCAGTCCTTTGAGAAATAGTTTCTCTCATTATTGCTATAAAGAATTTCTGCTAACCAAAATATGATCCCACCTCCTGTGAATGAGACCATGCTTGTGATATTTTCCAAATGAACATGACAACATCCTTAATCACGTGGGATTCTTCCCTTTCACTATGAAGCACTGCTGATGTAGGTTTTCTCAGCATTGGATCGTCAACGTTGTTCAGCTCTCTACACTCTTTGTTTCATCTTGTACTCATTGTTCTTGCATTATTCTTATATATTCATATGAACGAATTGAAAGAAATTGTGGCTGTGGTTTACAAAGCTATCAACATTATTCTTATATATTACAGTACAAAGCTATCAACATTATTCTTGAGTGATGTGAGCTCTATATACATACTATGTCAATGATATTCTGATTTGTTTCTTTAAATGAAATTGTGGCTCTGGCTTTCCTGGTAATTTGACTTATGTTCCTATGCTTGATCTCAACTGACTTGGTTCGTCTTTATTGGAATTGCGATACAAGTTTCGTGTATAGTATTATAGTGCTGATTTGTGAAATGTCTGTAGCTATAAAATGGCAACTTGGTTGTCATATAGTTTATTTTCGTCTTCTTAACGGCTATATTTTATATACAGATTTGAAGACTAGCGAGATGCTAGAAACTGACAGTTCCATTACTGTGAAAGGGAGTTACGGCACCTAAAAGCTAGTTATCTTCATTCGGGTTAGAACACCAATTTGGCCAATCTAAACAGCACATGGTAGCCCAGTCTCTTGGTACATCATCTTCCATTTCAGTCGACCAATCGCGTTCAGTTGAATAACGGAAAACCACATAAAACTTGTTAATTGAAATTCATACCAAACAGTCAACTGAACTATACATTGGCTCATAATTTCACACTAGTGGTAAAAAGACCAAATACATTGCACTTACATTGAACCCTACCGTTACGGCCTAACTAATCTTATAGACGAAATCCTTCAACTACATTAATCGTTTACAGATTTTTTATTTTATTTTATTTTATTATTTTTTTTATTATTATTTTTTAAATCTCTTATCTTAACTATGGTTACGGACTTACGGTTTAATAAAACCATTTTAACAATTTTTGGCAACATCTTAATCGCTAACTTTAATTTTATGTTTTCATTTTTAAACATTGAACTATTTTATGCGAAACTTTTTGTTATTGAATTTGTATGACATAGTATTTGACATCCGTTTTTGACTATGAACTATGTATTCCTTAATTAAACGATTAACATGTATAATCAATGCCATACGTCTCAAAATATGATTTAAAACAAAAGAATTCTTATGAAAAAGACCCATTATTGGATTAATTAATTAATTAATTAATTAATTAATTAATTTTTTTTTTAACATTTGGTTTATAAGTGGGATTAGAATTGTAATTGAATTTGGATTTGGATTTGGTTTAAGATTGTGTAAAAAATTGAATAAAAACTAAAATTAGAATGGTTAGAATAGTTATAGATCCTACAACTGTGTGAAATCAAGGCTTTTTAGTGGTTTTCTAGAACCCCACACTTAAGGATGGCAAAAAAAAACTTAAATCCGACGTAGAAATTCGAAATCCTAATTAATTGTGCCGGAGTGGGGCATGCTAATCGGGTTATTGGGCGGGTTTGGGGTACACATATACAAATATATATAAACAGTATTTTGTTGGTATTTACGTAATAAAAAATTATAACTCTAATTTTTATTTATTTATTTATTTATTTTTTTTAATCTATGTAAGATTGCAAAATTGTGATTATAGAAACTCGTTTAGTGTTAATTTTTTAAATTTTAATTTTTTGCGACGTAAGTTATCACTATTGTTGAAAACTTTATAATGCTTGTTTATAATTGATTATTAACAGGTTCTTAATTCTTAAAGTTATGGCTAATGGTATAAAAATAATAATAAATGTGAAATGGTGCGGCTTTGGTTGAGAATTGCACCAAAAGAGGACACCCCGATAAGATCTCCCATTAATACGAGACGGGTTTGGGGGAGCATTTCGCCCCAACGGGACACCCCGATTAAATCGCCGTTGGGGATTGAGGCGGGTTTGGGGAGAACTATGGTAATCGGGTTTGGGGATGGGGATGTCCTCCCCGCCACAAACCCGCCTCGTTGCCATCGTTACCCATAATAAATGAAGTGCACACCACAAATATGTACATGTATTGTTTGTACTATGTGCATTATAAATGTGATTTTGTAATGTTTATTTCAATTTTGGTGGTGTTCATATCACTACTCATTTTAAAAACCCATGAATGCAAACAAGCTACTTTTTTTTCTTCTCTTTTTTTCACTCCATTGCACCTAGCTCAAACCACTATATGAAATCTCTTTAATAATTAAACAACATAATACCCGACATATGATGGGTTACGTCGGTTCAAATAGTCAAAAATAACATACCACATTATGTTATAAATAAAACATATATGAAAAGATCCATCCTTCTTCTTTATAAACAGAACCGGAGCTCCCTATGGCGAGGAACTTGGTCGTATGAACCCTTTTTCCGACAACTCTGCCAACTGCTTCGAAAACTCTTCCAATTCGGTAAGGGCTAATCAATAAGGTGCTCGTGCTACGGGTGCAACGCCAGGCATCAAATCGATCTGAAATTCGACTTGTCTGACCTGCGGGATTCCAGGAAAGTCGTCTGGGAATACTTTCAGGAAGTCTCGCACAATAGGCACATCTTCTAAACGCTTCTCACCCTTTTTCCTTCTCCTTATTCTCAGAAATTTGGGCTAAGAAAAGATGACATCCTTTTTTGATGTACTTTTGTGCTTTGGTACATGAGATAATATTCAATCTGGAAGGATTTCCACGATCGTTTCTATCCCCTTGTATAGTTAGGATTTCGTCTCCGTATGGTACACGAACAATTTTCTCATTGCAGATAATAGTGGCATGATACTTAAATATTCAATCCATGCCGATGATAACGTCAAAACTACCTAAGGTAACTGGTAATAGGTTGATGTTGAAGGGATGATCGAGTAAGTTTAGCGTACAACCGCCGATAATTGTGTCTATCCTTTCAAGGTTACCATTAGCCAGTTCTATGTCATAAACGATGTCTAGGGCAGTTGGGGCGATTTCAAGCAAAGGAATAAACGCAGTGGATACAAAACTCCTATCGGCACCAGTATTGAACAATATAGAAGCATAACGGTTATTGAGAAGGAACATACCCGTAACGACGTTCGGGTCCTCCTTAATCTCCTTACCAATAACATACACCCTTCCTTGGGTTGCTCCCACATTTCCCTGCTGATTTCCAGCACCTTGGTTACCCTGGTTTCCTCCTACTCCCCGGTTCCCCTGGTTGTGCCCATTTCCTCCCATTCCTCGGTTCCCTTGATTTCCCCCATTCCCTGAGTTTCCTCTATTTACTTGGTTCCCTCGGTTCCACGGCTCTCAACACTCATTCTTGTAGTTTCCATTCTTCTCACATCCATTGCAGGTGACACTAGCCTTCCAATCCATTCCCAGAGCTGTTTGAACCATCGTAAGGGGTCGTGATTTACATTCCCTGGCTATGTGTCCAACCTTTGAGCATTTGTGACACACCACAGTACATTGTCCATGGTGATGTCGCTTACAACGGTTGCATTTAGGCTGATTCCCATTATAACCCTTCTTCTCCTCATCCCCGATATCATAAACCATGGCGACATCCTGTCACTTGTTCGGGTTATCACTACCCTTAGTGTGATCGTCCCTTTTCCTTTTATCATTTCTTCCCTTCTCCGCATTCTCAAGCACCAACGAATCCATTAGACGTTGAGCTATCGTGATGGCTTCATGGATATTAGTCGGGTTTGCGGCAATTACATCGTTCTTAGTAGCCAACGGAAAACCATCAGTGTATCGCTCAATCTTGAGCACTTCAGTGCGAACCATCTCTGGGCATAGTAATGACAATTCTTGAAACCGGTGGTTGTAAGCTTTCATGTCTGTACCTTTCCTTATGGTTCCAAAATTCAATCTCTAGTTTCTTAACTTCGTTACGAGGACAGTAGGTCTTAGTCAACAATGCCTTGAACTGATCCTAAGTCATAGCATAAGCCACATCACTTCCAACAGACTTGAGATAATTGTTCCACGAGGTTAACGTTTCATCCTTCAAGGTGAACGTAGCATATTTCACCTTGGCATCTTCCTCACAGTTACTAATCAAACACAGACTCCGTTTTCTTCATCCACCTCATTAAAACAACAACCCCTTCAGTTCCACTAAACTAAGTTGGTCCACAACTCTGAAATTCCTTGTACGTAGAACCACGGTTTCTGTTAGGTGGTTGAGTCCCAGCAGAGGTGTTTGAGTGATTCGACTCGGCAAGAAGTTCAGCAACACGCTGAGTCACTAGTTGATCGATTAGAGCTTGATTAACAGGAGGGGTGTTAGGTGAGTGTGACCATTGAAACCCTGATCATTGACGTTTTGATCGTCATCAGTTCGGTTGTTGGTGTTCTGGTTGTCGGTATTCCGATTGTTGGTGTTTCGAACTGGAGGTCGACCATGACGACCGGTGTTGACAACAGTTGTTCCTGTCCTGCTGGTCCTGGCTGGGTTTTGTCTTGGAGCCATTGATCTGAATCATAACATGAGAGGATCATCAGATTCCAAATATCAGAGTATATTACGCAAGAATGTGTCACCGAGTGGAATACCAAAATACACACCAATCATGATGATATGAATACTATTCCGCATGACAATAAAAGAACTCATACTCAAAGTAAAACCACAGTTCCAATATATCATAATAGTAACAATACATACAAGATTTCCAAACATACAACTGAAAAGAAATGATGGATGATCGTCATAGACGATAACAGTAAACAGCAGGAAATACAGATAGACAGTGAACCTAACATCTCTAACTAAGGACTCCTTAGTTTAGGGATGGTACAACACTCACTGATCAAGATACATCTATCCACACTTTCGGAGGATTTCCCTCAAGGTAGCCTCCATATCTGCCATCTGTCTCCAAATCGATGTTATCTCGAGGCGATCTGCCTCGTGGACACTCCTGAGCTGGGCCGTCTGAGTTTCTATCAAAATCCTTATTTCATATGAAAATTTGAAAATATTTTTGAATCATATAATTTATTTAATAGATCTCTTTTATTTGGTATAGTATACCCTATTGATAACATCAAATAGTCATGACTTTTAAGTGTCAATTTCCCCCGATAATGCTCGTATTTTATATCATTTATATGGATTTACGCTTGTATTCCTTTATATTTCACTTTCAGGTAAATTATGAGCATTGGAGCTTAAGAGAAGCGGATTTGGAAGATTTCCTAACGGTTTATGATAGTATGCTACTCATGAAGAAGCTACGGCGTAACTTATTCTCTCACATTACGCCGTAACCAGTACTTTATCTTGGATTGCCAACGTAACCAGTACTTTACGCCGTAATCATCTAGGTCAAGAAATATTTCGCGCCTCCATCAACTACGCGTAAGTCCTCACAAGCTTTACGCCGTAGTCCACCTAAAAGAGTTCTGTATTGAAGATACGACGCAAAATTTCCCAAGTGTTACGCCGTAACCTGCTTAAAGAGAGTATTATTTGGAGGATTATTGAAGTTACGGCGTAACTCTCAACTCAAGTTACGCTGTAACTAGGATCGTGCCTATAAATACAAGCCCTAATTTCTGCATTTCACATCATTCACTCACAACTCAAAGTTAGAGAACGTGAAGAGGGTTCTAAAGGCAGATCATTCGGAGCATACGGAGCCATCTCCAAGGGAGGAATCACTCCATATCGATAAGCATTAGTGATCATTTCTATCTTTTACTTTTGATTCATGTCTTTCATTGTGTTAAACATCGAATACATTGTTTCTTTTAATATGATCGGCTAAGCACCTTTGGTGCTAGCCTAGTTATGATTCCTTGAATGTATTGTTTATGTTTTCATGCTTCTGCATAATTGTTTCTAGTGTATTCATGCATAGTTCGTTGGTAGTTACCCTAGCTTCGGTAGTTTTGAAATGCGGTCGTATCTAGTTGCTTAGGAGAATTGACCAACTGACCCTAAGTAGTTAGGTAGAGTTGGGAAGGGTAAGAATTGACCAACTGACAACCCTTCCTTGCTTGTGCGAACTGACCAAATGATCAGCGGTCGTCCGGATGAACTTAAGAAGTTAGGGATGAGTGTCTAAGATGCTAGCGCCCGGGTACTCATTATTTCGAATCTTGCATGTAGGGTACTTAATGATTTGGCTTAGGCGACTAAAAACCACTCGACTCCCAAGGGGTAAACCTTTGAAGTCGGGTAGGAGCCTTTGATGATAGGTTAGGACGAATTGACCAAATGTTGTCCTAGCGACTTAAACCCCCACTTGAATCAATTGGAAGTAATAAAACATGAACATTACACAATAGGATGAGTAATTAGGTTAGCACACTTTCTCTCTATTGATCACAACCTCTATTTATTTTACGCTTTTATTTCTTGCTTTTAGTTCAATTAATCATTTCTACCTCAAACTAGTTAAAACCAGTGACACATAGACTTAATATAGAATCCGCTTACATAGCTCTTGGGATGACCTCGGTTTTACCGATTACTACACTACACACGACCGGGTACACTTCCTGTGAGTGCATAAGGTAGACCATAGGTAAACGAGACATTTATAAACATTAAAACCTGGTCAGAAATCCTACATTATGTTTTTGGCACCGCTGCCGGGGAGTTATATTAGGATTTTTGTTAAGTCTGTTATATTTGGTTCATTTAAAATTTTTGTTTTCTCACTATCTATTTTCCATTTCAGATATTATGACTCTCATCATTAATGATTATCTTACCAGGTCTAAAGTGGAACAGGGGATTATGTTCTAGCTCTCGAGGAAAATGTTAGGTTCGAATTCTGGGGACTATGTCTGGAAGAACTAAAGAAATGTAGTTTTTACGAAAACAAGGACGAAGAAGCACATGAGCACATCTCTAAGGTCTGTGAAATCGCGGATTTTTTTCATGCACCAGGCGTTTCCAGAGACCATATTTTGATGAAAGCATTCCCATTCACTCTCAAGGGAAGCGCTAGGGATTGGATGAAGAAGCTACCTTCTGGATCTATTACGACATGGAATGCATTTAAAAAGGCCTTTCTAAAGGAATATTGAACTCCTGCAATGATCCTTCAGCAAGTTGACGAAATCAGAAGTTTCTGACAGAACAATGATGAATCGTATTTGCAACTTGGGAAAGATTCAACGAAGCCGTCCTCAAATGCCCCGAGCATAAACTTAAAAGACACGAATAACTACAAATCTTTTACAACAGGATTAATATTAAGACTCGACAGATATTAGAATCCAAAGAACCTATCCATTGGATGACTGCTGATAAAGGATGGTCTAGGATTGAAGAAGTTGCCCCTCCTTCTTTGTCATGGCATGAAGATTGGATGGAACACCCGTTGGAACTGCAGTCAGTAATGAAGAACTTGGAAGCATTCGAATTTGACATGCACTCCCTTACTGAAGAAGTAAAAATGGTTAAACATAAGTTCGATAGCTCGGTAGAAGGAAGGGTATCAAACCTCGAAAAAGCAATAAAAAAACTTGTGAAAGAATCTAGCAGGAAATAAGAGGAAAGCGAGAAATTAGTGTGGAACATCAAGAAGGACTACGACTATGTACTAAGAACTCAAGCAGATGCAACAAAAAAATTAGAGAACCAGGTTGGAAAACTTGCCGAATCTGTCAGAATCAAAGACGAGGGGGAAATTCCCAGTACCACTGAAACCAACCCTAGGGACCTAGCCCATGCAATCACCACTCGAAGTGGATTAAATTATAAAGAACCAGCTTATCCCTTAAACTCAGTGATTCAAGATGAACCCCCTCAAAACAGCAACAAGGAAACGGAGGCAACTAAACCAACTTTGCAACAAGAAAAAGTTCGACCCTATGTCCCGCCTATACCATTTCCCGGGAGAATTAAGAAAGAGCAAGAACGGTTACAATTTCAGAAATTCATGGAGAAATTACAACATCTTAGCATAAACATCCCTCTCGTAGAAGTACTTGAACAAATGCCTAAATATGCTAAGTTTATGAAGGACCTCCTCACTCATAGAATACTTTCTGATCAAACGCAGGTTACCTTGAATCAAAGGTGTTCTGCTACACTTCTTAAAGACATACCTCTCAAAGAAGAAGATCAAGGGAGTTTTACCTTACCTTGCACTATTATTATCGTTTTTGAAAAAGCCCTTGCTGACTTGGGAGCCAGCATCAGCCTTATGCTTTACTCGCTATATTCAAGACTTGAATTGGGAAACTTGAAACCCACAAGAATGTTGATGCAGGTTTTACTGACTAGGTTTTAATATTTATAAGTGTCTCCTTTACCTATGGTTCACCATATGCACTAACGGGCAGTGTACCCGGTTCGTGTGTAGTGTAGTAATCGGTAAAATCGAGGTCGTCCCAAGAGCTATGTGAGCGGATTCTAAATAAGTCTAATTGTCACTGGTTTTAATTATCAAAATGATTAATTAACTAATGAAACAAGAAATGAAAGAAAGAAAATAAAGGTAGAGTTGTGATCAATAAGGGCAAAGTGTGCTAACCTAGTTACTCATCCTATCATGTTATGTTCACGTCAAACTACTTCCAATTGATTCAAGTGGGAGTTTAGGTCGCTAGGACAGCATTTGGTCAGTTCGTCCTAACCTATCAGCAAAGGCTTCCACCAGAGATCAAGCTACTACCCTTGAAAGTCCAGTTGTTTTTAGTCCCCTAAGCCAAGTCATTAAGTTCCGCTACATGCAAGATTCGTAACAATGAGTGCCCGAGCGCTAGCATCTTAGACACTCATCCCTAACTTTTTAAGTTCATCCAAACTGCAGGTGATCATTTGGTTAGTTCGCACAAGCGAAGAAGGGTCTTCAGTTGGTCAATTCTTAACCTTCCCACTCAGTCTACCTACTTAGGGTCAGTTGGTCAATTCTCCTAAGCAACTAGACACTACCTCCATTCAAAACTACCGAAACAAGGGTAGCTACCAACGAACTATGCATGCATACGCTAGAAACAATTATACGGAAGCAACGTAAACGTAAACACAACAATTAAGGAATCATAACTAGGCTAGCACCAAAGGTGCTTAGCTGATTGATGCAGGTTTTACTGACCAAGTCTTAATATTTATAGTGTCTCGTTATACCTATGGTCTACCCTAGTGCACTAATGGGCAGTATACCTGGTCGTGTGTAGTGTAGTATTCGGTAAAACCGAGGTCGTCCCAAGAGCTACGTGGATTTGAAATTAACTTAAGTCTATGTCACGAATTTAATTGCTTTTAAGATAGAAATAATAAATTAACTAATAAGACAAGAAAGCAGATAAAGGCAAGAGATGTGATCAATGAAGGAGAGTGGTGCTAACCTAGTTATTCCTCCTAGCTAGTAATGTCTACGTCTACTTACTTCCAATTACTTTAGGTGGGGTCAAAGTCGAGAGGAAAACATTTGGTCAACTCACCCTAACCTATCAGCAAAGATGCCACCACAGGAGAAATCAGGCGCACCGTCATAAGTCCTGTTGTTCCTGGTCCCCTAAGCCGAGTCATTAAGTACCGCTACATGCTAGATTTATAATAGTGAGTGCCCGGCCGTTAGGAACTTAGACACTCACCCCCTAATTCTTAAGTTTATCCAAACTGTAGGTGATCAGTTGGTCAAATCGCACAATTAGAAAGGGTCGTCAGTTGGTCATATCTTACCCTTCCCGTCTCAGTCCGCTCACCTAGGGTCAGTTGGTCATATCTCCTAGGAAATTGGCCTCTACCGCCATTCAAAACTACCGAACCAAGGGTGGCTACAAATAAACTATGCATGCATACACTTAGAAATAATTGTACGGAAGTAAAGTAAATGCAAACAAAGCAATTAAGGAATCATAACTAGACCAGCACCAGGGTGCTTAGCCAAACATATAATAAATCTTACAAACAAAAATGAATAAATCATAAATTGAATTGAACATAATGTTTGATACAAATTACTTGATGTAGAGCTAATAATGATGATTATTGTGAGTGAATTCTTCCTTCAAAACTGGCTTCGGATTGCTGGAAAATACCCTGGAGTGGTGCCCTAATCGACCCCTAGGAGAGGGGTGAAGAGAGATACTGGAAAATGCAGATTTAGGGCTGTATTTATAGGCCCCGACATGGTTACGACGTAACCTTAAGGGCTAATTACGC
The DNA here is from genome assembly GCA_910596185.1 of Chrysanthemum makinoi. Taxonomy (NCBI): domain Eukaryota; kingdom Viridiplantae; phylum Streptophyta; class Magnoliopsida; order Asterales; family Asteraceae; genus Chrysanthemum; species Chrysanthemum makinoi. Next base: position 250,452,207 of record OU343222.1, on the reverse strand, counting down.
CGTAACTAAAGTCGGCGCAAATAAAATCGGCTTTCGAACAATTACGTCGTAACTAACATATTTAGTTACGTCGTAACTAAGTTACGCCGTAACCAAAATATGTAATTACGCCATAAACATGAGTTACGTACTTTTCATCATTCTTTTCTTTCATTGAAACTTAATAAGCCTAGAGTACGCTTTTGGCCCCTCATCATACTTCATATTTTTATAACAAGTCCTTGAAGTACATAAACTTCATATGAATTGTCACTTTTAGTCCCTGATCGTACTTTTTATTTTTACTTTTCATCCTCGGAGTAAATATTATCTTCATTTAGCCACGGGACTTCAACTCCTTAGCGCCCAAGTTAATAATTACGGCGTAATTAAACTACCGACTTACGCCGTAACTCTTCAACCGTATATTTTTATCCACTCCGTAATTATCTCTACGGCGTAACTAAATGCTACATTACGCCGTAACCTTCACAAAAATAATTACGACGTAACCATAAGAAATGGTTACGCCGTATCCTTCAAAGCATCATATTTACGCCGTAACCTTATTAGATAGTTACGGCGTAATCTTCACATAGAATCCAAAGACCCTTGTAAATTCATCTTTAGAACATATATTTGTCCTTTTCTCACGTCTTTTCCGCTCCAACGCCTCATTTATCCTGGAATGCAATTATGAATGAATATGAACGAATTAATTAACATATTAATACAAATGCGGCCATAAACACGGGAATTTGATATATAAAAGATCAGGCTAATTTGATGTTATCAAATATCCCCCCACTTGAACTCTACTTGTCCTCAAGTAGACCCTTTAAATAATTCTTAAAAAGATATCTCCAAGGATTAATTGGAAGTTATGAGTTTAAAAATCACCTAAGCTAGAAAATTCCAAACCGAGCACCTCACGAAAAGGGAATTGAAATCACCCACTCTCTCTCTCATAATTCACATGTTTATTTTTGGGTGATCACTCAACTGCTCAGTCATGGCGAGTATTCTATCATAGGCTTGGCAAAGATACTAATCTCCACCACTAGAGTCTATAGATGCAGCTATTCTAAAAGGCAATGGGTTGACACAACATAAAGGCTTATGGGGTTATTTTGTCATTACTAAGGAGCTACGGCGAAGGGGACAAAACCAATGATACATGACCAAATCCATGGCCAAGACACCAATGATTGTTCGCTTCCTCACCTAAACTCGATTCATAACTAAGGGTAGGATAAGACATGGGAAACATTTAATGGGTGTAAATAAAAAGACACGAAACAAATAGATTCCTAAGTCCACAGTTGCCCCACCACTAGTCGCATTCAATCCCAAAGTAAAAATCGAGGGTCAAGAGTCAAGGGGTCTTCAATACACGAGTCAATACATATAAAATGTAGCGTAATGCCTCATAATCTTAAACTTAGGCAAATAAGATGCATTAACTCGGCCTTCATCATCAATGAAAAAAGTATGTGCTATAAAAAAATATTAAATTTAGGTACTTTTAGCACATTTTTCAATCATAATCAACCATTTCTATGTCCCACCCCCCCACTTGAAATGTACAATGTCCCTATTGTACGAATATTGATTAAAATTCGAAAGGCGAGATAGAAATGTACGGGTTTCTAATTTTATCCGTAAAACAAAACGGATTTTTAAAAATTTGCGCCAGATGAAACAAGGCGAGAACACTTATCACAATACGACACATAAGCTGATTTATATTACAATCAGCAATAAACAAACTAATAAACTCTTGCTTGCATTCTATTTTTTTTGATGCAAGACAAGGTATACATGAATAAAAATAAAAACAATACGAACATATAAGGCATCCCCCCACTTGAGATCAACTATCATCTTAACCCGATTTTCTTCCAAAACCCTTTATTCAAAACCCGCGACTTTCACTAGTGGAACCAAAATTAACCAACAACGCCCGGACCATGGATATAAGGAAACTACAGGGTAGGCTAGGCGATAGGTGTAACGAAACAATATATATTGGGTGAACAAGATGAAAGGAAAGGCTATGAAGGGTGTATCTAGGGGTATCTTGCACTAAAGTTGAGTGCAACAAAAAGGGTTAAACAGGGGGATTGACTAATCGATGTGAAAAGTCAATATACACAAACATATATGGGGTATTTGGGTTTAATCCTAAAATTTCCTTATATCCTAGCTGCACTGATCACACCAAGTTACCTCAGTGTAGTGCTCATGATAATGGTCTCGAAAAGATATACAAGGCCAAGTTCTAAAGTCTACTACAAACCACCGCACACTCATTTTTATGGAATTATGTATAAGGGGAAAAAGGAAAGGCTTATCCTCACACAATGGGAATATAGGGTAGGTGTGCTCAGTCTAGATTAATCAAGTTAAGAAATGAAAAACATGTCAAATTTTTAATAATGAAACACTTTTCATCAAAAACTAGAAAAATAAGGGCAAGTAAAATCAAGCGGGTGTCTATGTCTAATCCCTTCCCCCCCACTTGGGTCATACTTAAGCATATAAATGAAAGATAAGAAGGGTTAGAATTGGAACAGAAAAATCCCCTGGATTTGCTCGGCATGATCGAAGACACACGAACAAACGTGTCCCGCTTTGAGATTTATGAGCAAACTTTAATAACCTGAATTCACTTAAGACAACCAAACGCATCATACTAGAAAAACAACAAGTAAAAAAAGAAAATGAAAAACCTAACTCACTTTCGTAGGAATCACGGTTGCATTTAGCGTATGCAACAAGCCTTTTAAACCACTTAGTGTCCCAAGTGGACGAGTGAAGTCTCGTGAGGGTTTACAGGGAACACACCCACAAAGTTCATTTAATACTAATACAAGGTTATTGTGTTATTATAGAAAGAATTTGAACAGCAGGAGAATTACGTCGTAACCCCAATAAAAGAGTTACGCCGTAATTGTGGCAAACATGGCAATTTGCTACAGGAGAATAGCTACGGCGTAACCACAAAATGGGATTACACCGTAATTGGTAATGCTCTGGAGAGAATCGCTACTTGTAATGTGTTATGGCGTAATCATTGGGATGAGTTACTCCGTAACTGATGGACAGGTCAGGTCCCCGTTTAAGTTATCAAGTTGCAATCTTCTCTGATTCTTGCAAAAATGGTTAAAAACACAAAACCCAACTATACTAATAAAATGGAAAGAAAAGATAGGCATGGGGTGCCTCCCACGAAGCGCTTGTTTTTGTTCGAATCACGAGCTTGACTCCACCCTTATTTACTAAGTAAAATGGTGTTCATCCCCTCACTTGAAATCAAGTGCGGGTGAAAATAGCAATAAACACCATGAGGGTGTGAATTTGCTATGGGATGGGGAAATGATAAATTATTATCATACCTGAAAGGAGATGTCATTTCCCTCCAATCCTTACCCGTTTTAGTTGATGGCATTGATGATTCGTTTACCTCGTGATGTGGCTGATTAATCGGCTCATATGTATCCTTGTTAATCACTGAGGTGTCCAAGATTTTGTCTTCTAATTCCTTTTTAAGATCAACTAGAATTGGTTTAGTAGCCGAAGCTACATAACCATTATCGGGTGATGTGATAGGTTGCACGATTTCATCTATAATTTCAGCATCCTGAATAAAAAACAAGCAAGATTGTTAGGAATAAAAGAAGAGTTAGAAGTAATACCATTTTGTGTTGTGGTTGATTCCTCATTAGCTTGTGGCGTTGCTTCATCACTCTGTAAGTTCTTTGCTTCCATTTTCTTTAATTAATCGTCGCTTGTTCTTCTTTTCTCACAGTCTTCAAACGTCCTGGAAATGGGATAGGTGGTACATACGGTCTGATATAAGGTAAATCACGAGGAACCGACTCCTTGTTGACTTCTTTCATCTTTCCCACTGTTGCTTTGATAGTTCCAACTGCATTCTTTTTACTTTCCAGGACCTTTTGGTTTAACTCTTCAAGCTTAGCCTCCAAGCTTTTCCTCTTAGCTTCAAGATTTTTTAAATTTAAGTCCGCGCCCTCCTTGAATTTCCTAATCCATTCGTCATTTGAGTCGTGCATCCCTTTTAAATTATCTGAGAATTTATTGACGGCTTCCTCCAATGATTCCACATACCTGACCTGCTCATATTCTTTGCGTTCATCTTGGAGAGAATGCTCTTGTATAGCATGAATGTCTTCCTTAACCATATTCAAATCACATCCAAGTCTATCCAACTGCTTGGTGATGTCGCCAATGTTATCCAAGCTGTTGCTATTTACTGCCCAAGTGGTTGCTCCATCATACCAATTTCGTGAATGGTCAGCCATCATTTCAATTGATCTAAGGGCTTGTGTAGGTGGCATTGTAGGAATAGGTATTTGAGAGTCGAGCATTTGGCGGGACGAGATGTTTAAACCTTTTTAGAAAATAAGGACCATCTGATGGTTGCTAATATCATGCGTTAGGCATCTGTAAAGAAGGTCATTATATCTTTCCCAAGCTTCATCTAGCGTTTCATCCATCTTCTGTCTGAAACTCCTTATTTCTTCCATCTTCTTGGCAATCTTTGAAGGAGGAAAATATCTTCTAATAAATGCTTTCTCCAAAAGATTCCATGTATTGATCGACCCAGCAGGAAGCATCTTCATCCATCTTCTGGCTGCACCCGTGAGTGTAATTGGGAACACTCTAAGCATTAATGCATCTTGAGTGACTCCTGGAGTGTGGAAAAGATCTGCGATCTCTAATACTCTTCGCACATGCAGGTGGGCATCTTCATCATTAGTTCCCGCGAAAAGCTTTTGTCTAAGTTCCCTCATGAACTGGCAGCTGATCTCAAAGTCAATGTCATCATTCAATTCAGGGCATACCACGCCCGATCTTTGGTTATCTCGAGTCAACGCAATATATTCTTCCATAGTGAGCATGTCAAAATATGAATCTTCCATATCCTGAAATATCAAAAACAAACAAAAAGAAGAAAAGAAGAGAAAAAGAAAACTAAAAACAAAAATAAAAGAAAATAAAAGAAAAACTTAAATTAAAATCCTAAATAGCTCCCCGGCAGCGGCGTCAAAAACTTAATGCAGTTTTATCCACTGTGTCTTAATATTTATAGTGTCTCGTTATAGCTATGGTCTACCCAAGTGCACTAACGGGCAGTGTACCCGGTCGTGTGTAGTGTAGTATTCGGTAAAACCGAGGTCGCCCCAAGAGCTACGTGGATTGGAAATTAACTTAAGTCTATGTCACCAATTTAATTGCTTTTAAGATAGAAAAAAAAATTAACTAATAAGACAAGAAAGCAGATAAAGGCAAGAGATGTGATCAATGAAGGAGAGTGGTGCTAACCTAGTTATTCCTCCTAGCTAGTAATGTCTACGTCTACTTACTTCCAATTACTTCAGGTGGGGTCAAAGTCGAGAGGACAAGATTTGGTCAATTCGCCCTAACCTATCTCAAAGATGCCACCACAGAGAAATCAAAGCACCGTCATAAGTCCCGTTGTTCCCGGTCCCCTAAGCCGAATCATTAAGTACCGCTGCATGCTAGATTTATAATAGTGAGTGCTCGGCCGTTAGGAACTTAGACACTCACCCCCTAATTCTTAAGTTCATCCAAACAGTAGGTGATCAGTTGGTCAAATCGCACAAGTAGAAAGGGTCGTCAGTTATATCTTACCCTTCCCGTCTCAGTCCGCTCACCTAGGGTCAGTTGGTCATATCTCCTAGGAAATTGGCCTCTACCGCCATTCAAAACTACCGACCAAGGGTGGCTACCAATAAACTATGCATGCATACACTTAGAAATAATTGTACGAAAGTAAAGTAAATGCAAACAAAACAATTAAGGAATCATAACTAGGCCAAAGACTGTGGTGCTTAGCCAAACATACAATAAATCTTACCAACAAAAATGAATAAATCATAAATTGAATTGAACATAATGTTTGATACAAATTACTTGATGTAGAGCTAATAATGATGATTATTGTGAGTGAATTCTTCCTTCAAAACTGGCTTCGGACTGCTGGAAAATACCCTGGAGTGGTGACCTAATCGACCCCTAGGAGAGGGGTGAAGAGAGATACTGGAAAATGCAGATTTAGGGTTGTATTTATAGGTCCCGACATGGTTATGGCGTAACTGTTGGAATCACTCCTAAACCTTAATTCAAGTGTTAGTAATTAATGTGTAATAGTTAGCTTAATATGGCCTTTATGTTAGTAATTAGCCTTAGGCTTATGTAGAAGGCCCATAAGCCTAGGCCTAGCCCAATAAGGAAAAGGATGGGAACTAGGAGTGTTGTCCTAGCTTCCCTCCTATAAATACTATGTAATAACCCTCACTTGAGGGTTGGTTGTTCAATTTATTCTCTCATTCACATCTCTACGCCTAACCGTGCTATTCATACGTGTGTGTGTGTGTGTTTATTGTTCAACCGATCTCATCTCCTCTCTATTTCTTCTATTGTTACTTGTGTTGCATATTTGGGAACCTAACAGTGGTATCAATCGCCTACTAGTTGGGTGAACGTATTGTCTCTTGAAGTGGCTTTTGGTCCTACGCGTAGAACATACGTCTCGTTCTTGATACTTTGGTTCGCTTAAAAACACGTTTTTTACACTTTTTAATCCAAGATTCTTGTACTTTCAACGTTTTAAGGTGTTAAAATAATGCTTTTTGGCAAAAGTTTCAAACTTTATGCGTGGATCATCGTTTTTTAGCTAGTTTTTGTTCGAGGGTTTCATCCTACGCTAATGCTTTTTATGCATTGGATCATCACAGTTCACACTCTTGTGTTCTTTTGGTGATATTGAAGCTATTTCATCACACAAAAACTGGTTTAGAAACATCTTTGGGCAAAATCATTTTTACGAGTAAAGCTACGCGTATCAAAACCCTAATCTTACGTGTAACTTTATCCTTGGTTTGATCTTCAATTTCGTGGTTTACTCCGTGGTTTCTTGCTTGGATAAGCCTGAAAACACGTCGACTTTGGATATCTTTTGCACTGTGATAGTGTAAAAGATCATTTGGGCAAAACCCTAAACTTACGCATAAGCTTAAGCTTACGCGTAGAAAATCCTACGCATAAGATTTATCTTACGCCTAAGCCTAGTCTTACGCATAAGGTAATCCTACGCTTAAGTTTTCTACTAACCTACTTTTAATGCGATAACTTTAGTGTTACTAGTAAGCTAAACCTACGCGTAACTCTTGCTGTTACGCGTAACTTTGGTGTTTTACGCATAAGTGCTACTTGGCTATTGTGATTTCTACGCCTAAGGATACTTCATCAACAAAGGTTCATTCGACTACAAAGATCCATTTAACAACACAAGTTTTCAACATGTCACAACCACCATACTCTAACTATTTTCCTTACACTTATAATCAACAACAACAACAACAACTAAGTCCCCAACATCAACAATGGAATCAACAACAAGCAGCTTATCAACAACAATTTAATCAACAACATACTCCACTACTTGCAGCAATTCCACAACCTCAAATGGTACAACCACCACCTAGTCTTCAAGTACAACCTTACACAAACTTCTACAATCAACATCCATCCAGAAATACTATGAAGGAACCAGCATGGTTTGGCAAGATGTGTGAAGCCTTGAGTAGCCAACAATCAATTCATGAAGTTGGCTCACTTGATAGACCTCCAATGCTCACTCCCTGTAATTATGATCAATGGGTAATTCGGTTCTTTAGGTTTTGTGATCTAAAGAAGCCACATGGAAAGTTTTAAAGAAGGTCATTATGGAAGGTCCATTTCAGATGCCTACTATCGTTACACCCGAGATCCTACTGTTCCACCAAGAGATGATGTCACCAACATTGCAATCAAGCAGTAACTCACGGGTGATCAAATTCTACACTTTGAAGTCCGAGAACTTGCAATGCAATATATCCTTTTAGGATTACCCAATCCAATCCTTCAAGTGTTAATGCTCAAAAGACTGCAAAAGCAATGTGGGAACGAATTCATCTTCTTATACAAGGCACAACACTCAATCAGGAAGACATGGAATCCAAAATCTACTTGGCTTATGAACACTTCATGATTGAACCAGAGAGTCATTAGAATCTTATCATCATTGCTTTTCAGACATCATTAATGATTTGGACAAACACAATATCATCATGCCACGAATTGCTGTCAACACAAAGTTCCTAAGTAGTCTTGGTCCGAAATGGGAGAAGTATGTCATTTTTCTCCGCCAAGCTAAAGATATGCATCATGCTACCTACGAATTGTTGTACGACTATCTGAAGCCTCATCAAAAAGAAGTTGATAAGGAAAGGATTCTCCGTGGTCAAACTGTTCCACCATCACTTCCGGACAATCAACAACTTGCTTTGTGGGCTCAAACTAACATTCCTCCTCAACAAGCTCCTCAACCCACTCCTCAAACAACTGCAACCATCAAACCTTCTGATCCGTCACAGCTACAACCTCAACAAAATCAATTGGTTCCATACAACAACAACACTACTAAAGCTCTTTACAAAGGAAGTCGATGAGGACTCCAATGTCTTCGATGAACTGCAACAAGGATTTGTTATGATTGCTAAAGCATTTGGCCGTTATACAAAAAAATCCAACAATCGCATTCGTTCTTCATCTAATACAAGGAATTAGGCTGTTGTGAACAATGGACGCGTTGAAGTTCAAAATCGTGGTTATGATCTTCATATGGGAGGTGGTCAAGGGTTGAATGCTATGGGAAGGAATAATATGGTGCTCCGCAAAGAACAAAGGGCTCAAGTGGTTGAACAGGGAATGCTCGAATGGGGTTAATGGTCTTCGCTATAACTGTAATGAGAAGGGTCATCTGGCTAATGCATGTCCTAAACCGAGAACAAGAGGCAGTGCTTATTTCAAAGAGGCTTTGCTCTTGGCTCTTAAGGATGAAGCTGGTGGAACTCTCACCAACAAGGAACAAAGCTTTATGGCAGATGTAAATGCTGATGATGATATGGAGGACTTGCAAGCTAATGCAGCAGTGATGTTGATGGCACAAATGCAAGCTCTACACATGAGTGACACAGGCCCAGTGTATGACATTGACGGCTTGTCTCAGGTACCTGAACAAACAATTATCATCAATGAGCTGATATCTCCGCCACTTTCTCTATCCGACAAGGATCAGAGTGTTCAACATGAGTCTTCCACATCTCATTCGATGATTATCAAATAGATCCCGTAGTTATATTTGATGATCAAGATGACCGTATGGTTAATATTGATAATCAAGTTGACTCCATCATTATATTTGAGGATCTAAAGAATGATCATGTTGAGAATCTCGTTGAACAAGATGAGCTTTTGTCCGACAGAGAAACTGAGCTCTTGACCTTAATTAAAGACCAACATTCTCATTTGGAAATTTGCACGAAATTAAAAGAGAAAAATGCACTGTTAACTGTGGATAATGAATGCTTAATTCGACAACTCAATTTTTTTAAAACTCAAGAAAATCGTGAAAAAGGTTTTGAAGCCGCTTTTGCCAAATCACACCAAAATGAAAAATATTTGGAACGACAGATTTGTGATCTAGCCGCTTGAAGAATGCTTTGTTGTCTCAAATAGAACAAATGAAACATGAACATAAACAACAACTTAACGCTCTTACTTTGGAAACTCAAAAAGCCAAGGTTGAGTTGTTAACTTGTCAAAAACAGTTCTCGAGTACAAAAGCATTCAACGAAACGAATAGATGACTATCTTGAGGAAATTGTCGACTTACAAAGCAAAATCAAAGAGTTTAAAAATGTTGTTTATAAACATGGTGAATCGATCACAACGATTCAAAAGTTTTCTTTCAAAACAAATCCAAATGGATATGGACCGAATCTTGCTGATTACAAACCTAAGTTTTCACACAGAGCATTCAAACCAAATCTCAAGTTTACAAAGGCGTAACATAGACTTGATGATTCCATTATGACTGTTGTTGAATATAATCGGATGGAGGAATTAGATGTCGATGACGAAAGTCGGTCAAAATGGAAAATGTCGTTTATAACAAACCATTTAACTATTCAAAAGCCGTAACTTTTGTCACACAACAAGATACTTCTAACAACCCTTTGGTTATCACACCAGCTTTTAAAGTCTCCTCAACCAAAAGGTGCACAAATTAATGGTCCTTTATCTTCACTTAGTGAAGTAAAACTAATGCCGAAAGTTGTCGCGTTATCAAATACTTTGACACTTTCTTATCTGACCTCAAAATTTTGGAACGTGAGATTGAATTCCATTCTGAAATAAAAGTTCAACATTTTACCTCGCCAATGGCGCGAGAACATAGAGATATTCTTCAAAAAAGAATTTTACCCCATGTCAAAAATTTGAAAAATTGTGCACTATATTGGGAAAAGGATTTTCACAAGGAACTTGGTCTCATGAAAACAGCTGAGAAAACGAAACATCTATTTCTAATACTAAACTTAAAAAGAAACTGTTGAGAAAAGATGTCGATCGACTCTTGGAAGATGTTATCTGTGCTGATATCCAAAATGCTGTGTTATTTCTTTCTTTGCCATATGCATCTGATAATATCTCTGCTGATTATGTTGATTCTGTTGATAATGTTGTGAATACTGATATGGTGCATCAGATCGAAGTCTTTAACAGCTTGAAAATAAACGATTGTCAAACGAACTTTCAAATGCAATACGCCGCCTTAATTGGTGTCAAAAAGATATTCATGATCAACAACTTGTTTTTCAACACAAAATCGCCAGCTTGCGTGCAAAATCTTCTGATCCTAAAATTGAGCAACTGGATGATCAAAACGTGTCTTTTAATGTCAAATCTCAAAATATGAACAAGAACTTGCAAAAGTTAAAAAGGAATATGGTGTCATATTTGATTTACTCAAACAGATTCGTGATGAAGCATCAAACGAACTTGATCATTATCTTGCACACACTAAAGAAGTCATGAATTATGCCGAAATCTTCGCTCAAAATCAAGATTTGGTGCACGCTATCACTAAGTTAATGGAAATGTTAGGAAAGTATGAACAACTTCCGCCTACTATGATTAAGAGATAGCACCAAGAACACTTAGTAATCGTAAACCTAGAATCCCTACTGCCAAATCAAAAGTTGCTAATGTGCTTCCTTCTATCAAACAGAATAGTTGCCTCTTGTCCAAACGTCCGCACTTCACAACCTAGGAGCAATACAAGGAAGAATAGGAAGTTGCGACCTAAGAAAAGAACAATAAAGAATGTCTAAGTAGAAGAACACCGTAGGACTATGAATAAAACTCATGTTGCTTCCACTATAAATATTGGCGTCGGCAAATGTAATAGAAATAGTGATGTAACGAATGCTAAACCTTTAAGTACTTTTGATATTCAGTCCGATGCACCTTGTGTTATTTGTCATAAAAGTATGAATTCTGATTGTCATGACAAATTTGTTGCTAAAGCTATCATCTCTCGCTTACTAAATCCTAAGATTCGGATTACCTCTAGGCCCACTAATGCTTCTAAGTCTGTGCTTGGTAAACCGCCTTCTTTAGATTCTAAGAAACGATTGATGTCCCTCAGAGTTCTAGTATCACCTCCAAGGATTGTTATACCACCTAGCACATTCACTAAGACTAAAGCTAAGACTAGTTGGAGATGGCGGAAATGGTTACATAATACACTAGGATTTAAATGGATGCCTAAAATCATTGATGTGTGTATTTCAACTATAACTCCTGAGGAACCCTCTAACACTTCGGGTTCCACATCTACTTCTATTCCATCCGTGTCGCCTCGTGTTCAATGCGGTGATACAGATCATCCTCTGATTGTTGATAGCGATGTTCCCACATGACAGCAACCTTAAACTGTTATCAAACTTTATTTCAAATTTCATTGGCACGCAGATTCGAATGATCACTTCGCAACTATCATGGGCTACGGAGATTACATTAATGGCAACATCGAAATTAGCAGGGTTTATTATGTGGAAGGCCTCCGTCACAATCTATTCTCAGTTGGTCAATTTTGTGATGGAGACTTGGAAGTAGCTTTCAGGGAGAAAACTTGTTTCATTCGTAATCTTCAAGGAAATGATCTTATGTCCGCCAACGCCATCCAGTCTTTACACAATCTCCATGCAAGACATGATCGCTTCATCTCCCATTTGTTTACTCTCAAAGGCTACATCTACAAAATCTTGGCTATGGCACCGTCGTCTCTCACATCTAAACTTTCAAACCATCACCAATCTTGCACGACACAAACTCGTTGAAGGTCTCCCGCGATTCGGGTATTCTAAAGATCACCTATCCTCAGCTTGTGAACAAGGGAAAAGCAATCGTACTCATTTTCCTTTAAAGGTGGAACATAACTCTCAGCATGTGCTTCATCTTCTTCACATGGATTTGTGTGGCCCGATGCGCGTGCAGACGATAAATGGCAAAGGCTACATCTTGGTAATTGTTGATGACTACTCAAGAAGGACTTGGGTTTATTTTCTTCGAAGTAAAGATCAAGCTCCACAGATGATCATCACCTTTCTCACGAAAATTCAAATTCAGCCCCGGAACACCGTTAGACAAATTCGAATAGACAAAGGAACTGAATTTGTGAATCAAACTCTTCGGGAATACTATGAGAAAGTGGGAATTGAGCATCAAACATCTATTGCCCGCACACCATAACAAAACGGAGTTGTTGAAAGACGAAACCGTACGCTAGTGGAAGCCGCCGTAACGATGTTAATCAATGCTAAACTTCCAGATTACTTATGGGATGAAGTCCGTCCTCAACTGCATGCTACACTCAAAACCGTTAAATGATTACAAAACGCCACAACAAAACACCATTTGAGCTTCTCCACAACCGTAAACCGAATCTCAAACACTTTCATGTCTTTGGATCTCTTTGCTATCCGAATAATGATCATGATGACTTTGGAAAGCTCAAAGCCAAAGCTGACATTGAGTATTTATTGATATTGTGAGAATTCAAAAGGTTACCGGATATGGAATCGTCGTACAAAGCAGGTTATGGAAACAATTCATGCTAATTTTGATGAACTTACTGAAATGGCTTCTGAGTATAACAGCTTGGAACCTGTTGAAAACTAACAGACCTTTATAGATCTTGAGCTTCGTAGATCGTTAGTATTGCCTGTGTAATCACAAACAAACTAAAAGAAAATATCTACAACTTGTATTCTGTAGCGGAATATAAACACAAGTATGAAACGCTGATAACTAAGAACTTCTTTGATCCTCTATGGATCGTTATATTAAAAATTTGTTTAAGCACAACTTTTATCATTCATTCTATTGTGTTCCTTTTATAGACAAGGAACCCTAAACAAAACCCTAAACCGTTTCCCAAGAAACGTATAAACATAAAACTAAATAAGATATACACAATCACTTCCTAATAAAGCTCATGTATATCCAAACTAAATAAACTAAACACGGAATAATATTCCGCAGAAACAAACTAAACTTCAAGAACTATGTCTTCGCAGAATCCATACCCTTCGGCAGAATCCATTCAGCAGTAACAATAGCATAATTCGTACTTCACATAATTCCCAACAATCCTCCCCTAAACCGGAATTTGACACGTTAAGTTCCAGCTTGATAGATCTTTAACCTTGCAGCACTAGAGGATTGTACTCGAACATCATCAACATAGAATCAAAACAAAATCATCTCTTTGATGACGAAACTCTGAAACTCCATATCTTTGCAGCAACAAATGACAACATGTACATCAAAACATTTTAGTTTCATACTATTCTCATCACATCCAGGTGTGTTAACTCCCGTGAGAGGTGAATCATTGAAAATAATGGATTTGATGTCTCTTTACCAATAGCCATCACTACTGGAGTAGCCATATGTTTAAGTTCAAAAACCATGGTACACTGATAACCATCTGATTTATTAGCAAACCAAAGAACCATGAACGGATTTGAAATTTCTTTACCCGTAGCCGCTTGCTCAGACTAGTCAATTCTTAAAGTTGGTGAACTGATAACCAAATATGGAATTCCACTGCCTTTACCACAAGCCATATACTTATGGGCTAGTCAATTCTTGGATTCCAAAAAGGAATAAACCATGGTGAATTGAAAACCATACAACACTCAAAGAATGAAGCATGGGTGAGTTACATACCCTATGATTTTGAGCAAACCATTACAGCTATCAACAGATTTGAGGTGCCTTTACCAAAGTCGCACTTTGGACTAGCTAACGCTTTGACATACACAAGGTATATCTGGTGAGTTAATAACCAGCAATAAGAGACAACAAACCTACAATAAAAGTTAGTAAAAACAAAACATACACATATTTTTTATTTTTTTATTTTTTTTTATTTATTTTTTTTAACTAAGAAGAAAACAAAGAAACAAAAATTACAAATCATACAAATTACAAAATACCAGAATCATAAGGAACTTCTATGTGCCATAAGTCGATTCTTAATAACACCGACACATTGTTCAACATGCAAAAGATCATTGCCAACAGATCCGAGGAACTTCCAACTTCGAAGCATTCTTTCCATAAGTTTCACAGATAATGGATAATGTTTTCTCAAAGAAACATGCAGATAGTAATACCACCCTTCGTCTCAATCACATGCACACGAGGCAGAGGATAAAATCTCCAAGATGTAACCTGCCATAAGTGAGAGTTCTTCCAAATAAAGTATCCTTTACCATTAGGAGATGTTGAATCAAACAAAACATGAAGATCACCCAATAAATATAAACCGAACCCTTAGGTGAGGAGAATGATAGTACTTATTTACAAGAGTATATAGCGAACCAAGTTCCGCTCTATCCACCGATGCAAGATCTCCTTCAAAAAATTAAATTCCATAGTCGTTTGATCCAATCGGTGAATCATATTCAGCTCATCCTTTTGCAATGACCAATTTACCAAAACATCATGAGACCCTTCAGAAAACATCAAGATCCCTCTTTAATAAATGTTGAATCACAAGCATTAAGATCCAAATAACTAACCCTTGAAGATTCCTTAACCTTAGATTTATGTGCCTCAGCAGATTTCATAGATCTCCAGAAGAACCTGATCGTTTTCTAGCCATTCTTTTTCTTCCTACTACCGGTAGATAAATGTCTGCAGATGGTATAGGTTCTTCAGTAACATCGTTAAGTTGTGTGGAAGAAATAGAATCATCCTGCTTTGAAACACCACCACGTAAGGCATACATCTTCTCAGCTACTACTCGACCTTTTAGATTTAGTGCCAGTAATTCAAATTTTGACAACCCAACTCTTGGCCAACTTTATCAATAGGATCAACTCTAGGTAACCGCAAAGATAAGATGATATTCCGTGATGAAGCAACATAAGGTTCACATTGAACTTGAACAATCAGAGGAATAGCTTCATTAGATACCGAAGGAATAGCTTCAGAGATACGGAAGGAATAGCTTTAGAAGATACTTCAAGCAACAAGTACTTGACTTTGAAACAGGATCCTCAAAAGAATCTACAATTTCAACTATCCTTGGTCTTTGGATTTAGGATCATCTCGATACATCACAATTTTTTCAAAGTAGATGCGAATAGACGAGATGAAGTAAACTTCACAATCTTATTATAACAACTGATTAACTCAAAGATCGATAAAGCCTTAACTCGCTTCATGGTCATACCAGAGTTATAGAGAGAGTAACTCGATATTTCACTACTTTCTGATATAATCTTTTGTTGAGCCGCATTGTGCTCTCATTTTCTTTGTCATGATCTTTTGAGTTTGCATAGCTTTCCTCTTTGCCATAGCTTCTTGCTTCTTTTGTAGTCCAAGAGACATCATCTAAGCCACAAAATCATCACTATTAAAGTCTGCTCCCAAAATACTCTGAGCAATGGAAGGAGTAGAAACAAATTTTGCCGAGTATACACATCCCAGTTCAACAGCATCCGAGTAGCCAATGCATCTAATTCTTTTTTCTCTCAGAGTCAATTTAGAAATAGACTCAGCTTCAATCTGCTTAGCCAATTCAAAGACTTTTCTTCAAATTGGCACATTCATCTAACATCCTCTTTGAGCTAACCTTTCCTCGACTAGATCCGACCAAGCTCAAGATCAACCATTACTCCTTTCCCTTTATCAAGAGATTCGAAATAGCATCACCAAGGAGTATCCATAACAGAACTTCAAGATTCGCCCAGATGTGCAGAATGTCCATCAAAGGAGTATCCGCAACAACATGTTCTTCAGTAGTTGAAACACTTTGAACCGTATCCTTATGCATGTGTTGCTTTCTCCTTCGTAGTAAACAAAATTGGCTCCTTTTGTCGCATTGATGTACCAACCTTTGACATAGAGACATTAGATTCTTGAGCCACATTAGCCAACATATCAAGTGACTCAAACAGAGCATTCACATCCTCCTCATCAAGAAACCTCCACTCTTTTTCTTTTCTCGACTCGCTTGTATTTCCAAGTCCTGAACCTTTCTTTTCAAATCTACAATCTCACCACCAAGCTTAGATTTAGTCTCTCTGCAGATCCTTTTGAGATCAAGTGATCTCAGCCCATACTGCTCACTAAAGCATATAAAGATGTAAGTGTAATAGGTCCTCGCCCACCAGCAGATTGCTCAGTGGGAATGGGAGCATCATTGGGCCTTTCAGAAGAAACATCAACATGCTCTATGAATGAAACATTATCATCAACTGAATCTCTAATAGGACTAGGAGTAGGCAATCTATTAAAGTCAGTCTCAACCTCATCATGAAGAACCTATGTAGATGGTGGACTAGATCTAGGTGAAGGAGTGGACAAATGTTGTTCAGAAGCAACAAAATGGGTTTCAAAGAAGATAGAAGGGCCTTCATCCATTGTCACTAATGGATTCCCATCGCCAGCAATGTAGTAGAAGGTGGAGAACCAACAACATTTCCTTCTTCAGCAGATGCATTGCCCTCAAGCAACATAGCCGCTAGCAAAGGATGATGTGCCCCCTCATACTTAGTTCTCATTGAAGCAAATAGTTTAGCAGCTAAAGCTCCTATGGGATAAAAATCTTGGGCTTGTGTGGTAATGTCTAAAATTATCTGAAGAAATCTAGGGTACATCAAAAACTTATGCTTTTTCCTATCTATATTTTCAACCATATTATCAAAAATATATTTAGATAAATTATAAGTCAAACCCCGAGAAAGACAAACAATACCACATCCCAAATACAGAGAAAATTGATCCCATCCTTCAGATTTATTGCTTATACATTGAAGCAAGGTGTGAACCAAAAATCTCCACATAGGACACAACTGATTCTTCAACCACATATCGGTCCTTGCACCTTGATATCCAATAGCTCTTAATCCAGCAAGAATATCCACCGCATTAGAATGATAAACCCCATTTGCATCATCCAAACGAAGTTGTCTTCTTATCAGCTCCTATGTCACAATATACTCGTTCACAACAATAGCTACAATCTCTCAGATCATTCCTCTTTTCGCTAGCTTGCCCAAAATTATTTGACCAACGATTCATAAATCACTTCAGGAGAATGCGTTAAAGCATAATGAATCTTGGACCTCTGTAAGAATTCTACCATTGGTCTATACAACTCATCACCCTTCACTGTTCCCAAAGGCTTACTTTATTATGATCATGCTTGAATTGAAGCGCAATGAGAAAAATTGAAAGTTAGGGTTAAGAGTCACACAATTGGAAGTGTTTTGAATGTGAGTAATGAGGGAAACTTTTAATGAGACTAAGATATGCAAACCGAGAATAAGTAGTATTTTCCCAATTTTGGTCAAATGTTGACCAGAGTGACATGTATTACTACTTTTCCCCAAATTAACTTTCAACTTCAAGAAAACACTAATCAATCTCAAGAATACTAATCACAGAAACAGATCACGATTCGTGAAGCTTCAAGAAATATCTTTTTACTATTTCACCTATACGCATTAACTCTCATTAAGTCTTGAAACTGTCTATAAAACAATCCCAATGCACACATAACTCTTCATCAAAACCCCAAATAACATCACAAACCCTAATTGCATCAATGCTCCAAAATTAACCACAATCAACCATGAGAAGATCCTCCCCAATCACCTTTCATCGATGACAATACATCCTCCATAAGCAGCCTCAAAGGTGGAAGAAGAATTATTTGTCAAGCAATCCAAGCAATGATGAAGACAACTCATCCATAAGTTCTTATGTATCACCTTATGAAGACTCGATGAAGAAGCAACTTCAAAGAGAGTGAAAGAGCCTGTTCTCGCAATTGTGAATGTGTCTTCCATTGCCTTTGATGATTCTGATGACTCCTGTAAGGAGAGAACATCTTACTCCCAACCTCCAAGACCTCACCTCAACGAAGGCCATGTGCCAGAAATCCGCCACTCCCTAAGGATAGAGAGGTGGTTCTAGCACTTCCTGCTTCATATCATGGTGCATCATCACATATCGTATAAAGGAAGGAGTCAAGGAAGGTGGAAGAATTGGTTTTGGTGAAATCGCAGATGAAGCACAATGGACATATGTGGTCATCTTCATCATCATCGTTTTCATCAATCCATCCTTCCCATTTTGATCCTTAGCTTCTTCGTCGTATCGGTCATGCATATCCAGTCATCGAGATAGAATGAATGGGTGGTTATGCAAGACTTCACAAACGCATATCCAAAGATCTAGTGTGAAAGAAGTGAGCGATCATGCATATCCAACAGCCTGTTAGATGTTGGAATAGATGATATCAACTAGGTTAGGATTAGTAGTTCATGTAAAGCACTTTCCTTGTAGTTGCATTTGATGTTGATTGTACTCTGTAAGTCAGTAAACTGCTTCTAATGAATGAATGAACAATTTGCTTCAAGATTCTTTCTTGAATGAACATTGTAACTTCAATTTTATCTTCAAGAGAAACAAATAACTCATTTCAGCACTTTGAATTCAGTAGAAACAAGCTTTAGAGCTTTCTTGACCAATATTCCAACTTAACAACCATGGTAAATTCTAATAGAATAACCAATCTGCAAATCATAACAAACACAGAGAAACACACAAACCAAACAAAGACAAACAAACTATCATTACATTAGCTGGTTAGTGTAAGAGAACGTAATCATAAACCAAAAATCAAACAAATTTACATAAAAGAATGCAAAGTATACACAAATCCTCCCTCGAGGCATATGCCTCCCCTTAGGCCTATGCCTCCCCTTAAACTTTGCAGTTAAGGGTTAAGCATACCAATATGGACCACAAGGTGTTGAAACCTTGGTCCATCAAAAGCCTTTGTTAACAAATCCGCCACATTATCATCGGTGCGAATTTTAACCACTTTTATCAAATGTTTGTCATATGCATCTCTTATAAAGTGGTGCCTGATTTCAATATGTTTTGTTCGACCGTGAAAATCGGATTTTAACAATGCATATAGTACTTTGATTATCAATAAAAATTGTTGTGTTCATGAAATTATACCCATAATCCAACAATTGATTTTGAATCCAAAGAACCTCGTCCACAAAGAATTTGCGCAGCAAAGAACGTACTTTGCTTCAGTATATGAGGTAGCCACAATAGTCTGTTTCTTGCATTGCCAAGAAATCAATCTCTTTCCAAGGAATTGGCAACCTCCAGGTGGACCTCCTATCCGATTTGCACCAAAGATAGTCACTATCACTATATGCTTCCAAATTTTAAATGGAGATTCTTTTTGGTACCAAAGGCCTAAGTGAGGTTGACCTTTGAGGTACTTAAAGATCTTCTTAATAGCATTGAGATGGGAAGTAAGTGGAGTAACTTGATGTCGAGAGTAAACACTCACAGCAAAAGTAATATCGTGTCAAGCTGTTAAATACATCAATGAACCAATCATAGATCTGTAAAGATGTACATTCACTGGTGGATCTATTTCATTGTTGGTTTTTGACTTTGGAGCTTCATACGGTGTAGTGGCAGTCCTCACACTTTCCATTCCAAACTTCTTTAATATGTCCCTCACATATTTGTCCTGACTTATAAAGATACCATCGTTTCTCACAACTTGAAGACCCAAAAGAAAGTCATTTCTCCCATGGCACTCATCCAAATTCTCCTTCATAAGCTCCTTAAACTCCCTGCACCAAGCTTCCTTTGTGGATCCAAAAATAATGTCATCCACATACACTTGCACAAGAATAATGTCTGTGGAATTCTTCTTCAGGAAAGTGTTTTATCTATGGCACCTCTTCGATATCCATGCTTCAGCAGAAACGATGAAAGCCTAGCATACCAAGCTCGTGGTGCCTGATGTAGTCCATAGAGAGCTTTGACTACCTTGTAAACATGAGTAGGATGATCAGGATCTTCAAATCCTTTAGGTTGAGTGACATAAACCTCTTTCTTCTATTTCACCATACAGAAGGCCTTTAACATCCATTGGATATACCATAAATCCCATGTAGGATGCATAAGCCAAGAAAATCCGTATGGCCTCAACTCTAGCCACAGGTGCAAACACTTCATCATAATCAATCCCTTCCTCTTGTCTATAACCCTGAGCAACCAATCTTGCTTTGTTTTTAATGACAACACCTCTTGCATCTCTCTTATTCTTCAAAATCCATTTAGTACCAATTGCATACTTGCCATCTGGTAGTGGTACCAATATCCAAACCTGCTAATTTTGAAATTGTTGCATCTCTTCCTGCATTGCCTCAAGCCAACTTGAATCTTCAAGAGCTCGAGTAACACTTGGTTCCACTTGAGAAAGAAACAAGCAAACAGACAATGTTCATAGTCTGTGATTTGTCTCTTTGCTGATCCGAGACATAAGAGAGAAAAGCCACTTGACCATATTTAGAACTTGCCACCTACCCCTTTGTTCTAACAGGTGCATTAGGATCACCAATAATATTTGACTGTGGATGAGTATTGTGAATCCTTTTAGTAGTAGTGGTGTTGACTTCAATGGAAGAATCAAGATTAGTCATAGTAGGTTCAAAATCGGTGTCATAAGAAGGTGAGGTGAAGATTCCAAATTTGGGTTGATTATTACCAAGATCTGAGGGTCTTGGAAAACGAGTATAAGGATCTCCAAAGTCTGTGGACACTCGAGTAGAAATGGGAGTAGAAACAAAGATAGCCTTCGCCAAAATGATAGGAGAAACCGGATCATGTTCAATAGAATTGAGGTTTCCACTTATTGTTTCACTTGCACTCTCCTCAAGATTCCTTTCAAAGATCTAGATTAGTCATGATACTCTTGTTTCTTCAAAGCCCTAGCAAGATCCTCTGCATAATTGGACTCGTTTCACTCTCAGAAGTAACTTTAGAAGTGTCACCAAAAATTGTTAGGAGAAAGAAGGCACTACAATGGGTTGCTCATCATCTTCAAACTCACCGTCTAATCAAGATCCAATCATGATGTTAGTTGGAGACTCTTGAGTTCTTCTTGTTGGTTAGCCATATGTCTAGAATAACCCAAATATTCAGTTAAGTAATCAAGGTCAAAAGACCAAACATGACCTTGTCCTTGAACATTAGGCTTGTCTTCAAGAACCTCGATTCAATGTCTCCTCAATCTTTTAGCGATAAATTGTAAACTCTATACGCCTTACTATGAGCTGAATATCCCACAATGTAACCATCATCGGCTTTTTCATCAAATTTGCCCAATGGATCACTTGTATTCGAATTGTCACTTGACAACCAAAAGGTTTAAGGTAATGTTAGCAGAACTTTCCCATAGATAAGCTCATATGGTGTTTTGAAGTGTGGTCTAGTAATGGACACTCTATTCAGTACATAACAAGCTGTGCTACAGCTTCACCCAAAACATGGTGGGTAGCTTAGAGTCCCAAAGATTGATCTTGCAGCCTCTATGAGGGTCCTATTTTTCTTTCTACCACCCCATTTTGTTGTGGGGTTCTTGGAGTGCTATAGTCCCTTTTTATACCTTTTGACCTACAAAGTTCTATTAGAATAGCATTCTTGAACTCTGTCCCATTATCACATCGAATTCCTTTAACCTTTTTGTTCAACTGATTCTCAATAAGGGTAATGAACTCTTTCAAAGATGGAGATGTTTCATCTTTAGTCCTTAGAAAGAATACCCAACAAAATTTGCTATAACCATCAGTGATCACTAGACAAAAATACTTTTGATCAATGCTTCGAACTTGAGTTGGACCAAACAGATCCATATGAAGCAACTCAAGAGGTTCTCTAAATAATGCTCACAGCAGCATAGCTTTGTATGAGGCTCTATGTTGCTTTCCTTTATTGCAGCAACACACGCTTATGATCATTCTTGTAAATACTTTGAAGGAAGACCTTCACCAAGACCCAGTTTAGAGAGCTTGTTTATGGTCTTGAAGTTGACATGGGCCATCATCCTATGCCATTTGGTAGACTCATCCAAAGATGCTTTAGCCACCAAACAAGTTAAGTCACCTTCTGGTTTAACATCTTCATGCTAAGTTGAATGTATAGAGATTGTGATTCCGAGGAACTTTCAAGAGAATTGAAGTGTCTTCATCAACAGGGAGTTTGTAGTCTTTAGATAGAACAAGACATTCATCCTCTGTGAAGAGTACTTTGTTCTTGGTGTCACAGATTTTTGAGACTGAGAAAAAATTGAAGTGTTGGAGTTCCTTGACATAGTATACATTCTCAAAGTCCAGTTGAGGTGTTTTGATGGTCCCTTTCCTAGTAATTCTTCCATCACTTCCTCCAAAGGTTACATTGCCTCCTCCTTCAAATGATACAAAGTTATGCATCATATCCCTGTTTCCTGACATACTTCTTGAACAACCACTATCAACAATGCCAACATCTTTATGCTTAAGAGGATGATTCTACAACAACAAAAAATAATACAAAATATTAGTACACTATGGAGGCTCAAGTCATTGCTGACTTGAACCCGCCTTGTGGATCATATGAGTTATGCCATGCAGATGTATAAGATCCACTATTGTTCTTGGGTTTCCATTGAAATTTAGGTCCCTTTTTATTCCAAGAACAACCTGCTGAGGACTTGACAAGATCCCAGATTCTTTCCCATCAGTCATAGAGTCAACATATCCATGCCAATTACCATTCTTAAAATATGAACTTGTTGGTTGTACATATGGTCTTGCAACTGGTCTTCTCCAAGGAAAAGGAGAGTTAGTAAAAGTTGCTTGTGGAACATAAGGTGGTATAGCATTAACATTGGTCCACATTGGTCTAGATGTCCTAGAATCACAACACCTACCCATCCTTTGCTCATGAAAGTGTTTGTCACAATCCTTAATTAAATGAAATTTACTTCTACACACAAAACAGGTCTTCTTTTAGAAGATTTATTCAAACCAAAAGATGTTCTATTACAAGCAGAAGTATTCAAACCAAAACCATGAAGAGAATTGTTTTTACAGATTATTATGCAAAGAATTAAAAACAAGTCTTGAGGCAACTGTCTTTGGAAGAGGATTCCTTGGCAAGAACTCCATGCTTATTGGTAGTCTTGGGTGGGTGTGGGTGAAGACTTGGGAAAGGTCGACTTGTCATTTGAATCACACTCAGACCCTTGCTCGAGGACTTGTCACTGTTAACACTTTTTCCTAAGAGACAAAGTCATTAGAAGAAGTATCAGGTCCGCAAGTCATTTGACTTTTGCCATAGAGATGATGTGATCCATCAAAGTCATCGAAAGGGTAAGGTCAACATATGCATAGGTATTCCTCTAATAGATCCACGCATGATGTAGGTCACCTTCTTTAACATAATTAGCTAAGCTTCCTGGTGTGGATTTACGTGTGTCATCTCTAGCTTCTAATCCTACATATTTCTTAAAGCCTAAACCTATCCTTAATTAGGAGCTTGACTACTATAAAAATGACTAGCTAACTTTTTCCATTTAATAACCATTCGCTATGCCTAGCAATTTCTTATCTAGTTTTTCTTTGAGTTCTAGATTTTCTGACACTACATCTCGCTTCTCAACTTCTAATATTTCAACTCATTCTTAGCACATTCAAGATCCCTTTCCAACACACTTATTTTCTCAAAGATAAGCTATTTGATTCTTCCTAAACCAAACCTTTTGTCTTTCTAGTGTTTTTAAAGCCTGCTTATAAGCTTCAACTTCTACAAAGTATTCATTATATTTAGGTTTCAAAATATCATAAGCTTCTTTTAGTTCATTATAACGCTCACTACAACCAAACAAACAATTTTGTACCTGAGAGATGCCCATCGGGCAACTGATCATGCCTATCCTCCTAAGTACAACTTGCAATCAAACCAACATTATCGTGACCATCATTATCCTGCTTCATGATGCTTCCACCACATTGCTACCAAGAGTGACCAAAGTCACGATCCCTTTGAAGTTCCAGACTCTCTCCGAGCAACCAAAACCTTCTGTTGATAAGTAGAGTATCTCGCCTCATCACCAGCTTTCTGTCTTTTGCACTCTCTCGAGAAGTGACCCATCTCGTTGACAAGTGAAGCACTTGACCTTCCTTTGTCAAACCTCGCTGGATCTCTTCCTTGAATCCAAACCTTCTGCCGCTTTGCGCCAAAATTTTGATATCCATGGACAACATAGCCACCGCCACTTCAAATTCATCTCTTCCATCTCCAATCCACCTGATCTAAATCCTCATATGCCGCCTCGCCGAGGATCATAATCAACAAAGAAGGATCCAAGCACATCTTCCAATATACCTCCAGATTTAGAATTTGATGGAGTGGTAGTGTAAGATGATGATGAGTAAGTTGGACTTGGACCATGACTCATCATAGGGGTAGAGGCTCCTATGAATGCTGTGTGACTTGCAGTAGATGATGATCTAAAAGGACTTCTTACATCATGTTCAAGAGCTTTAAGTTTGTTGTACAACTCATCAAAAGTAAGCATATCCAAACCACCTTTTGCTTTTAAAGCAATGCTCACTTGTAGCCAGGATTGAGGTAAAGACCTCAAGAACTTAGAATTACAATCATCATTATCCTGCTTTGCCTTGATTTAACTGGCTTAAAATCTTGTGAAACTTGTCATAGCCCTTATGAATTCCTTCCTCTTCAGTGATTTGAAAGTCTTGAAACTGTTGTCTAAGCATGGACTTTCTCATTCTCCTAGAATCCTCATTCCCACCGAACTTATCCTTAATAGCTAACCATATGTCCTTTGCATCTTCCACAAAGTGAAAATGACTTAAGTGATCATCAGGAATAACTTGAAGAAGAATGGTTCTTACCTTGGTTTCTCTCTGAACCGCCAAGAACTCTTAGCTTTGGGAGGAACATGAGTCATCTTACCAAAGATCAATGGTAGTTTTCTTCAAACTATTTCCCATTCAAAGACTATCTCCCATAGAGTCCAATCAATGTTGGAGATCCAGTTCTGCATTTTCATCGCCCAAAGGTCATACTTCTCCCTCTTTAGGTAAGGAAACTTAGCATTGCTGTTGGAGAGACTAAGATGTTGCAAATGGGTGGTGTTATGGTTGTTTGTGATTTGATCAACGCTGATCCGTGCATAGTGAGTTATGTATTGGATGTATTGGTGTTTAGAAGAACCTGTCCTTAGTATCGTAGAGACTCTCACAGGCTCGATACCACTTGTTGAAAACTAATGACCTTTATAGATCTTGTTCGAGATCGTTAGTATTGCCTCGTTAATCACAAACAAACTAAAAGAAAATCTCTACAACTTGTATTCTGTAGCGGAATATAAACACAAGTATGAAACGTTGATAACTAAGAACTTCTTTGATCCTCTATGGATCGTTATATTAAAAACTTGTTTAAGTACAACTTTTATCATTCATTCTATTGTGTTCCTTTTATAGACAAGGAACCCTAAACAAAACCCTAAACCGGTTTACAAGAAACGTATAAAACATAAAACTAAATAAGATATACACAATCACTTCCTAATAAAGCTCACTTATATCCAAACTAAATAAACTAAACACGGAATAATAACTTCCGCAGAAACAAACTAAACTTCAGTAGAACTATGTCTTCAGCAATCCATACCCAACATTCAAGTAATCCATTCAGCAGGTAAACAATAACATAATTCGTTCACATAATTCTGAAATGGCTTGAACACTTGGAACCCGGTCACAACCACTTAAACTTTCCCCAAACCCCATCATCACCGAAACAAGCCCTCATTACTCATCAATAAATGGAAAGACTATTTGCTCCTCTGTTCAGTGATGATATTGATGAACGTGCTCCAGGTGCTTCCAACAATGATGAACCGGCTGATGATGTTATGAATGAAGTACCCCCACCTGCAGATTTTGATCCAAATGCGTTCTTTAACCCGCTTTGCTAATGAAACCGCCGCCCTGATGTCGCGGAATCATCTACAAGCCATTTGAATCCTCAAAATCTGCACAACGTATTCCAACATCAACCCTCTACACATAGATGGACAAAAGACCATCATCTGGAAAATATTATTGGCAACCCGAATCAACCAGTAGTTACGAGACAACGTCTTCACACAAACGGTGAACATTGCATTTATGCACTCACTGTCTGCCAAAATGAACCCAAAAACATTAAGGATGCAATGACAAAAGATAACTGGATTGAATCCATGCAAGAAGAACTCAACCAATTCAAACATCTTGGAGTATGGGAACTGGTTGAAAGACCATCGTGGGTCTACGCCATTGGTCTAAAATGGATTTGGAAGAACAAATTGGATGCTGAAGGGAATGTCATAAGAAACAAGTCACGTCTGGTGGCTAAGGGTTATAGACAGGAAGAGGGTATTGACTTTGAAGAATCATTTGCTTCGGTTGCTCGCCTTGAGGTCGTTCGGATATTTCTCGGCGTCGCATCTCATATGAACATAACGGTCTTTCAAATGGACGCCAAAACGCCTTTCTGAATGGTCAACTGAAAGAAACGGTTTATGTCACCAAAGGATTCGTTGATCCCGCTTCGAACCATGTCTACAAACCGAACAAAGCTCAGATGGTCTCAAACAAGCTCCTCGGGCATGGTATGATAAGCTACCATCTTTCCTCATTGCCAATAATTTTACCAAAGGTTCGGTCGACCCAACTCTTTTCATACAATATCACGGCAACATATTTTAATTGTTCAAATTTATGTCGATGACATCATTTTTGGGTCAACTCATAACAAGTACTCAATCGATTTTGCAAAACTAATGAAGAAACATTTTGAAATGTCCATGATGGGTGAACTTACGCTCTTTCTAGGACTGCAAGTTCATCAATCACCCCGTGGTATTTTCTTGAGTCAGTCCAAATATGCCCTTGAAATTCGAACAAATTCGAATGAATACTTGTGATACTTATGCCACACCAATGGCACATACCAAGAAGCTTGACGCTGATTTGCATGGGAAATTTGTTGACCCTACCAAATACCATAGTATTATTGGGTCTCTCATGTATCTAACAGCAGCACTGATATTGTCTTTGTCGTTATCTTTGCTCCCGTATCGTGCCGCGACCAACCGAAACCCACCTCTCGATGCTAAACGAATCCTCCGATACATCAAGGGAACCATTAATTTGGGGATCCGGTATCCGGCGATTCTCGGTTTTGAACTAATAGCTTTTTCAGACGCTGACCACGCAGGATGCTTAGATTCACGTAAAAGTACTTCATGAGCTCTACAATTTCTTGGTGATAAACTGGTGTCATGGCAATCGAAGAAGCAAGATTGTACATCACCGTCCTCAACCGAATCGTAATATGTAGCCATGTCGCGTGTTATGCACAAGTCATCCGGATGAGAACACAACTCAAAGACTATGGTTACGTGATTTGACAGTAATCCGATGTACTGCGACAATCGGAGTGCTATTGCGATCTCATGCAACTCAGTTCAACACTCAAAATCAAAGCACATCGATCTTCGATATCACTTCATCAAGGACCACGTGGAACAAGGTATGGAATTATAATTGCGGTACATAATACCAATTGGCAGATCTTCTCACCAAAGCCTTAGCTCCCGCTAGGTTTAATGAGTTGGTCCACCGAATTGGTATGAGGTGTTTGACTCAAGAGGAACTGGATGAACTCTTAAAACATTCTTAAAACCACTCAAACACCAAAACCTCTTTTGTAAATATTTTTCAAAAACAAAATACAAAAATATAAAATCGGATAAAACAACAAAAATATTCTTCTATCTATATTTCTTTTAACATCGCAGTATATTTTTCCGTCAACACTCTAATCTTTCAAAATTCAGATTTTTCCGATCAAGTGTTATGGGAGAAAATAAATTCTTAACTGTTTCAAAATAACACTGTACTTGCATGTTTCCTAATCCCGGTTGTTTCTTTAAATGGTGGTCACATTTCTGGTTTCTGACACTCCTCGGACTAAAATTTATAAACTTTCATTATTTCTTAAGTCGAGGGGAGTGTCGTCAAGTTTCGTCTTTAAAATCTTTCGTTGATAACCAAAATGGAAGTTAAAAGACTCGATAAAATGGAAAAGGTGGAGGGACTAATGTTGTCAAAAGCTCAAAGTTATTTTCATAAAAACACTCCACCTAACTTATCCATCACATTTATTACACACAACCAACCTAATCTACGCATAAAAATCGCTCAACAAACTGTTTTGGATCATCAATTTTTAAGTTGTCTCATGATCTTTACGTATTTACAAACTTTGGTTTTGAATCTTTTAAAAATCCAACGGCTAAAACGTTAGAAATGCGTGATTATGTGTTCTACGAATAAGCGTATGAACACACAATCATTGGTGTGTGTTTATGGTTAAAAAGATAGTGTCAAAACGCTTTCTATAACATCAATGATATCTTTTTATCCTCAAAATGCATCCGATACACGAATTGATGGATTTTGGAAATTAGGGTTTATGCTGGTTTGGGCATTTTCATTTGTGAATGTGTTTGGTGATAAAGATTGTTATAATGGGTTGTTTTCAACATGAATTGATCATATTTTAACCAAATTACCCAAAACACTAACCATCAAGAATTGAACTTTAGAGTTTAATGTTCTTCACATTTGGGTATTTTTGATTCTCTGAAAATTGAATGTTAAAACTTGGTCATTACACTCATATAATATCTTAGAACCGCCGTAAAAACTTTGGTTCAATTCCTATGGTTAGATTTCATATGCGTAATCTTTAAGCTCTAGGGTTTAAGTCTACGCGTAAGAAATCTTACGCGTAAAATGTTTGATGAATTTTCATGACATGATCTGATATTAAATGAATGTATGTGTTAATATTGATGCTATGATGACTTTATTTCGTGTCCGCTACACGTAATATTCGTAATCAAGGTTATTAGCAATCTACGCATAAGGATCACCTTACGCGTAGAAAGTTATGCGTAAGAGAAATCTTACGCGCAACGCTTACGCCGTAAGGTTCTACAAAGGACTACGCGTATCCGTGAAGGATATGCGTAAACAAGACTCTACGCATAAGGTCTACTCTTACGCAGTAAGCCTTACGCATAAGGTGTTATATGCGCTACGCTGAAGCTCTATAATAAGGTCCCCTTTTTCCTACGCGTAATATTTCTTACACGTAAGTAAGGATCCTACGCATAAGCTTGCGCTACGCTAAGATATACTTCTCCGCTTACGATAAGCTACCATTTCTACTCATAAGCCTTGATCAAACCTTCATTATGAATTGTTACGCGTGCAAACTTGTAAATAAATAAATCATAACGTCCACTAAACCAATAAATGTCACTAATAAACTTAAACGTTTAATATGTTGTGAAAAATAAGTGATAACACAAACTTTAAAACTTAAAGTTAACTAACTCACGAAACTTCTCTCGACATCATTCGACTATTAAACAAACAAGTGACATTGGACTCATAACAATCATTGACATATCTCATTCATTAAGTAGACAATA
This sequence comes from Chrysanthemum makinoi, assembly GCA_910596185.1. Lineage (NCBI taxonomy): Eukaryota > Viridiplantae > Streptophyta > Magnoliopsida > Asterales > Asteraceae > Chrysanthemum > Chrysanthemum makinoi. The sequence goes on along the minus strand of OU343222.1, from coordinate 250,422,326 downwards.
AAACCTTCTAATTGACTAACATTATGTCTTTCGATATGTTGGTTCTTTTGGCTAAATGTGTTTCAGATCACGACATGGAAGCTCAATTGAATGTGGATGCACCAAATGTCCTCACCATAGCTGATATCTTCCCACATGGCTATCCAATGAAGATTGGAAAGAACAATCTCAGAGTTGACTTTGAAACTCTCACCGCTCGAATCTTCTTGTCTTATTGTAGTGGATATTCAAGAATCATCCCTATCGTAACATGCTCACCAACTCGCCACGTTCCGAAATCTACATATAGTAATTCCGGAATACAATGCATGGTCAAAGGTCAAAATGCGTGACGGTGACGCCAATCACAAGCAACTCACCATCACTCTGCAGACTTAAGGGTGTTCTCCTCATTCCGACATCATACCAATCGAATTCTCTGCCGCACCTACCAAGAGACGGTTCGCAATTCTTGATCAATATTGGGTACGCATTTAAGCTTCAGGGTTATCATTAAGCATTCTCACGTAGATCTCAAGAACATCCTCAGCCTTGGAGAACCCTTTATATCATCATCACAAAATCCATTTCAGGTCGCTGACGCTATGAGCATCCCAAACTCGTGGAACTGCAAATCTTTTGGGCTCTAATCAACATGAAGCACATCGAAGTTGAAGCTCTGATTTGGGATGACATGATGACATTCCTTAAAAAGCTTGGCTCAAAGATTCCCTACATCAGATATACTAAACTGTTGATCCAGAGCGCACTTGGGTACAACCCTGACATCCCCAAAAGAATCAATGACCCGACAATCATGACATGTTGACTGAACCCACTCTAACAGTCCGATTTAAGGAGTCAACGACTAAGAAACAAGGTGCTGTGTTGCCAGATCACCTTCTCTCAGATGAACTCAAATAGCTCTATTCTTATAAAAGATATTTGGTTGCGGTGGAAGAGAACAAAGAGGACAGTTCTATTCTGGTTGCAACACAGCTCTATTCTGGTGAAGATATTTGGTACGCCTACAAGAAAAACCAGAAGAGGAAGTGCAGGAAGTGCTGCAAGCACTGAGAGTCAGAGGAAGTTCCCGTGAGGAATCCTCCACGAAAGAGGACATTCCGCCAAGGAAGCTGTTCCCATTCCCGCATCCTAAGCCTCGAACCGCAGAGAAAGCTAATTGGCGAGGACTCGGAGGGTACCTGCATCGATGAAGAGACTTTCTACTCGAAACTGCTAAAGATGACACTACAACAAGACCTAAACCTCCCAGTCCTCCAAATTGACCAAGGAAAAGGAAGACTCTAGTACTTGTGCCTTATGAATAAAGCTCGATGAAGAGCAACCGGATACACCATACAAGAAGAAGTTCAAATTCCTTAGACTCCAACACGTTGCAAAAGAATTTGCTAAAGATCAAATGGGTGGCCCCGAAGGATCGAGTGGTGGAGTTCAATCTTCACCGTGTCCCGATGCGTTAATCAACCCGATAAGGGATCTTGGTGCCACCACTCTTGAGCAACAACAAAAGAAGATTCTATTGATCACAACATTGAAGAACCAGAATCCGAGAAGTTAGAGAAGGTAAAGTCGATGAAGAAGCTGCAGCCAAAGCCAAAGCCGATGAACAAGCTAAGTCCGAAATGAAGAAGATGTCGAGTATGATAAGTTTCTTCTAGATAGTCTGCGACGGTCAAAGGAAGAAACTTTGAGCCACCAAAGGACCCGAGTCTCCTCACATTTCATCATCATCGATTCATCTTCTCACTCTTCACCACCACCATCAAAAGAACAACCGATCCACATCCAGATCGTGAAGAAGCCAACCGCATCTTGGATCTCTCATGCAAAGCCTCGAATCATCAAAGTCAAGCGGTCGAGAAAGAAAGACATACACTACAAAAAGCTGAATTTTCTCGCTGATCAGATAACGTATCTTCATGATGAGAATGAGAAGATGCAAGTTGAAAGGGAGTATGTCCAGAAGCTCATGAAATATGATCTTCAAGGGAGCATGGACGAGATGATCAAAGGATACTCTCACAAGTTCCTTATGGAGGTCGTTCTGAACCATGTCTACAAACTGAACAAAGCTCTGTATGGTCTCAAACAAGCTCCTCGGGCATGGTATGATAAGCTATCATCTTTCCTCATTGCCAATAATTTTACCAAAGGTTCGGTCGACCCAACTCTTTTCATACAATATCACGGGCAACATATTTTAATTGTTCAAATTTATGTCGATGACATCATTTTTGGGTCAACTCATAAAAAGTACTCAATCGCTTTTGCAAAACTAATGAAGAAACATTTTGAAATGTCCATGATGGGTGAACTTACGTTCTTTCTAGGACTGCTATTTCATCAATCACCCCGTGGTATTTTCTTGAGTCACCCAAATATGCCTTTGAAATTCTGAACAAATTCGGAATGAATACTTGTTATACTTATGCCACACCAATGGCACATACCAAGAAGCTTGACGCTGATTTGCATGGGAAATTGGTTGACCCTACCAAATACCGTAGTATTATTGGGTCTCTCATGTATCTAATGACGCCAGACCGATATTGTCTTTGCCATTTATCTTTGCTCCGTATCATGCGCAACCAACTGAAACCCACCTCTCAGATGCTAAACGAATCCTCCGATACATCAAGGGAACCATTAATTTGGGGATCTGGTATCCGAAGGATTCGGGTTTTGAACTAATAGCTTTTTCAGACGCTGACCACGCAGGATGCTTAGATTAATGTAAAAGTACTTCAGGAGCTCTACAATTTCTTGGTGATAAACTGGTGTCATGGCAATCGAAGAAGCGATTGTACATCGCGTCCTCAATCGGCGAATCAATATGTAGCCATGTTGGCGTGTTGTGCACAAGTCATCTGGATGAGAACACAACTCAAAGACTATGGTTACGTATTTGACGTAATCCCGATGTATCTGCGACAATCGGAGTGCGATCTCGTGCAACTCAGTTCAACACTCGAAATCAAAGCACATCGATCTTCGATATCACTTCATCAAGGACCACGTGGAAAAGGGTACTCTTGAATTATACTTCGTGGGTAAAGAATACCAATTGGCAGATCTTCTCACCAAAGCCTTAGCTCCTGCTAGGTTTAATGAATTGGTCCACCGAATTGGTATGAGGTGTTTGACTCAAGAGGAACTGGATGAACTCTTAAAACATTCTTAAAAAACCAGTCAAACACCAAAACCTCTTTTGTAAATATTTTTCAAAAACAAAATACAAAAATATAAAATCAGATAAAACAACAAAAATATTCTTCTATCTATATTTCTTTTAATATCGCAAGTACATTTCTTCCGTCAACACTCTAATCTTTCAAAATTCAGTATTTTTCCGATCAAGTGTTGCGGGGGAAAAATAAATTCTTAACTGTTTCAAAATAACACTGTACTTGCATGTTACCTAATCCCGATTGTTTCTTTAAATGGTGGTCACATTTCTGGTTTCTGACACTCCTCGGACTAAAATTTATAAACTTTCAATATTTCTTAAGTCGAGGGGGAGTATCGTCAAGTTTCTGTCTTAAAATCTTTCGTTTGATAACCAAAATGGAAGTTAAAAGACTCTAGATGAAAATGGAAAAGGTGGAGGGACTAATGTTGTCAAAAGCTCAAAGTTATTTTCATAAAAACACTCCACCTAACTTATCCATCACATTTATTACACACAACCAACCTAATCTACGCATAAAAATCGTTCAACAAATCCGTGTTTTGGATCATCAATTTTTAAGTTGTCTCATGATCTTTACGTATTTAAAAACTTTGGTTTTGAATCTTTTACAAATCCAACGGCTAAAATGTTAGATATACGTGATTATGTGTTCTACGCATAAGCGTATGAACACACAATCATTGGTGTGTGTAGGTTATCGATAGTGTCAAAACGTTTCTAAGTGATTTATCTTTTTATCCTCTGGGAAGCTCAAAGAATTGAATAAGACATGGTATTGCTTTTATTCATTTGATGTGTTTGGTGAAAGTGTTTGGTGATAGATGTGTGTTTTCAACATGAATTGATCATATTTTAACCCAGAGAAGATGAAGAATTGACCACAGGGTTTAATGTTCACATTCTGGGTATTTTTGATTCTCTGAATTGAATCTTGGTCCTACACTCATATAATATCTAGAACTTGAAAAACTTTGGACTATGGTTAGGGTATTTATACTCGTAATCTTTAAGCTCTAGGGTTTACTTAGCACTAATGACTAAACTAGTCCTTGTGAATTTTCATGACATGTCTGATAAAGAATGATGTGTTAACTATGATGACATTCCTCGTAATGACTTCAGAATCTTTTAGCGGGATCACCTAACAATCTCTCCCCAAGTGATATCATATGCGGACCTCTCCTACGAGTTGCATAAATGTTATATGCCCTACGTAAGCTCTACGCAAATTAAATACGCGTAAAGGATCCTACGATAAGCTTGCGTCTAAGCAGCTTCCACGCAGAGTGTTCTTCACAGCCTTCAAACTTCATTATGAATCTGTCTAGCGTGCAAACTTGTAATACATAACGTCACGAAACCAATATGAGCTAATATCTAATTTAATATGGTGAAAAATAAGTATAATTTAAACAAAGTTAACTAACTCACGAAACTTCTCTCTCATTACTATTAGTTTCTCATAACCATTGGAATATATCATTCAATACTGACAATAAAACCTTTCTGATTGACTAACATTATCCATATGTTGGTTCTTTTGGCTAAATGTCTTTTGATAACATGGAAGCTCAATTGAATTAGGAACCAAATGTCCTCACCATTAGTCTTCTAACACATGGCATCCAATGAAATTGTAGAATCTCAGACTTTGACTCTCACACGACCTTCTTCAAGATTGTCTCATTCGGGGAATAAGATATCATCAGAACATCTTCATCTCACTGTTCAAATGCATTCCAATGCTTATCTATCAAAATATGGTGACGCTCAATCACAAGCAACTCACCATCACTCCTACAGACTTAAGGGCTGTTCTCCTCATTCACATATTTTCTCCCACCTAGAGACGGTTACTGAATTCTATGAATCAATATAATTGTGTACATGAAGCATTAATCATTAAGCATTCTATGGATCATAAATCAAGATCAGCCCGAGAAGATATCGATGATCACAATACCATTTTAAATTGTCAAACTCATCTCCAAGCCCCCTCGTGGAGGCGCAAAATTCAATGTCAGACCACATGTGAAGCTCGATTTGGGATGACCCAATGATGACGATTCCTCAAAAAGCTTGATGAAGTAAAGATCTCCCTACATAGATATACTTAAGCTTGTTGATCCTTGTGAAAAAGAACGGTGTACCCATTGTACAAAACCTCTTGACATGATGAACCTCAACTACGTGAGACAACGACTAAGTGATAGATGAACTCAAACTCTATGTGGTTGTTAAGAGAAAAGAATCACAAAGTAACTAGATAGCATTCTAGTCTTCATCACACTTCTGGTGAACATATTTGGTACGCCTGCATAAAGTCATCTTCAGAAGGGAAGAAAGAAAGAAGATTCCCCAGGAGGAATCCTCCAAGAGGACAGTTCCCGCCAAAAGCTTTCACTTCACACCCAAATAAAGCTAATTGGCGAACTCGGAGAGTCATCTCCGTGGTCACGATTGAAATACTTTCTACTCAAACCTTTAAATGAACATGTACCTAAACCTCCGGTGACCAAATATACCATACTCAATAATACTTGTGCATACTCATGAAGAGCAACGGATACATCATATCAAAACTAGTATATCCAAAAAATCACATTGCAGAAAAGAATGTTTTGATAGATCAAATGGGTGGCCCCGGAGGTTTTGAATAACACTTCAGTCCAACCATTTACATTATCCCAACCCGGATAGAGGACAAAGCAGCCCACGAGAGATATTAGCAAATGGGGCCCAAGTCTACTCGAGAAGCCAAAAAGCACGAACAGATCCAAAAGCCCAAATGAGATATTTCACCCGATCCTTTTTCTCAGCTATGAGATACTGGATAAATAAAACGTATTTATCACTTGACCTAAACCTAATATCACTTCTCAAACATTCGCCTACCAACATAACTTTTTCCTCCCAAGAAGAAACTCTGAGCCAAAAGGACGGTCTCTCACATCTTCATCATCAGATTCATCTTCATACTCTTCACCACCACCATCCTAATCCACATCCAACAGTGAAGAAGCCAAGCTGCATCTAATCAAATCAATCACAAAATTTGTCAAGCATAACAACACCTATACTCACAAGCTGAATTCTCGTGATCGATATACTCTTCCAATGAATGAGAATGAGAAGATGCAAGTTTATCCAGAAGCTCAAAAGATGATCTTCAAGGGAGCATGGACGAGATGATCAGGTTATACTTCACAAGTTTTATGATGTCTTGAACCATTTTGTCAATGAACAAAGAGATAAACAAACTCCTGGGCATTATGAGATCTATCATCTTTCCTCATTGCCAATAATTTTACCAAAGGTCGGTCGACTTTTTCATACAATATCACGGGCAACATATTTTAATTGTTTTTATGGATGACATCAGAGTTTTTGGTCAACTCATAAAAAGTACTCAATCGCTTTTGCAAACTAATGAAGAAACATTTTGAAATGTCCATGATGGGTGAACTTACGTTCTTTCTAGGAGTCTGCAAGTTCAAATCACCTGGTATTTTCTTGAGTCAGTCGGACAAACATGCCTTTGAAATTCTGAACAGGTATTTGTGGTCGGATGGTCAATACTTGTGATACTTATTCTCGCCACACCAATGGCACATACCAAGAAGCTTTACGCTGATTTGCATGGGAAATACCCTACGCAAATACATGCGTAGTATTATTGGGTCTCTCATGTATTAACAGCCAGAGACCATATTGTCTTTGCCGTTTATCTTTTCCCGTTATCAGTCGCGACCAACTGAAACCCGCCTCTTTTGCAGATGCTTTTGAAAGAAAACGAATCGGTTCCGACAAGAATATTTCACATAATTGGGTATATGGTATCCCAAGAAGGATTCTGGACTTTTGACCAAAACAAGGATAAAACACATAATAAACCGCTTTTAGACCACCACAAAATAAGCAAAATGCTTAGATTCAAACCAACATAAATCAAGCTCTACCAATTTCTTGGATCGATAAAACTGGTGGTTCATGGGGTCGGGAAGCTCATCGAATGAATAAGACATGGTATTGCTTTTATTGATGTAAAGGGAAGAATGTAGTGTCGGCGTGTTGTGCACAAGAAGATGAAGAAACCACACACACTCAAAGACTATCCTAGTTGGGACGTATTTATACTTCCAGAATCAAGCCTAACTTAGCACTAATGACTAATAGTCGGAATGAGTAAAAGAAGAAACTATTGTGATCTCGTGCAACTCAGGCTTCAACAGCTGAAAAAAGATAGTGTCAAAGCTATAACATCGATCTTTTTATCCTCAAAATCATCCAAGGACACTTAATTGTGGATTTTGGACAGGTTTATGGGTTTGGGTGTTTTCATTTGTGAATGTTGTGAAAAGATTGTTATAATGGGCCAATTGGCAGATCATATTTTAACCCGAAATCACCAAAGCCTAACTGAGCTCAAGAATTGAACTAGGTTTAATGTTGGCCTACACCCCGAAAGTATATGTAACTCAAAAAACAATGAAGGCAATGGATGAACCTCATTCTTAAAAAAGTCAAACACCAAAACCTCTTTTTAAGTAAATATTCTTTCAAAAAATAACTAAAATACAAAAATAAAAATACAGATAAAACATCACAAAAATAAACACTTGAGTCTTCTATTTATAGATCTTTACATGAAGAAACCCATACAAGTTTCTTCCAAGTGCACTCTAATCTTTCAAACCAAATTCCATTTTTTCGATAAGTATTATGCATGAAGCATAATCTAATAACCCGATTTCAAGAGTGGAATCCAAAGCATGTTAATCGAATTTGTTCTTTAAACCAACATGGTGACACAAAGGTTTTGACCCTTCAAACTTAACATCCATCGGACTAAAATTTATAAACTTTCAATTATTTTTAAGAATAAGAACCCTAATCTTTAGTTTGAAACTTCATAACATGGAAGTTCAAAAGACTTAGAATAAATAAAAGCAGGGACATGTCTTTGTCGAAAAGCTCAAAGTTATTTTCATAAAAACATCACCTTCCCCTAACTTATCCATCACATTTACACACAACCAACCTAGATCACGCATAAATGTGATCGTTCAAGATATAATGGATCATCACCAAAGTTGCTCAATCACGTATAAATACAAACTTTGGTTTCGTCTCATAAGATATCTTTACAAATCATTCGGCTATCCAAAACAGATAGAAGGCAAGTATCGTGAGGTTTGTGTTCTAACGCATAACGATCGTTGAACAATAATCATTGCAATAGACGAATGTGTAAAACCTTTAAAAGATAGTGTCAAAACGTTAGGATCTAAAACCATCAATGATATATATTGGTGAATAACCTTCACAGAATGATGCATCCAGAAACACATGATCCAAAACCTAACAACATTGATATTTTAAGAATGAAATTAGGTTTTGGAACATAAACAAGGAGGACCATTAGAATAGGAATGATAAAGATTGTTATACCAACCAACATGAATATGACCTATATTTTAACCCTAGAAATAGAGAGGACGATTACCCGAAAGAGTGCATAATTTTCAAGAGATATTTTAGAACTTTAGGGTTTAATGTTCTTCACATTTGGGTATTTTTGATTCTCTGAAAATTGAATGTTAAAACTTGGTCATTACACTCATATAATATCTTAGAACTGCCAGAAAAACTTTGGTTCAATTCCTATGGTTAGATTTCATATGCGTAATCTTTAAGCTCTAGGGTTTAAGTCTACGCGTAAGAAATCTTACGCGTAAAATGTTTGATGAATTTTCATGACATGATCTGATATTAAATGAATGTATGTGTTAATATTGATGCTATGATGACTTTATTTCAGGTCTGCTACACGTAATATTCAGAATCAAGGTTATTAGCTATCTACGCATAAGGATCACCTTACGCGTAGAAGGTTATGCGTAAGAGAAATCTTACGCATAACGTTTACGCGTAAGGTTCTACAAAGGGACTACGCGTATCCTGTGAAGGATATGCGTAAACAGTGACCTCTACGCATAAGGTCTACTCTTACGAGTAAGCCTTACGCATAAGGTGTTATATGCGCTTACGTGTAAGCTCTACGCATAAGGTCCCCTTTTCTTACGCGTAATATTTCTTACGCGTAAGTAAGGATCCTACGCATAAGCTTGCGTCTACGCGTATACTTCTCCGCTTTACGATAAGCTACCATTTCTACACCTAAGCCTTGATCAAACCTTCATTATGAATTGTTACGCGTGCAAACTTGTAAATAAATAAATCATAACGTCAAGAAACCAATAATGTCACTAATAAACTTAAACGTTTAATATGTTGTGAAAAATAAGTGATAACACAAACTTTAAAACTTAAAGTTAACTAACTCACGAAACTTCTCTCGACATCATTGGACTATTAAACAAACAAGTGACATTGGACTCGTAACAATCATTGGAATATATCATTCAATAAGTAGACAATAAAACCTTCTATTGACGAACATTATGTCTTTCGATATGTTGGTTCTTTTGGCTAAATGTGTTTCAGATCACGACATGGAAGCTCAATTGAATGTGGATGCACCAAATTTCCTCACCATAGCTGATATCTTCCCACATGGCTATCCAATGAAGATTGGAAAGAACAATCTCAAAGTTGACTTTGAAACTCTCACCTGCTCGGAATCTTCTTGTCTTATTGCAGTGGATATTCTGAAGAATCATCCCTATCAGAACATGCTCACCAACTCGCCATCGTTCGAAATCTACATACAGCAATTCTAGAATACAATGCAGATGGTCAAAGGTCAAAATGCTATGACGGTGACGCTCAATCACAAGCAACTCACCATCACTCCTGCAGACTTAAGGGCTGTTTTCCTCATTCCCGACATCATACCAACTGAATTCTCTGCACCTACCAAGAGACGGTTCTACAATTCTTGATCAATATTGGGTACGACGAAGCTTCAGGGGTTATCATTAAGCATTCTCACGTGGATCTCAAGAACATCCCTCACCCTTGGAGAACCCTTTATATCATCATCACAAAATCCATTTCGGTCGTGACAAGCTATGAGCATCCAAGCTCGTGGAACTACAAATCTTTTGGGCTCTAATCAACATGAAGCACATCGAAGTTGAAGCTCTGATTTGGGATGACATGATGACATTCCTCAAAAAGCTTGGCTCAAAGATTCCCTACATCGATATATAAACTGTTGATCCATAGAGCACTTGGGTACAACCCTGACATCCCCAAAAGAATCAATGACCCCGACAATCATGACATGTTGACTGAACCCACTCTAACAGTCAGATTTAAGGAGTCAACGACTAAGAAACAAGGTAATGTGTTGCCAGATCACCTTCTCTCAGATGAACTCAAACAGCTCTATTCTTATAAAAGATATTTGGTTGCGGTGGAAGAGAACAAAGAGGACAGTTCTATTCTGGTTGCAACACAGCTATATTCTGGTGAAGATATTTGGTACGCCTACAAGAAAAACCAGAAGAGGAAGTGCAGGAAGTGCTGCAAGCACTGAGAGTTAGAGGAATTTCCCCAGGAGGAATCCTCCACGAAAGAGGACAGTTCCCGCCAAGGAAGCTGTTCCCATTCCCGTACCTAAGCCTGAACCGCAGAGAAAGCTAATTGGCGAGGACTCGGAGGGTACTGCATCAGATGAAGAGACTTTCTACTCTGAAACTGCTAAAGATGACACTACAACAGTACCTAAACCTCCCAGTCCTCCAGCTGACCAAGGAAAAGGGAAGACTCTAGTACTTGTGCCTTATGAAGAAAGCTCAGATGAAGAGCAACTGGATACATCATACAAGAAAAATTTCAAATTCCTTAGACTCCAACACGTTGCGAAAGAATTTGCTAAAGATCAAATGGGTGGCCCCGGAGGATCGAGTGGTGGAGTTCAATCTTCACCAGGTCCTGATGCAGTTAATCAACCCGATAAGGGATCTGGTGCCACCACTCTTGAGCAACAACAAAAGCGCGTGGAAGATTCTATTGATTACAACATTGAAGAACCAGAATCTGAGAAGTTAGAGAAGGTAAAAGCTGATGAAGAAGCTGCAGCCAAAGCCAAAGCTGATGAACAAGCTAAGTCTGGAAATGAAGAAGATGTTGAGTATGATAAGTTTCTTCTAGATAGTCCTGCACGGTCAAAGGAAGAAACTTCTGAGCCACCAAAGGACCCGGAGTCTCCTCACATCTCATCATCATCAGATTCATCTTCTCACTCTTCACCACCACCATCAAAAAGAACAACCAGATCCACATCCAGATCAGTGAAGAAGCCAACTGCATCTTGGATCTCTCATGCAAAGACTCGACTCGTCAAAGCTGTCAAGCAGGTCAGAAAGAAAGACATACTCTACAAAAAGCTGAATTTTCTCACTGATAAGATAACGTATCTTCATGATGAGAATGACAAGATGCAAGTTGAAAGGGAGTATGTCCAGAAGCTCATGAAAGATGATCTTCAAGGGAGCATGGACGAGATGATCAAAGGATACTCTCACAAGTTCCTTATGGAGGTCGTTCCTAAACTGACAAAGGAGATGTATACCAGACAACTTTATCCGAATCTCTTACATCTAGCCAAGCAAGCCATGAAATCAACTCCAATGAATTTGAGCATCAATCCAGTTGAACTCACAATCTTCTTAGATGATGAATTGGTGAACCGGCTAGTAGCTCAAATGTCGAAATGCTCTGCAACGTTTGCCTCCCACAAAGCTAAATTGTTTGAAGCATTGCTGGAATACCAACTCAGGTCAGTATACAGAGAAGAAGCTGTAAGGCCTAAACGTTCAAGAGACGACTAAGACAAAGATCAGGATAAGGATAACGAGCCCAAACGCACGAAGAAGTCCGTGAATCATCCTCTATTCAAGACTCAATGTAGCCTCCACCTCAAAGGACTCCAGCTCAACAAAGATCACCACCCTAGACTCAGAAAACCGGTGATCACTTTGAGTATACGGGTGGTGACGATGAGGATATCCCTGAGCCCCAACAATAACCCATCTCTCCTGACACATCTAAGAAACCAGAATCTTCAAACAGGCCAAAGAAAAAGAAGAAAAAGGCGCCTATGACTGACGTCTTATCATGGCTGGAAGAGGATGATACTGAATTTGAATGGTTCTTGAAGCTTGTTGATTCCACTCCCTACCCATCTGAAGGTCAAGAGGTTACAGAATGTAGTACATTGGAGCATGCGAAACTAATGCAAGAAAAATTCCGTGTGAAGAAGATGACGAAATCCGAGTTGAAGCGAATCAAGAATGAAGCATTTCAACTTCTCAAAGACAGCTCAAAAAGTGCTATTGAAGTTGAGTATCACCTTGATAATATAGCACGAGCCATGTCTAACAATATGGATTGGCTCAACCCAGAAGCAAACATCGACTTCACCAAACGGGACAATCCTCCGTATTACACCGACTGGTCCAAACCTCTACCAACAATTGGCCAACCTGATCAGCCTAGGATTCCATTCAGATATTTCTTCAACAAAGACTTGGAATTTCTTCTTCACAGTGGTGATGGTTCAAGGAAATACGCTACATCACTGACACTTCCATTCCCGGCAGCAATATACTCTAACTGTATAGCCATCGAGGAAAGAGCTAACCATATGTTTTCCAACAATGTGGAAGAGTATGACCGTGATGCACTGTATGGGGATTCACCATTGGCCGGAACGCCGAAGAATCTACTACAGAAGCTGCCAGGTTCAGAAGTCTCAACATGAACTGTTCAGTGCTAAGAATATCGTTGCCATCAAACATGTTGATCTTTCATCTAAATGGGACTACACTTTCCTCAAGAATATTGTGGTCAAAAGGCAAGACGAAAGGGATTATGCATTCTCTGAAGCGGACTTTGAGAATTTGTCTATCAACGACATTGAAGACATGTACCTTGCCAAAGTACAGGGTCGCATGAGACAATTTTCAACTGAAGTACAACGTGAATTCATCAAGTCCTTGCTGATCTTCATCAGATGCATAATCATCAAAGAACGTGTAAAAGATCTCCAGATTGCAGTTGAATCATATCAGACCCGTGTCAACTTCACTCCACCTCAGCTAGATCTTCCCGACATCAACCAACTTTCACAATACACACTCATCAGCAAACCATTCGGAGTGGTTTACCTTAGTGAAACACTACGCAACTGCTTGATGGCGTGTAGCGATCTTCACAAGTTTGGGGATCACACATTGAAGAAGGTTAGGGACGGATTAGCTTATAGGTTGAAGGATATTCATGAAGGAATTGGGTCTAAAAAGCGATGGAATTCTAAGGAAAGAAGGGATGTGAAGAGGATCATCACCATGATTGATGAAAGGTTGTATCGAAGGGATCAGTTCAGGACACTGGAAAGCTTTGTAGGCGGTCATCCCAGTTCGCATTCCTGGAAACATTGATGGACTTCCTGGTACCCCTTGAACTGCTTCTATTTCATAATATTTTGGATGTGTGATTTATATGTCTATGGCTTGTGCACACATTACAGTGTACAACCCGCTCTTGTAAATAAAGGACCCTGTGGTACGCTTCAGTGCCACAATCCTTATAAAAGGAGCGAAAGCTTCTTACTTTTGAGTAAAACCTATCAAACCTTTCACTTTTCAAGGTTTTGCTCAAAAGAACAAGTACTTCCCCTTATGATTTTCAAAACCTCAACCGTTTATATCACTAGTTGAGGGGGAGTATTTGAATTTAAAACTTTGTTCACAAATTGTTCACAGTGGTCATCTTCCCACAAAACTCAAAATGGTCATATTTATCCTCAACATTTCTTCAAAAATAACACTTATATGCCATTTTTGAGGGGGAGAAAATTTATGTGATAAGAAATATGTTGTGTAACTGCAAATGAATCTTTGTGCTATAGACTTTAACCAACGAATTGACGAGATCTTAACTGTTAGTAACTCGAAAAGACTTGTCCTGGACGGGTAATAATTTCAAGCCAGTTCGCTAGTGATGTAAACGTGTCTCGCAAAGGACTTGTCCGAGTAGAATGTACCATTCGAGAAACTCTTGGTAGACATGATCTTTGACGGGTTTGACAACCTTTCGAGGTTTGTCCACACCTTCAAGATAGTTATTAGAGCTAGTTGTCACCTAAAAGTTGACAATGTAACTCTTTAACTACTCAACGTAACCGTGTCTCGCGGGGGGCTGTCTATCTTGAGTCGATCAATTCAAAAGTGCGCGCTCTTCTCTCACCGTGTAGATTTCTGTCTTAACACTTAAGCACGTGTGGAGGGGGAGTATTTATGCTAAAAGATAAAACTCTCAAAGTGGTTCAAAATGTTTTTCATTCACAAACACTACGAGAGATTTTCTTGAAAATGGTTTTATGGCAATGGAGTTATAAGGTGATTAAGGTTAGGAATAACCGTCCTATGATCCGCCAGAGCCGGAGGGATCTACCCAAGGACACTACAAATAGTTAGAATTAGAAGTCCTTAGGTATGATTATAAAAAGGAGAAAATGAGAATCGGAGAAAGAAGGAGTTGAAGAATTAAAAAGAAATGCAAAGAAAAGGGTGAAAAGAAATAGTCCTCCAAATTATTCAACTTAGGGCGACAATCGGGTTCAATTCATATATTACTGGTTGTCACTTGATGACGCCGGTATTGAAGATTAAAAGTCGTCATGGACCCAGTGACGCATGCACTAAACCTTCTTAGCCATTCAAGTTTCTCTCAACAGAAGCTTGTTTCATTCTCACAGGGAACCCTACGTAAAATATCGGCTTTCTCTTAGAGATTGCTGGTATTGAAGAAGGAGACCCTCTCCCTAGTCTCCGCTCCAGAAAACCAAAACGCACTATTGAGTCTAGAGCCACGAGATTCATCAAAAGATCTCTTAGGTACACTTGACATTTCATCACTTGGTGTTCAACAATAAGAACATCAGTGGTAATGCGTATCGAGTCCTTCACTGATCTTAGCAATCTGTCAAGAACTTTTATGAGAGGTTCACAATTGTGATCCTCAGTGATTGAATGGAAACTCCTGCCAGGGGTCAACATCAAACAGCCCTGACAGCAGGTCACTTCGGTAACTCCCGTGGATTACGCTTAGTGTGTCTCAAACGGTCTACAGTCGTGAGTTGATGCTTCGGTGTACCTCAGCGACTAATCTGAACAGTAGATGTACTTCGGTACATCGCGTTATCTCACTTGTGGGACTCCGGTTCAGGAACGTCCTTTGTGAGAATTAGAGTTGTGTTTTCACACTATGCTGTTAACACTCTCGAAGTTCGAACTTGTAAGTGCCGGTATCCGCTTATTACTAACATTTCTTATGTTTACTTCTTTTGGAAGCTCTGGAGCGGACTGATCGTGAAGATTCTTCACATGCTCATGCCAATATCATCACTAATGAAAGTTCTCTCGAAAGGCAACACAAAAGTCAGAATGATTCTACGTTAAATCAAAGAATCTACAAAGTTTAAAGACTTAAAGAACTTCATTAGTACTGAAATACAACGTCAAAGAGCGTGTGAGCATGTTGAAGAATGACGTGGAGACACTGGAGCAAAGAAGGCACTGAGGCGACTTGATGCATAAACAACAACATACTATCACAACCATCACAAAGAACAATGATCAAAGAACAAAGATTATGATGACGTCAAAGCAGAACTGTTAAAAGAAAACAATTTCTCTACACTGGGAGATTGTTCGAATCAAGGCAATTCTTCTCACAAGAAAGAAGAATGTCGAAGACGCCAAAGCTACTATTACATCGGCACTTTCACCGCTGTATTCATCACCAACACTTGATGGGGAGATTGTTGGAATCACTCCTAAACCTTAATTCAAGTGTTAGTAATTAATGTGTAATAGTTAGCTTAATATGGCCTTTATGTTATTAATTAGCCTTAGGCTTATGTAGAAGGCCCATAAGCCTAGGCCTAGCCCAATAAGGAAAAGGATGGGAACTAGGAGTGTTGCCCTAGCTTCCCTCCTATAAATAATATGTAATAACCCTCACTTGTGGTTGTTCAATTTATTCTTTCATTCACATCTCTACGCCTAACCATGCTATTCATACGTGTGTGTGTGTTTATTGTTCAACCGATCTCATCTCCTCTCTATTTCTTCTATTGTTACTTGTGTTGCATATTTGGGAACCTAATAGTAACCTTAAGGGATAATTACGCCGTAACTAAAGTCGGCGAAAATAAAATCGGCTTTCGAACAATTACGTCGTAACTAACATATTTTGTTACGTCGTAACTAAGTTACGCCGTAACCAAAATATGTAATTACGCCATAAACATGAGTTACGTACTTTTCATCATTCATTTCTTTCATTGAAACTTAATAAGCCTAGAGTACGCTTTTGGCCCCTCATCGTACTTCATATTTTTATAACAAGTCCATGAAGTAAATAAACTTCATATGAATTGTCACTTTTAGTCCTTGATCATACTTGTTATTTTTACTTTTCATCCTCGGAGTAAATATTATCTTCATTTAGCCACGGGACTTCAAATCCTTAGCGCCCAAGTTAATAATTACGGCGTAATTAAATTACCGACTTACGCCGTAACTCTTCAACCGTATATTTTTATCCGCTCCGTAATTATCTCTACGGCGTAACTAAATGCTACATTACGCCGTAACCTTCACAAAAATAATTACGACGTAACCATAAGAAATGGTTACGCCGTATCCTTCAAAGCATCATTATTACGTCGTAACCTTACTAGATAGTTACGGCGTAATCTTCACATAGAATCTAAAGGCCCTTGTAAATTCATCTTTAGAACATATATTTGGCCTTTTCTCACATCTTTTCCGCTCCAACGCCTCATTTATCCTGAAATGCAATTATGAATGAATATGAATAAATTAAGTACCATATTAATACAAATGAGGCCATAAACACGGGAATTTGATATATAAAATATCAGGCTAATTTGATGTTATCACTGATCATATTGAAAGAAACAATCAATTCAATGTTTGACATATTGAAATACATGAATCGAAAGTAAAAGAACCGATAATCGCTAATGCTTATCGTTAAGAAGTGATTTCTCCCTTGGAGATGGCTCAGTATGCTCTTCAAGATCCTCCTTTGGACCCCTACTCACGTTCTCTGCTTTTTGGTGTGAAGTGAATGATGTGAAATGCATAATTTAGGGCTTGTATTTATAGGCAAGATCTAGTTATAGCGTAACTGAAGTTGAGAGTTACGCCGTAACTTATATAATTCCATAATAATGCTCTCATAATAGCTGGTTACGGCATAACACATGGGATGAGTTACGCCGTTTCTTCAATACAGGTTACAAATGACATGATTACGCTGTAATCATTAGGAGTTATGGCGTAGCTTATAGCAACGTGGAACATATTTTGACCTAATGGGTTACGGCGTAATCCTTAGTGGGAGTTACGCTGTAATCTGCTGCTGAGTTGGCCTTCTGAGTCACGCAATAGCTACGGCGTAATGTGAGAGTGGAGTTACGCCATAACTTCTTCACAGTGGGCATACTATCATAAATATCTTATACAATCTCCAAATCCGCGTCTCTTTAGCTCAAATGCTCGTAATTGACCTAAAAGTGAAATATAAGGAAAAACAAGCGTAAATCCATATAAATGATATAAAATACGAGCATTATCGGGGGAAATTGACACTTAATCTTCAGGACTATTTGATGTTATCAAATGTGCATTGAGCTGATAAATAAATCAACTCAATATAGTAAAGGAGTTGCCGAAAATGTCTTGGTCAAGATTGATAAATTTGTATTTCCGGTTGATTTTGTGGTACTCGAAATGGAAGAAGATGATATTCCAATTTTACTCGGGAGACCCTTCCTTGCCACTGTACATGCCATGATTGATGTATTCAACAAGAAGATCTCTTTGGAAATTGGAAACGATAAGATAACCTTCAACCTCGAGAAATCAATGAAGTATGACACCTTCACAGATGACAACCTTGATCTAGTCGAGGTTAATGTTCAGAAACATGTGCAAGAATGTTTTCAAACAGAACCTTCAAGTTCTGAGTCACTGATACTTGGAGACAATGTCGAAGAAGAAGACAAGTGGGGACGAAATACTGAGGATAGCCACACGTTGTGTTCTGCTAGCGTCCCAGAAAAAGCGAAAGATACTACCAAGCTCAAGGAACTTCCTTCTCATTTAGAATACGCATTTATTGATGATAATCCTAAGTTTCCTGTTGTTATCTCTTCTTTATTATCTAACGATTAAAAGAGGTTATTATTGTAGGTCTTGAGCTGTTAGGTTCCCATATTAGTAACACAAGCATCAATATGTAGAAATAGAGAAGAGATAGAGATCGGTTGAACAAAACACAAACACACACACGTATGAACTATAGCCGGTTATGCGTAAGGTGTAAAAGAGTGAATGAATTGAACAACCAACCCTCAAGTGAGGGTTATACAAGAGTATTTATAGGAGAGGGAGCTAGGGCAACACTCCTAGTCCCTTCCTTTCCTTATTGGACTTGGGCCAAGGCTTATGGGCCTTCTACATAAGCCTTAGCTTAATAACAAACATAAAGGCCATAATAAGCTAACTATTACATATGAATCACCAACACTTAAATTAAGGTTTAGGAGTGATTTCAACAATCTCCCCCTAAGTGTTGGTGATGAGTGAAAGAGTGATAAACGATGTAGATGCTGATGTAATAGTAGCTTTGACGTCTTCTGACATTCTTCTTTCTTGTGAGAAGAGGTGTCTTGATTCGAACAATCTCCCCAGTGTAGAGAAATTGTTTCCTTTGAAGTATTCTGCTTTGACGTCTTTATTTACTTTGTTCTTTGATCTTTGTTCTTTGTGGTGGTAGTGATAGTATGTTGTTGTTATCTGCATCAGGTCCGCTCCATTGCTCCAGTGTCTCCGCGTCTTTCTTCAACATGCTCATACGCTCTTTGTCGTTGGATTTCAGTACTGATGTAGTTCTCTTTAGTCTTTAAACTTTGTAGATTCTGTGACTTGACGAAGTATCATTATGACTTTGTGTTGCCTTTTGAGAGAACTTCAATTGGTGTTGTTGTTGGTTTGAGCATGTGGACAATTTGCACGATCAGTCCGCTCCAGAGCTTCCATAAGAAGAAAACGTAAGAAAGATTAGTAATAAGCGGATTCTGGCACTTACAAGTTTGAACTTCGAGAGTGTTAACAGCATAGTGTGAAAACACAACTCTAATTCTCACAAAGGCGTTCTGAACGGAGTCCCACAAGTGAGATAACGCGATGTACCGAAGTACATCTACGGTTCGATGAGTCGCTGAGGTACACGAAGCATCACCCCACGAACTGTAGACCGTTTAAGACTTACTAAGCGTAATCCATGGGGAGTTACCGAAGTGACCTGCTGTCAGGGCTGTTTGATGTTGACCCTGGCAGGAGTTTCCATTCAATCACTGAGGATCACAATAGTGAACCTCTCATAAATGTTCTCGACATATTGCTAGGATCTGTGTAGGACTCGATAACGTACCACTGTTGTTCTTATTGTTGAACAACAAGTGATGAAATGTCAAGTGTACCTATGAGATCTTTTGATGAATCTCGTGGCTCTAGACTCAATAGTGCGATTTGGTTTTCCTGAGCGGACACTAGGGAGAGGGTCTCCTTCTTCAATACCAGCAATCTCTAAGAGAAAGCCGATAGTTTACGTAGGGTTCCCTGTGAGAATGAAACATGCTTCTTTTGAGAGAAACTTGAGTGGCTAAGAAGGTTTAGTGCATGCGTCACTGGGTCCATGACGACTTTTAATCTTCAATACCGGCGTCATCAAGTGACAACCAGTAGCATATGAATTGAACCCGATTATGCGCCTAAGTTGAATAATCTGGAGGGCTATTTCTTTTCACCCTTTTCTTTGCTTTTCTTTTAATTCTTCAACTCCTTCTTTCTCCGATTCTCGTTTTCTCCTTTTTATAATCATACCTAAGGACTTCTAATTCTAACTATTGGTAGTGTCCTTGGGTAGATCCCTCCGGCTTTGGCGGATCATAGGACGGTTATTCCTAACCTTAATCACCTTATAACTCCATTGCCATAAAACCATTTTTATGAAAATCTCTCAAAGTGTTTGTGAATGAAAAACATGTTTGAACACTTCAAGAGTTTTAGATTTTCAAAAATACTCCCCCTCCACATGTGCTTAAGAGTTTTGACAGAAATCGCACGATGAGGAAAGAGCGCGCACTTTTGAATTGATCAACTCAAGATAGACAATTCCTTGCGAGACACGATTACGTTGCATAGTTAAAGAGATACATTGTCAGCTTTTAGGTGACAACTAGCTCTAATAACTACCTTGAAGATGTGGACAAGCCCGAGAGGTTGCCAAACCCGTCAAAGTTCATGTCTATCAAGAGCTTCTCGAATGGGTACAATTTACTTGGATAAGTCTTGGAAAACAAATATTTTCAATGTATGACTGTTCAGATCTCGTTAATTCATAGGTTGAAGTCTTTTCACACGAGGATTCAATAGCAAAACATAACATATTTCTTATCACATAATTTTTCTCCCCCTCAAAAATGGCATATACATGTTATTTTTGATGAAATTTTGATATCAAATATGTCCATTTCGAGTTTTGCGGGAAGATTACCACTAAGAACATTTTGTGAACAAAGTTTATAATCAAATACTCCCCCTCAACAAGTAATATTAACTTTTGAGGTTTAGAAAAACATAAGGGGACGTACTTGTTCTTTTGAGCAAAACCTTTGAAAAATGAAAGGTTTGATAAGTTTTACTCAAAAAGTAAGAAGCTTTCGCTCCTTTTATAAGGATTGTGGCACTGAAGCGTACCACAGGGTCCTTTCATTACAAGAACGGGTTGTACACTGTTATGTGTGCACAAGCCATAGTCATTAAAAAATCACACATCTAAATAATAATGATAATGAAACGGATTAAGGGGTACCAGGAAGTCCATCAATCTTTCTAGGAATGCAAACAGGGCGTTGATAGCCTGTGAGAGTAAACATGGGACGACCACCTACGAAGCTCTCCATAGTTCTGAACTGGTCTCTTCTGTACAACCTTTCATCAATTCGAGTGATGATCCTCTTCACATCCCGTCTGTCCTGAGAATTCCATCGCTTTGGAGACCTAATGCCTTCGTGTATCTCCTTTAACCTGTAAGACAAGCCATCCCTCACCATCTTCAATGTGTGATCCCTAAACTTGTGAAGATCTCTACACGCCATCAAGCGATTGCGTTGTAGTTATTTGAGGTAAACTACTCCGAATGGTTTCTTTGATGAGAGTGTATTTTGAAAGCTGGTTGATGTCAGGTATTTCTAGCTGAGGTCTGGTGAAGTTGACACGGGTCTGATATGATTCAACAGCAAGTTGTAAATCTTCTACACGTTCCTAGATCACTATGCTTCTGATGAAGATGAGCAAGGACTTGATGTATTCAAGTTGAATTTCAGTCGAGAACTGTCTCATTCTTCCCTGTACTTTAGCAAGATACAGATCTTCAATGTCGTTAAGAGACAAGTTCTGAAAGTCCGCTTCACAGAATTCATAGTCCCTTTCGTATTGTCTTTTGACCATGATAGACTTGAGGAAGGTGTAATCCCATTTAGACGAAAGGGTGACATGCTTAACGGCCACGATCCTTTTATCACCGAACACTTCATGTTGAGACTTTCGAACCTGGCAGCTCTTGTAGTAGATTCGTCGGCGTTCTAGCCAACGATGAATCCCGTACATTGCATCAATGTCATACTGCTCCACGCTGTTGGAAAACATATGGGTAGCCTTTTATTCGATGGCTATGCAGTTGGAGTATATGGTGCAGGGAGCGGAAGTGTAAGTGATGTAGCGTATTTCTTTGTACCATCGCTATCGTGTAGAAGAAATTCCAAATCTTTGTTGAAGAAGTAGCGAAATGGAATCCTAGGTTGATCTGGTTGGCCAATTGTAGGTAGAGGTTTAGACCGATCGATTGTAGTATGGAGGGTTGTCTCTTTGTTGAAGTCAATGTTTGCTTGAGGTTGAGCCAATCAATTTTGTTAGACATGGCTCGTGCTATGTTATCAAGGTGATATTCGACTTCAATAGCACTTTCGAGTGTCTTTGAGGAGTTGAAAGGCTTCATTCTTGATTCGTCTCAACTCTGATTTCGTCATCTTCTTCACATGAAACTTCTCTTGCAATAACTTAGCATGCTCCAACGTACTACCTTCTACCATATCTGGATCATCAGTGAGAGCGGGAGTGGCATCAACAAGTGTAGAGAACCAATCAAACTCGGTGTCATCTTCGTCTAGCCATGAGACGACATTAGCCTTAGGAGACTTCTTCTTCTTTAGCCTTGATGAGGATGATGGTTTCTTTGTTGAAGCGGGAGAGGTGGGTTGTTGTTGGGGCTCGAGGACTTCCTCATCGTCACCACCGTATACTCAAAGTGATCACCGGTTTTCTCATGCTGGGGTGGTAACTCGAGTCTGAGGTTTGTTAGCAGAAGAGCGAGGAGGAGATCGTCTTGGTGGTGAAGTCCTTCGGGGTGGTGGTGGCATAGATGATGGTTCTCGACTTTCTTTGGACGTTTAGGCTCGTCATTTTTATCCTTATCCTTATCTTCATCATCTCTTGGACGTTTAGGCCATTGAGCTTCTTCTTTGTATGCTGATTTGAGTTGGTATTCCAGCAATGCTTCAAACAATTTACCTTCGTGAGAAGTAAATGTTGCAGATCGTTTAGACATTTGGGATACTAGCTTGGAAAACAATTCAGCATATGAGAATATTATGGGATCAACTGGATTGATGTTCACTTGCATAGGTGTTGATCTCATAGTTTGCTTGGCCAAATGCAATAGATTCGGATAGAGTTGTCTGGTGTACATTTCTTTTGTTAGACCAGGAATGATGTCAAGAAGGAACTTGTGAGTGTATCCTTTGATCATCTCGTTCATTTCCCCTTGAAGATCCCGTTGCATGAACTTCTGGATGTACTCCCTTTCGGCTGACATCTTTTCATTCTCGTCATGAAGATCTTGAACTTTGGTCGCGAGAAAATTCAGCTTTTGTAAAGCACGTCTTTCTTCGACTGCTTGACAGCTTTAACGATCCTTGTCTTTGCTCGAGAAATCCAAGAGTCCATTGGCTTCTTCACAGATTTGGATGTGGATTTGGTTGTTCTTCTGGATGGTGGTGGTGAAGAGTGAGAGGATGAATCAGATGATGAAGAGACATGAGGGGATTCAGGGTCCTTAGGAGGTTCAGAAGTTTTCTCCTTGGGCGAATTGGACTTTGAGAAGAAAATCATCATATTTCACTTCGTCATCTTGTTCAGATTTAGCCTTTACTTCAACCTGCATCCTGGCCTCTTCCTCTGCTTTGGCTTGAGTTGCGGCCTCTTCATCGATCTTTTCTTGACTTTTCCTTTACGGTTCCTCTATGTCAAAGTCGATAGAATCCTCCAGGTGCTTTTGTTGTTGCTCAAGAGTGGTCGCATCAGGAATTGGTGTAGATAGGACACCACCACTTGACCCTCCGGGGCCACGCATTTGTTCCTGTTCAAACACTTTTGCCTTGTGTTGGAGTCTAATGATTTTGAACTTCTTCTGTAGTCGTGTTAGTGGCTCTTCTTCTTTCTTCTTCTTGCTCAAGTACTAGAGTCTTCCCTTTGCCTTGGTTGACTTTTTGGACTAGGAGGTTTAGCTCTTGTTGGAGTGACAATGGTTGCGTTTGAGTAGATAACCTCTTCTTCTGATTCGGTTTCCTCAAAGCTTTCATCCACTAGCTTTCTTTGCGGTTCAGACTTGGGAATGGGAATAGGACCAGCTTCCTTAGATGGAACTTTCCTTTTGAGTGGAGGTTTCCTCTTAGGGAACTTTCGTTGACTCGATCGGTGCTTGAAACACTTCTGCACTTTGCCTCTTCTGGTTTTCCTAATAGGTGTACCAGAAGACTTGTCATCGAGAAAACCAACTTTGCCTTCATCAACTGCTACAAGATACCTTTTGTATGAGTAAAGCTGTTTGATTGCATCGAGAGAAGGTGATCGGCAGACACAACACCTTGTTTCTTTGTTGTTGATTCCTTAAATCATTTGTTAGAGTAGGTTCATACAACATGGAGTGATTGTTTGGGTCATTGAGTCTCAAGGGAATATCGGGATTTAACCCAAGAGCTCTCTGGATCAACAGTTTTGTGTATCTGATGTATGGGATCTTGGTGCCTCGCTTTTGAGAAAGACATCATGTCATCCTATATCAGAGCTTCAACTTTGATATGTTTCATGTTGACCAAAGCCCAAAAAATCTGTAGTTCCATGAGCTTGGGATGCTCATAATCACTATCCGTCGAAACAGATTTTGTGATGATGATGAAGAGGGTTCTCCAGGTGAGGGATATTCTTGGTCAGCGTAAGAGTGCTTGGTGATTACCCACGAAGCTTCGTCATAACCATGTTGATCATGAATTGCGAACGACCTCTTGAAGGTGTAGCGTTGTACTCGGTTGGTTCAATGGCGAGGAATGAGGAGAATAGCCTGCAAGAAGTCTGCTGGTGTGATGGTGACTTGCTTGTGATTGAGAGTCCGATCATCATTTTGCCCTTTGATATGCTTTATTGTGTGCGAGAATTGCTGTATGTAGATCTCCGGGCTGTGGCGAGTTGGTGAGCATATTACGATAAGAATGGTTCTTGAATGTCCATTGCTATCAAGCAAGAAGACTCATAGCATGTGAGGGTATCAAAATCAACACGGAGGTTGTTCTTTCCAATCTTCATCGGATAGCCATTAGGGAAGATATCAACAACGGTGAGAACATTTGGTGCATCCACATTCTGCATTTGAGCGTCCATGTCGTGATCGGAAAGATATTTAGCCAAAAGAACCAACATATCGAAAGACATTATGTTAGTCAACAGATGGTTTTATTGTCTAATTATTGAATGTGATATGTCGATGATTGTTAGGAGTCCAATGTCACTTGTTTGTCCAATAGTCCAATGACGTCGTGATAAGTTTAGTGAGTTGATTAACTTTAAGTTTTAAAGTCCATGTTTTCACTTATTATTCACAACTTGTTAAACATTTAAGCTTATAGTGACATTATTGGTTTCGTGGCGTTATGATTTATTTATTTACAAGTTTGCACGCGTAACAATTCATAATTAAGGTTAAACTAGGCTTAGGCGTAGAAATGGCAAGCTTATGCGTAAACAGGAATGATATATGCGTAAGCAAAGCTTATCGTGGTTCTTGACTTACGCGTAAGAAATATTACGCGTAGGAAAAGGGGACCTTATGCGTAGAGCTTCGCGTGGCGTATATGGAACTTTACGCGTAAGGCTTACTCGTAAGAGTCAACCTTATGCGTAGAGGTCACTGTTTACGCATATCCTTCACGAGGATACTGCGTAGTCCTTATGTAGAACCTTACGCGGCGTTACGCGTAAGATTTCTCTTACGCATAACATGCTATGCGTAAGGTGATCCTTATGCGTAGATGTTAAACAACCTTGATTACGAATTTTCACGCGTAATAAACACGAAATAGTTACATCATAGCACCAATATTAACACATACATTCAGTTATTTTACGATCATAGCATGAATACACATTAAGCGATTCTGGCGTAAGAAGACTTATGCGTAACTTAAACCCTAAGTTTCAAGAATTACGCCTAAGTTATCTAGCCATAGGATTTGCACAAAACTTGTTACGGTAGTTCTAAGAAGTCAAGTGAGTTGTTATGTCCAAGTTTTAACATCAAATTCTCAACGAATAAAAAATACCCAATTATTAAGAACATAAACCCTAATTTATAATTATCAATCAATTAGTGTTTCTGGGTTGATTCTAAGCATGGATATGATCAATTCATCATGTAAACAACATCACACAACAATCTTTTTAACCAGAAACATTCTCACAAGAAAGTACCCAATTCCACGCATAAACCTTAGTTTTCAAAATCAATCAATTAGTGTATGGGTGATGTTTAATGATAAAAATGGTTTCAATGATGTTAGATAAACGTTTCGACTCTATCATTTTAACCAAAAAACACACACCATTGATTATGTGTTCATATGCTTATGCGTAGAACACAAAATCACTCATATCTAACAATCTAACCGTTGGTTTTTGAAATAATTTAAAACCCTTGTTTGTAATCATGTTAAGAACACAAGAACACTTACAAATTGATGATCAAGTAACCGGATTTGAAGGTTGATTTATATACGTAGATTAGGGTAGTTGGTGTAATAAATGAGAAGAGTTAATGATAGGTGAAGTGTTTTATTAAAAAATTCTTTGATCTTTTGACACTTTCAGTCCCTCCACCTCTACCATTTACATCCAATGCCTTTAACTTCCATTTTGGATACCAAACGAAGGATATTTAGGAAAGAATTTTGACGACACTCCCCCTCAACTTAAGAAATAATGAAAGTTTATAAATTTTAGTCCGAGGAGTGTCAGTAAACCAGAAATGTGACCACCATTATTAAAGAAAACAACCGGGATAAGGTACCATGCAAGTACAATGTATTATGAAAAATATTTGTTTTCTCCCCCTCAACACTTGATCGAAAAAATATTGAATTTTGAAAGATTTGAGTGTTGATGGAAGAATTGTACTTGCAATGTTAAAAGAAATATAGATAGAAGAATATTTTTGTTGTTTTATCGAATTTTATAATTTTGTATTTTGTTTTGAAAATATTTAAAAAAGAGGTTTTGGTGTTTGAGTGGTTTTAAGAATGTTTTAAGAGTTCATCCAGTTCCTCTTGAGTCAAACACCGCATACCAATCGGTGGACCAACTCATTAAACCTAGCAGGAGCTAAGGCTTTGGTGAGAAGATATGCCAATTGGTATTTTGTACCCATAAAATATAATTCAACGGATACCACTGTTCCACGTGGTCCTTGATGAAATGATATCGAAGATCGATGTGCTTTGATTTGAATGTTGTGCTGAGTTGCGAGATCACAATAGCACTTCGATTGTCGCAGTACATCGGGATTCTATCAAATACGTAACCATAGTCTTTGAGTTGTGTTCTCATCCAAATGACTTGAGCACAACACGCCGACATGGCTACATATTACGCTTCGGTTGAGGACAGCGATGTACAATCCTGCTTCTTCGATTGCCATGACACCGGTTTATCACCAAGAAATTGTAACGCTCCTGAAGTACTTTTCCGAGAATCTAAGCATCTGCGTGGTCGGCGTCTAAAAAGCTATTAGTTCAAAACGAATCGCCGGATACGATTCCCAAATTAATGGTTCCCTTGATGTATCGGAGGATTCTTTTAGCCTCGAGAGGTGGGTTTGATTGGTCTCGGCCGATAGCGGGAGCAAAGATATCGGAAAAAACAATATCGGGCACTGCTAGCTATTAGATACACGAGAGACCCAATGATACTACGGTATTTGGTAGGGTCCACCAATTTCCCATGTAAATCAGCGTCTAGCTTCTTGGTATGAGCCATTGGTGTGGCATAGGTGTCACAATTTTGCATTCCAAATTTGTTTAACAATTCAAGGGCATATTTGGAGTGACTCAAGAAAATACCACGGGGTGATTGATGAACTTGCATTCCAAGGAAGAATGTGAGTTCACCCATCATTGACATTTCAAAATGTTTTGTCATAAGTTTTGCAAAAGCATTTGAGTATTTTAAATGTGTTGACCCAAAAATGATGTCATCCACATAGATTTGAACGATTAAGATGTGAGCCCGTGATATTGTATAAAGAGTGTAGGGTCGACCGAACCTTTGGTAACATTATTTGCAATAAGGAAGGATGATAACTTATCGTACCATGCCCGAGGGGCTTGTTTGAGACCGTAGAGAGCTTTCTTCGGTTTGTAGACATGATTAGGGAACTCTGGATCAACGAATCCTTCGGTGGCTAACATAACGTTTCTTTCGGTTGTCCATTGAGAAGCGGTTTTGACATCCATCAAAGACCGTGATGTTCATGTGAGCGCAAATGCGAGAAAAATCGAGCGACCTCAAGGCGAGCAGCGGGCAAATGATTCTTCAAAGTCAATACCCTCTTCACGTCTATAACCCTTAGCCACGGGCGTGACTTGTTTCTAATTACGGTTCCTTCAACATCAATTTTTTTCCAAATCCATTTTAGACCAATGGCGAAGACCCTTGTTGGTCTTTCAACCAATTCCCATACTTCAAGACGTTTAAATTGGTTGAGTTCTTCTTGCATGGATTCAATCCGGTTGTCTTTTGTCATTGCGTCTTTAATGTTTTTAGGTTAGATTGACGGTGAGTGCATAAATGCAATGTTCACCATCTGTGTGAAGACGTTGTCTAGTTATGACTGGTTGATTCGGGTTACCAATAATGTTCTCTAGAGGATGGTCTTTTGTCCAACGATGTGTGGAAGGTTGATGTTGATATACATTATGCAGATTTTGAGGATTCAAATGGCTTGTAGATGATTCCGCAACATTAGGTGCAGCGATTTCATTAGCAAGCGGGTTAAAGAAGCATTTGGATCAAAATCTGCGGTGGGGTACTACATTAAGAACATCATCGGTTGGTTCAACGTCGTTGGAAGCGGTTTGTTCAACTGTTGTTGTAGAGTCAACTATTGGTGCTTTTCAACGTAGTTGTTGTGCGGGTGTATCGGTATTGGATTATGATCGGGTTGTGCGGCGGAAACATTGGATACACACGAGCCGTTCATCAATGTCATCACTAAGCGTGAGCAAATAGCTTTCCATTTGTTGACAAGGAAGCTGGGGGCTTGATTCAGCTGATGATGGGGTTTGAGGGAAGTTTAAGCGGTTGTGACGGGTTCCAAGCATTATGCTCGAAGCCATTTCGATAAGCTCATCAAAATTAGCATGAATTGTTTCCATAACCCGCTTTGTACGGACGATTCGGATCCGGTAACCTTTAGAATTCTCATAGTATCTAATAAAGACTCCAATGTCAGCTTTGGCTTTGAGCTTTCCAAAGTCATCATGATCATTATTTGGGTAGCAAAAGGATCCAAATACATGAAAGTGTTTGAGGTTGGTTTTACTGTTATGGATAAGCTCATAAGGTGTTTTGTTGTGGCGTTTAGTAATCATTGAGCGGTTTTGAGTGTAGCATGCAGTTGAGACGGCTTTAGCCCACAAGTAATCTGGAAGTTTAGCATTGATTAACATCGTTCTGGCGGCTTCCACTAGCGTGCGGTTTCATCTTTCAACAACTCCGTTTTGTTACGGTGCGTGCAATGGATGTTTGATGCTCAATTCCCACTTTCTCATAATATTCTCGAAGAGTTTGATTCACAAATTCATTCCCTTTATGCGTTCAATTTGTCGGCGATGTTCGGAGCTGAATTTGAATTTTCGTGAGAAAGGAGATGATCATCTGTGGAGCTTGATCTTTACTTCGAAGAAAATAAACCCAAGTCCATCTTGAGTAGTCATCAACAATTACCAAGATGTAGCGTTTGCCATTAATCGTGCGCATGCATCGGGGCCACACAAATCCATGTGAAGAAGATGAAGCACATCTTTGAGAGCGTGTTCCACCTTTGAGGAAAAATGAGCACGAGTGCTTTTTCCTTGTTCACAAGCTGAACATAGGTGATCTTTAGAATACAGGAATCTCGGGAGACCTTCAACAAGTTTGTGTCGAGCAAGGTTGGTGATGGTTTGAAAGTTTAGATGTGAGTGCCATAGCCAAGATTTTGTAGATGTAGCCTTTGAAAGTAGACAGATGGGAGATGAAGCAACCATGTCTTGCATTGAGATTGTGTAGAGACTAGAATTGCGAGAGCCAGACATAAGATCGTTTCCTTGTAGATCACGAATGAAACAAGTTTTCTCCCTAAAGGCAACTTCCAAATCTCCATCACAAAATTGACCGACTGAAAAGAGATTGTGACCGAGGCCTTCCACATAATAAACCATGCTAATTTCAATATTGCCATTGATATAATCTCCGTAGCCCATGATAGCTGCGAAGTGATCATTCGAATCGGCAGTGCCAATGAACTTTGCATAAAGTTTGATAACAGTTTAAGGTTGCTGTCATGTGTCGGGAACATCCGCTATCAACAATCAAAGGATGATCGTATCACACGCATTACACACAAGGCGACACAGATGGAATAGAAGTAGATGTGGAACCCGATGAGTTAGAGGGTTCCTCAGCAATTATAGTAGAAATACACACATCAATGATTTTAGGCATCCATTTAAATCCTAGTGTATTATGTATCCATTTCTTCCATCTCCAACTAGTCTTAGCTTTAGTCTTAGTGAATGCACTAGGTGGTACTACATTCCTTGGAGGTGATCCTGGAACTACAGGGACATCAATGCGTTTCTTAGAATCTAAGGAGGGCGTTTTACCAAGCACAGACTTAGAAGCATTAGTGGGCCTAGAGGTATTCCGATTCTTAGGATTCCTTAAACGAGACAAGATAGCTCTAGCAACACATTTGTCATGACAATCGGAAAGCATACTTTTACGACAAATAACACAAGAAGCATCGGACTGAATATCAAAAGTACTTAAAGGTTTAGCATTCGTTACAACACTTTTCCATTACATTTGTCAGACGCAATATCTAAAGTAGGTGCAACGTGAGTCTTATTCAAAGTCCTAGGGTGTTCTTCTACTTCATCATTCCTTATTATTCTTTTCTTAGGTCGCAACTTCCTATTCTTCCTTGTATTGCTCCTAGGTTGTGAAGTGCGGACGTTTGGAAAAGAAGCAACTAGTCTGTTTCAGTAGGGGAAGCACATTAGTTACTTGTGTTTTGTCAGTAGGCAATCTGGGTTCACGTTTGCTAAGTGTTATTGGTGCAATTCTCCTAATGATTCTAGGATGAACTTGTTCATACTTTCCTAACATTTCTCTTAACTTAATGATAGTGTGCACCAAATCTTGATTTTGAGCGAAGATTTCGAGAAAATTCATGACTTCTGTAGTGTATGCAAGATAATGATCAAGTTCGTTTGATGCTTCATCACGAGTCTTTTTGAGTAAATCAAATATGACACCATATTCTTGTTTAACTTTTGCAAGTTCATGTTCATATTTTGAGATTTGACACTTAAAAGACACGTTTTGATCATCCGGTTGCTCAAGTTTTGGATTTAGATTTTTTTCATCCAACTTGGCGATTTTGTTTTGAAAAGCAAGTTGTTGATCGTGAATATCTTTTTGACACCAATTAAGGCGACGTTTTGCATTTGAAAGTTCGTTTAATAATCGTTCATTTTCAACTTTTAAAGACTCGATTTGAAGCACATTATCATTATTCTCAACAATTTCAACAGAGATCAACGATGTCAGGCGAGATATAATCGGATGCATATGCAAGATTGTAATAACACAAGATTATTGATATCAACACAGATAACATCTTCCAAGAGTCGATCAACATCTTTTCTCAACAGTTTCTTTTACGTTTAGTATTTGAAATCGATGTTTCTGTTTTCTCGAAAACTGTTTTCATTAGGCCAAGTTCCTTGTGAAAATCCCTTTCCCAATACTGTGCACAGGTTTTCAAATTTTTGACATGGGGTAAAATTCTTTTCTGAAGAATATCTCTTTGTTCTCGCGCCATAGGCGATTGAAAATGTTTAACTTTTATTTGAATGAAATTCAATCTCACGTTCCAAAATTTTGAGGTCAAATAAGAAAGTGTCAAAGTATTTGATAACACGACAACTTTCGGCTTTAGTTTTTACTTCACTAAGTGAAGGTAAAGGACCATTAATTTGTGCACCATTGTGTTGGGGACTAACTTGGCGGTGTGATAACCAAAAGTTGGTTAGAAGTATCTTGTTGTGTGACAAAAGTTACGGCTTTTGAATAGTTAAATGGTTTGTTATAAGCGACATTTTCCATTTTTGACCGACTCTCGTCATCAGCATCTAATTCCTCCATGCGATTATATTCAACAGTCATAATTGAATCATCAATTCTATGTTACTTTGTAAACTTGAGGATTTGGTTTGAATGCTCTGTGTGAAAACTTAGGTTTGTAATCAGCAAGATTAGGTCCATATCCATTTGGATTTGGTTTGAAAGTAAACTTTTGAATCGTTGTGATTGATTCACCATGTTTATAAACAACATTTGAAAACTCTTTGATTTTGTTTTGTAAGTCAACAATTTCTTCAAGATAGTTATCTATTAGTTTAGTGGAATGCTTTTTGTACTCAGAGGACTGTTTTTGACAAGTTAACAACTCAGCCTTGGCTTTTTGAGTTTCCAAAGTAAGGGCGTTAATTTGTTGTTTATGTTCATGTTTCAGTTGTTCTATTTGAGACAACAAAGCATTCTTGAATGCGGCTAGATCACGAACTGACGTTCCAAAGATTTTTCGTTTTGATGTGATTTAGCAAAAGCGGCTTCAAAACCTTTTTCACGGTTTTCTTGAGTTTTGAAAAGTTGAGTTGTCGAATTAAGCATTCATTATCCCTATTAACGAGTGCATTTTTCTTTTTAATTTTGTGAAATTTCCAAACGAGATTATTGGTCTTTAATTAAGGTCAGGAGCTCAATTTCTCTATTAGACAAAAGTTCATCTTGTTCAATGTTAGTCTCAACATGATCATTATTTAGATCCTCAAATATAACCACGGAGTCAACTTGATGATCAATATTAACCATAAGGTCATCTTGATCATCAAATATAACTACGGGATCTATTTGATAATCATCGGAATGAGATGTGGATAGCTCATGTTGAACATTTTGATCGTTGTCGGATGGAGAAATTGGTGGAGATATCAGATCAGTAATGAGTATATTTTGTTCGGTACACGAGACAAGCCATCGTGTCATACACGGGCACTGTGTCACTCATGTGTAGAGCTTGCATATCCATCAACATGCTCCATTGCACGCAAGTCCTCCATATCATCATCGAATCCGCATACGCCATAAAGCTCTGTCCTTGTTGGTAAGAGTGCCACCGCTTCATCCTTGAGCCAAGAGCAAAGCCTCTTTGTGATAAGCACTGCCTCTTGTCATCGGCTTAGGGCATGCATTAGCGGATGACCCTTCTCATTACGGTTATAACAACGAGACCATTAACCCCATTACGAGCATTCCCTGTTCAACCACTTGAGCCCTTTGTTGTTGCGGAGCATCCATGTTATTCCTTCCTATAGCATTAAACCCTTGACCACCTCCCATATGACGACCATAACCACGATTCTGAACTTCAACGCGTCCATTGTTCACAATAGCCTGATTCCTTGTGTTTGATGAGGCGAATCGATTGTTGGATCTGTTTGTATAACGGCCAAAGGCTTTAGCAATCATAGCAAATCCTTGTTGCAATTCATCAAAAGCATCGGAGTCCTCATCAGCTTCACTGTAAAGTGCTTGAGCATTGTTGTTGTTGTTGTATGGAACCAATTGAGTTTGTTGAGGTTGTTGCTGTGACGGATCATATGGTGTGATGGTTGAAGTTGGTTGAGGAGCAGGTTGAGAAGGAACACTAGTTTGAGCCCACAAAGCAAGTTGTTGATTGTCGGAAGTGATTTGTGGGCAGGGAGTCCACGGATAGCCCTTTCTTTGTCAACTTCTTTTTGGTGAGGCTTCAAATAGTCGTACAACAATCCGTATGTAGCATGATGAAGATTCTTAGCTTGACGGAGAAAAATGACATACTTCTCCCATTAGGACCAAGACTACTTAGGAACTTAGTGTTGACAGCAATTCTTGGCATGATGATATTGTGTTTGTCCAAATCATTGATGATGTCTGAAAAGCGATGATGATATGACTCTAATGTCTCTCTGGTTCAATCATGAAGTGTTCATAAGCCAAGTAGATTTTGGATTCCATGTCTTCTGATTGAGTTTTGTGCCTTCCATGAGAAGATGAATATGCTCCCACATTGCTTTAGCGGTCTTTTGAGCATCAACACTTCGAAGGATCGGATTGGGTAATCCCAAAAGGATGTATTGCATTGCTAGTTCATCGGCTTCAAAATGTAGAAGTTCATCACTGTGAGGTGCGAGGCGGTTGCAATGTTGGTGACAGCATCTCTTGGTGGATTGGCATTAGGATCTGCGGGTGTGACAAAAGTAGGCATCTGAAATGGACCTTCCATAATGACCTTCTTTAAGAACTTTCCATGTGGCTTCTTTAGATCACAAAACCTAAAGAACCTTATCACCCATTGATCATAATTTCGGGGAGTGAGCATTGGAGGTCTATCAAGTGAGCCAGCTTCATGAATTGATTGTTGGCTACTTAAGGCTTCACACATCTTGCCAAACCATGTTGGTTCCTTCATAGTACTCCTGGATGGATGTTGATTGTAGAAGTTTGTGTAAGGTTGTACTTGAAGACTAGGTGGTGGTTGAACCATTTGTGGTGGAATTGCACCAAGTTGTGGAGTATGTTGTTGATTAAATTGTTGTTGATAAATTTGTTGTTGATGATTAAATTGTTGATGTTGTGGACTTAGTTGTTGTTGTTGTTGTTGATTATAAGTGTAAGGAAAATAGCTAGAGTATGGTGGTTGTGACATGTTGAAAACTTGTGTTGTTAAATGGATCTTTGTAGTCGAATGAAACCGTTGTTGATGAAGTATCCTTAGGCGTAGAAATCACAGAAAAACAAAGTACCACTTATGCGTAAAAACACCAAAGATACGCGTAACAGCAATAGTTACGCGTAGGATTAGCTTACGCGTAAGAAATGAGAAAACACTAAAGTTATGCGTAAACAGAAAGTTAAGCGTAGAAAACTTAGATGTAGGATTACCTTATGCGTAAGACAGAGCTTAGGCGTAAGAAGAATCTTATGCGTAAAGAGTTCTACGCGTAAGCTTAAGCTTATGCGTAAATTTAGGGTTTTACCTAAAAGATCTTTTACACTATCACAGTGCAAAAGATATCCAAAGTCAAAGTGTTTTCAGGCTTATCCAAGCAAGAAAAACAGCGAGTAATCCACAGCGAAGATCAAACCAAGGAATTCTTATGCGTAATTTTAGGGTTTCGTTATGCGTAGAACTTTACCAAAAATGATTTTTTCCCAAAGATGTTTCTAAACCAGATTTTTTGTGATGAAATAGCTTCAATATCATAAAAAATAACACAAAAGTTTGAAACTTGATGATCAAAGCTTATAAAACGGTTATGCGTAGGAACAATACCTCCGTAAAAAACCTAGCTTAAAAACAATGATCAACACGTAAAGTTTCAAACTTTTCGCCAAAAACTGTTATTTTAACACATTAAGACATTGAAAGTACAAGAATCTTGGATTGAAAAATGTAAAAAAGAAGTTTTTAAGCGAACAAAAGTTTGAACCGTTTTGTTACGCATAAGACCGAAACTCACTTCAAAAACAAAACCGATTCACCCAACTATTTGGCTCTGATACCCTTTGTTAGGTTCCCATATTAGTAACACAAGCATCAATATGTAGAAATAGAGAAGAGATATAGATCGGTTGAACAAAACACAAACACACACACGTATGACCTATAGCCGGTTATGCGTAAGGTATAAAAGAGTGAATGAATTGAACAACCAACCCTCAAGTGAGGGTTATACAAGAATATTTATAGGAGAGCGAGCTAGGGCAACACTCCTAGTCCCTTTCTTTCCTTATTGGACTTGGGCCAAGGCTTATGGGCCTTCTACATAAGCCTTAGCTTAATAACAAACATAAAGGCCATAATAAGCTAACTATTACATATGAATCACCAACACTTAAATTAAGGTTTAGGAGTGATTTCAACATGAGCAATCACAAAAGAGCAATTGCATGGAAGGTTTCTGACATAAAGGGAATTGACCCTTCATACTGTTCTCATAAGATACTAATGGAAGATGATTTCAAACCTGTGGTACAACCCGCGAGAGGAGATTGAACCCTAAAGTTCAAGATGTGGTAAATGATGAAATCATTAAACTCTTGGATGCAGGTTTAATTTACGCTATTTCTGATAGCCCTTGGGTTAGTCCTATTCATGTTGTACCCAAGAAAAGAGGAATGACACGTGGTGGATTAACGAGGATAACGAATTGATCCCTACGGAACGATAGCTGGATGGAGAGTTTGCATCGATTCTGAGAAAATTAAGCGGCACTTAGCGAAAAGATCACTCCACTCCCCTTTTATGACCAAATATTAGAAAGGCTTTGAGGACACGAATACTATTGTTTCCTTTGATGGACTTTTAGAATTTCGATTCAATAAACGGTCGGGGAAAGACAACTTTCACTTGCCTTTACGGAACATTTGCTTACCGAAGAATGCCTTTTGGTCTATGCAATGCTCGACCACGTTCAATGTTGCATGGCCGATCTTCGGATATCGCCAAGATTTCATGCAAGTTTTATAGACTGATTTCTTGGTTTTGATAACTCTTTCTCCCTCTTGCCTTAATAATTTATCTAAAATGCTTGCTAGATGTGAAGAGACCAACCTTGTCCTAAAGCTGGGAAAATGTCATTTCATGGTAAAGGAAGGAATTATTTTAGGACATAAAATTTCCCAAACATGAATTGCAGCCGATAAGGCTAAAGTTGACGTTATTTCTCGACTCCCTTACCCTACTAACCTTAAAGAGTTAGGAGTTTCCTTAGGCGGCGGGTTTTATAGAAGATTTATAAAAGATTTTTCAAAGCTGCTAAACCCATGACTGACTTCTCATGAAGGATGCAAACTTTGATTTACTTGATGAATGCAAAGCGCTTTTGATATTTTTTGAAAAGAAAAATTGACTACAAATCTACTGTTATCATAGCTCTGATTGGAATAAATATTTTGAATTAATGTGCGATGCAATGACACTACAACTGTGAAACGTCTTAGGACAAAGAATAGAAAAAATTTAAGCCATTTATTATATGATAAAACATTAAATGAAGCGCCAAGAACAATACATGACCACGAAAAGGAACTCCCTTGCAGTGGTCTATGCCTTTGATAAATTTAGGTCTTACTTGGTAATGTCTAAAAATGTTGTCTACATACGACCATTACCTTTAAGTATTTGTTCAATAAACAAGATACCAAACCCAGGTTGATAAGATGGGTGCTTTTGCTCCAAGAGTTTAAAATCGAAATCAAGGATAAGAAGGGGGCATAAAATTTGGTAGATGATCACCTGTCTCGACTAGAAAACCCGGGACTAGAGGAACTTGACATAGAAACTATCCGTGATTCTTTTCCTAATGAGCATCTTATATGCGATAAAATTAAGAGCGAGCACGAACCATGGTATGCCGACTTAAGCTAATTACCTTGCACTTGAGTTCTACCAAGCAATAAAACTTATGATCAAAGAAAAATTCTTCTCGGACTTAAAGTATTATGGGATGACCCCTTCTGTTTGGTCTTGCCACGATGGTATCATCGGGGAGATGCATTCGGAGAAGAGCAACAACGAATCTTGGAACATTGCCATAACGGACCTGCTGGAGGACATTACGGGGCTGACACTATTGCTAGGAAGATTTATGAAGCGGGATTTTTTTGGCCTAGCATTTTCTAGGATGCCACAAAGTAAGTAAGGAATTGTGATGCATGTCAGAGGATAGATAATATCTCTTCTCAAAATCAGATGCCGCTTAATAACATTTTAGTATGTGAAGTATTCAACGTCTGGAGAATCGATTTCATGGGACCCTTCAATCCCTCGAAAAATAAGAGTTATATTTTGGTAGCTGTAGATTATGTATCAAAATGGGTCAAAGCCAAGACTCTACAACTTGTGACGCTAGGAGCGTCATTAGTTTTGTAGAAATGTTTTCTCCAGGTTTGGGGTCCCTAAAACTAACATAAGTGATCGGGGAACTCACTTTTGTAACAAAATTATGGAAAAGGTGCTTAATAGATACGGAGTGGTTCATCGGATGTCTAAGCCATACCACCCCTAAACTAATGGGCAAAGCGAGAAAGCACTGTCGGGCACTTGGCCGAATTTTGGAAAAAGGATAAAATTACATTGGCAACAAAAGATTGGTCAAAAATTGAAACTGAAGCTTTGTGGGCATTCAGGAACGCCTACAAAACCCCTATAGGTAGCACACCTTTTGGATGGGTATGCGGAAAGGCTGTCATCTCGTGGAATTAGAACATAAAGCATATTGGGCCCTTAAGAATGCTAATTTGGATACTGACTTGATCAAGGAACACCGATTTTCTCAAATCAATCATCTTTCTGAATTAATAGATGAAGCCTATGATCATGTCAGAGCATATAAGGGTAGGACCAAAAGATGACACGATGCTCGGATAAAGAATAAACAGTTTGAAGTTGGACAAGAGGTGCTCATTTTCAACTCAAGGCTTAAACTTTTCCCTGGTAAAATGATATCTCGTTGGGTTGGACCTTATACAGTCGATGGGTGTTCCTTATGGGACTATTGAGTTTATAATATGTGCGAGGTTTTCAAGTAAATGGGCATAGGGCAAAAGATATATTATGGAAAGGATGATAGCAAGCTTTACGGCGATGAGTTCTTAGCGCCCATATAAAATGGCTTTGAGTCTAACAAAAGACTTCGGTAATAAAGAAAAAGTGCTCTTTAGGAGACAACCGAATTATCCTTTATTTCATTTAATTTCATTTTGTTGGGTTTTATGTTTTAACATTTTTACGAGTGGAGATGAATTCACAAGTGATTAATATAGGGACTGTTACGTCACGAGATTCGTAACTCATCCTTGTGGTTACACCGTAACATATCCTCAGTGGCGATTCTCTCTAGGATATAAACCATTACGGCATAATCTGATTCTATGGCTATGCCATAGCAAATTCCCAATAGCTGATTTCTAGGTTTAACCACAATTGCGACGTAACTCCTCTTTAGGGTTACGTTATAATTCTCCTGCAGTCTTAATTTTCAGTGTGTGCTTGCCAATAACCTTGTATTAGTTATAAATGAACTTTGTGGGTATGTTCGCTGTAAGCCCTCACGAGACTACACTTTCGTCCATTTGGGACACCAAGTGGTTTAAAGGCTTATTACATATACTAAATCTAGCCGTGATTCTCTGAAAAGTGAGTTAGATTTCTTTTTATTTTTCTTTTTCTTTTTAGAATTATGCTTGTTGGTTAGTGTGATTTCAGGAATGAAGTTTGCTTTCGTGGATGCTTAAGAGAGCGATTCTCTTAAAATGAGCCTTCGTTCTTTAGGGCCGAATTCGGGGAAGTTCTCGCTCTAATTTTACTTTCTCTTCACCTTTATTTAGCGTTTAGTACAAAGGGACTTTGTACATCTCAGTGGGGGCGGAGGTAGAATTGTTACAGACTTATTTTCCTCGTTTTCTAGTTTATTTTTGAAAAATTATACCATTTTAAAATTTTGACATGTTTTCTTAACTTAACTAGATTAGACCTTAGCCGAGGCATTATAACCCTTGATATTTTATGATGAGATTAGCCTTATCCGTTTCCACTTATTTACCTAAATCCACCAAATTATGAGTATTGCGGTAGCTTGTAAACTTTAGAACTTGGCATTTGCATCATTTGAGACCATAGAGCGAGGTATGTTAATTTTCACTTAATGTATATGGAATGTCAGTTTGAGAAGGCAATAATTTTAGGATTATCACCCAAATAGCCTATCCTTGTGTGTCTATCGATTAGTCACCTCGACTTTTAACCCCCATGTTTAAGCCCTTTTGTTGCACTTACCTTTGTGCAAAGATACCCTAGATACACCTGTCACAATTACATTCCTTTCATTTTGTTCACCCAACATATATTTTTTCGTTACACCCTTTCGCCTTAGCCTACCGTGTAGTCTTAATTTGTGATCGGGAAGTCATTGTTTGCCTAAGTTCAAGGTTCAAGTAGAGAGGTTCGGAAATCACGCTTGCATCAAAGACTTATATTTGAAGATCATTAAAGACTCCCGAGATTCTCATTATATGTTCATCTCAAGTGGGGGGATGTTATGTTATGTTATGATGTAAACAAAAATTAGTTTATTCTTTATTGTAAAGTGCAATGTTATAAGCACTATGA